>CM074741.1:53434608-54634608 GCA_037367245.1 Phrynocephalus guinanensis | reverse complement strand
GGAAAGGGTTTTTTTGGGGGGGTGGGGTGGAAGTTTGCACATTATCCATTGCCATATTAGAAAAGACTGTCCTAGACAACAGTCCTACTTCCAGGAGGTTGTTGGCCATCTATAGGTGTTGGAATAACTACTTATCAAAAATTTTGCCCATTTATTTGAGGCCCTATCTTATTTGGCCAAAGGGTTTTATTCTCTCTGATTGATTAATCTGCTAAATATAATCCTATACACATCTGCTCAGAATTGCTTCAGTGAAACACACCTGCAGGTAACTTTCAAAAATGTGCCTGAAGAAGTGGATTTTAATCTGCAAAAAGAAAATGAATCTGCCTAAAAAGTGCCCTGAGATTTTGCTTTTGTTTATTTATTTATTTACAATATTTCTAACTTACCTTTCTCCTTCAAACGTACCCAAGGCATATTACAAGAATTAAAACACAGTGTTGAAGTTAGTAATCCATGAGTTTGCAGTACTAAAAGGATCACTGAATACAAAGCCAGAAAACATAAGCAACATCCAAACGCATAACAATGCAGTAACGTACAGCAATCCATTTTAAAAACTCCCACTTGGCGGCCATTTGCTGTGGGAAAGCTTGCCTGAATAAAAACGTATTTGCTTGTTTTCAGGACAGTAACGATGAGGGCAGTCTGGCCTCCTGTGGGAGGGAGTTCCAAGGTCTGGAGGCAGAGACAGAGAAAGCTGTCTTCCATGACCCCACCAAAAGTTTATGTGAAGGTGACGGGACCGAGAGAAAGGTCTCTGCTGATAGCTTAACAACACAAATGCAGTCCTTATGATAGCTTGGCCTTGAGTGGTTTAGGGCCATATAGGTTAGAACAGGCATGTCCAAACTTTAGCCCTCCAGATGTTTTGGACCTCAACACCCACAGTCCTTTACCATTGGCAATCTAAGCTTAGAATTCTGGGAGTTGTGGTCCAAAACATTCAGGAGGGCTGAAGTTTGGACATGCCTGGGTTAGAACCATCGTTTTGAATTCTGCCTGGGAATGGACCAGCAGCTGTTGGAGCTGCTGTAATGGTAGTTTGTGTGATTCCTGCCTCCAGGCCCAGTTACAAATCTGACTGCTGTGCTTTGGATCTACTAAACTTCCCTGAAATGTCCATTACAATAATTCAGCCAGGATGCAACTAAGGGGTGTGTCATCATGTCCAAATCCAACTTCTCTAGGCATGCTAGTTTTACAGTGCAAATGTCTTTCCCGCCACAATCAAAACCTGGGCATCCAGATTCCAGGAGTAACCCCAAGATGCATGCTTGGGTTTTCAGGGGGAGTGTAACCCCATCCGGCACAGGTTGCACCCCTGTTCCCTGATGTGCTTTTCAACTGACCAGGAACACCTATAGGTCATTTGTTACACATTTAGAGTGGAAATGAAACAGATCTTAAATGTTTCTTAGACCACTGTCCATAAATGTACATAGAGCAGGCATGTCCAAACTTTGGCCCTCCAGATGTTTTGGACCAGAACTCCCACAGAAATACAGGCTTGGAATTTATGGAATTCCATAAATGCACCTAGAGACTGGATTTCGGAGGGAATGATAACCCACTTCTGCGTCTTTGATACCTACAGTAGAAAATTCTGGCAATGGTTGCAATGATTGATTTGACTGCACATAATTATTATTTGATTTGATTGGAGCTTTCATGTGAAGTCATTTGGCACCAGAATTCAGCACAGCCAGTTTTTCATTTAGGTAGAGTGAGGTAGCTGTTGTGAGGATCATGGCTTGGAATGGTCAGTATCCTTGTGCTGATTTGATATGTGGATTTCTAAGGTTTTCTAAAGTACAGTAGGACCCCAGTATCCGCTGGGGATTGTTTCCAAGCCTTCCCGTGGATAATGAAAACCGTGGAATAGACAGAACACCCAAATGTTCCCCAAAACTGCTGTTTTGTGATAGTAGCTTGCTTTACAGCTGTTCTTTGTGACAGTAGCTTGCTATGCAGCTAATGAATTATTTATTTATTTATCCTCTGCCAGCTGTGGATAACTGAATCAGTGGATAATGAATCAGTGGATACCGGGCCCCTACTGCATTTAGCTCCATGTGGCAAAAGATCTAGAAGGGCTTTGGAAATGGAACACTTTCCCTTAAGGCAGGCATGTCCAAACTTCGGCCCTCCAGATGTTTTGGACCACAACTCCCACCATCCATTGTCATTGGCAATCTAGGCTTAGAATTTGGGGAGTTGTGGTCCAAAACATCAGGAGGGCCGAAATTTGGACATGCCTGCCTTAAGGAAAAGGCATCATTTGATACCTTCTATCGGGCACTGACATCTTTTTGTGTTGGCCCTGGAACTCCAAACCAAATATTGGGCAGTCAAATAACTTCCAAGTGTCACTGGCATTGCTTTGGATTTAAAGCAATGAGATACAAGTGCTTTAGCTTTTTTGTGATTGTGGTCTGCCATCAGGATTAGACTAAACCATACTGAGACCCTACATGAGGTCATATTAGCCTCCCCCATTTTACCTGAACAATAATGATAATACAATAGAAGTAATAGTGTAGGCTGTATGACATGGTATGAGATAGACGTTGCTTGCACTGACTTTTCAACTTGTCACTATTCACTGCTGAAATTTATACTGACAGAGTTAATGCTATCATAAATATGTGACAGACTGCATACATCCTAAAATGTAGGTTGTTTTGTTTGTGAATAAATCTGGCACTGAGTACGTAGGTAAATTCACCCTATATTTTACAAATATCTGTGGAAGAAGGAATTATTTAAATGTTGATGGATGAATTTAAGGAATGCTTCTGTCAGGGTATTTTTCCTTTCAAACACCACCTGTTTTTACACAGAAGACATTGCTAATTTTCCAATCCAGATGACATCAGGATTATCTTGGTATGTGCCGCATCACATTTTATGTGTTTTCTTTCTTTGGTGCTATCTGGCCAATTTTGGAGGTTGTAGTCTAAAATTAGAAATTTGCATACCTCTAAATCAAACCATTCTGTAAGTTTTTTCAGTCATGGAGTTTTTCTCTTTCCTGTACTTTTCTTCTCATTTATTTTATCTTGAAAGGTCAGTTAAAACAATTTGCACTTTTCGTTTCTTGTTATGTGACTGAAGCATTCTAGGGTTTTTCCTTTTATGTGTTTTGTGATTTCTTGGTATTTAATCATTTCTTTTTCATGCTTTTTGTTGGTCACCACCTTGATCCAAGAAAGTTTTAGCTTCCTGAAATAAATCCGTATTCCAAATGTTTCTAACTTTTACTATTCCAAATGTTCTAAGTTTATATAGCAGCATGTTTTAAAGTCCCAGATGCCACATCACTATTTCGCCAGAATTGCACATCAGGAATACTAGTGTGCTTTTAGCTACCATAATAGGTTACCTCTACATTAGACTCTAGATATCTCATCATTAATTAACCATCAAATTAAAGGACAAAAGGAAAAAGAAGGAAGGAAAACTATGGTGGCACTTTAAAGGCAAAATGATTTATTTCAGTGTGAGTTTTTGTGGGTTAAAATCCAGTTCAACAGACACAGGGGATGCAGATGAGTCATTTGATGAAGAGACCTGATTCAGGCATATTTAATTGAGAATTCAGACTTCAAAGGAATTTCAAACTTAATCCCTGAAACAAAAGTCAGTAAACATAGTGAGCACATTTGGAAATTTTGGGTAAGTAAAGCAAGCATCTTCTGTGACAGTGACATTTGACCAGCCTTTAAGGACTTCCTCATCTATTTATAGGTTATTAACTTTAGGACTCTTTAAGACTGCATGCAGAAGTTTACAGGTAGAAAACATTTCACTTCGCAGTCTGCAGGTTAAATCAAAATGTGGATCACTTGACCGCAGTTAAAGATTTCTTCTGATTCTTGTGGGCTCTTTTTTTGGTTGGTTATACAGTATACCCTTCTTAAATGGGCAAGCTTTAGTACAAAAAGATACTGAGTTCTCTGGATAAATATTGATTTGTCCTCTGTTAAAACCCTCTCCACCTTTTTCTTTTTTTGTTCCTTTCTCCTTCGCAGTTGCTTTCCCCCTGCTAGACATCAATTCTGAGCAAAATTACCTCCTGGGCCAGCAGGAATAATAACTAGGGAAGGAGTTTGCTCCTTGTAACCTTTGCCAGGGAACAAAGTTGCTCCACTGCATCTCCACTTGTCTTTTGGCTTGCTTCATAGCTGGAAGTCTTTACTGAAAAGCAAAGGCAACCGTGGGAAGAGTAAAAAGGAATAGGAGCATGATAAGTTAGAGTGGTTTAAAGGGAATTGCCAGTCAAAACAAGCATTCAACTTCAATACATAAGTTTCTAATTAGATGTGTATTAACAGAACAAGCCTAGATGTGTTGAATCAGAACTTAGTCTCTCAGTTCACTGTAACTGACCTTTAGGTAACTGACTATGACAGTGGAGTCCACAAAACTCTTTGAATCTCATTCTTGAGATTTCCTTCTGAGGAATAACACAAAGAAGAAAAGAAAAGCTAATTGCAGATGGCTTCTTCTTTTAAAAAATCTCAAACATGGGACTAAAATATGTGTTTAGCATCTTTAACATCGGAACTAGCTTAAAACCTACAATTTTAATTATAGTTCTCTTTTCTTAACTTGGCCTCATATGCCTGACGAACCATTAAATCAAACTGTTTTTGACAGTCTTAGGTGGTCTGTAAAAAACAAGAACTCCACTTATTTCTGGTAATAATGGCAGAAATGAGGCCTGCTAGATACACAACCTTCCTTCCTCTATAGAGCACAGCTGGAGAGCATTTGACCTTTCAGATGTTTGGGTTACCACACTCCAAAGTCTCATTAATCACACTGACTGGGGCTGTCAGAGGTCTCCATTCTGCTTTAGAGGAACTGCTTTCCTTACAGCTGACAATGCTTCTGTAAAACATCTGAGCTTTCATACCACCTCCTAGAATAGTTGTGTTCCTGGGGAAGTACTTCCAAGACAGTGCCTGTCTCAGAATCTAGCAAGGGACCTCCGCTTGTGGTGAGGCAATGGACAGATAGGCTGAGAAAGAAGGAGCAATCTGTACTCATGGAAGCTCACTCTAAGGACTTCTGTAAAATAAAGCCCCTTTCCCCACTGTACTACTTCAGAAATTGATTTCCTAATATAATAAACAAATGTTTCCTTTTCATCTTATTATTTGCAATCTCTTAAGAGCATTCTTCTGAATTTCGTTGAATTTCGTCTGAATTTCGTTGTATGTGTATACTGTGTATATACACACAATGACAATAAAGAAAATTTTTTTTTCATCAAGAGTCACAGGCTGACCATTAAGCCTTTGGACTCTGCATTTTAAAACTGCAAACAAAACTCTTAATAGTGAGATACATGCATTAAGTTGAAACATCCTGTGTTGGTGCTATAAGGTGGTCCTGTCTAGAGCAGGAGTGGGGAGCATAAGAGCCCCTAGTGACAGGGTTGATAGGGTCTGCTTAACAACAGTGCACATGCATTCATTTACCCGAAATTCAGCTTTTTTGGAAGTGAAGTTTTCCTTCCTTTGTTTTCTACTTAAGAAATGAGCCTATGAGATACTCTCACGCTTATGTACTCCTGCAAATCAGTTTCATTGCACTTTATTTATTTATCCAACTCCAAGCTCCAACGAAGCAACCATTACATATCTAGGCATGACAAGGGCCAGTCCTCAGACTGGCCATGTTTTAAAGTGGTTTTTCTTTTCTTTTAGGTAGCTGCATGGAAATTTTATTTATACTTCCACAAACACATGTGGTGTGGAAAACAGACTCTTTTCCATAAACTTTGGATATGTCAAAGGAAAGCTAGGGATTTCCTCTCCTCCCAAATTTCCAAATTCTCCTACTTTTTAAAATGTCTGTTGCTTGCATTTATATGTAAGGCATCCCCCCTTGCTACAGGTGCCTTTTTATCACACAGAAAGAGTGATGTTCATCTTCCAGCATTGAACTAGAGAGAGAGGGAGAGAGAGCATACAGAGTAGATAAGGAAAAGCTGCTTTCCCTATCACACAACACTAGAACTAGGGGACACTCCATGAAACTTCTGGGTGCTAGACCTCAAACAAATAAGAGAAGTACTTTTTCACCCAAAGGATCACTGGTCTGTGGAACTCCCTGCCAGAAGAAGTGGTGACAGCTGTCAGCCTTGACAGCTTTAAGAAAGGATTGAACAAGTTCATGGAGAACAAGGGTATCAAAGGCTATCATTCTGAATGCCTATGGACAACCTCTGGGTTGGAGAGATAGGCAGGATACCTCTCAATGCCATTTGCGGGGAATCGTAAGCAGGTGAAGATGTCTGCTTGGGAATACCCTGGTGCAAATGATGAGCCACTGTGTGAGACAGAATGCTTGAGTGGATGGGCTATGGCCTGATCCAGCAAGGCTGCTCTTATGTTCTTATGCAAGGCAGAATACTGTGGGAACATGAAGGGGACACCCTCCATACCTCAATACATACATTTTCCTGTGCAGCTTCTAGGAAGGAAGGAAGGAACTGAATGAACGGGCAAGGAAGCAGCCTTATAGGAGCACTCCCTACAAACTGAATGTTCAGCAAAAAAAATTTTGAAAATTCAGCTGGAGACATCTTCTCAAGTGGACTTTTAAGAGAAGTGGAGGAAAAGAGAAAAATACCTCCTGTTACCTTTTGCTGTCTCTTCCTCTTCTGGGATGTGATTTCCTATGTTTTAAACAATATTATAAGTAATGTAGTGTACCTGCATTGCCTTAAAAAAGCAAAGTGTGCTGCTTATATACCACCCCATAGCTCTTAAAGCTACAGGCAGCTTACCAGTAATTATGCAGGCTACACATTGCCCTCCCCCTTCCCCTAGTGAGCTGGGTACTCATTTTACCCACCTTGGAAGGATGGAAGGCTGAGTGAACCTTGAGCCTGCTACCTGGAGTTGAACCCCAGGCTATGAGCACAGCATAGCTGCAGTATAGCTCAGTTAATAGAGCCTAAAAGAATAATTTAAATTCCTCTTTGACTCTATGGAGGTGCAGAGGAAGCATTTTATTTTCCAGTATCCTAAAGTGGCTCTCTTCTTAAGCTATTTCACAATTTGGGAAATTGACAATGGAAGGACATGGATCAAATAAACTTGCTTGAGGTATCTAAACTATTTAGATGTGAGAATCTCACCAAATGGCATACCAGACCTCGGCCCCACTTCTAGGGACCTTATTTGGCCTGCTCCAGCCCACATCAATTGCCACATGTGCCATGATGCAAAGAGGACGGTGTGGGTTCTTTCCCTGGATGTTTAAGAAAAGACAGAGTGAGTATGATGGAAGTCTTACAGGCACATGGAGGATATGACCTCTTTTGAATGATAATTGAGCACTGCCAATATGTGTGTGTGTGTGTGTGTGTGTGTGTGTGTTTAAAACCTCTTAATTGAAAGTGATGACATATTTCTGGCAGGAAGGAATATGCTCAGTACTATGATTAAGGAAGGCATCTGGGTTTTGATGCTGCAAAAGACCTTCTTCTGCTGTTTGTTAAACCCCATTGAAATAACCATATTTCTTTTTGCCTTTGTAGATTGAGCAAGATTACCTATGGCATGAATATATCCATGGCAGCTTTTGGCTGGGGGCCTGTGGATTGTGTAATGAGAACAACATCGACCTCTGGAAAGGGCTTTGTTGAGAAACTGATTGCACTTCCAGATTATCGCTCCGTGTGGTCCCAAATTGGGAAAAATCTCAACATGAATACATCACTTCTCTCCTCCCCCGTGGGAAACTATTCTGTTCAGAATGTCACAAAGGGGACCTCTGGACTCGTGCACTTTCCGGATGATGACTGCCCTGTGCCTTTGGCAATGATTTTCACCTTAGCCCTGGCTTATGGGGCTGTTATCCTTCTTGGCATTTCTGGAAATCTGGCCTTGATCGTCATCATCTTAAAACAAAAGGAGATGCGCAACGTGACCAACATCCTCATAGTCAACCTTTCGTTTTCGGACCTCCTGATCACCATCATGTGTCTTCCCTTCACTTTCGTCTACACCTTAATGGACCACTGGGTTTTTGGGGAAGTGATGTGCAAGCTGAACCCTTTTGTTCAGTGCGTCTCTATCACAGTCTCGGTGTTTTCTTTGGTCCTCATTGCAGTCGAACGCCATCAGCTCATTATCAACCCCCGGGGCTGGCGGCCAAATAACAGACATGCCTATATAGGGGTTGCTGCTATTTGGATTGTAGCACTGGCTTCGTCGTTGCCTTTCTTGGTGTATCATGTCCTAACAGATGAGCCTTTCACGAATCTAACAATAGAGGAGTACAAGGGAAAATATGTGTGCTTGGATTCGTTTCCGATGGAGTCTATCAGGCTGGCATATACCACTGCTCTCTTGGTGATACAGTACTTGGGGCCCCTTTGCTTTATATTCATTTGCTACTTAAAGGTAAGCAAAACCCTCTTTTTATCATTTATCTTATCTATTCTGTTTTGCTATTTCCAAACAAATACTTTTTGGGCCATTGGAGATTGCCCAGGGCTGGAAGAAGGAAATTCTCAACTAGTGTAAACATCTCAGTGCCACAGTGGGAAGTTTTCTTGCCTTTGAGATTATGCAGAAGGAATTGTTTGATTGGTGATTGGTCTGCAGGATCTCAAGGCATTTGAAATCTGACTGCCTCAGTTGCCTCTCTGCAACTTACCTGTGCTTTCAGCTCAAGTTATGAGCTCTCTCTCACTTCTGTTTCTGGCCTGGGATGCACAGTGTTAAGGTGACAAGCCTGTTGTTAAATTTTTGTTTCCCTACAGATATATATGCGTTTGAAAAGGAGGTGCAGCATGATGGACAAGATGAGAGACAACAAATACCGATCCACCGAAACGAAAAGGATCAACATCATGCTCATTTCTATTGTGGTGGCATTTGCTGTGTGCTGGCTGCCCCTCACCATCTTTAATACGGTCTTTGACTGGAATCATGAAATCCTCCCAGGGGCCTGCAGCCACAACTTGTTGTTCTTGATTTGCCATCTCACCGCCATGATCTCGACGTGCGTCAACCCCATCTTTTATGGGTTCCTCAACAAAAACTTCCAAAGGGATTTGCAAGTTTTCTTTCGTTTCTGTGATTTCCACACGAGGGACGATGACTATGAGACAATAGCCATGTCCACAATGCACACTGACATATCAAAGACTTCTCTGAAGCAAGCCAGTCCAATTGCATTCAAAAAAATCAGTGACAGTGATGATGAAAAAATATAATTCCTGATGCTCCCTTTGTGGGTGATGCAGTTCCATGGACTAGCACAAACTTTTTTTTTTAATGACCTCTTTTCTTAGCCCCAAAAGCTCTAAAATTATGTTTTCATGTCTGTGCTATTCAACGACTGTTGTGTGTTTTTGTTTTGCTGCTTGTAAGATCCATCCAATTTATATATAATGAACATTGAATCTCTTTCTGCTTTAAGCTTCCATCACGAGTTTCCCCCATGGTTTTTTGATCATTGATATATCTCTGTGCTAAGATTTATTTACTGTATTTATTTACAAGAATAATGGAAATACAAAATGCTTGGAAAGCTCTCTCCAATGCTTTAAAAAATGAAGACTCTTCTGCTACAGAACTAGGTCATTCTGCTTGGAATAGCTGCTTGGGTCTTCAGAAGTCCTACAGCACAGAGGCAATTGATTGTCTTGAAAGTATTATTGCAATATATGTAGATTACATTGTTGTTGTTTTTAAATTCTACACATCAGAGTTATTGAAAGGTATAAATAATTCACAATGAAATGTCAGTTTCATATTAAGAATAAAATTGGTCAATTTTTAAGATTAATTAAGACAAATAACCAGCTGTGGAGATATTCCAGGCGAGCCTTAACCTGAAGTTTTAAAAACACATTGATGTGAAGAAGTCTCATTGAGCAAACCATCACTGACGTTTAGGCAAGTACAGTGGTACCTCGTATAAAGGAATTAATTTGTTCCAAATGAAATTATGTTAAGCAAATTTTCCTTTATACAAATTTCCCATAGGAATGCATTGAAAACAGGGTAATCCCTAATCGCAACCATTTTTATGTTGTACAGATTCGCCCCTTAGGCGATTCTGTTAAGCAAATTTCCCCTATCTCCAGGATTTTTGATGTTGTACAGATTTTATGTTATACAAACTGTTTATTATACAAGAGTCCACTGGACAGTATGGTTAGGATTATGTAGCATGATCCATAAATATGGAATTGTTAAGCTATTGTCTAAGAGTCGAATTTGATATAGGGAGAAAGCATCTATATTATAGTTCAATTTTGGCTCTATCATGTGGAATTCTGGAAAGTCTAGTTGCTTAGAAGTCACCATTGCAGAGCTAAAGTGCTGTAGTTCATGGGACTCTGTTGGATAGTTCCATGGCAGTTAAAGTGTTACAAAATACTGTACATTTGAACTTGTACACAAACATACTCTTGAACTTGTGTAGCTTCTTGACCATCCCTTCTGTAACTAGTTATGGTTGAACAATACTGTTCATAGATGTATCCACAGAAGTATTTGTCTGTGTTTTGAATATAAAAGAACCTGTAGTGTTGTGTTTTTCCAGCATGGAAATAATTGAAAGGGTGTGTTTATTTGGGAGAATGGTGCACAACAAAAGGTTTATGAATCTGCACACCTCCCCCAGGTGCCTCTTACCACTATATTCTCCCTTACCACTATAAAATGTTTTAAAAATCAGAAATTTGTCACAGTCTCTTAATATCCCATTCAGATATTTTCTAAGCTCAGCTTCACATAAGTGAGTTTCTCATGAGGCAGACATCAAAATGTAGCTGACTGTTAGGTCCTTTCAAAGTACTGATTTTTGTGGCCTTTGATTAACACAGTTATGTGAGCTGGCTCTAAATCCAGTAAACAATGTTGTCCATTAAAAAAAAAAAGACCAGGTTATGAAATAAAATATATTCCTGGTGATCTCATAACAGTATTATTCATATTCTTTAACATAATTCAGCTGTAGAACTTAAATAGTAAGTTATTTTTTGTGTTTAGATCTATTGGTATATCCCTACAGTGAAAAGGCTACAGATAGAGATGGGCACGACTAGGGAAAATGACGTTTTCGAGTTGTCGTGTGTCGGAGGCAGTCCGTTTCGGCTCGTTTCCGTTTTTCGCGAAATTTTGCAAAAATTAGTCAGTTCGTTTTTCGTTTTTTCGTTTTTGTTAGTACTGGTTTGGGGGGGGTAGCGGGCTCCTGGAGGGAGCTGCAGGAGTCAGCCAGAGCCACAAGTGACGGACTGGCAGACTCTTTGCACCCGCTGTGTCTCACGTACTTGCATGTAGTGCAATGCAAGTAGATCTGGCTTAGGGTTAAGACGGGTTAGCGCAAGGGCTAGGGTTAGGCTAGTTACGGGTGAGGTTAGGGTGAGTATTGGGGTGCACCTCTGGGTGCCTCTCTGACCCACTTAGAAGGACAGTGTACTGGCGTATGGGTTAGGCTTAGGCTTAGGGTTCAGGTTTGGGCTACGATTAGTGGGCTGTTTATGCCCGATTGGCACATCCCAGAAGTCTCTGTGGTCAACCTGGCCAAGTGGCCATGCGATTGGTGGAAAATTTGCATGGTCCACTCCCATGGGCGAATGTGCAGGTGTAAAAAAATAAAATAAAATAAAATAAAATAAAATAAAATAAAATCAACGGAGACTTTTTTTTGCAAGAAAAACCCACTGCTGCTACTGTAAAAATTCAAGCATTTAAAATAGCTAATTTTCGCATGTTTCTGTGGTGCTTTGGTGGGGTTTTGGGCAACGATTTCAAAAAAAAATTGCGGTCGCCATTTTGGATCCCCCGCACTGCATGGCAAATGGATGCGCCCTCCCAGCCTGGTACTAGCAGCGCAGCAGTAGCAATAGCCAAGGAGAGGGGGGCGGGAACCCCCCCCCCAAATAAAACACCCTTCTGGCCTGGTAGGTGCCCTCAGACAGTTTTCGCCTACTTTTAGGGCCGGGAATCGGTTTTTTTTTAACTTTTAAAAACTTTTTTTCTGTGCCGCTTGGCATTGCGCGATGCAAGTAACGAGCACGACAAATCAGACCAAATTGTTCGTTCGTCGGTTCGAGCTTGAATTCTGGCGGAGTAATTCCCGTTACCGTTTCCGTAGAGTAACGGATACGAGTAACGGAAACGGAAATGGGAATACCGCTAAGTCGTGCCCATCTCACATGAGCGCATCACTGCCCAAGTGTCTAATAATGGATGTAGGATGATGTACCCACCTGCTATTTTTCCGTGACTTTTTGACTTTTGCACTGTTTCATTCTTGTGTATGTACTCATATTGCAGGGGAATGTTGATGCATTTTTTGTGTTGTTTTCTATAGTATTTTGCTTAGCACATGATAAAAAGCAAAAAAGCAAAGTGTTCTGCTCATATACCACCCCATACCACTGAAAGAAGTCTCTGGGAGGTTTACAGTTTTTAATTACAGTATGCAAGCCACACATTGTCCCCCCCCCCTCAAGCTGGGTACTCATTTTACCCAAGTGGGATGCGAAGAGATCTTTCACTAGCAGCTGGAAGGAGACAGCCTCCCCACCTACTTTGAATGAGGGCTTGAGTAGAATTTCCTGCTTTGAATGGTAAAGAAAGGCATGCAGCATCTCCTCTGTCTTCTTTTTAACTGTTTGTTCCTGGAATGGAGGAAAGAAGGCTCAGACCTCTCCGTTGCACCATAGAACAAATATTCCCCAACTGGAATCCCTTTCTGCCATATCAATGTATCCAGAATAGCTCCTTTCAAGTGAAAGTAACTGCCCCAGGAAACAAGATTGCAAATGAATCAATTCTGTAGTGTAGCCGGCAAGGATATGTTTGGCAGATGTGCTTAGGCTTTCATTCTAAGTATTGGTTCACACTTCACAGCAAAATGTTTGGCGGCGGTCCTGACCACGTTCAGTGCCTGCACAGGATCTCTCCTTCTCATAGAGCTTGCACACACCACCGCATATGATCTGGCTCTCAAATGCCTCTGTTTTGTAGGGAAAGGGTTATTGTTTAGTTTTATAGAAAACAAAATTGTACTAAAGACATTCCAGCTCTGGGTATATAAATAAACCATGTTCTGGCTTACGGCAATGCTTTTCAAGTTTTTCAAGGCACAGAAGACTCAGAAATGGTTGAACCATTCCCTTCATCTGGGGGCACCTGAAACTGGGCAGCTCACCCAAGGCCACACAGGCTGGCTCTACTGCCAGGAAGCACAGTGGCAAATTGAATTCTCTCTCAACGTCTGGCTCCACAGCCAGATATCTAAACCACTGAGCTACCCTGCCAGCTCTGAGTATAAAATGACCCCCAATTATATTTTGGGATCTATACTGCTGAAAATTCCCCAAAACAAAGGAAGCCTGCCTTCACTGAACACTGCAATTATAATCTACATTTGCACCAAATGTTAGGGTCTGACAATACAATAATTTACAGACTGTTGCACAGTCTTTACTGTTTTTGTCATTCGGGCAATATCAGAGAAGAAATAACAGCCAGCATTCAAATCTCTGTAAGTTGCTTGCCTCTACCCCGTAGTGTGGAGCTGCCAAGAACAAATGCCTTGGAGTTGCAAATATTTAACATTCCTCCCCATGTTTTGAAAGGTCTCAAGTTAAATTGCACCTTCCAAGCTGCTTTCGAGAATGCAAAGCAGAGCATGAAAACATTTCCTCGCACTAAGATCAGACTTCACCTTGGATTTTTTTTCTTACATTTGCAGTATATTCTTTCTAGAGTAAGCAAAACAAATGCAATATGTAAAATGTGCATCAGCAAGTGCGTTCTTGCTGGGCTTTGGTGCCGCTTGCTCAGAATTTTGTTTTCTTTTTTGTGTCACTCTGGCAATTGTTTTAAAAAGAAAAGAAAAGAGCTTTTACATATATGTGGTCGTCACCCTGTGGCCTGCCATATCTACACAAGCTTCCACTTTGACCAATGCAATTAAGGAAGTACCATCAGCTTCAAGTTCCCAAATCTGTTTCTTAAATCCTGAAGAACCCTTGGAACTAAAATCAATCAAATAGGATGCCCAAAGCCATCCACAAGGTGTAATCTCAAACCATTTCACAAGATTGTCGCCTTGAAGCACAAGTCCTTTCCAACTCAAGTGTTTATAGTTGTTCTGGCAAGATCACGGGGTTAAAAGAACCTACCTAGGATTGCATCAAGCCAATTTATGAACCAAATGGGCAAAATCAATTTAAAATCATTATGCTGATCAAGGAACTCACTGCAGAGGATGGACTAAATTTTCTCTGCAATTAAATTCAGTAGTGATTTTAGTGCATGTTTGCACTGCTTTACTACTTTAAAACACACATGTGTTCTAGAAACAGGAGCAATTAACATGGGCTAGCACACAGCAGGGCTTTTAATGGAACTGCCAAAACCAGGGAAAATAATGAGTTGATGAGGACAAAAATGTGTACAAACATGTAAACATTTTTTCTTTATAAATCTAATTAGGTCATCCCCCACCTCCCCAGTTTATTCAAATTTTCATTGGCCCAGGACTTTCATATGTGATTTCACTTATGAATTCTGATGGAATCCCAGAAAGAAACATTGTTATTGCATGGATAGGGTAGAAGGAGCACTTGAAATGGTAATTTTAAGAAGTAATTAGTTACAAGCCCCTGATAGTTGTTGTTTTTTACAATCAAGGACTGCTCATTGTTTCCCCCTGAAAGTTGGGGGTGAGGCTCTCACAGTCCATAAAGTGTCAGGGCTGAAGACTGCTGGTCTAGAAGTGAAGCCATGCAAAAAGGGATTACCAGTAATTATAGGGCATGTCTAAATACATCACTTCTAGAATCTGTAAAGAATGATTAGTTTTAGGGGGCTACTACATTGGCCATTTAGTCCACAATTTGCAACAGATTTGGAACTGAAATTTGAAGTTGGGGAATTTTGAATTAAAACCCACTGTCACCCTAAATGCAACAAGCCCTGCTGAGGAATTATCTCTTCTAAGGCACCAGGGGTGGTATAAATATGCCCTCATTAGTTTGACATTGCCTCTGTCCACTTTCTGCCTCAGGGGATTGCTTATTTTCCCTAACCAAAGGCAAAAAAATGATTATTCACGAGATTGTCTCTTCCTCTCAGCCAAGTGTCTGTTGTGTGCAAACAGTGCTTATTTGCATTGGAACACCGTATCACTAGGATAGGTCAGGAAAAGTAAATTTTTTGAAAAGATGGGAGTAGCAGATTACACCCTTGTCAAATGCAGCTTCTGGTGCACACAAACACAGCTTTGTGCCTCTACACCTTCTGATTCCTACACATTGTTTGATGTCCGGATGGCTATGGTGGCACTGCCTGCAGAAACCCATTTTGGGGGGAAATGCAGATCATAGCAGATCCAAGCATATTTTTCCCACCTGTACAGCTTAATCTTATTTTACTTTTGCTGGCATAGTTTTATATAGCAACCACTCTTTACATAACATTTCAAAAAATCCTTCTGCCTTTCTCAGCCTGCTCTAGAGAGAAACATAATATATCTCACATCTAAAAAGCAGATTATGTACATTACAGGAGTTTTATTATGGCCCTGAGGAAATTTTATACTTTCCATATTTAAATTATAACAGTATTTCTGAAGTTCCATTTAGTCTAAAATCAAATGTGCCATTGCAGAATCTGTGTGGTGGTAGGCTGTTCACAGTGGGTCCACTGACTTATTCATAGGAAAGAATGTATTTATGGGCGATAAATTCATAGGCTGTTGAAAAATAAAAAAATGGCTGAGCTCTTCATTTGTGAGGCTATTAAGGCAATTCTTCTTTTGTCTCCTTCTAATGCCTCTGGGTGTGACTATACAGCGAGGGAAATGTGAATTCACTCAGATTCACTTGCTACAAAGTCACACCAGTGAATTCAGGTCTGTTCAATTTAAGTGGCCACAGAGGGAGACAGGAGAAAAGCCTTATTTACTGCTTGCTTGTAGTTCTGTCTATAGCCCTGCAGGTGGTGATGTAACAAAGATTTTATTGATTTATTTATTTACAAACATTTTAGCCGCCCCACTACCAAGTGGACTCTGGGCGGCATACAACAATGTATTAAAACAATAAAACAACATAATTATTAGCTGTAAAATACAATTTAAAATAATCAACCTACAATACAAATTAAAAAACCCAGCTGCTCATGAGTCCAGCCAAATACACTCATTAAAATGCTGGCCGAACCGGAGGTTCTTTGCCTGGCACCCAAAAGCCAAATGTGTTGGTGCCAGGTGAATCTCTGTAGGGAGGACATTTCAGAGTTGGGGGAGAACCACCAATAAGGCCCTCTTTTGACATGCCGCCCCCTCACCTCTTTGAGGGATGGCACCTTCAACAGGGCTTCCTGGCCTGATCTTAGGGTATGGGCAGGCTCATATGGAAGAAGAAGATCCTTTAGGCAACCAGGTCCTAAGTCATTTAGGGCTTTATATGCAAGCATGAGCACTTTGAATTGGGCCCGGGCAACAACTGGCAGCCGGTGTACATTTTTAGAACCAGCATAATATGAGTTCATGCGGCGACACCACTCACTAGCCGTGCAGCCTGGTTCTGTACCAGTTGCTATCACCAGAGTGTCTTCAAAGGCAGCCCCAAGTAAAGCACATTACAATAGTCCAATCTGGTTGTTACCAGTGCATGTGTGTCTGTTGCAAGGCTCTGCTCATCCAGGTAAGGGTGGAGTTGATATATTCTTCAAAGCTGTAAGAAGGCACCCCTGGCCACCGAGTTCACTTGGGCTTCCAGGGTAAGACCAGGGTCCAGAAATACCCTCAAGCTGCAGAACCTGTTCCTTAGGGGGAGTGCAACCCCATCCAGGACAGGAATGGTCCTCTAACCTGTCAGGTGGAACACCCACCAACAGCTCTTCTGACTTGTCTGGATTGAGCTTCAGTTTATTGACCCTCATCCAGTCCATTATCAAGTCCAAACACGAGTTCAGAACAGAGACCGCCACACCTGGATTGTTGGAGAACGAGAGCTAAGTATTGTCAGCATATTGTTGACTCCTCAGCCCAAACCTCCTAGCAACTTCTCCCAGCAGTTTCATATATATATTAAATAGCATGGGGGACAATATAGAGCTCTAGGGAACCCCATGATGTAACTGCCATGAGCCAGAGCACATGTCCCCCAGCATCACCTTCTGACCCGGTCAGCTAGGTAGGAGTGGAACCACTGTAAAATGGTGCCTCTGACTCCCATCCCAGCCAATCTGTCCAGAAGCACACCATGGTCAATAAGGCTTTCCTTATCTTATTTTTTAAAAATATAACTTGTCAAAGGAGAGAAGCTTCAATCTTGCCCACAGAGAGAAGGTTCATTCTTGCCTACAGAGAGTGGAGAAGCTGTGAAAAAAGAGAGAATCTTGTCCACAGACTGAGAGTTTGCTATCCATGTAGAAGTATGGACTTGTGTCGTGGTTTTACTACTGTGTGTGTGTGTGTGTTCTGCATTGGTTCTGCATTGGTTCAAGTGATAACATGTTTGAATTTATACTAATAGATTCTTCTTCCTTTTAAGGAGAAGTTCTAGCCATGGAGTGGAAAACTATGGATTCCACAGTGCAAGGGGGGGGGGCTTCCATCATAATTTGTATTTTCCTTTGTGTTATGTGATCAATGGGGAAAAATGATTATCCCACCCCAAACCTATAGTACTTTCCAAAATGTCAGTTAATGTGGTCACCCCCTCTGTTAATAGTTTGGAAAGGTTACTGCCAACTAGATGTCAGGATGGGAAACCA
This sequence comes from Phrynocephalus guinanensis, assembly GCA_037367245.1. Classification (NCBI taxonomy): domain Eukaryota; kingdom Metazoa; phylum Chordata; class Lepidosauria; order Squamata; family Agamidae; genus Phrynocephalus; species Phrynocephalus guinanensis. Next base: position 54,616,822 of record CM074741.1, on the reverse strand, counting down.
TACAATCATCCATTTGGGTTGCACAATCCAAGATAGTGACTATCATGCCATTCCTCCATTTGCTTTTTTCCAGACTTCCTGGGGATACTTCTTGCTTTTCCATTTTGGCTTAGTGCTGAAATCTCCTGTCTCAGTGATAGTCAGAACCCTTTCATACTCAGATCACAAATATACTTACAGCTGATGATTTTTCTGGAATCCTTCTAAAGAGCTTGAAGACAAAAGGGAGCTGGAGACCAAATTATTTTGCACCCTGAACTTGGCTGGTCTGAATTCTGCCTTTGATTAGTAATCCCTTCAACTCTTTATGAAAGCCTGGTAGTTATTATGAGTCAAGTGTCTACCTCATCCTCTGAGCTAACATGTTACAGAGTAATAACAAAGAGATCAACTAAAGAAGGGAGGTCAATGAAGGTTAATTATTCACATGGTAATATATTTTCTCTCACCCAATCACCTCAGATTAAGCAATATCTTGTAATCCATAAACACATGAATAAAACCAAACCAAGGCAAGGCAAGAAGAAGGAAAACAACAACAACAGAATTTCTAATTAAAGTCTTTCCCTGATTCTGTGTGGGTAAGTTTAAAAAAGTACAGATGGTGAGCAATGACACAAAGACATTTAAACTCCTAGTAAATGAAAGGAGTAATATTCAGCTATCAAGAGCTTCTCTGAAGAAAACTGAAGAGAAGTGTGCTGTTTAGTGGGTATTTTCTAGAGCTGAGAAGAACAGGAACATTATAGCCTCACCTTCTCTTTCTGACTCACTTCTCTTGTTTCTTCAAGTTGGTGTCTGCTTCAAGATGCTGAACTTGGAATTTGAAGCTGGTAGCCTCTTTTTCCCTCTAGGGACTTGATATATTCCTGAGCAATCAGATGAAGAATGTGTTTACCTCCCAATGACCAATCACAAAACAAGGCATACTAATTTGCAAGAGGCAGCTGTGAGAGACTGTCTTCTAGGAAAGGCAGAAGCCTTTCAAACACTTCCAGAAGTGCTGTTTCTGAATATGTAGCTAGCTAAGTGTCTCATGTAGTTTGACATCCAAGATTCCTGTTTCCACATCTAGAAGAGTGACTCTTTTGCAGTTCTGCCATGCACCAAGGATTTACAAACACCCTAAACTAGAATTAAGCCCAAAGTTAAAAAATAATAAAAAAGGAGGTAACAGCTGGACAAGCTGCACTTTTGAGCTATGGTCATAATTCCACCACTTCAGTTGCTTATCTCTCTTATGAGGTTCTCAAATTAATGTTTACTGCCCACAGTCACTTGAGAAAGTAATGGTCACTTGAGAAAGTAATATGATCAGATTTCAGACTATTGCTACCTATGCTAAAGCCACCCTTAAATCAGATTTATACTGGAGCATTTCGTTGACCTAACAAGTCTAGATAATTCTGCAGGTGAAACATAGTTCCCTGATTCATGACTCTAAAACCTGCCCCTCACTTCTCTTTTTGTAACATCAGAATTTTAGTGGAGCAAGCAACATCTATGTAAATGTGTGGATTTAGCCTATGAATATCAGAATAGTTAGGAGAGTACATTTTCATATTTGGAATAGAAATCACTGGTGCACTTATTCTAAGAAAAGGAGAATGCTAGTGTTTATTAGAGAAACACATTGTGATGGGAAAGGTAATAGGAATTCTAATCCCTGCAAACTTAGTGGGAGATACAAGGAGCCATGGCTGCCCCATTACCTCTCGATAATAAAAACAAAATATCTCCTCTCTTAACATGATCAGGAAGCAAAGGTGAGAAGGAAGGAAGTGATATCAGCCAATCAAAGAGAGTAAAGAGAACATAAAGATTTCCTCCCTCCCTCCCTCCCTCAATATTCTCCACATATTTGGAGAAAAGCATCTTCTGAGAGCCTTTGTACACGACCCCTAAACTCCGCAGCAAATGGCTGCCAGCTCCGGAGCTTACAATTGTTTGCCCACCAGCTCCGGAGTTTGCAGGAAATTAAGTGTGACCACGCCCACCTAAGCGCGTCCCAGCGCACTTTTCTTGTACCTGCTGTAGGAGGGTGAAAATCCCCAGGTCCGGATTTAATCTGGTGAGTGCGGGGCTCTCCTCGCTTCTGTTTTTTTTTTTTGCCTCCCGCCCCTTTAAGAGAAGGGGCGGGAGGCAAAAAAAAAAAACCCAGAAGAGAAGGAATCAGGACAACGACGGGGCTCCGGGCAGCTTTGGAGGTGAGCCTGCATTTTTTCCTCTCTTTTTTCCTCCCTCCCCTCACGCAGACAGGAGCAAGGAAATGCGGAGGGGTGGGGACGCAGAAAGAGCAACGAACCCCCAAGATCCCTGGTCTGAATTTAAGTGGCCAGCGGATCTTAGGGGTCGTGTGAAAAGGCCCTGAGTTGCATCCACTCATCACTGGCAAACTATCTATACAGCAGAGATGGTGGTGGTGGTGGTGGTGGGGAAATGTATACCTTTTCTCAAAGGGGAAGAAACTAACTATGAAGATGACTTTTAGATGGAAAGTAGAGTGAAGGGAAAGAATCAACATGCCTCTCCTTATCTGAACGTTTCCTAACTTCCAGTATTCTAAATGAAACTGCAACCTCAGTGGCTTTCAAAAATAATAATGGAGCTACATGTAGTGTGCTGGTCCTCCAGATCAGAAAAAAAATATACCATGATTATGCTATCTTTAACGATAACGGTAAGAAACGACTAAGCAAGCTAACACGCAGCATCTGGGTTCTGCTTTTCATTTTAATGGATAGCTGTTTGGAAGATCTCCCTCTGCCCTGAAATGTGTGGCAAAGGTTCTTCTCAGTGAAAGTACATATTGTATGGCTTTTCTTCTTTTGGTTGCTGAGAGTAGGTGGGCAAAGTGTTAATAAATCTGGATGGAGATTAGGTACTTCTTCACAGTGGTTGTCTTGCCTGATCATAGCAGGTTGGTGATGCTGTCTGTGGGGCATCCCAACTGTCTTTCCTGGGGGAAGTGGGCCAGAGTAGTGTACCTATTGGGCCACTAGCATTATAAAGGAGTTTTACTACTCCTAAGACTTCAATCCTTTCTACCTCTACTTGCCTTGCAGCCAAAGAAACATTAATACTAATCAGTTGATTAGTTGCTATGTTGTGTTTAGATTTGCCAAGTGGATATATTTTTTGGTATTTTGGTATCTTTTGGTATTTTTAAATCTTATATACTGTTTACATTTATATTGTATCTTGTTTTTATATTTTACTTTGTTTTGTTGGCTTTGTTGTTTTCTCTGCCTTGAGCTGCCTTTGTGCAAGCTGGCAGTATATAAATCATAAATAAACTATAAATAAACTATTGAAAGAGGATGCATATTAAATCTCTAAATGTATAGGATGCATATTAAATCTCTCGATCAACACGTGGACATCAGAGAGGAAGGTGCAAACATCTGCTATGTGGATAAAGCTGTGAACATTAAGATGTCTTTAAATATTCAAGGCATTTATAGATCTAGTGAGAGCTAGGCATGCTGTATGCAATATGTATAGAACAAGATATGTATTTTTCTTCCTACGAATCTTTGGAAATTGCCCCTAGGGAATGAAACGTGTTATTGCCTTTGATTTTAACAGCATAGGTCACAGTATTAAAACATGTCCATACAATCTGGATTATGCTTATTACTTGATAGAATTAGGTCGGATGCAGGGAGATGATAAGGAAGCAATGTTGCATTGTACTCAGGTTGCTAAATTGCAGTGGAAGATCTTTGTCAGACCTAATGCCGATCAAAAACCACAGGGCATTATTCAACAGTAGGAGTCTTTTTTATCCCACGGTATTTGCTCTCTCAAATTAAAAAAATAAAATCACACAACTAAATCATCTCTAACTTCTGCTCAAGAGAACTCCTATTCTTCTTTTCAGATGAACACAGCACAGAATGGCAGTTAAATGCAGAAACATTTTGCCTGCACACGCTTAACATTATCTGCACTGCTTTGAGTCAAAGCAAGTGACGTGACTGATCAATTATTTGTGACAAACTATATATATATATATACTTTGCACTTTTTTAAAAAATGTGACAAACCAACCCATTTTAATTAGCTTTAAACCAGTTAAGTGGGACTAGGATATCATCTCAACCCTTGCCTATCACATACATCCACCATCATATTGATTTTTCACCTTATATAAAGCAACAGGCTATATACTTTGCAAATATACATCAGTTGCTTGTGGTTGCTATGAGGCTGGCTGGTTTGCTTGTTTTGCATTGCAATGATACTGGTTCAGCACAAAAATGAATCACACCATTCTTTTCTTTTTGACGAGAAAGCAAAAGATGAGTAGTGCATGATGAAGCTGGGTGTGCAAAATAGGAGTGCACTGCAACACCAATAGTCAAGATGAATTGAATAGTCATATGCAATAGGATACTCATTTGGGGCTGTGATAGAATAGTGGCAAAAATATTTCCACGTCTTGATTTTTAGCAGCACATTTTGTAGCCTGTCCTCGACAGAGCATCAAACATTCATGCCTCTCTTAACATGATGGCTGGGGGAGGACCAACCTGGAGCCATCATCAGACAGAGAGGCATCTGAAGGGAACTTACCTTACCTTCCTTATAAGAAAGAATACTGAATGCTTGGCCACTAGAAATTTGCACCTGGATTTGCTATTTTCTTTCCCTCCCCTATCCTTTTTTGTTTAATTTTTACTAGACTGTAATTCTCACCACAGCAACTCTCTTAGAGCCTTTTCACATGACCCCTAAGATCTGCTGGCCACTTAAATTCGGACCAGAGATCTTGGGGGGTTGTCGCTGTTCCTGTGTTCCCACCCCCTCCGCACTCCTGGCTGCTGTCTGCGTGAGGGGAGGGAGAAAAAAAGGAAGAAAAGAATGCTGGCTCACCTCCGTTCTGCCGTCTCGCTCTGCTCCCGGCAGCATTCCAGTCTCTTAGTATCTCTTAAAGGGGCGGGGGTCAAAACAACAACAAACAGAAGCGAGGAGAGCCCGGCACTCACTACATTACATCCGCATCAGGATTTTTTTCACCCCTGGAGTGCAGGTACTTGAAAAGTGCAGTGAGACATGCTTAGGTGGGCATGGTCGCACTTAATTTTTTGTAAACTCCGGAGCTGGTGGGGAAACAATTTTAAGCTCCGGATCTGGGAGCCATTTGCCGTGGATTTTAGGGGTCATGTGAAAAGGCCCTTACTTTGTGAGCTGCCCAAAGAGCTTCTTTTGGCTAAAGAGTTGGGCCAAAATACTGTATATGGAATAAATAAATAGAATTCACTGTATAATTTAGCTGGGTGTACCATTGAAATCAACAGGGAACTGGCCAATGCAGAAGGTTCTGGACTGAATTCATTGGTTAGAATTGCATGGCCAGATACAGAAAGAATCAGGAGAACAAACACAATTATAGCCAGCATTTATCAGGGTTAGGTTTGGCTTGCACAAACTCCTTGTTTGATCGCATCCTCTGTGGAATTACAATTTTAAAAAAGAAAGTTGTATTGGTGCCACTTCAGTAAGAAGTTCAGCTATATTAACTTACTCATTAACAAACACAAAGCTATCCCATCAACTTCCACGTATAAGTTCTGGGCAGTCATTTTCTTTATTAATTGCTGTTTGCTTTCCAAAAGAAGACAAAGGAGAAACTTAATTATATCCACATTTTAATAAATAAGTCCGGTGTTAGGACAAGAACATGCCTTCTAAATGAAGATAGATGCTTTTCTAGGTTACTACTAGCTATGACTCTCTGTTACTATTCAAATATTCTGTGAAAACAATCTTATCAACTTCAGGGGAATTTATTTTCACTGGCTTCAGATTAAGACCACAGGTTTCAATACATTTGTTATATTTCTTTCATTAAGATTACAGCCACCAGCTGATAACGGCGTTGTTGACTTTTTATTATAAAGTACACATGCACACGGCTCAAACGCTATGACTGTATGTTTGCCAATGCTGCCAATCTCTCTCTCTCTTTTTTCACAGACCTCCCACATATCATACCACTTTGAGCACACCCAATGAGTTTGTCCATTTGAGAAGATAAGATTTGGTTACTAGTTGGATGGTTGACCAGCAGGAAATACTGGAGGTCTCCAGGTAGGGCTAGGAAAGGATGCTTCATGGAGCCCTGACAGCCAGGGCTCACCAGCTGGACAGATCTGAGGTCTGACTCAAATTAAGATAGCATTCCCATATTTGTGTTCTTCTGCCCTTAAGAGCAACTGCTTAAGGGGAAGAAACACAGCAAGTGCATTTTACCCATGTGAGCAGATAAAATGATGGAGGAAAATATGACCTGCTCAAATGATTAATTATTAATACAATTACTGTTGCAGAAGAATAGCAGCCCAAGCATTTGAACCACTCTCACATCAGTTCTGCTATCAAATACCCAAGGGGAGGAAAATTTACTTTTCTTAGCTAACTTCTACTGAACAGGCAGGAGGAAACAAAGGTGGTTACTTCATGTCCTTCCTCGAGCCAAGGTGAACTTGCCTCCTTGTTGAAATCGGTTTTCAACACGGATCGAAAAGTGGATTGAAAAGATTCCCGAGCTCCAGGACGGGAATCTCTCACCCCGCTTGGAGCACAGTTCAGGGGGCATGGTTGGGGTGAACTCAGATTGACCCCACAAGTACGTGAGGTTACATTCTTTCGAACTCGGATTGACCCCACAAGGACGTGAGGTTACATTCCTTCGAACTCGGATTGACCCCACAAGGACGTGAGGTTCCGTTCCTTCGAACTCGGCTTGACCCCACAAGGACATGAGGTTACGTTCCTTCAAACTCGGATTGACCCCACAAGGACGTGAGGTTATGTTCCTTCGAACCGGTCTCCAGCGGGGCCGCAAACTGCAGCGAGAGGGACGTGAAGTATCAGCCAAAGTCAGTTGTTTTATGGCCTGTTGGTAACCTTCTCATTAGTTCAGTTTGTTTGCTATCACCATTACAGTAACCCCCTGCCTATCACGGGGTTAGGGATCCAATCCAACCCACAATAATTGAAAATGCATGATATGCAGATGCAGGGTTGGGTCGGGACTGGGGCCCCCTGTTCGGGGCACCTTGCAATTACCCCAGGTCTCACACTGCCCCAAACAGGCCTCCGATGGCTTTCCCAGACTGTCAGAGGCCCCAAAAGTGTTTCTCACCAAACCAGAAGTGACTTCTAGAAAACTTGAAGTGACCTCCGGATAGCTAGAAAGCATTTTTGGGGTTTCCAAGGGTCTTTCTGAGCATGTGACTTCACTTCTAGTTTGCAGAAAAGCATGCCCAGAAAGGTCCTTGGAGTCCCCAAAAGTGCTTTCTGGCAATCCGGAGGTCACTTCCAATTTGGCGAGAAGCACATTTGGGGCCTCGGATGTCCTGGGAAGGCTGTCAGAGGCCCATTCAGGGCAGCACAAGGCCTGGGGTAAGTACAGGAGACCTGAAATAGGCCTTTCCAGCTTACCCCAGGGGGCTTTTATTCTACTATCAGCTATACCAGTTGTAATGCAGAATATCTGAGGGCGGATTGCTCTTGAATAGGCAATCCAGAGCGATTTACTCTACAAAATAAATAAATATTTAAAGTAGACATAAATAAAGTACAAGTGGAGGGGACCAGATTGCAGCTTGAGATAAACAAATAGTCAAGGAATACTTACCACCTTGAGCATATTTAAATCTCCAGGGCTGGATGAACTGTATCTGAGAGTACTGAAGGAATTGGCTGAAGGACTCTCAGAAACACTATCCTTTATTTGCTTGAAATCATGGGAAATGGGTGAGGTGCCAGATGATTGGAGGAGGGCTAATGTCCATATCTTCAAAAGGGGAAAAAGAGGAATCTGGGAAATACAGGCCAGTCAGCCTGACACCAATCCCAGGAAAAATCCTGGAACAAATTATTAATTAGTCACTATGCAAGCACCTAGAAAACAATACAACATAGAGAACAAATTCTGCCAGATTAATCAACTCTCATTTTTTTTATCAGGCAACCTCTCTGGTAGACAGAGGGAATGCCGTAGATGTAATATATCTCAGCCTCAGCAAAACTTTTAACAAAGTTCCCCATGATATCCTGATAGGCAAGCTAACTTAGTGTGAGCTGGATAAACCATGTTTAGGATGGACACAATTGGTTATAACATTATAATCAGAGGGTGATGATGAAATACTCCTTCTCTAAGGGGGGGTAACAAATTGGATACCCCAAGGGTCCAGTGTTCTTCAACATTTTTATTAATGACTTGGACAAGGGAGTGCAGGGAATGCTTGTCAAATTCACAGATGACACAAAACTGGGTGGAATAGCCAATACCCTGGAGGACAGAAACAAAATTAAAAATGATCTTGATAGGCTGTGGTACCAATAGAATGAAATTTAACAGGGATAAAGGCAAAATACTGCACCTGGGAAGAAGAAACCTAATGCAGTTACAAGATGGGGAGGGAGGGCAGTTGGTTCAGTGATACTACATGTGAGAAGGATTTTGGAATTCTGGCAGATCATAAGCTGAATATGAGTCACCAGTGTGATGTGGCTACAAAAAAAGGCAAATGCTGTTTTAGGTTGCATCCACAGAAGTATCATTTCTAGAGATGGGCACGAAACGAGCAATTTTTTGTTTTCGTTTTCATTTTTTCATTTTGTTTCGTTACGTAATGAAACGAAAAACAAATTTTGTCTCCAAAATGAAACGAACCGAACCGAAACAACAGAAATTTTGTCGTGCATTTCGTTTTCGTTGCGGCAAATACATTGAACTGTAATGAATGCTAACAAAACAGCAATTTTTCATTTTCATTTTCGTTTTTTCGTTTCATTATGTAACGAAACGAAAATGATTTTTTTTGCAAAAAATTCACAAAAAACGAAAACAAACCGAAACAGACCCCCTAAACGACAAACGACAAACGAAACACCATTTTTTTTTAGTCGTGCCCATCTCTAATCATTTCCAAATCCTGTGAAGTGCTTGTCCTCCTCTGTTCAGCACTGGTTACACTTCAACTTGAGTACTGTGTTCAGTTCTGGACACCACACATTAAGAAAGATGCTGAGAAATTGGAACAAGTTCAGAGGAGGGAAACAAGGACGATTGGGAGACTGGAAACCAAATTTTATGAATGACTGAAAGAACTGGGTATGTTTAACCCTGAGAAAAGGAGAGTGTGGGGAGATGTGGTAGTATTTTCAACTACAGAGGAGGGACAGGATTTGTTATTGATTATCCCAGAGTGCAGGACACACAACAAAGGGCTTAAGTTACAGGAAGCAAGATTTTGGTTGACTATCAGGAAACACTTCCTACCTATTAGAGCATTGCAGCAATTGAACAGGTTATTCCAGGTGGTGAGCGCTCCAACACTGGAGGCATTCAAGAAAAATCTAGACAGCCAACTGGCAGATATCCTTTTGTTCTATGCTTTGATAAAGTAAGTAAGTAAGCAAGCAAGCCAGCAAGTAAAAAAAATTAAAATGTGGTTTATTGTTTGTTGATTTGGAGGAATCCAGCTGCCTGTCTGGACTCCCTGGGAGTGGAGGAGTAGCTATAGGGACTGCCCTGATGAGTACCTTCACTTCTAATCTTCAATTAAATAGTTCCCTGGTGTCAGTAAAGAATATCCAATAAAGGGTACGACACTCTTCTTGTTTTTCCTCTCTGAAGCTTCTTGTTGGGCAAAATAAAGGTGAGGATATGTAGGCTGTCATGTTGGGACACCTTAAGGTCTGTGCCCTCTCAACCTGTGTGCATGGGTCAAAGGTTGTGTGTGTGTGTTTGATGGCAGCTTGCAGGTTTCTTATTTTTATGTAACTTATTATGTTGATAGTATACTGTAAGTATCTAGCTTGGGATGGTTTCCCTATGAGCCAACTCCGATGCTTGAGGCTCAGGTAGTCTTGGTGGTTAGAAGTGCTTTCTATCATCTTTACATGGTTCACCAACTGCAACTGTTCCTGAACAGTCTGGCCATTGTCCTTCCTGTTCTGCAAGTGATTTGGGGCTCCATGGAATCAATATTCGGAAATGTGTAGAGAGCTTCTATGGATAGTGGAGGCCCACCTCTTCAGATTGTCATACATCACACATAACTCCAATTTTGGACTCCTCCATGCACTACAGAGATGATAATACTGCTCTAACCTACAAATCTTGTTTAGAAATTATGTATATGAAGAACTTTGAACACTCTGCCATGCGCTGTGTATTAGCTGAACAGCTACTATTTTCCTTCCCTTCATAAACTGAAAAGATTCTTTGTCTCCTTTTCAGTCCAAGGACAGAGATCTTCCACAACAACCACCAACACCAAAATAACACCTTACACAATAGATTACATAGTGGTGTGTATTACATTATACCACTGATGCTAACTCTGTTCTCAGACATGACCTTAAGCAGGTTTCATCTGCAATTTGTGGAACTCAGGTTCCCTTTTTATATTCTGATTTCATGCTAGCCCCTTAAATTACCCTTATTCTCTTTTATGATTTTTATTATACTGTCCTGGTTGCCCATTGTATTACTTCTATTCATTCGCCAGCTATTAGATGAATAATATAATTAGTTATATGCATTATGATTTCTGTTTCAAAGGGCTATACAAACATCATTTAATTAAACCTCCTAATACTTGTGTGAGTAAAAGCATTATTATTCCAATTTTTCTAACTGAGCAACTGACATTCTAATGTTGATAAGACATGCATATTGAATTATAATGGGAATTATCGGAGGTTGCTGAGGTAGCGGTGCAGTGTTTGGAGATTCTTATGTTAATTGCAGGAATTGGGTTGTAATTAAGCACTGTAAAATGGTTTAAACATGAACAGTTCTGTGTTATGGCTAAACAGGGAAAAATCCTCTCATGCAAAAGGATGGGACCATATTCATTATTTCTCACAGGTTAAAAAGACCAAACTTCTAACTTATGCTTCTGTGCCTGATGCGTGGACATTTTCAGGTTGACTTTCAGATGGCTGTAAACATGGGTGCCTGATCACACTGGGAAGGTTTGCTTTAAAGGAAGCAATATCCCATGAAGCAACCCCCTCTCTGCTGGAAAATTACTCAAGCTTGGACCCAAAAAGGTAGCAGCCCTTCAGCTGGACTGAAAAGGTCCAATTTGGGCATGGATTGGCCTTCATCTGGAGTACCTTTCCCTGCATGGTGTGTGACCACTGGGAAATGGCTTGCAGAGGAACACTTCCCAAGCAATGCAGAATGTGATCTGTTTTCTCATGTGATCATATTTCTATGTGTATGAAATATGCTATCAGTGATATATGCTATAGCCTATCACATATTAAATAGTATACGCAGAGTTTTCAAATGGGGAAAAACCATTGTTGATGAAGACTTGGACCTGTGGATAAATCAACCACTTTTCAGTTTCGTAGATGGTGGTTGTGGGGGTGGGGAATAATTTTGAATTATGGCTTGAATCACACCATTACTTATATATTATGAAGCTGGTTTGGTTCTGATTTGTAAATTGAAGAAAAGGAAAACCTCCTTGCTTGTCTGCTTACATTTGCATCCCTCCTGTCCTTATTTCCTTGACAAAAATGCGCCTTTGCTGAAATATTTGAGACCATACACATTCTTTTATCATTTTCCTTGAGAGTTAGGATAGATTGAGCAAGCTGTAGCCCTCCAGACATAATTGGGCTATGACTCCCATTAGGCCACCATGGTAGTAAAGGGGCAGGATCTGTTCTTGATCAACCCAGAGTGCCGGTCATCCAACAATGGGGTTAAATTACAAGAAGCCAGATTTGTTTGAATATCAAGATATAAGCAGGCAGATTGAACCTTGAGAAAAACTTCCTAACGAGAGCAGTACGGCCATGGTACCAATAACAGTGGACCCTCGTATAACAAGCAGTTTATTGAACAGAAAATCCACTTAGAGGAAAAACTTTCTGGAGATAGGGGGAAATCACTTAACAGAATCACCTATGGGGCAAATCCGTACAACAGAAAAACAGTCGCAATTAGGGATTAATCCGTTTTCAATGCATTCCTATGGGAAATTTGTACAAAGGAAAATTTGTTTGACAGAATTTCATTTGGAACAAATTAATTCCTTTATACAAGGTACCACTGTATTTCAAAAGGGGCTGAGTACTCAAACACTGGAGGGATTCCAGAGATACTTAGACAACCACCTGGCAGGTATCCTTTGATTTGTACTCCTGCCTTGAGCAGGGAGTTGGACTCGATGGCCTTGGACTGCTTCCAACTTAATTATTCTATGATTTCATAATTCTTTATTGAAATTTTAAGTCTAGCAATAGCTAGTTTTATTGCTCAGTCTTGCTTTAGACCACTGATGGCGAACCTTTTAGAGATTTTAGAGATGACACACCACCCTCTAGAACAGTGATGGCGAAGCTTTTGGAGACCGAGTGCCCAAACTGCAATTCAAAACCCACTAATTTTTTGCAAAGTGCCAATCCAGCAATTTAACCTGAATACAGTGGCTGTCAAGGGGCAATGTGGGGCACCCACAGAAAGGGCTCCGAGTGCCACCATTGGCACCCATGCCATAGGTTCGCCAATACTGCTTTAGACTTTTGTTTCAAACTCTTGATTAATCAATTAATTGAGCAATCTTATATGTGCCACTGGCACCATGGGGCTTCAAACAAGGACAGAGGTTTGTGGAAAATGTCCCAAAATGGATAGTTGGGCAGCCTGGCCAGAAAGCTAGTGGAGGAAAGACAGAGTGGGATGTTAATTTTGGCATTGTGTGAAAATTGGCTGCTTTATGAAATCAGCATTATTGAAGAGAAAGTATTACTTAAGGGCATTAACATGTTTGGTAGATAGAGGAGGGTGGGGTCTATTAGTACAGTCACATGACTAAGAGGGAAGCTGTTGGAAGAGGAGTGGGGGGAAGTAAATTCAAGCATTAGCACATTACTCTATAGGCAAGGAAGTTATAAATCAGACAAAATAAACAAGAAACCAGTCACAAAATGTGATTTTGGAAAGACAAAACATGGAAGAAGCAATGGGAAAACCCAGGAGTTACAAATAGAAGGCACTTGTGTTTAGACTCCCTTGGGGTAGAGTGACTACACAGATTAATATAAAGCCTCATTCAGATGTGGCCCAAGCTGACAAAGAAGAACAGATGCATAACCTACAGATGGGAGGAAGCAGAAAGAGGAAAGAAAAGCCAAACAGAGAAGGTAACAAGAAGGAAAAGAAGCCATCTCAAAAGAGGGCAAGGAGAACTGAGATCCAAATGGAGAAAAGAAGGAAGAGGAAGAAGAGGAAAATAATGGAAGCAGAAGTTTGAAGCTGGCAAAAGTAGTTTTTGACAAATGAGTGACAATGAAGAGGAGCTAGCTCGAATGACTTCTGCTCCGAAAATTTTTGCCATTTGCCCTAGGGCTACTATGTTGAATTTCACCCTAGCTTGGTGAACTTATGCCATTTCCCACAGTCTGCTTCTTTGCCCCACCAGTACGGCCATTGCCCATAGGGATGATGATGCTGAACATAGTTTGTTTTCTTTTGACCACAACTCACAGCGTTTCCAGCTACCATGGACACTGACCATACTGGGTTCAGGATTCTGGGAGTTAACCCAAAATGAACTGACTTGTAGTCTTTCATATCCTGGAAAGAGATGAGCTTTGGCCTTCAGACTGGTCTCAGGAGAACAGTGATAGATGACAGCAGACATATAATTCTTCGGTAAAGTTGAGTGTTTCCGTTTAAGGCCTGCACTGTTCAATTGTTCTGCTTGTTTCACACAATGATACAGGGACCCAGATTATGTTTTCTTGCATTTGTAACCCTTCTGTGTTTTTCTGCCACTCCTTTTAGACTCTTAAAAAATTAAATCTGTTCCGGAGATGAAGAGCAGCCAGACAATGCGCTAAGAACTCTTCAGTTTCAAGTATCTCAAGATGCAACTTCTTGCCTTAAAAACAGGTTCAGTGAGGGTGATTGCCTAGCGATGTAATGAACTGTAGTCAGTACATGATACTGCACCCAATGCCAGACAATGGAAAATAAGTATTTCAACATGGGCGGGATATAAGCCCAACATTTCAAGATGGGTGGGATATAAGCCCATAAATAAATAAATAAAATAAATAAATTTCCTTCTTGGAAATGTTGCAGAGAAAGCCCCACTGAGTTCAATTAGGCTTACTCCTGGGCAGAACTCTTAAAACTACTTTTAAGGAGAATGGATATAATGATGTTGCCAAAGATATCCATTAAATGAGTAATGGTAGGATAATGCTCTAGGCTAGGATCTCACAATCATTATAGTCATTCTTCTTAAAAATAACTTTCCAGGTTCTGTCCCCAGGTAAAGTATGCATGTAATTACAACTAAACAAGGGAAGCAGTAGGTGTTAAATGAAGCATAAAACCTTATTTAGAATGCTGACAGGTTTAAATGCTGCTAGAGAGGTCAGTGACTTGGGGCCTTTTCACACGACCCCTCAGATCCGCTGGTCCCCTTAAATTCGGACCAGCGATCTTGAGGGTTCCTTGCTGTTCCTCCGTCCCCACCCCCTCTGCACTTCCTTGTTCTGTCTGCGGGAGGGGAGGGAGGGGGGGAAAGCCTTAGACACGGACAAAAGAAGAAACCCTTACCTCCTGTGCGTGGAAGCTTGCTCCGAGCCCCGGTTTTACTTCCTGGTTGCTCTTAAAGGGGCGGAGGCGAAAGAAAAACAACAAAAAGAAGCAAGGAGAGCTCAGGTACGCTCCGCATCAAATATTTTTCACCTCCCAAAAGCAAGTACAAGAAAGTGCAGCTGGGTCGCGCTTAGGTGAGCAGGGTCGCACTTAATTGTCTGCAAACTCCGGACCTGGTGGGAAAACATTTTTAAGGTCCGGAGCTTGCAGCCCTTTGCCGCGGAGCTTAGGGGTCATGTATAAACGCCATTAGATTTTGAGATCTGGAGCCAGAGGCTGGGAGTTTTATACCCCACTGTGCCTCCTTGTTGGGGACTGGAATCAGTGATCTATAGGGTCCCTTCAGTTTTGCAGTTCAATGGTGGTGGTGATAATGATGATCTGGTACAGAACTGGAGGCTGTTCACCTGCTGAGATACAAGTCATCAAGTGATAAGTAACTGAGTGGTAAGCTCCTGGGTGATATATAAATCAACAGAATATTTTTTCATCTAGTTTTTTTCTGTGGAAAGAAGCAATAACAGATGAACTTTCTGCTACTCAGATGTATTTCAAGTGTTAAGGAACAGGGATAGACACATCCTGGTTGTAGTACCTGTTGGGACAGCAAGGGGGCAGGCGAAGACTTCTGAAACTGCAGGATGGACAGAACTTTGTAGACCTGTAGAAAAGCAGGGTCAGCCCTGGTTAGTACTTGGATGGGAGACCACCAGGGGATACCAGGTGCTGTAGGCACCTGGAGTAGGACCTAGCAAAGCACTCCAGTATTCCTTCCAAGAAAACTCCATGGACATGGGTGTAGAGTCTGGGAGTTGAGTCATGGCTACTGGACTTCTTTTTTTGAGAGATAGAAACGTTTCGCTGTTCATCCAAACAGCTTCATTGGTCTGAATGCAGCTGGTGCAAACCCTGACTCTTATAGGCAGCTTTGACCTCTAGTCACCCTGGCCTCACTTAGGCTCATCAGATGAACTAAATAGGCTCGTTAGGGAGACAATGGTATCCTTAGCCTTGAGGTGAACCATGGCTTAAAGTGCTGAAACCCTATCAAGAAAGGGTCGTTAATGGGTCGTTAGCTGTGGCCTTGGTGGTAAAGGCTTTTTGATTTGTCTTGGTAGTGTGGAAAGCACAGCTTGATAAGTAGCAGATAAACTATGCCGGAGGCCACCACCTCTGTTGAGGGAGGGATTTTCAATGCTCACATGAATGGCCTCCCTTACTCCTCTTTCAAACCACCTCTCTTCTTTGTCTAATATGTGTACTTCCTCATCTTTGAAAGAGTGCCCTTTCTCCTTCAAATGGAGGTGTACTGCTGATTCTGGACCTGAGCTGTTACCCCTCCTGTGTTGGGCCATCCTTCTGTTTAATGGCTGTTTGGTTTCCCCAATGTAGAGGTCTGAACACTCCTCACTGCATTGGACCGCATATACTATATTGCTCCTTTTATGGTTGGGTACTGGATCCTTTGGGTGGACAAGTCTCTGCCTTAGTGTGTTTGTGGGTTTGAAATAAACAGGGATGTGGTGTTTGCCAAAAATCCTTTTAAGCTTCTCTGACACTCCAGCCATGTAAGGAATGTCTGAATACCACATATTTCATGTACAGAGGGGACTTCTACAGACAGAAGCATGGTTGTGCCATGGGTTCTCCAGTGTCACCAATTGTTGCAAACCTATACATGGAAGAAGTGGAGAAGAAGGCACTCAACACCTTCCCAGGGACAACACCATCTCACTGGTTCAGGTATGTAGATGATACCTGGGTGAAAATCAAGACTCGGGAAGTACAGGCCTTTACAGACCACATCAATGCAGTGGACCCTAATATTAGGTTCACTAGAGAAGACACCCAAGACAACAGGCTGGCTTTCCTGGATTGTGCAGTCATCATCAGACCTGACCGTGGCCTGGAAGTAGAAGTTTACAGGAAACCCACCCACACAGATCAATACTTACTGTTCGACTCCCACCATCCATTACAGCACAAACTAGGAGTCATCAGGACCCTAAGCCACAGAGCAGAGAGCATCCCCACCTTCACAGAAGCCAAGAAGAAGGAAGACAGGCACCTGAAGACAGCACTTAAGGCCTGTGGATATCCAAAGTGGGCCTTCAACAAAGCAGTGGGCCATCCCAGAAGAACAAGGGATCAGTCTGAGACCCAGACCCAGCGGAAGAACCTGGTCATTCCTTACATGGCTGGAGTGTCAGAGAAGCTTAAAAGGATTTTTGGCAAACACCACATCCCTGTTTATTTCAAACCCACAAACACACTAAGGCAGAGACTTGTCCACCCAAAGGATCCAGTACCCAACCATAAAAGGAGCAATATAGTATATGCGGTCCAATGCAGTGAGGAGTGTTCAGACCTCTACATTGGGGAAACCAAACAGCCATTAAACAGAAGGATGGCCCAACACAGGAGGGGTAACAGCTCAGGTCCAGAATCAGCAGTACACCTCCATTTGAAGGAGAAAGGGCACTCTTTCAAAGATGAGGAAGTACACATATTAGACAAAGAAGAGAGGTGGTTTGAAAGAGGAGTAAGGGAGGCCATTCATGTGAGCATTGAAAATCCCTCCCTCAACAGAGGTGGTGGCCTCCGGCATAGTTTATCTGCTACTTATCAAGCTGTGCTTTCCACACTACCAAGACAAATCAAAAAGCCTTTACCACCAAGGCCACAGCTAACGACCCATTAACGACCCTTTCTTGATAGGTTTCAGCACTTTAAGCCATGGTTCACCTCAAGGCTAAGGATACCATTGTCTCCCTAACGAGCCTATTTAGTTCATCTGATGAGCCTAAGTGAGGCCAGGGTGACTAGAGGTCAAAGCTGCCTATAAGAGTCAGGGTTTGCACCAGCTGCATTCAGACCGATGAAGTTGTTTGGATGAACAGCGAAACGTTTATATCTCTCAAAAAAGAAGTCCAGTAGCCATGACTCAACTCCCAGATAAACGCACCTGGATGACTGAGAATCTTCACAGACGTATGGGTGTAGAGATATCCCCGCAGGGTCGCTTGAGAGGCATTGAACCCCATCTGTGCAGGGAAACCCCGGATGAGAGAACAATCGGTCCCATGTGGCCTTATGCGCAGGAAGCCAGCTTGCTCTTATCTCTCTACCCCCCCCCCACATTATCCAGCAAGGCCAGGAGATGGTATGTAAGGAAATAACAAGCTGTCTGTTAATCATTCATCAAGACCCCTGCTATGTGGCACTGCTACGTCAGAGAAGCCCTTCCCAGGAATTCATCAGCCTACACCATCCTGACATGTAAGCCCTGTCTCCACCCTCTTTGATGCTCTGCCATTATAGCAATAAAGAGCCTGAGACTCATGCTTGCAGAGGAAGCTGTTGCATGAGGCCTGGGCTTCATTGAACCCAACCATATGCGTCTATGTGGAATCATTCCTACACATGGGATCACAAAGAGTCGGTCACAACTGTAATGACACAACACACACACAGAAAAGGGTAGTATGACCTCAATTTACCATTGTTTCAACCCGTTCATACGGTTCTGCTCTCTGGTATCATTCTGAACTCTAGCTTTCTCTGTGGATTGCTGCTGCGGATGCCTTCTCCTCCACCACCACCTTTTTGATTGAGGATGCTGACCAATCAGATAGACTTGACAGTAGAGAACAGAGAGAAAAAGCTGTGAATTGGGTATCTGGCTGCACAGCCCACGGTTGGGAGTTTCTGTCCTCACTGTACAGCCAAGAAGAGCCAGCCTTGGGCAAGCTGCTCAGTTCCAGGATGCCCCCCCCCCAAAAGGGAATATTAAACCATTTCTGAATACTCACTACCGCGACAACCCTTAAATGGGTTTCCATTAAGTCAGAATTGACGTGGCAGCACAGTATTCCCCTCCCTGGGAACTACTGGGGGGAAAAAGAGTAGAGAAAAACAAAATTGCTTTTTAAAACTCAAAACGGTTAATTGCTTGGTTAACAGATAAGATTGCATTGATTCATATACGAAGAAAGACAAAGCCTAGTTCTTACGCTATTCCAGCATATGACTGTAAAACCACAAGGTTCCATGAAAGCCCTAAGGAATCTTATTTCTGTCGGTAAAATACATAAAGTACAGTGGCCCCACTGGTAAAGATAAGGAATGTTCCTACACTAGCAGCAAGGAGTGAACTAGTAAGAGCTGCTTGGAATGGTTGGACTTGATTAAACCAATCTAATCCACCACCATGAATTTATTTTACTGTCGGCAGTTTGTAGACCAGCCCTTTAAGAAAAATTATTTAAGTTGTTAAAAAATAACTGATGTAGCACATCAGCAATAGTCCACATACAGTTCAAAATGTGAGTTTTTCTGCCCTCTGCTGGTCAGGGGAAGTGGTTAATTTCTCAGTACTCCAAGTAGCATGTTTATTAAGCCACTTCACTGCTTTGGTACACTGAAAGAGAAATTCTTGCTTCTACTTCACTGTTTTGGTAAATTGAAAAAGGAAGTCTTGCTTCCAATATATCTGTTATTATAATCTTAAACTTTAAAAGGGGAATATGTATGCGCGCGCGCACACACACACACACACACACACACCACACACACACACACACACACACACACACTTATTCACAAAATGCTGCCTACCTAATGAAGGTTTTGTCTCAGGGTACATGTTCCATTCTCTACTTTCCCCCCAAGTCAGCTCTGATGATAATCCTTGTCCTTTTATTAATTATTATTATTATTATTATTATTATTATTATTATTATTATTATTATTATTATTATTATTATTATTATTATTATTATTATTGATACTTGAGTACAGAGAGATCTGTACCGTATATGTGTGCTGTGTCATTACAGTCATGACCGACTCTTCGTGACCCCATGTCCATGGAGTTTTCTTGGCAGGAATAGTGGAGTGGTTTGCCAGTTCCTACTCCAGGCGCTTACAGCACCTGTTATTCCCTGGTGGTCTCCCAATGCCATAGTTTAATTAAGCGTTGTGTGAAAAAAGGTCACCCTTACATTGGTTCTGATGACCATACAAGATGACAAATTAAGTGCAGTGATTCTCATAAATGGGAGATACATATGTGTATATCCACAGGTACAAATAAGAACATTTAGGGGTATGCAAAAAAAAAAAGAAGGTGGGAAAAAGGCGCATGTGTCAACAGTATAAGATAAGATACAAGTCAAGAGTTGTAAAATTAATTGAATGTTATGACAAGTGGTGGAGCTTCTTAACCTTAAAGAAAGTTCTATTCCCTTGGTTTGTTATTTTAGTGAATGGTAGGGAGTCCCTCCCTAAACAATGCATTGGAAACACACTACTGCATCACACATGTGCAGCAGAATACCTTCCACAGGCTCAATTTTCTCTGCTTCATGAACATTCTAGTGCTTTTGTTCTGGTAAAAGTGTGTATTATAAGTAGGCACCTCAGCCCATCCTATGAACATTTTTCAGTGAGTGAGTTCTTCGTCGTCTCCTCGAAAATTCTTTGCTTTTATTTTAAGCATTAAATTAAAATTTCAGTTTGTGTATGGATATGGATTAGTGGTTGGACATTAGCAGAGTGGAAAAAAACCTGAAGCATAATGTGGATATTGACCAATCACCAATAATTTCTCAGACACTTCTGTGTAAAACCTTGAGGGGGTACAACCTTCAGCTCTTTGAGCAAGTTAAAAGAGAAAATACTGTGATGAAGACATGAAGTATGGATTTCCACATACATAGGAGACAAATACTTTCTTAAGCTTCAGTGTGCAGTGTGTGGGGAAGCCTTTTCCAATGGTAGCATGAAACCTTGATTATGTTTGTCTCATTTACGAACAAAACACGCACAGACTATATAAATAATGAGGTATTTTCATAATCTGATGGTTCGCCCAGGGAACCATCAGAATATGATATTGTTTTTGTTGACAGCTAGCAAAGGTAATGAAAATGCGCTTGAAGTTTCCTATTGTATTAGTTATCATATTGCTTCATGTTGCTAGATGTGGTAAGAATCACACAGTAGCTGAAAATTGAATTTCTCCTTGTGGAAAAGATGCCATTCTGTATATGCTTGGAGGAAAACGTGAAGGAAATGAAAACTATCCCTCTTTCAAGTAATACAATATTTTAGAGAATTCAGGATGTATCTGGTGATGTTGAGACAGCAATAATAGAATTAAAAATAGTAAATTCCTTCGCATTCAAGTTGATGAAAACACAAATGTTGCTTATTTCACTGTTGAGTGTTTTACTGAAATGTATATGAAAAGTAAGGAAGTTGAAGAAAACCTTTTGCTTCATTATCCTGTCAAAGAGCACAAGAGGCAAGGGTATATTTAATGCTATAGATTATTATTTCAAAGAAAAGAACAGTACTTGGTTTAATTGTGGTAGTTTATACACTCATGGGCAGGGGCAAGGTTTTTACTTAGGTCTTGGTGGCTGTGTCATGAAGGTAGCCCCTGGTGAGTTACAAGTAGTTCTTGATGGAGCTTTTAAGCTGCTTCATTTTATAAAGTCCTCAAACCTGAAGATTTTCAAAGCATTGTGCAGAGAGAGATAATTCTTAATTCTACCTTGCTCCTTCATACAGACATAAGGTGGCTCTCTCATGATCATCCTTACCCAGTTGCTCAAATTTAGACATGAGGTCCAAGTTTTTCTGTGATTGGCTTCAGGCTCTTATCAAACATTTTTCTAGAAACCAACAATCTAAATGCTGCACTTAAGAATAGTTTGATAATATGCTTCAGAGTTTCAGACAAAATTGAATCTATGATTTAAAAACTAGATTTTTTTGAGGTGTAGTACTGAAAAAAACAACCTCAAGTATTCAAAATTTGACAGAATTTCCTAGCTAAAACAAGCTGCAATTCCCCCAGGAAATGAACAAGAAAATGACTTAAATAACATACTGTGATAAGCAATGTACTTCTCAAAACCAGGAGAAGAGAACAAGTGGTTTGCAAATTCTTTTGAAGAAGAATATTATGAGCTGCCAGATTATCTATCAAGGAAAAAGAGAGGTTGATCAAACTTTTAACTGATACTACTTTAAAAGCTAAATTCAAAGAAAAATCCATTAACTTTTAGCTAGACATCAGCAGAGAAGATAAGCAGCTTTCTGATAAGGTGATCAAGTGTCTGCTGCCATTTACAAATACTGTACAGAGCTGGTGGAGAGAGTTTTCATTTCTGATACCTTTATAATAAATAACTATTGTAGAAAGTTGAATGCCAGATTTAAAAATCTTAAATTAAGACTGCATTTAACATCAGTGGAACCTTAATTCAAAAACTGTGTCTCAAAACAAGCTCAAGGATGACACTGGACATTCATTGTGTATCAAATAATTGTTGTGTGTTTTATAAAGATCATTTAAAACATATTAATATTTTAAAATTATTAATAGATTAAGTAACAAATGCAGTGTATTAATTGATGTAATATAGTTTTTCATCCAATCTGTCATTAAATAAATTTTATTTGATGCTATTATTTGATTATTAAATTTTATTTGATGCGTGTCTGCCCTTCAGCCAGCTGGAGGGTGGACCCAACCAGACTGGGAAGAGGGACACTGTACCCATCTGGGTATTTATTTTCATTGTATCTTTTGAGTTTTGAATATAAATATACATGCACTGTCTGTCCACCTTATTCTTCCAATGCCTTTTTAATACTATCATTGAGCTATTTATTTACAGTTACATGTTATACATTTGAAATAACAGCAATAGAGATGGTCACAAAATGCCAAAATGGTTGTTATTCATGCCCTAGGACCCAGTTTCATTTAAAAAAAATCATTTCATATTCGTTTGTTTTGGAGCTGGCGGCAAGCCTGCTGGGCAAGCCTGCTGGGCGCCACTGAGTGGCATTCCCCCACGGCTGCCGGAGCCCTCCCAGGGCCGAAGCCACGCCTGGGCACAGGAATGGAGGAGGCTAGAGAGTAGATGGAGAACCTGGGATTCCACCCAGGCTGTTGACCGGATTGCCCCCAAGTGCCTCATCCGAGGCCGAGGCCGCGCCTCACCATGTGCTGTCATGGAAGAGCTACTACATCTGATGCCTCCAAGGATGGCTGGGGTGGCTTCTCTGTTCGATCCCTGACCATCCTGAAACCAACAGCATGCCTGAATGGCCTCTATGATTGCATCAGTCTCCTTCAGAGATGGGATTTTTCCTGATCAGGTGAAGGAGACCATGATCAAGCCCATTCTTAAAAGATCAGGCCTGGATGGAAGCACATGCTACAGGACATATTAAGCTAGAAATATATGATCCAATTGACGGGATGGCTGGGGGTTAGGCAGGGTGTGGTCCCCCACAATACCTCTGCGGTAATAGTTAATGATGGAATAACTGAACAAATATCTCTAGGCTGAGGAACTAGATAAGGTTGTCTTCTATCTCCAGTTTTGTTCTGTTTAGTTAATGAATTATTTGATTATGCAATAAGGAATGATGATTTCATTACAGGTATGGACAAAAACAATAATATAGAGATCCATTTATTTGCTGATGACTCTTTACTGACAATTAAAACACCACTAGAAAGTGTGGCAAGAATTAAAAATCATTTAGAAAAATTTGGATAAATAACTGGATTATGTATAAATTGGAAGAAATCAGAAATTATTAATCATAATAAACAAGAACAGGAAAGGATACAGACTAAAAGTATGTAAATGTGTTAAATATCTAGGTATAGATTTAGCAAAAGATATTCAGAAACTTAAATAATATAATTATAATAAACTGAAAAGTGACAGTAACATAAATTTCAAGAGTACTTCAATCTAAAGCTTTCTTGGTTTGGAAGAATTGCATTGGTGAAGATGAAAATCTTGCCAAAGATTAACTTCCTTTTTAGAGTGTTGCCTATCCAGTTAACAGAAGAAGAGTTTAAGTTTTGGCAAGGACTGATAAATAAATTTTGTAATGAAGACAAATGAGCAAGAATAAGCAAAAGCTATTGGTATAAGTCACAAAAGATAGTAGGTATAGGCATACCTAACATCAGAAATTATTTTGCAGCAAATCAACTTAGATATATAGGGGAAATAATATATAAACCAGAGAGATTATTATGGTGGGAAATGGAATCACAAGAGCTACAAGATAATATTAATAAGTATTTATTTGGACAAGCAGAAGGGTAGCTGAGGTCAAGAATCCTTTTTTAGCACTATATTAAATACAACATTTAAATATGTTAACAAATCATGTTCCCCTAGATCACCTTTGAGTCTACTCACTGAAGTAAAGAATTTTCCTACAAACATGAAAGTTCATTAAGGACTATTTAAGGCAAAAATAGTGTCTAGACTGAAAGAATGGATGAATAAAATGAAATTGAAAGAATAAATCAAACAAATATTCCAAAGTAATGGTTGAACTGTGCCCAATTAGAAAGGTGGACTAAAGAATGTTATAACAGAGAATGTAGAGATTATACAAACTATGAACAATGCTTATTATTCCATGAGAATATGGAGAAGAATGATATGGTGAAAGGAGCAGTAAGTAAGACTTATAAATTTATTGGAGATTGTGAAGACATAGGGAAAGAACAAGAAGGACTAAAGTCAGTCTGGCAACAAGATTTAAAAAGGGAGATAAAAGAAGAAGACTGGAAAGGATATGGAAAATGAGAGTGTTATGATCTATGTCTGTGAGAATAAAAGATAATTATTTTAAATTGTGTTTAAGGTGGTACATGACACCAGTTAAACTAAACAGAATAAATTCTAACTATCCTAATATCTGTTGGAAATGTGAAAAGGAAATTGGCACTTATTTTCATTTATGGTGGAAATGTGAGAAGTTTCAAAATTTTGGCAGTTAATTTTTAAATAATTAAGTGGTATATTGGAGAGGAATATAGATTGTAACCCAGAAAGTGCATTGCTATCAGTATATGTTAAGGACACTTATGATGACAAGACTAAAGAACTAATATTTAATCTACTGACAGCAGCAAGATTAATAGTAGCAAGGAATTGGAAATTGAAACAAGAATCTAAGATGGAGGTATAATGAAATATGGAATATTGCTATAAACCAGGGCTGTCCAACTTTGAACTTGCCTGCCACTCCCGAAGGCCCCCCACGGTCAACTTGTGATCACGGTGGCAGGGGTGGTGGAGGCGATGTTGGTGTCTGGGGGGGCAGGGATGGGGTGGGCAGCAGCAGTGGAGGCAGGGGGTGGTCAAGAACGGTGGGGGTGATGTTGGCAGCAGCAGGGGCAGGGCGCAGCAGTGAAGGTGGGGGTGTGGCAGCAGGTATGGTGGGGGCGATATTGGCATTGGGGGTAGGGGTGGGAGGGAGGCAGTGAGGAGACAGGTGGCAGGGGCCAGTGGAGCGGCAGTAGCAGTAGCGGCAGGGACAGTAGCAGTGGCATCAGGGGCGGTAGCAGTAGCATCGGGGGTGGGGCGGCAGGGATTATGCTGGCATTGGGGGAGGGGGCAGCGGTGGGGTGGCAGTGGGGGACGCCGGAAGGAACATGGAGGACAATGTTGGTAGCGTGCGTGGAAGGGGGCGGCAGGGACAGCAGCAGCAATGGTGGGAGCAGGGGTGACGGCAGGGATGGTGGGGTCAATGTTGCCGGCAGGGTGGGGCAGTGGGGGTAAGGTTGGGGGCGTCGATGCTGGACTTGCTTATTTTCTCCAGTGGTGGTTCCGGCAGTGCGCACACAGCCATGGAGGTGGGCCTAGGCCAGCTTGCTGGGCCCGTTCAATGTTTCTGGCAAGTGGGCCCAGCAAACCGCCCTGGGCCCGCCTCTATGGCTACCGCGCACACCGCCGGAACTGCACCGGATGCCGCCAGAAAACCCAAACGGGCCCAGTAGGCCAGCTTGGGCCCACCACTGCTGCTGGAACCGCCGTTGCCACTTGAGAAAGCAAGCAAGCCCAGCCCTGGCCTGGGCTCCCAGGCGCTTCGCCAGTGCGTGAGGGGGGAATTCCCCCCAACACAGACCTGGTGGGCAACCTCTGAAAGCGCCGCGGGCGACTGGTCACCCACGGGCGACTTATTGGGCAGGCCTGCTATAAATGATAAATTGTCTTCTAATTTAAAGATTAAGAGGGGAAATCAAGAGATATATTTTTATGATATATGGGAGAAATTTATTGAATATGTTTTAATAAAAGAGAACAAGAAAGAACCTAATAATGACTCTATACATTTCTGGAAAAGAGGACTAGAAAGACAAGAAGAAGAAGAAGAAGAAGAAGAAGAAGAAGAAGAAGAAGAAGAAGAAGAAGAAGAAGAAGAAGAAGAAGAAGAAGAAGATCTCCAGATGGTCCCAAGGGTGGGTGGTGGGTGGGGAGCACTGTTATATGTATGTATTTTTTACTGTCTTTTTATGTTGTTTTAAAATAAAAAGTAAAAAAGAGGATTGCTATGTTAGTCCTAGCCTGCTGCCCCCCCCCCCCCAATCCTTGTCTTCTCCCTTCTGTTATCACTAAATAAATATGCTGGGGCATCCAATGAGTAATTGCTCTCCCTTGTTCTCCTAGAGAATATTAACACCATTCACCGATATATCTTCCAGAAGTAATAAGTAAATCCCTCTCCATTACAACAGTAAGAACAAGAGGTTTGCTTTTCAAGTGGAGAAGGGCTGCTAATAGCATTTTAATGAATATGGGCTTCTGATGGCTCCTCGCTAAAAGCAAGAGTGGGAACAGTTCCCAGAATTATTTCCCACCTCATTTCCAAGCTGACAAGAATGCTTACATATTCAAGTATCCATTTACACTTTTAATATCCAAGGGTAATTCTTTAAAAATTACAAGTTAATATGCATCTAATGGCTGGCTCTTTGGAATGACTGCTGACAGTGGCCCTGATCCTGGTAGCACCAATACAGTGGCATTATTTTGATCCCTCAAAGTCCTGCAACTTTGTGTCCTGATATTCTCAAGTGTCCCTGCCAAGGCAAAATGGAATCCTAGGGAGCCTCAGAACCTAAAATGGAGGTGGTGGGTGGGGAATTTTTATTTAGCATAAATTAAGTGTTTCCAGTGCCTCAACTGAGTTGCACTGGCCAAAAAGTGATGCAGTAAGAATTTAGGTTCATTCATTCATTCATTTGCTAAGTTTAAAAATATGTTTCTTAACAATGCGTTTTTCAACCACTGTTCCGTGGCACACTAGTGTGCCGCGAGATGTTGCCTGGTGTGCCGTGGGAAAAATTGAAAAATTCTAAAGAAATTCAACCCAGGGCCGGCGGGCGGCCCACAGCTGGGAGGCGCTATAAATAGCGTCCAAGGGCCAGCTTGGCTCCTCCCCCCGAGGCCCGCGGCGCTGGCGTCACTTCCTCCCCAGCCGGACCTGGCCCCGCTCATTCTCTTAGTGTTTGCCCTGTGCCTGCCGCCGCCGCTGCGACTCGCTCGCTTCCCTCTCCCCCCTCCTTTTTTTACCCTGGACCACCACCACCCCTTTCCTGGGAGCTACCAATGGACTGAGCCGCCCGACAGCCCGCCCACCAACATGAGCCGGCCCGGGAGCCCCAGCCCAGAACAAACCACCTGGTGAGGGGAAGGGGAGGAGGGGCGCCCGGCTGCCCCACAAGCACCGCGGCAGGGCTGCGAGAAGGAGGGGATGGAGGAGGCCTCCACCGGGCCTGGGCTGAGGAGGCGGGTGGGCGGGGGGGGCTACTGGCACAGCTAGACAGCCGGCCGGCCGGCCTTTAGGGTCCGGGAGGGGAAGAGCCGTCTCTGAGGGGCCCTGCGATGGGTTCCTTGAAGTCTTGCCCCTTTCTTTCTGTCTTGGGTCGCCCTCTTCTCTCTCTCTGTCTTTTCTTTCTTTTCCCCCCCACCTCTCTCTTTCCATTCGTACCCTTTCCCCTCTTCATAGAAACGTGCTCATTTCTAGCCTGCATATGTGTATGTCTAGCAGCCTGCCTACTGTAATTAAAACTGTAAACCGCCCAGAGATTCCTTGAAGTGGTATGGGGCGGTATACAAGCAGAACATTTTCTGCCTTCTTTCCTTCCTGCCTTCCTTCATCCTCCTCCCCTCCTGTCGCTGGACTTGCTGAAGGCATCTGCCTTGGCCACAGTGTGGAGAGCAAGATAGGCTTTTGGGTCTTATTTGTGTTCCTGGAGAGTCAGTGCCCCTTCTCAGGTCTCCACTGGACACAGAAGTCCAGGCAGGGCAAAATGTCTTTAAAAAAACAACACAGGTAAGTGGGAACTGGGTGCTAGAGAGCGGGCTGCTTCAATCTTTGGCCCCTCTGTCCTGCTTCTCCCTACACCAGCAATGGTGAACCTTTTAGAGACTGATATAGGCACAGAGTTAAATTTTTTAACATTTTCTAATGGTGGTGTGCCTCATGATTTTTTTCATGAAACAAGTGTGCCTTTGCCCAAAAAAGGTTGAAAAACACTGTCTTAACATATATATTGTCAATGCACCATTGTTAGGTTTAAAATGTTCCTTTAAAATGGCCATTGATGGTTCTTTATTAATTGCTACGCTGAGTTAGTTATATAGCATTGGTTTTATTAGACATTCACAGGAATACAGAAAGATAGAAAGTAAATAGCAAGCCGGCATAACACAAAACACTGATATGATTAGTATGGATTCTTAAGCCTGTTGCTCAAAGGTTCAGAGCTGCATGGGTGATCCATGGTATGGATGACCCTAGCTGGTCTGGACAAAGACTTAAATGGCTTCCCATGATGGTTATATACTGTACTCTTTTGCATGTTGTATGATCTAAGACTGACGTATTTTGTATGCCTCTTCACGTGCCTACATGTGCCTACATGTGCCTGTTCATTAGCTCATAGCCGGTTGGCCATCAAAGCCTACAATGACCTGACCCTATTTCCAAGTTTGTTTGATAGTTCCTTATTCCTGGCTAACCACCATGTTGTTCTTTAGGAGATTGGCACCCACGCACTGTAAGGGGTCGTGCCAAGTCTCAGCTATTATGCCAAGTTTTGCCGGGTCATTTTGACCTTATGTTTTGTCAGCATATTCGGGTCTGTTAATATTTTAATGCTTATAATAATCTTAACACATTCATTCATTCATTCATTTGATTTGTATACTACCCATCTAGCCTGGGGCAACTCTGGGTGGTGAACAATATAAAAGTAAATAAAACATAGTACAAAACACATGAAAATAACTACAAACAATATTAAACATTAACAAAAATCAAAAATATCAGTGATAAACAAAGGGAAACATAGCAGAAAAATAAACCAGTAAAACAATTCAAAACTTTTCTTTTCTTTTTTTCTCTTTTTTTTAACTTTTACATTTTTGGAATTCAGCTCCAAGGATTTCATGACCAGCACATAAAAGTAAACTTTCTGAACTCTGGTTCAATCCCCTGGCTTTCAAGGTAGGACTAGGAAAGACAGTGATTTGAATACAGGAAGGCCTACTATCAATCAGCTGGAACAGACAAACAATATGTCTCAATGTAGGGAAGCTTCCTATGTTTCTTTTTGTTTGTTGAGATATTCAGGATGTATTACTGGGAATATTAAAATTGCAGTATAATCAAATCTGGTCATCAACCTTATTACCATGGTCAGATATTAGTTCCTTTTTCGTATTAGGAACAGGCATTACATTTTCAGAGTTCATATACAGACCTTACAGGTGTGGAATAATTTCCCTAGTCACATTTCTGGGAGCTTTAATTGAGAAACCAAGGTGCTGACAGGTGTTTCCAAGTATTTAAACTAACAAATTCAGGCCCCAGCAGCCATTTTGTCCTATGGATAGATAAATGGGTGGACAGTAGAGATGGGCACGGAACGAACATTTTTTTGTTTCCGTTACCGTTTGTCGTTTCCGTTACGTAACGAAATGACAAACGAAAATTGTGATGAAAATGAAACAAAACAAACAGAACCACAAAAATTGTGGTCGTTACATTTCGTTTCCGTTAATGGCGACACGCAATGAAATGAGCTGTTTTAAATGTTAAAAAATGCCCTGGACATCCGTAAAAACACAGCGATAATTATTTATATTGTCTGATAATACCTACCAGGGGGGTTGGGGTCCTTAAAACGTTTGTTTTTGTCTTCTCCCATCGCAATGTATTTTTCTTTTCCCTTTAAAATGGATGTCGCCACCAGCCACAAAATGGAGGCAAGCCATGTGATGTGGGATCATGTTCAAACAATAGCATGCCCAGGTTGCAGACTGGGCGGGCAGGTCTGGCAGCCACAGAGGGCATAAAAAGCTCTGGCAGCCCCCGTCCTCCTTGCATTCTCTGGTGGGAGTTAGGGTGGGATTGCTGTCTCTGCGACTCTAGCTTCAGTCCTACAGCCTCCCTGTGTGCATGCATGCTGTGTACCTCTCAGTGAGTACCCTTCCCTGCCCCCCAGTGCAGTCACTTTGTGGCTGCCTTGCACCCTGGGCAACGCCCGCCGCTGCCTTTGCAGCCTCCCTGCATACCTAGTCTATACTGTGTCTCTGCCAGCATCCATTTTTTTTAGTGTTTTCCCTCTGGTCTGGGGCATTGGGGGATGCCTGCGCACGGAAATGCTTTAAAAATTGCGCAAAAAGCGGGTAGAAACGACAAATGAAAAAACAAAAAACAGTAATGAAATTTTTCAAAAAATTTCCAAAAAACGGAAACGAACCGAAACAGACCTCTCAACGACAAACGAAAAACCGAAATGCCATTTTTCTGTTTCGTGCCCAGCTCTAGTGGAGAGGGCTAAATTCTATGGGAGCTCCAAGGGTCTATGGTTCTCGTGGTTTTTAAAATAGGTTTCCTGTGCACAGCCTAAAGGGCAGAGACTATCACACTCATAATCCTTTGCAGTTCCCACAAAGTTTAGCCTTGCCCACTCATTTCCCTGTCTTCTGCAAAGAAGGGCAATGGCCACTGGAGTATGAACTGACTAGTTTAAGAACTGGTAAACACACAGTGTTTTCCTTGAGCAAAGCCCACAGATGTCTAGCTGGGGTAATTCCTGAAGACCTCAGGGGCCAGTAAACCATCTATCCATACAATCCTGGTGGCAGCAATCCAGTAGCATTTTTTTTCATTGTTAAAAGCCCCCAAACCATTGTGAGGCTCTCAGAGTCTTCCCTGGGGCAAAAGGGAGCCTTGGGGAGATTTGGAACCTAAGATATGGGGCTAGAAAACTTTAAAATAGAGTAAATTAATTATTTCCAGTGGCACACCAAGGTTGTGATGGGCACAAAGCTGTGCAACAGGAATTTTCCCATGTTTGGATATTAGGTTTGACCTTGTGATGTAATGGAGAAGAGTTCGGGTAAAAAGTTTTTTTTTTTTTTTAAAAAAAAAGGCTTTTTAGCATTATGAAATGAAATCAGTGCTACCTGATTTTTTTTTACCTTTTTACCAAGCTATTTTGGATACAGACATCAGGTCATCCAATTTAGAGGTGTGACATTTCTATCATTATACAGGAACCAACTTGTGTTTTGCTCAGAAAAAGGCTTTTCATCAAATTCTATAGAATTATTGGGTGAAAACCTGTAACCATTACAAGGTGAACACACTCTTAACATTGTTCACGAGAGGGGTTCCAGTCGGCTACAATGGGTGATTACCTTGTTTCTCTCAGTAATTATTTTGGGAGTTAAAGTGGCACCATTAAATATACCAGTGGATCCGTTTGCATCTGCTTGAGATTTGAACAGTGCAGTTAATGCTGTTTTAATGATATTTGGTTTGTCTCAAGAGGTGATACTAAATGGGGAGTAATTACAAAGAAGGAGGCAAAGAAATCTCCTCTGTATGTTTGGCACATAAGCAGTGACTCATCCGAACCATTTCCAATAAATATTCAGTATGGGAAAGACAAATACAGATAAACAAGGATAAATATGATACATTTGTAATTCCTTTTTCGCCCCCTTGGGTGCTCAAAGTCACATCTATGATTCCCACTTTTATACACACAATAGCCGTGTGAAGATGGATTATTAACTAGGGATGGGTACAAAATGGAAAAATTTTGTTTTGTTTCATATTGTTTCATTGGCCCCCTCGTTTCATTTCATTTCGTTACTTAAAAAATTTTAAACAAATTTTCATACAAAATGAAATGGTAAGGAACAGATTTCTTTCTCTATTACATGCCCACTAGGGTCTTAGAGGCACCAAATTTGGTGGGTACCTTCCTTAGACACTCCCCTTTAAGCCCTCCAAACTTGGAGTGATTTGGGGTTCAGGGGGCCGAGTTATTAAACTTCAAAAGGGTGCCCCAGGAAAAAAAAATCTAAGCCCCATTTTCTGTGCTTGAAACACTGTTCCCACGCAACTAGCAGCATGAAAATTGCAGTGGACTTTCTTAAAGCTCTCCCCCTTATGCACCCCAAAGTTGGAGAGGTTTGGGGAATGGGGGGCCAAGTTCTTCAACTCCAAACAGGGTGCCCCAGTAGAAAAACTTTTATAAATTTAAAGTACTTCAGAATACTGATCCCAGGCACCTAGCAGAATGAAAATTGCTGTGGAGCATCCACAAGCTCTCCCCTTTAAGCCCCCCCCCCAAATTTGGAGAGGGGGCCAAATTATTCAACTCCAAACGGGGTGCCCCAGTAGAAAAACTTTGGAATTTTAAAGTACAGTGGAACCTTGTATAAAGGAATTAATTCATTCCAAATGAAATTCTGTTAAGCAAAATTTCCTTTATAAATTTCCCATAGGAATGCATTGAAAACTGAGTAATCCCTAATCACGACCATTTTTATGTTGTACGGATTAGCCCCATAGGTGATTCTGTTAAGCAAATTTCCCCAATTTCCCCAATTTCTGGAATTTTTTGTGTTGTACAGATTTTTTGTTATACAAACTGTTTGTTATACAAGGGTCCACTTGAAAATACTGTTCCCAAGTACCTACCAGCATGGAGATCACGGTGGAGCATCCTCAAGTTCTCCCCTTCAAGCACCCCAAATTTTGAGAGGTTAGGGGTACACTCAAACAGCAACACACACACACAGCTTTGCTGCCTGCAATCACAGCAGCAGAAGAAGAAAAAAGCCAGTCACCTCTAGCCAAGAGCTCAGGTAAGACTAACTCCAAATAAATCCCTACTGCCAGAGAGAGACATCTCTCCTCCTCTCTAACTCTCAGATGACTCCCAGAACTGAAAGTAGTTGCCCCTTTATGCCATGAGGGGGTAGCAAGCAAAACCACTCCCCCATTGCCAAGCCAACAACCCCCCCACACCAATGTATTCCTATGGGCACCCGGTTTGACATCAAATAACTTGCCCCCCGTACCCCAAACCTCTCCAAATTTGGGGTGCTTTGAAGGGAGTGCTTGAGGAAGGTCCACAGTGATTTTTCATGCTGGTTGGTGCCTGGGAACAGTATTTTCAAGTACTTTAAAATTATAAAAGTTTTTCTACTGGGGGTACCCCGTTTGGACTTGAATAACTTGACCCCCCCTCTCCAAACCTCTCCAAATTTGGGGTGCTTAAAGGGAATGCTTGAGGGAGGTCCACAATAATTTTCTGCTGCTAGCTGCCCAGGAACAGTATTTCCAAGTAGAGATGGGCACGACTTAGCGGTATTCCCGTTTCCGTTTCCGTTACTCGTTTCCGTTACTCTACGGAAACGGAAACGGGAATTACTCCGCCAGACTTCGAGCTCGAACCGACGAACGAACAATTTGGTCTGATTTGTCGTGCTCGTTACTTGCATCGCGCAATGCCAAGCGGCACAGAAAAAAAGTTTTTAAAAGTTAAAAAAAACCCGATTCCCGGCCCTAAAAGTAGGCGAAAACTGTCTGAGGGCACCTACCAGGCCAGAAGGGTGTTTTATTTGGGGGGGGGGGTTCCCCGCCCCCCTCTCCTTGGCTATTGCTACTGCTGCGCTGCTGATACCAGGCTGGGAGGGCGCATCCATTTGCCATGCAGTGCGGGGGATCCAAAATGGCGACCGCAATATTTTTTTTGAAATCGTTGCCCAAAACCCCACCAAAGCACCACAGAAACATGCGGAAATTAGCTATTTTAAATGCTTGAATTTTTACAGTAGCAGCAGTGGGTTTTTCTTGCAAAAAAGTCTCTGTTGATTTTATTTTATTTTATTTTATTTTATTTTTTTACACCTGCACATTCGCAATGATGGGCTCGCCCATGGGAGTGGACCATGCAAAGTTTTGGAGCCATTCCACCAATCGCATGGCCAGGTTTTGCTGACTGTACCAGGCTGGGAGGGCGCATCCATTTGCCATGCGGTGGGGGGGGGATCCAAAATGGCGACCGCAATATTTTTTTTTGAAATTGTTGCCCAAAACCCCACCAAAGCACCACAGAAACATGCGAAAATTAGCTATTTTAAAGGCTTGAATTTTTACAGTAGCAGCAGTGGGTTTTTCTTGCAAAAAAAGTCTCCGTTGATTTTATTTTATTTTATTTTATTTTATTTTTTACACCTGCACATTTGCAATGATGGGCTCGCCCATGGGAGTAGACCATGCAAATTTTCCACCAATCGCATGGCCACTTGGCCAGGTTGACCACAGAGACTTCTGGGATGTGCCAATCGGGCATAAACAGCCCACTAATCGTAGCCCAAACCCGAACCCTAAGCCTAACCCATACGCCAGTACACTGTCCTTCTAAGTGGGTCAGAGAGGCACACAGATGCACCCCAATACTCACCGTAACCTCACCCGTAACTAGCCTAACCCTAGCCGTTGCGCTAAGCCATCTTAACCCTAAGCCAGATCTACTTGCATTGCACTACATGCAAGTACGTGAGACACAGCGGGTGCAAAGAGTCTGCCAGTCCGTCACTTGTGGCTCTGGCTGACTCCTGCAGCTCCCTCCAGGAGCCCGCTACCCCCTCCCCAAACCAGTACTAACGACAACGAAAAAACGAAAAAACGAACCGACTAATTTTTGCAAATTTTCGCGAAAAACGGAAACGAGCCGAAACGGAACCGGCCCGACTAACGACAACTCGAAAATTTTTTTTTTCAAGTCGTGCCCATCTCTATTTCCAAGCACAGAAAATTGGGCTTAGAATTTTTTTTTCCAAGGGGCACCCCATTTGAAGTTTCATAACTAGCCCCCCCAACACCAAATTACTCCAAATTCGGTGGGATTAAAGGGGACAGGGCTAAACTCTATGGGAGCTCCAAATATAGTGTCTCTAGGACCCCAGAGGGCTGAGTTATAGAGAAACGTAAAAATGCTGATTCATTTCGTAAGTAATGATACACTTTGTCGTCATTTTGTTTTATTTTGTTCCATTTCGTTACCTAATGTAACAATGAAAGAGGATGTCATTTTTCATTTGTTGCCCTTCCCTATTATTAACCTATAGTTACCTAATAAGTATATTGGTTTATTTCTTATCAGCCTCACCTCTCGCATTCTAATCACTACAGTGTACTGTCTTTTGTGTGTGTGTATGAGTCTGCAGCTATTTTTTAAACTATTCAGAACTTTTCATGTGTATTATCCTGCAATATTCATGATAAGCATGCAAGTTAGGGAAGTATTATTATCCAAAAGAAGAGAAAATAAATTACAGAAAATAGAAAAGCTTCTGAATCAAAAAAGGGGTGCTTGGTGTGTCAAGCTTGCTTACAACTGGAGGTCAGTGTAAAATGTCAGTGAAAATGACAAGTTTACATTTGAATCAATGGGGTTTAAGTATGAAATTCATGGCCCTTCTTTTCTGTGAACTGCTGTTGTTTGAGAGCTGCATAAGAATGCTCAAATATCAGAGACTGTATGGGTGTTTGCAAGCAGCAGAAAGCTAAATTCAATTTAGTGTCCAACTAGAGAAGACATACTGAATGAGTATGACTTGTTAAGTCAACTGTTATGTAATTGATTCGTTGGATCTATGGTACTTATGGCTTAGAACTGGATTTAATTCAGAGCTTGCTTTGTCCAAGTGGCTTTTCATTGTGGAATCCCCCCCCACACACACGCCTACAACCCTGCTTTCCTGGCATTCACGTGGAGCGTGTAGAGCATATTGGCAGATATAAGCACCTTGGAATTTGGCTTTTGATTTTGATTTTGATTTTTATTTTTATTTAATTATTATAAAACCAGCCAGAACCCAGACAAAAACAGTAACCCCCCCAGGCATCCAATACATTGGATATACATTAACAATGAAACATATTCAAATTAACAAAATGTACAATTCTATGTAAATGTAGTGGGATTGTCCTTTAGTTAATAATTTTGGGATACAGATTGGTTGAGAAATATCGAAAATTGTGGGAAGGAAAGTGGAAATAGCTAAATTAATGGTTATAATTAGCATGGATAGCACAGAGTTAAAAACAAAAGAGGAATGTAAATGGGTAAATCTGGTGATAATTGCAGCCAGACAAGTCATAGCAAGTACAGTCACCCTCCGCCATTTCGTGGTTCAGGTACCACGGTCCCGCTACATCGCAGGATTGCAGTACCTGCACCACTGGGGGGGTGGCGATCAGGTCGCTCCTCGCCACCCCCTGCCCCCTCCGAGGCCTTATGGAGCTGCCCGGGACAGTCATGGGGATCCATCGCATGGCCCCCCATCACCCCCCGCCCCCTCCTAGGCTTCACGGAGCCACCTCTGAGGGGACAGGGCGGGGAGCCATGCGCTGGCTCCCTGACACCCCCCTGGGCCCCTCCGGGAAGTCTTGGAGCTGCCCGGGAGGGTCGCTGGGAGCCAGTGCATGGCTCCCCGCCACCCCCCTGGGCCCCTCTGGGAAGTCTCAGAGCCACCCAGGAGGGTTGCAGGGAGCCAGCGCATGGCTCCCCGCCCCGCCCCCTCAGAGGCTTCACGGAGCCATCAGGGAGGGTCGCAGGGAGCCATCATATGGCTCCCCGCCACCTCCCTGGGCCCCTCCGGGAAGTCTCGGAGCCACCCGGGAGGGTCGCGGGGAGCCATCACATGGCTCCTTGCCACCCCACTGGGCCCCTCTGAGATTTCACGGAGCCACCCAGGAGGGTCACCGGGAGCCATCACATGGCTCACCCCTGCCCCCACCCCTTCCGAGGCTTAACGGAGCCGTGAGGGGGCGGCGGGGGCGGGGCTGCAATCTCTATTGAAATGCATTGCCAATGCATTTCAATGGAGAAATTTTCCCCATTGGAAAGCATGGAGCCAATTCTATGTAACTGTGGTGGGATTGTCCTTTAGTTAATAATTTTTGGATACAGATTGGTAGAGAAATATCGAAAACTGTGGGAAGGAAAGTGGAAATATCTAAATTAATGGTTATAATTAGCATGGGTGGCACAGAGTTAAAAACAAAAGAGGAATGTAAATGGGTAAATCTGGTGATAATTGCAGCCAGACAAGTCATAGCAAGTACAGTCACCCCCCGCCATTTCACAGTTCAGGTCCCGCGGTCCCACGGTCCCGCTACATCACGGGATCGCAGTACCTGCTCCGCTGGGGGGGGGGCAGGGGTGATTAGGTCCTCCCCGCCACCCCCCGCCCCCTCCGAGGCTTTACGGAGCTGCCCGGGAGGGTCACGGGGAGCCATCTCATGGCTCCCCGCACCCCCCTGGGCCCATCCAGGAAGTCTCATAATAATTAAAAAATATTATAACTTTAGAATACCTAACTGTTAAGATACGCAGAATGAAGGGGTTTAAGGCCAATGAGAAAGAGGAGGAATGGTTTGAGAAGCTACTGAATTATTTGAGTATGTTTGATTAATTTGGGGTAATTAAAACGTTAAAAGCTAAATAAACCTTGTGGATTGTTAATTGTACCTTGGAATTTGGCTAACCAGCCATGCAATAAAAGTCAAAATAGATAAAGCCTGGAGTAATTTCCTTGATATGAAGAAAATACTGGCCTATATCCTGTTAAATAAAGTCACAGTGGCATAAATCAGATCTGGAGCTGAAAATACAGTATTAATTAATATAAATAAATTGAAAGCTTCTTAACCACCCCTCCCCCTACCACTTTCAGGTTCCAAGGCTTCCTAGGGCTCACCTTTGCCAGAGGGAAAAGTTTGCTAGCTATGGTACAGCAGAAAAAGGTAACTTTTAATAATCAACTCAAAATTTAGTTTATTGCATAGCACAGAGGCCTTGGCAGAAAACACAATATAAGATGAACACAGTACAGTGCAATATGAAAGTAATTATAATAATAAAAATCACCACCAGATCTCCACTGGCAATCCCTTTGAGAAGCATTCAATTAGTTTAAAGTAACTACAGTGGTACCTAGGTTTAAGAATACAGTACTTTGGTTAAGAAACAAACAAATAAATTAATATAAGAAAAGACATCATTGGAAATGCCTCGACTTAAGAAAATTTTCCAGTTGAATGCCCTGGTTTACACTTTTTTTTGGTAAGACAGTAAAAGTTGTTGTGTGATGTTCGCATGATGAATAGAATGGGGATGCCTTGGTATAAGAAATTTTTTAATGCAATGCCCTGGTTTGCCCTTTTTCTGACATTTGGAATAGATTGATTAGTTTTCAATCCATTCCTGTGGGAAACCGTGTTTTGGTTTACACATTGTTTGCAATATGATACAGTCCAAAGAACGAATTGATTACTTAAACCAAGGTACCATTGTATTTCCGATGTATCTACTTGGAAATCCCTATTACTATATTTATTGAGGTTATTCCCAGTTATATGGCTGTGGGAAAATATTGGACATCATTGCTTTCTTTAAACCTTAGGCTTGGTGCGCATAAAATTCATTTCCCACGTTCTAGCTTAATATGCCTTCCCTGGCTAACTGCAAATGAAAAAAATGCCACATTCAAAGGAAGTGAGCTGACACCCACCTCCCCATCTTGCTGGCAGTTGCCAGGCAGCATCTTCAGAGGAGCCAGCTCCTGTAACAGAATGAAATGATAGAGCTTTAGAAGCCCATTTGTGTTCTGGCAATGCAAGACCATTTGAATTCCAGACCTTGGCGACACAGTCTAATAACATACTATCTGCAACAGGTCAATTTGACCCTCAGCTTATACCATTTTGGACATTTATTCACAGACTGAATGTATGCA
This sequence comes from Phrynocephalus guinanensis, assembly GCA_037367245.1. Lineage (NCBI taxonomy): Eukaryota > Metazoa > Chordata > Lepidosauria > Squamata > Agamidae > Phrynocephalus > Phrynocephalus guinanensis. The sequence goes on along the minus strand of CM074741.1, from coordinate 54,578,203 downwards.
GTACCTTCTATGTAAAGAATGCCCCCCAACACTATAGGTGGGGATCCTGTGTGAAAAACTTGACAACTGGGATGGGGCTACAGGCTCCATAAGCCTTCAGCGGAGTAGCTAATGACGAGAGAGGACAGAAAGTGCAGACCAATATAATCTGGAAGCTCTCTGACCCCCTGCTTTATGGAAAATATTAGGCTACTCAGGCTCTTCGCCTTCCATCCTTCCGAGGTCGGTAAAATGAGTACCCAGCTCGCTGGGGGGGGGGGGGCAATGTGTAGCCAGCACACTGTAATCAAAATTGTAAACCGCCCAGAGACTACTTGTAGTGGTATGGGGCGGTATATAAGCAGAACACTTTGCTTTAAAGCCCAGAGCAATCTTGTGTCATTCTATGAACCCTTTTTGGGATGGTGCTTGAAGAACAACATTTCAGGCTCAGATCATAACAGATTTCAAATGCCAGGAATCCATTAGAACACAACTGGTTGGAAGATGGGAAACCCTGAATAATGCTATTTATTGCCTTTGAGTTGCCTCTTTTGATCTATCATGTCAACAGGCAACTGCAGGCATCATCCATTTCTTTTTCAGTAAACAGAAAAATGCTATGGTTTCATAGTTAAATTTATGATGTCTTTATTGCGATGAAATTGCTGGATGCTGCCATTATCCGTTAGGGTATTGACATGTGGGAGTCTTCTGCTAAATCGGAGAGAAACTGTGTCATTTTCTAAAAAACTGTGGGAGTGAGGATGTGAGAGGGGATGAACAGTATGTGACTTGCAAATTCAAAGCTTATGTCTAATTTGTCAAACTGACCCACTGAAAACTCTAACGCTTTGGAACACAAATTATTTCTTGCATACTCTGTTTTCAAGAGTGTGCATATTTTTCCAGATCTGGCAGTTGAGTCATGGCTACTGGACTTCTTTTTTGAGAGATAGAAACGTTTTGCTGTTCCTCCAAACAGCTTCATCAGTCTGAATACAGCTAGTGCAAGTCCTCCATCTTATAGTCAGTCAGCTTTGACCTCTTGTCACCCTGATCTGAATTAGGCTCATAAGATGAACAATGGCCTGAATAGGCTTGTTAGGGAGACATTAGTATCCATAGCCTTAAGGTGAACAATGGCCTAAGGTGCTGAAACCTATCAAGAATGGGTCGTTAGCTATGGCCTTGGTGGTGAAGGCTTTTTGATTTGTCTGGGTACTTTGGAAAGCACACCCTGATAAGTAGCAGATAGACTATGCCTGAGGTCGCCACCTCTGTTGAGGGAGGGGGTTTCAATGCTCGCATGAATGGCTTCCCTTACTCCTCTCTCAAACCACAGGGATGTGGTGTTTGCCAAAAATCCTTTTAAGCTTCTCAGACACTCCAGCCATGTAAGGAATGACCAGGTTTGCCAAAAAGGATTTTTGGCAAACACCACATCCCTGTTTATTTCAAACCCACAAACACCCCAAGGCAGAGACTTGTCCACCCAAAGGATCTGATACCAAAACAAAAAAGGAGCAATATAGTATATGCGGTCCAATGCAGTGAGGAGTGTTCAGACCTCTACATTGGAGAAACTAAACAGCCATTAAACAGAAGGATGCCCCAACATAGGAGGGGTAACAGCTCAGGACCAGAATCAGCAGTACATCTCCATTTGAAGGACAAAGGGCACTCTTTCAAAGATGAGGATGTACACATATTAGACAAAGAAGAGAGGTGGTTTGAGAGAGGAGTAAGGGAAGCCATTCATGTGGCTGCAAGTAAACACTGTTTTACCTTCCCACTTTTTACGGTGGTACCTATTTATCTACTTGCAATTACATGCTTTCGAACTGCTAGGCTGGCAGTATTACATGTCACTTAATATATAAATATATTGATATTCCCACAATCAGTTGCAGCTCTCTGATTCTGGATTAGAGATGGAATCATGGATCACTACGAATCACATTTTTTGTTCATCTTCATCTCTAATATAAACATCATCAGTAGAGATGGGCACGACTTAGCGGTATTCCCGTTTCCGCTTCCGTTACTCGGTTCCGTTACTCTACGGAAACGGTAACGGGAATTACTCCGCCAGACTTCGAGCTCGAACCGACGAACGAACAATTTTGGTCTGATTTGTCGTGCTCGTTCCTTGCATCGCGCGATTGCGCGATGCCACGCGGCACAGAAAAAAAGTTTTTAAAAGTTAAAAAAACCCGGTTCCCGGCCAAAAAGCAGGCGGAAAAATGCCTGCCGTGCCTCAGGGCACCTACCAGAGGGGTTGTTTCTGGAGGTCCCCGGCCTCCCCCCTCATCCCCCGTCCTGGGCTGCTCTGGTGGGACTCGCTGCAGGCTCGCAGCCAGCAAAAAGCCCAGTCTCGCCGCCGGCCGCCCGCAATTAAAGCACAAGCAAGCGGCACGGATGGCACAGGAAAAAACTTTTAAACTCTCCCCCCACCCATTCCCGGGCCAAAAAGCAGGCGGAAAAATGCCTGCTTGACTAAGGGCGCAGGGCACCTACCGGAGGGGTGGTTTCTGGAGGGGGGGTCCCGCCTCCCCCCCGTCCTGGGCAGCCGGACTCGAGTCGCCATTTCGCCATGCCGTGCGGTGCGGGCGGGGGATCCAAAATGGGGCGGCAAACGCAATATTGTTTTTGAAATCGTGGTCCAAAAACACACAAGCACAACAGAAACACGCGAAAATTTATAAACTGCCAGATTTTTCACAGTAGCAGTGGGTTTTTTCTTGCAACAAAATGTCTCTCCTCTCCTCCTCTGTCCTCCATTGATTTTATTTTTTTTTATTTTTTTTACACCTGCGCAATGATGGGCTGGCCGAGTGGCCAGCCATGTGGGAGTGGACAACCATGCAAATTTTTGGAGCCATCCCACCAGTCGCATGGCCACTTGGCCATGGAGACTTCTGGGATGTGCCAAAAAGCCCCCTAAAACCTGCCCTAGCCCTAACCCTAACCCTTGACTCCGTACCCATACGTCACAGACTGTCTTCTTAGTGGGTCAGAGAGGCACCCAGAGGTGCAACCCACTAGCCCACCGTAACCTTACCCGTCACTAGCCTAACTCTAGCCATTGCACTAAGCCACCTTAAAGCCAGATCTACTTGCTTGCATTGCACTACACGCAGCAAGTACAATTCCCTTCTGTGTGAGACATGGTGGTGCGAGAGCCTTGTGAAGGGCGGGCATGACGCTATCACTCTCACTGGTCTCACTGTCTGCACATTCTGTTATGCAATATCCATATGGCTATTGCATAGCATTTTGCAGCAGCAGCAGGTGAGGAGGGGAGACCCCCATGTAGAGGGGTCTCTTGGAGCCTGCTTCCCCTTCCTAGTGGGTGAGGATAGGAGGCACCCACGGGTGCCTCCAGGAGCCCACTTTCCCTTTATAGCGGGCCAGAGGAGGCACCCACCCCACAGAGGTGCCTCCAGGAGCCCGCTCCCCCCCCAAAACCAGTACTGACAACAAAAAATGAAAAAACGAACCGACTAATTTTTGTGAATTTTCGCGAAAACCGGAAACGAGCCGAAACGGGACCGGCCCGACTAACGACAACTCGAAAAAATTTTTTTTCAAGTCGTGCCCATCTCTATTCTGGATCAATGGTAACTTGATATGCCCATATTTCAGGTATAATCCATGGGTTTAATGGCCAAAATTCTGTTCAGTGCAGTAAATTGCACTCAAGTAAATCCACTGTGTCAATGATGACGTAGTCAGTGAATCACCTCCTCTGTAAGTTCCATTGATTCACAGGGGTCTATTCTAATTGTGGCATTTTTAGCATTGTTAAGTAATGAGCTATAGGTAGAGTAGGTCCATTTGAATCAATGAGATGTGCAAAGGAGTTGATTCACTAAATCTCAATTGATTCAATGTTTCATCTCAAGTGCAATTTACTATGCTAAGCAACAGGATTTTTACCGATGGGTGTTGTTCCAGTTGGGCCTAGTATTAGATTTAGGTTTATATTTGTACTGATAAACAGCTATGGTCACTTAGACCTGTTTTGTGCAATGTTCATTTCTACATATATAAAAATATACCACTTTTCAAATGTACTCCATTGACACACTGGATATACTTGAGCACAAATGGCTGCACTGAGCAACAGAATTTTTACCGTTAAACCAATGGAAAGTTAAACTAAAAAACTAGAAACTTGTAATAATTGTTCATCTCTCAGCCATATTTACATCTGTTGTATGTTTAACACCTATCAATTCCATTTTTATTGCCTCCAATAGAAAGAATGAATTCAACCTGCACCAAATTTGTTGTTGTGACTGACTACTATTTAAATATTTACTGTGTTTCATAACATATGCAAGCAATTTACAGCTTGTTTTGAATTCTATGTGTTTATATTATTAATTATTTGAATAAATATGGCTGTATTATTAGAGAGTTACTCTGAATTAATATATCATTTGCATAACATCAGCTAAATAATATTGAAAAATATCTTGTATTTACTTGATCAAGCAACATGTTGAATTGTTTTTCATTCTTGTTTGTGTGCATTCAATGTAAAGGGAATTATTTTGCTGTTCCCATAATGATTTGACTCAAAATGTTAGTTGCACAAACTATTCTGTCCAAGGATCAAATATCCAGTTTTGCATAACATTCCAGAGTTTAATAATGAAGAAGAAAGTAAAACTAAAGGGGACTGTCAAAAGAATAATCATTAATAACTTTTAGATTGTAGTTTTTAATTATATCAGTGGTTGTTCATTCTGTTCATTTGTTCATTGTTATGGAACGAACAAACTGCATACAGACTGAATTATATACAAAAAGAATTTACATATCATTATTTTTAAAAAATCTTTACGAAAAAATATAACACAGTGATTACTTGCTGTTCTTTTTAAAAGAAAACAAGGACTACAATATTACGCACAAAGCCCCATTAATTGTGTGTGCATGGGAGGGTTGTGCTACATGACCATTTCCTAATGTCCTGACTTCATTAATTCAGTAATAAGCAGAACATCCAGCTGTGCCATGCTGGTATACTTGCCATATTGGGTGAGCATAAATCATTCCTAAGGTTAATTTGGGACTTGGAAGTATGGATGAAAGTAAACATGCAAAGGTTACACAAAGACAGATGCTCCGTCTGTGACCCCCACCATCACTTCCCTGGGAACAAATCTCTTTGAAATCAGCATGATTTACTCCTAAGTAAATTTGCAGAATAAGTGTGGTCTGCTTTTCTTTTCTGTTTCCTTGACAACCTGGTTGCTATATAAATTGAAGCAACAGCAAGTAACAGCTAAAAAAACATTTCCAGGGAGGTAACTGCATTTTTTGGCATCTAATAAAACTAACAAATTTTATATACCACAAGGTTTCACAGATATGGCACACTTCTTCAGATTCATGGAATATAATATTCTAACCATAGATTTCTATACTGGGTATGGCATCGGGCTGATTAAAATGAGATGCAGAAACTGATAGATATGATTATATCTCCCCGGTCCTTGCTTGACTTCACTGGCTGTCTGTTTGCTTCCATGCCACATTATAGGAGCTGATGATTAGAGATGGGCACGACTTGAAAATAATTTTTTTCGAGTTGTCGTTAGTCGGGCCGGTTCCGTTTCGGGTCGTTTCTGGTTTTCGCGAAAATTCGCAAAAATTAGTCGGTTCATTTTTTCGTTTTTTCGTTTTCATTAGTACTGGTTTTTTGGGGGGAGCGGGCTCCTGGAGGCACCTCTGTGGGGTGGGTGCCTCCTCTGGCCCGCTATAAAGGGAAAGTGGGCTCCTGGAGGCACCCGTGGGTGCCTCCTATCCTCACCCACTAGGAAGGGGAAGCAGGCTCCAAGAGACCCCTCAACATGGGGGTCTCCCCTCCTCACCTGCTGCTGCTGCAAAATGGTATGCAATAGCCATATGGATATTGCATAACAGTTGTGCAGACAGTGACTGTGAAGACTAGTGGAGGATGGCACTGAACCCAGAGCCATAGGTGAGATGCCTAACTAAGGCTCTCGCACCACCATGTCTCACACAGAAGGGAATTGTACTTGCGTGTAGTGCAATGCAAGTAGATCTGGCTTAAGGTTAAGGTGGGTTAGGGTTAGGGCTAGGGTTAGGCTAGTGACGGGTAAGGTTACGGTGGGCTAGTGGGTTGCACCTCTGGGTGCCTCTCTGACCCACTAAGAAGACAGTCTGTGATGTATGGGTACGGAGTCAAGGGTTAGGGTTAGGGTTAGGGGGCTAGGGCAGGTTTTAGGGGGCTTTTTGGCACATCCCAGAAGTCTCCATGGCCAAGTGGCCACGCGATTGGTGGGATGGCTCCAAAAATTTGCATGGTCGTCCACTCCCAAATGGCTGGCCACTCGGCCAGCCCATCATTGCGCAGGTGTAAATAAAATAAAATAAAATAAAATCAATGGAGGACAGAGGAGGAGAGGAGAGACATTTTGTTGCAAGAAAAAACCCACTGCTACTGTGAAAAATCTGGCAGTTTATAAATTTTCGCGTGTTTCTGTTGTGCTTGTGTGTTTTTGGACCACGATTTCAAAAACAATATTGCGTTCGCCGCCCCATTTTGGATCCCCCGCCCGCACCGCATGGCATGGCGACTCGAGTTCGGCTGCCCAGGATGGGGGGGAGGCGGGACCCCCCTCCAGAAACCACCCCTCCGGTAGGTGCCCTGCGCCCTTAGTCAAGCAGGCATTTTTCCGCCTGCTTTTTTGGCCCGGGAATGGGTGGGGGGAGAGTTTAAAAGTTTTTTCTTGTGCCGTCCGTGCCGCTTGCTTGCGCTTTAATTGCGGCGGCCGGCGGCCGGCGAGACTGGGCTTTTTGCTGGCTGGCTGCGAGCCTGCGGCGGGTCCCACCAGAGCAGCCCAGGACGGGGGATGGGGGGGGGGGCCGGGGACCTCCAGAAACAACCCCTCTGGTATGTGCCCTGGGCACGGCAGGCATTTTTCTGCCTGCTTTTCGGCCGGGAACCGGGTTTTTTTAACTTTTAAAAACTTTTTTTCTGTGCCGCGTGGCATCACGCGATCGCGCAATGCAAGGAACGAGCACGACAAATCAGACCAAAATTGTTCGTTCGTCGGTTCGAGCTCGAAGTCTGGCGGAGTAATTCCCATTACCGTTTCCGTAGAGTAACGGAAACGAGTAACGGAAACGGAAACGGGAATACCGCTAAGTCGTGCCCATCTCTACTGATGATGTTTATATTAGAGATGAAGATGAACAAAAAATGTGATTCGTAGTGATCCATGATTCACCAGGGCTGATGAACTGATGAATCAATGAACATCCAGTGATGTATTGATGAGCTAATGAACTGATTCTCCCCTTTAATATGCTATAAAAATCTAACTTGCATCGTTAGAGGTTTTTTAAGCAATTAATTCCCACACTCTATTCCACGCTCTGCTGATAGAGTTTGCACGACAGTTGCATTTCCAAGGGAATCTGGAGCACAATTTGTGATTTGGAAGGTATTTTTGAGCTTTAAGTAACTAAGGGTTGCTCAAGGCTCAGGGCCCACATTTTCTGGCTCACTGCAAACAGCAACTCTAACATTGATTGAGGATGGGGCTTGAAAGTGTCAAGGGAACGGTCCAGCTCAGCCTCCTGAAGGTGACCTGCCCCAATGTCATTCTATAAGCACAGAAAACAAGCACTCAACTGTGAGGTTTGAGAAGACAAATAATGACTTGAAGGCAATAAACATTTTTTTTTGCCATCAAGCCATTATTTGCCATTAAGTTACCTTGAACTTGGTGTGTGTGTGTGTGTGTGTGTGTGTGTGTGTGTGTGATTGATTAATTGAATTCATTTAATAATGCAGTTTATTAGTGATTTATCTGTTACAATTTATCCCTTGTTCCTTTCCTTGTCAGCTAACACCAAAGTGTAGCTTTCTTTTAATGGCTAATAGTGAAAAACAAATAGATTTTATTTGGATTAAGCCAGGCATGTCCAAAGTCAGGCCTGGGGGTCAAATGCGACCCATTTTCAAATTCTGAGTGGCCCGTGGCTTCTTCTACCCATTGGCTCAGCCTGTCAAGCATCCCCACCAACTGGCCCCTCCCCGTATGGGATGGAGGCGTTAGCTTGTAGTTTTATGATTTGACTGCCCTCCCTGCCTCTGTCCATCCCCCCCCAGCCACCTGCCCAGCGTACCCACCCCCAGCTGTGTTGCTGCAGCATCTTCCCCGCCTCTTTGCATGTTATAGAGACTTGTCCAAAGTCCAGCCCGGGGGCCAAATTCAGCTGAATGGTCGGCCCCCACACATTTTCACCTCACCAAATCTGGCCCTCCTTGCAAAAAGTTTTGACACCTCTGGATTAAGCCTCTTTATATATATCTTGGATTGAAATGGAATCCAACTTTAACCATTTTTAGAATATACCAACTGAAATCTTAAGTGAGTCAGAGTAAATTGTGTCATTAATTTCAATGGATCTGACTGAAGTCTGCCTATATCTGGATCTAACTCAATATACACAGACACATGGAGTTTAGAGGAGGAACAGTGAAGCAGTTCCACCTGCTTATTCTTCCAAATAACACTTCTTCATTCACCAGCAACTTTAACTGTGTCTCACCCCAGCTTAATTTTAATCCCTAGTGTTTGTCAAAGTCTATGTAAAGGTCAAATTGCTAAATTACTTCCTACTGTTCTCAGCAGAGAAAAGAACAAATAAATAATCACAGCTGTGTCAAGATGGATGGCATAGAAAAAATGCAGCAAGATGATCTGTATTTGGAGACAGCATCTGTAACAAATGGAAGCAGTTCCACTCATATAGCTTGGAAAAATTGGGGGGGGGGAGAAAACATATCACCAACATCTAGAACGGAGGTGGGCAACACTTGACCCCCTGCTCTTAATTGGATTGCCCAAGTAATGAAGAAGCTGCCTTCCTACCATTGCTCTATAGACATATTTGTGTGGAAGATCCATAACATCCTATCTGTCTGTTCAGCCAGGAACCGTTAGCAATGACAAATAAACAAATGAACACCTCTATGGGGAGGAAACAGTCAGACAAACTCGTAGTCTGGAAACACTCTGAGGAAAAACAGCACACCTACTTTGTTCCTTAACATTTTTACTACTCTGCAGGGGCTCAAATACCATACCAGCCTTCCTCAAGACAAAAAGGACCTTTGTGTCCCCACAAGCTACCCGTATCTATGACTGCCTGGAGCATGCCCTCCTACAGGAAAGAATTCATACAAACTGCAAAAAACTGGACACCACAGACAAAGATCTATTCCCACACATTACTATCAGTCAAAAATGAGAAGCCAACATTGGGACGAAATTGATACTCTCTCCTACAGGAAAATGGAAAAAGAAATGGAAGTCCATACAGCCAGATAAAAACAGAAATTTGACAAACGCCATACAATGGAGGACTTGTAACTAGCTTTCCTCAGATTGATGAAGCTGTGTGGATAAGTAGCAAAATGTTTCAATCTCTCATGAAAAGAAGTCCAGTTTCCATGACTCAACTTCTAGATAGGCTGGAGAAAGTTTCAATCAGACATTATATGGCTCCTTCCTTGTTCCACTCCTTCCTGCCATTGTTTTTGGGCCTTCTGCAAGTTTGCACAATATGTCTGCTCATAGGTTGCATTTCTACCAGCAGCAATTCCTAACTCCCTTTGGTCAACATGGCATTGATTTTGGAACTGCATTACCAGGGAAGCATTAAAATTCTTCTTATGATTACATTTTTCCTACTTCGACGCAGGGGAAAGGGCAAATTTGCAGAGTGAGATAAAAATATATTTAATATTTTTTCCACTTCAACTTTGGAACCTTTTTACATTGCACATAGAAATACAGTAGTGGTACCTTGTATAAAGGAATTAATTCATTCTAAATGAAATTATGTTAAGCAAATTTTCCTTTATACAAATTTCCCATAGGAATGCATTGAAAACAGAGTGATCCCATTTTTATGTTGTACAGATTTGCCCCATAGGTGATTCTGTTAAGCAAATTTCCCCTATGTCCAGAATTTTTATGTTGTACAAATTTTATGTTATACAAACTGTTTGTTATACAAGGGTCCACTGTAGATGTAAGACTCTTGGACAATAATTTTGGAAATGGATTTTTAAAAGCAGACTTTTAAAAATGTAATCATAATTTCTTGATCACAAGTTCTGTGGCACAGTGAACTTTGTGTGCAGTCTCAAAGAAAGGTTAGTAAGTGACTGGATTTAATTCCTTTAATTAGGCAGCTTAGAAGTGATCAGTGATACTATCTTATCCATACTTTTTGTTGCACTCCTGAACCATGTGGTGCATGCATTGGTTTTACTTTAAATCTCATTATGAAGGGACAAGGAAGATCTTTGCTGTTCTTCCATTTTATTTAGGGGGCTAGATCAATACCGTCTATTTAAACATCCAACTTGTTGTTTCAACTGGAGTCAGTCCATTGGCCAAAACCACTTGCTCAGAGTAATAAAATGCTCTAGAATGGGCCTGTTGATATTTGGTGAGTCAAGTTCTCAGTAAGTTCCACTGATCCAAATGGGCCTACTGTGACTTTGTCTTGCACAGTAAGGGCGTTTATACACGACCCCTAAGCTCCGCTGCAAATGGCTCCCAGCTCCGGAGCTTAAAAATGTTTCCCCACCAGCTCCGGAGCTAACAGAAAATTAAGTGCGACCCCGCCCACCTAAGCGCGACCCAGCGCACCTTTCAAGTACGTGCTCTGGGAGAGTGAAAATTTTTGATGCGGAGAGTGCCGGGCTCTCCTCGCTTATTTTTGTTGTTGTTTTTTTGCCTCCCACCCCTTTAAGAGGAACCAGGAAGTGACAGGGGGTTGGAGCAACTTCCACCGGCACTCCGGAGGTAAGAGTGCATTCTTTTCTCCCTTTTTTTTCTCCCTCCCCTCACGCAGACAGAACAAGGAAGTGCGGAGGGGGTGGGAATGCAGGGAGAGCGACAAACCCTCAAGATCTCTGGTCCGAATTTAAGGGACCAGCGGATCTTAGGGGTCATGTAAAAAGGCCCTAAGTCACAGTTAGTGTAGACCATTTAAATCAACAAAACAGGATTTGCCCCACTGAATCAGTGGGATTTATATTCATGTTAACTTGCTGTCAAAGGAGAAATCAGCTCCAGATCTGCTGGAATTGAAACTTTTGACTCTATCAGTAAGGTCCCAGTTAAGCTGACTCTAGGGAGGGGTCTTTCTAACTCTTTGCTGTCTCAACAGGCATTACAAAGAAATTTTGTGAATTGTAAAAACATTTTAAAAGAACTTCAAAAGTTTAGATTGCCCCAGGGAACCCGGTTTCAGAAATCTTTACTGGAAATAATCAGGACTGGGACAAACACAATTGCTCTGTGCTTTTTTAAATGCAGAAATAGTTTGCCTTGCAAAATTGTATGCTAATTCCCTAGAAACACATGGCAAAATGTCTCTTTGACTGTCACTCCATTTCTTTCTTTAAAGCAAGTCTTTTTTTTTACTCATTAAATAAAACCTGTCTTTTGACTCTTATCTCTGTAACCTTTCATTGCCCTGCCTTTCTGGCATAAATCTGGAACAATGTATCAGTGGCACCTTGTATAAAGGAATTAATTTGTTCCAAATGAAATTATGTTAAGCAAATTTTCCTTTATACAAATTTCCCATAGGAATGCATTGAAACAGAGTAATCCCTAATTGTGACCATTTTTATGTTGTATGGATTCGCCCCATAGGCAATTCTGTTAAGCAAATCTCCCCTATCTCCAGAATTTTTTATGTTGTACAGATTTTATGTTATACAAGCCGTTTGTTATACGGAGGTCCACTGTATTTTGGATGCTCTTAATGCTAAGCCTGTGTAACAAAGTGACTGTATTGTATTTCCTTTTTGAAACTTTTTTTTGAGGATAAGTGCCTGCAACCTAGATTCATTCCAAATTTTTTAAAAAAACTGGATGGATCCCATGTGACGTACACCAGATTGATGAATCTGCCTTCTTTAATATTGTTATGATTTAATCACTATTTCCCCCAATCAAGGTGTCCCCACTATTACACCATTATGCTGCCACCACCTGTTTCCTGGTTCACGTTACTTGTTTTTAAAAAGAGAGTCTGACACCAAGTTATATATTTTCACAATAAAAATTAAACATTTATTGAGTTACAATTGTATCTTGAATGTTATTGGTACAGCAATGAGTAATTCACTTATATGCTTAGATAACGCTTAGTTCACAAAATCTTATCTATGCACACAGTTATTTATTTGTATATTTCTATAAAACATATAAGTGGTAGGTGATTAAATGAAATAAACAAATTAATTGCATTTTACCGGGGGGGGGGGGACAGCAAAGTGTGCAGCAGATACAGTTTACCATTCCATGGTACTTAGACCACTCTCTGGGTGGTCTACAATTTAATTATGCAAGCCCCCTGCACCAGCAGCCTGGATATTCATTTTACTGACCATGGAAGGATAGAAGTCTGAGTGAATCTTGAGCCAGCTACCTGGGATTGAACCCTGGGTTATAAGCCCCATTTTGGTTGCAGAACAGCAGTTTAACCACTGCACCACAAAGCACAGACTCCTCAATACTGTTTGGATAGTACATGTTTTGTGCTTTTCACCTTGGAAATTAAAAAATCGCTGGTAAGAAGTCATGATTGATCTGTAAAATTCTTAAGATACGGAGGCCAGGCACCTGAATCCAGCTTGAACCATGGTCCACCTCTGAGCTCTAATGCCTAATATACCACAGCTTCTCCAAACATGGTATGAACATGTGAAGTATAATGCACTTGAATAACCGCGTTTCCAATTACTTTGCCAGGATTATATTTCATGATGGGAGGAAGCCATACTAGTGAAACAAGAGGAACAAGATAAATGAGAAACAACAGTAAAAACTCGGCAATAACAGTGTCACAATTAGGCAGTTTATTGAAGCAATTTTTAAACAGGAAAGTAGTACATTGAAAAATGTATAAATATAGAGGGCAGCCACAGAGGGTGGTGGAGTCTCCTTCTTTGGAGGTTCTTAAGCAGAGGCTGGATGGCCATTTGTCAAGAGTCCTGTGATGGGGGTTCCTGCATGTCAGGGGGTTGGACTGGATGGCCCTTGAGGTCTCTTCCAACTCTATGATTCTATTCTATTCTACTCCATATTCTTTGGTTTGTTTTTGCCATTATGTTAAAATACTAAGTAAATCTCTCCATATAGATCATTGTAAGCACATGGAAATGGCAAAAATGAATTAAACGGTTCAATGCAACCCTATGTTAATTCTAAACAAGCCAGGAAGCAGGATGGTGCCATTATCAGGCATTATATTGTCACAGAGTAATACAATAATGTTAAGTAGTACAGTCGTTTTTTCCTCTCCTGTCAGCAATTCCTTGTCAGAGTGATTAAATGAATTATTTAAACAAATTTCAACACTGAACTTTATTCCGTTCACCTTCCTAAGTAAACCTGAGTTGTTTTGCACTCTCAGATTAATGAGATAAAGCCAGGACACTGTGGCGAAGTACTGTATAATGGTTCAGCCTTGAGCATTCCAGTGCCAAAGCTAGGACTCATTTGAGGAACATCTGCCGTACTTGGCATGACGACACTACTATTTCTGGCCCTCTCTGGAAAATGTTACAAACTTGTCAGTGAATGGAGCAAAGGAGAAAAGGAAAGAAACAGTTTTGAAATTCCACTGGGTCTGATGTGGAATTAGAATAATGCAAGTTTTGATTAATAATAATAGTGTGCCGTCAAGTCTGTTCTAACCCTTTTGCACTCTAGGTAGAGCGCACTCTGAACCAATTTATTATTTCCATCTTCTGGGAACATTATGGGAATGTGCAGCTTGCCCAGGGCCACACACAGGCTGGCTCTTCTCCCTGGAAACACAGCAGGGAATTGAACTCCCAGCCTCTGGCTCCGCTGCCAGATGCCTACTTTACTGAGCTAGATAGCCAGATAGATTTTGATTCTCCTGCACTGCCCCATATTAAATTAATCTGAGATTGTTTAATGTTACCCTTGACACTGTGATGGAAGAAAATAGCTGTTGAGCCACAGAAAGGGTAAACTATAGAATCTAGTCCGGTACATTGGTATGCATGGATTGTAACTGTCAGACTCTAGGAGAATCAAAATAAAAAGTGATACAAGAAAAGTGTGCTGCTTAATTGAGTTCCAAGAAGGGTCTCTATTAAGTCTACACTACCCACAAATAAATTATGTGGTTCACCAGGCAGTTCATGAACTATCTTGCATTTCTCCCCTTTCCTTTATATACTATTTTAATCCATTAACTATTCCATGACCATTAATGACTTACTTGTCGTACTTGTTGTAATCCATGCTACAACTAAATTATCATACCATTACGATGTCAGCCCCTTTTGCTTATCAGGTCATTCATTATCTTAAACAATGGGAAGTACTGTTGCAAACCACGTCAATTCTGTGAATAAATACATAGCAAGTGTCTTCCTATTTGCATGGATGAAATGAGTTGCATTCTGATTCCTTTGCTTGGCTTTGCTGACCATGGCTTGCAATAGAATATAAATCAGGAGTTGGAATTTTAACTTGGGAAGCAAAGCCTTTGCAGATCATTTCACCCCTGAGGATAGTTTATATTTTTCTAGCATTGCTTTCAAGTCATTGATGATTAATGTTTCAGTTTATTGATAGACCGTCTGCAACATCAACAAAGGCCTAAAAAGATACCTGGGCAGCTACCAGAGACAAGGGCTGGGGAAGGTGTTCTAGTCCATGAGAAAGATAAAATAAAATGTACAGCTGTGTAATACATTGTATAGCTGCCTAGATACCCTAAGCACATCCGATCTCGCTTGATTTTGGAAGCTAAGCAGGGTCGGCCCTGGTTAGTACTTGGATGGGCGACCACCAGCGAATACCAGATGCTGTAGGCGCCTGCGAGTAGGAACTGGCAAGCCACTCCAGTACTCCTGCCAAGAAAACTCCCTGGACATGGAGTCACGTAGAGTTGGTCACAACTGTAACGACACAACACACACACACACAATACATTGCATAAGAGTATGGGTGATTTGTCCAGACTTGAGGGCGCCTAAGTCCAGCATTGTTGAAGGGAGAATTGTATGAATATGTAAGAGTGTGGTGCTTACCCTTATTTGGGAGTTTACTCAGAGCTGACTGGGTAGCTCAGTAGTTTAGATGTTTAACTGTTGGAGCCAGAGGTTGGAACTTTGAATCCCCACTGTGTCTCCTGTGAGTAGGCCTGTGTCACCTTTGGAAAATTACACCGTCCCAGAATGTCTCCAGAAGAAAAGAATGGTACTGTAACCCACTTCAGAGTACTCTCTTCCTGGAAAACTCTGAAAGAGTTGCAATTAGTTGGAATTAACTTGATGATTCATTATTATTATGGTGTGATTAGCCTGGAAAAGATAATTCTGAGAGGTCATACGATAACCATCTTTCAATAGCTGAAGGGCTATCATCTGGAGGGGGAACAAGCTTGTTTACCTCCAGAAGGTAGCTTTCACAAACCAAGGATTCTAGTTACAAGCAAGAACAAGTAAATGTTAAGAAGGACTACTTGACAGTAAGAGCTTCTCAGCAAGGTGGTGGACTTTACTTCATTGAAGGTTTTGGAAAAAAGTTCTGATAACCATGTGACAGATGTGGATTTCCTGCTTTGGTAGGATGTTGGACCCAATGACCCTTGAGATCTCAAGTTTATGATGTGATGGATATCTGTGCAACTTACGCAGTGAAACTGATACTGGGTTGTATTCTTTGTTCAGATATTCACATGAAGACAAACTGTAGTTAGGCACATATATCATCACTATTTCTCAAGAGAATTGATCCCCTTGGGATATCCAGTGTTCTTCAATTAAGAATGCATAGGCAGGTCTGACAACAAGGAAGAAGAAAATATTGTTTGCAGATTTAATGTGTGTGTGTGTGTGTGTGTGTGTGTGTGTGTGTGTGTGTGTGTGTGTGTGTGTGTGTGTGTGTGTAGGAAATAAATGTATTAGAAATACATACATTTTCCCTATTCACTTTTTAATGCTCAGGTTTCGACTATGGCAAATATTTCTGAATCCTTTATGTCTGATATAAAATCAATGGGAATGAATCAAAGACTTCCTGTACTGAATGGAAAATTCTGAGGGCAATTTTGGGGATGGAATTACGGTACATTTTTAAAATAATCCACATCTTTGACTTTTGCAATCCTGTTACCTTTTAAAATAGGCTGCCCCATTCATCTCTTAAATAGCCATGCATGTATATGTACAGTATATATTAACTTGTATTAGAAGCATTGCTTTCTTTGTACCTGTGCCATGAGGGCAGGCTGCCCTTCCAGAGGGTTTTGCATTGCATCTCCTATAATTGCTTGCCACTGAAAATGCTGATGAGATTTATAAGTCAAATATTCCATGAGGCTCACAGGGATATAGGCCTTAGGGCGTTTATACACGACCCCTAAGCTGCGCTGCAAATGGCTCCCAGCTCCGGAGCTTAGAAATGTTTTCCCACCAGCTCCGGAGTTTGGAGACAATTAAGTGCGACCCCGCCCACTTTAGCGCGACCCAGCGCACTTTTCTTGTACCTTCTCTTTGAAGGTGAAAAAAAATTGATGCGGATAAGAGTGCCGGGCTCTCCTGGCTTGTCTGTTGTTTTTTGCCTCCCGCCCCTTTAAGAGCTCCTTGAGACGGAACCAGGAAGTAACGGTGCTCGTGGCAAGTTCAACCGGCACCGGCAGGTTAGTAAAGGCTTCTTTTGTCCTTTTTTTCCCTCCCCCCCTCACGCCGACAGGAGCAGGAAGTGCTGAGGGGTGGGGACGCAGGAACAGAAACGAACCCCCAAGATCTCTGGTCCGAATTTAAGGGACCAGCGGATCTTAGGGGTCGTGTGAAAAGGCCCTTAGTAGGTTAAAGCATTATAGGGCTGGGAAGTGGAGGGGAGACCCATGATTATATAAAACTGTTGTTTGCTTCCTCTTTGTCTGGTAAACTTTAACTGCTCAAGGGAAGCCAGAGGGTACAAATCCAATATTTATTCCTTCTCATTAAAACAAAACAAAACAAAATCCCCCAAGAATTTTTCAGGAACTTTAAAGACTGATATGTTTTATTTAGCAACTGGGTTGCAGACCACTTGTAGAAGATTTTGCATCCTGTCAAGTGTGATGGTAAGTAACAAATAAAATAATAAATTTACTTTCTGTAACAATGACCCAAAGGAATTGCATTGCAAGACCAATGTAATGACATTAACATTTTTTGGCATAAAGAGTAACATATTCTAGGTATTTTTGAGCTTTTTTAAAAAAACTGAATATTGTTAGAGGCATTGTAGCACTTATTTGTCCAGTCACATGTCATTCCCTCTTAAACAATCCTTCGGGGAGATGGATGATGCAAATCACCCCAGTTTCATCCTGCGCAGAGGCTGCTAGTTTGTTGTTTTGATCCAAATAATATTGCTTTTCATTTTTTTAAAATCAATATTTTCAAAATCTGTGGCATCTCCCCCCAATTGTTGGACAGCCCTCTTAAACAAATTTGAGTTCTTCAGGAACTGGTCACTAGGAACCCGGTACCTATTTGGGATGGCAGAGTAAGGCTCTAAGCTAGCATCTAACCAGCTCTACGCTCTCAGTCAAAGCTTCTTATACTGTGTTTCCTAAAGAAGTGTACCTAGAATACTCAATTAACTGTTTATAGAGCAATGGTTCCCAATCTTGGTGCTCCTGATAACCTTAGACTACAAGTCCCAAAAGCCTTGAGCAAATCTTAGGTCACTAAGGGATAGCACATGAAAATGCCACTAAGGGCGTTTATACACGACCCCTAAGCTCCGCCGCAAATGGCTGCAAGGTCCGGACCTTAAAAATGTTTACCCACCAGCTCCGGACTTTGCAGACAATTAAGTGCGACCCCGCCCACTTTAGCAAGACCAAACAGCAGTTTTCTTGTACCTGCTTTTTGGAGGTGACAAATATTTGATCCGGTGTAAGGATAGTGAGTGCGGGGCTCTCCTGGCTTCCGTTTGTTCTTTTTTTGCGCCCTGCCCCTTTAAGAGATCTGAATGCTGCCTGGAACAAAAACGGAGGTAAGAAGGCATTCTTTTCTTTCTTTTTTCTCCCTCCCTCAGGCAGCCAGCAACCAGGAAGTGCAGAGGGGGACAGAGGGGACAGAGGAAGAGCGAGGAACCCCTAAGATCTCTGGTCCGAATTTAAGTGGCCAGCGGATCTTAGGGGTCGTGTAAAAAGGCCCTAAGCTGACTCTTCACCTTCTTATTTCCCAGGGATCCAATGTCCTCCTCTTTTTCTGCCTCTAATATCACAAGGTAGTGAAGGACTGCCAGTAGAGATAGAGGTTGTCTCAAAAGTGTTTATATGTTAACACAGCAGGAATCCATAGTTTTTGCACAGATTGCACAAATCATGATTTTGCACAGAAAATTTGTAAGCACTTCATAGTCCATACGTCTTTTCAGCATTGGAATGGACAGTGTCCAGATCCACAGCTCTGCCTGCACAACAGGATTGATGCCCACGGACAGTGTAGATTAATGTTAATCAAAGTGTTCCTTCTTCATTTTCAGGATGCACCTGGCTTTGTATTATTGTGCACGAGCCAGTTACACCAAGAAAATATAAAATTAATTAATTCATAGGCGATCTGTCATGGTCAGTGATATTACTCCTATTGTGGATGTGGCACTATGCAATACGACAAAGCAAATGGAACTGGTACAATGGAACAGAAGTCAATATACGGATGGGAATCATAGCATCATAGATTTGGAAGAGACCTCAAGGGCCATCTAGTCCAACCCTGTGCCATGCAGGCACCCCCATCACAGTACTCCTGACATATGGCTACCCAGCCTCTGTTTAAAAACCTCCAAAGAAGAAAACTCCACCACCCTCCGTGGCAGCATATTCCACTGCCGAACAGCTGCCGAACAGCTCTAACTGTCATGAAGTTTTTCCTAATGTTTAAATTGAATTTATTTTCCTGTAGTTTGAGACCATTGCCCTGCGTCCTAGGCTCTGAAGCCATGGAAAACAAATCAGTCCCCTCTTCAATGTGACATCCTTTCAATTATTTAAACATAGCTATCATATCCTCTCTCAGTCTTCTTTTTGTAAGACTAAACATCCCCAGATCCCTAAGCCTCTCCTTGTAAGACATTTCTTCCAGACCCTCAATCATATTGGTTGCCCTCCTCTGGACCTGTTCAAGGTTGTCAACATCCTTTTTAAATTGAGGTGCATAGAACTGGACACAGTAATCCAGGTGGGGTCTGAGCAGAGCAGAATGGAGTGGTACTATCACTTCCCTTAATCTAGACACTATGCTTCTGTTGGTGCAACCAAAAAATCGCGTTGGCTTTCTTGGCCGCCGCATCACACTGCTGACTCATGTTCAATTTGTGGTCCACCAAGATTCCCAGATCTCTTTCACAGGTACTATTTTCCAGCCAGGTGTCTACCATCCTATATCTGTGCAATTAATTCTTTTTACCTATATGCACCACCCTACATTTCCCTGTGTTGAACCCAGCACTCTAATCTGTCAAGGTCCTTTTGGATGTTCATCCTATCCTCTAGGGAATTAGCAACCCCTCCCAATTTGGTATCATCTGCAAATTTGAACAGCCTGTGCTCTATTCCTTCCTCCAAGTCATTAAAAAATATATTGAATCAGACTAGACCCGAAACAGAACCCTGGTGCACCCCACTAGTCATGTCTCTCCAAGCTGAAGAGAAGCCATTTATTATCACCCTTTGGGTGCGATCAGTCAACCAATTACAAATCCACCTAACTGTAGCACTATCTATCCTACTTTCTACTAACTTCTTTGCAAGTACACCATGAGGAACCTTATCGAAGGACTTACTGAAATCTAGATAATCAATATCCATAGCGTTCCCGTCATCCACCAGGCCTGTAATTCTATCAAATTGGTCTGGCATGATTTGCTTTTAAGAAACCCATGTTGACTTCTCGTAATGACAGCATTGCTAGTTAAATAATCTCAGATTGTCTGTTTAATAATTTGTTCTAGGATCTTGCCAGGAATTGAAGTCAAGCTGACTGAGCAGTAATTATTTGGGTCCTCTTCCCCCTTTTGAAGATAGGGATATTTGCCCTCCTCCAATCTATGGGGATTCTCCTGTTCTCCAGGACTAATCAAAGATTATTGCCAGTGGTTCTGAAATTACTTCTGCCAGTTATTTTAATATCCTTGGGTGTAATTCATCTGGCCCAGGAGACTTAAATTTATTTAATGCTTCCAGGTATTATTTACTACCTCTCTACCTATTCTATGTTGCAATTCCTGTCCTACCTCATCTTCTCTTTGTGCCAAGGGAACTGTTTCCCTTTTTGGAGAAAACTGAGGCAAAGAAGGTGTTGAGTAGTTCTGTCTTTTCCTTGTCTCCTGTTAATAACAGGTTCTCTTCGCTACGCAGAGAACCTATCAACAAAGTCTCAGGATGTATAAAAGTAGAAAAAGTCTATCTCTCTTCTCAACAGGGACATCTCACAGTTTCCGGGAAGTCTATCTACAGCTCAGAACACAAGATCTTTAACTGTATGGTTCATTTCCATGAAGTGACTAACCAACAGATTGCCCATTTGTTTGTTTCTTAAATTGCTAAGATGTTCACCCATTTGTACTTTCAGGGGTCTGGAGGTTTGTCCTATATATAGTTTTTTGCATGGGCACCTTATGGCATAGATCTCTCCCTTGGTGTTACAGTTGGTAAAATTGCTCTGTGGGTCTACAAATTCTGATATGTCTTGTATTGCTACAGTAGACACAATGTCCACATGGATGGTGTCCTCTTGCGAGGGGGGGGGGACTCCAGGTAGAATGCTCTTTAAATTCACTTCTAACCAGAATGTCAGTAAGCCAGTTACATCGTGAAAAGATAATTAATTTATAGGCAATTTGTCATGGTCAGTGATGTTACTCCCATTGTGCATGTGGCACTATACAATAATTTATAGGACATCCGTGCATAATATTTAGTCATCACATAAATGTTACTGACAATAAAGACAAACTCAAAAGAAATAGCAAGTCAATGAAACTGTCAGGCTTTCCGGTGTGCTTAAGAGGCTAGGTTTATTTGGCTGGCCTTTTATCCTGCTTTGGTTTCTTCTTCCAGTATAGTCCTAATGAAGTATGGCATAGGTCTGTCCCTCACTAAACTACAAGGTTATAATTTGAATTGTGGCATTCCAAGTGACATCCAACTACTGTGTTGTATGGATACAGTGATAATACTCCAACCCTAATTTAAAGACTTCCATTCTTTTTATTCGAAAAGCTGCTCTTCGGGTGTTTTCCCTCTTTTTAAAAATGTATTTATTTATTTATTTCTATACCGCCCGTCTTCCCGAAGGAACTCCTGGTGGTTAACAACATTATCAAACAATTAAAGTGTATACAAATATATATCAAAACACATCAATCAATTAAAAAGGCAATAAAACAAGAATAAATAAAGATACTCAACATCTTAATTTTATTATTATGTTTTAACTTCCAGGGGTAACCTCCCCCCCCCTTCGCTGCCCTTCCTACATTGGCTTGCCGTCCTGGACACCGCTGTTGATTGTTTTATTGTTTTTATCTGTTTTATTTGCTATGGTATTGTGTAAACCGCCCTGAGTCCCCTTTGGGGAAATAGGTGCGGTATGTAAGTTTGAAAATAAATAATAAATAAATAAATAACACAGGCTCTAATCTGGAGGTCTCTGGTAAACTCGGAAATATGAGTACAGTGGTACCTTGTATAAAGGAATTAATTCGTTCCAAATGAAATTATGTTAAGCAAATTTTCCTTTATACAAATTCCCATAGGAATGCATTGAAAACGGAGTAATCCCATTTTTATGTTGTACGGATTCTCCCCATAGGCGATTATGTTAAGCAAATTTCCCCTATCTAAGGAATTTTTTATGTTGTGCAGATTTTATGTTATACAAAATGTTTGTTACACAAGGGTCCACTGTACATATCAAACCATTCAG
The DNA here is from genome assembly GCA_037367245.1 of Phrynocephalus guinanensis. Taxonomy (NCBI): domain Eukaryota; kingdom Metazoa; phylum Chordata; class Lepidosauria; order Squamata; family Agamidae; genus Phrynocephalus; species Phrynocephalus guinanensis. The sequence continues at coordinate 54,556,164 of CM074741.1, read as the reverse complement.
AGGACGAAACAGCCGAGAAGCCTACCCTCGATGTGTGATAGATACTAAAGGGGTGATGGAAAAAGTGAACTGGGACGCCTGCGCCTGCGCGGTGAAAAAGAATGAGGCCCCAGGAAGTCGCCCAGGTCCCCGCGCGTGCGCAGTGTTCCTTGGAAGGCGGGGCGGGGGCGGGGCAACGGGAAAGGAAGTGGCGTCGCCGGTGCACGTGCGCGCGTGTGTGGCGGTGTTTTTGTGAGCGGCTCGGTGGGGGGGGGGGGGACGGTCCGCGTGCGGGCGAGATGGAGGCGACCCCGGAGCCCGCAGTGGAAGAGGAGGACTCCGGCCTGGCGGGGCTGAGGGTGGCGGAGCACCTCCAGGCCCTCACCGTGGCTTGCGAGGGCGCCTGTGGGGAAGAGGCGGAGGGAGGCTCCTCGTGGGGGTCCCCGAGGGTCGCCCCGCCGCGGTCTCCCCCTTGGAGGGGCTGCCCGGGTTAACGGAGCTGGCGCTTCTCCGCAGGGGCGACGCGGGCGGCGGGGACGCGGCGTTGGAAGAGGAGCCTCCCCCTGTGGGCGACGGCGCCTCCTCCTCCTCCTCCTCCTCGCCCCGGGGTGGGACGCCGCCGAATTTAAACTCCGGAGCGGGCGGGGAGGCGGTTCCTGGGGATGCTGAAACGTCGCCAGCCAAGCCCTCCCCCGGCGGGGGATCCCCAGAGGAGCTGCCACCGGCTCCGGACTTCCAGAGCGGCTCCTCTCCTCTTCTGGGCTTGGGCTTGGGCGGGGGTCCTACTCAGGGAGATCCGCCCGGCGAGCCCGCTTCACCGGCCAAGGAAAGCCCAAGTGGGGTCCCGGCAGCCGAGACGGTCGAGGGAAGCAGCGGCGGCGGCGGCACCGCCTCTTCCTCCGAATCGGAATCCGAATCCGACAGGTGGGTAGCCTTCGGTCACAGGAGCGCCCTTTCCTTTTTACTGCAGGAAAAACCCGTCTCTGTCCTGCTTGCTCCTCTCCTTTCTCTAAAGTTCGCTTGCATTTGATACAGCATGTTGGACGCATTTAATTAACGAGCCAAATATGTAAACCTCAGAAGTGCTGTGTAAAAGGTTGGGTTTTTTAAAAAAACTTAAATGGGCCGTAATAATTCTAGCTTTGGAGTTTATACGTTTTGGTCATTGTCGGCGAAGTCTTATAATCGCCTTAGAACTGCAGACCTGGAAGGTACCTTATGGACCGATACCAGCCCCTGTCGAGGCTCACTGGGGAATCGAACCCCTAAATTCGGGCCCTACAGCCAGATGCCTGAACCATTGAACTATTCAGCGGCTTTTCACGGGGCATATGAGTATGGTGACTGCTTTCTAATTTCAGTATATGGAAATAATTGATCCAAATCCTGGGTTATTCAAGATGTCAGGAAAAGAAAGTTTTTGTGATTTTGTTTTTCTAATTATAGGTACATGTACTAGGAATTATACACTTAATGAATGAATAAATAAATTTTATGTTCTGGAGTTTGATATTTGGCATACCTTTCAAGGCAATAAGAGTGCCTGACTAGCTTTAGCATTATTTTTTTGGACTAGAACTCACATAGTTGGAGTTCGTTTTCTGAAAGTCTAAAAAGGTAACTTTTCTAAGCTCTCTTGGGCATAACAGTTTTGTTGTTAAAGGGGAAGCACTGAACTCCACAGAAACGCTTTGTGTGATGCTTGCAGGGTTAACTGCAAAGGGTACAGGTCACTTTCAATTCATTTTTATCTTCATATAGGTCCTATCACAGTTTGTTTGCTTGTTACCAGGCTTATGTACAGCTTAAAACTTTTCTTATTTCTTATAATTAAGAAATTCATTCCCATTTATCACACATATGCTGTTGAATTATTTTAATAAATCTTGTTTTAGCATACATTTACAAGCAGTGTGCTGAAGGAAAGAGCATTGATATTCCAGCACTTTTGTGTTGGGAATCTTAGTCACACTGATGTGGAAGACGGTAGGATTTCAATGTAGTAGTGTTAGTCTTTTTTTTAAAAAAAATGATAAAGTGCAGAACTGTATCCGTGTTGTGTAATTTGTTGTATGTCTTTAGTTGTTTGAGATTAACACACAACAGGCTACACAACTCAGATACAGAGATGGAAAGAAAATCCAACTCCCCAGATCCACTTTGCCAGTATAGTTAAAGGCCCCAACAGCATCCTACTGCATCATAGATTCATTTACTTGTTCATTGCCAACTTGATTTGTGCTGTCCTTTGGGAAGTGTCCTTCTGTAAGCTACATAGGACAGATAAGACAATCCATGCAAGAGGATCAGTGGATGCAACTCTGACATTACAAATGGCAGCACATAAAAACCTATTTCAGAACACTTCAGTCTACCAGGGTACTCTGACCTGACGGTTACTCCCATGGGTGGGTGGGTGGGAGATGACAAAATAAGGTTACAAAGAAAGATAGTGGAAATATACTTATCCATAAATTCCAGTCTCAAAGAGACTGAATATTAGTTAAGGTTTCTTATGTCATTATATACATTAATAAACAGTTCTTCCTACAGTATTTTGCATGGGCTAGGGATGGGCATTTCGTTTCGGAACCAGTAGGTTATGAAACAAACCACGTGAGCCCCGGGGGTCCTTGGAACTGGCTGATACACGCAGATCCAATTGCTTTACCTTTCTCTGTCTCACGAGGGATTAAAATCCAAGGAGGAAGCATGCTGAGACATCATCTGTGCTAGATCCCTGATGCTGGCCAATCAGGAGCTGTGCAGGGACAGGCATCATCCCGCCTCCCTCTCTGATTGGCCAGCAGCATGAAGCAGGACAGATGACAGATGACATTGCAGCGTGCTTCCTCGTTGGATTTTTAACCCTGCATGAGACAGGGTTCTGAGGACCACCTGGGCTCACGTGGTTCATTTCGTAACCTACTGGTTCCGAAACGAAATACCCATCCCTAGCATGGACTGAACTATTTGTCAGACTATCCAAAAGTAAGGTTGAGTGATTTAACTATTAGACCACTAGTCAACTACTTCTGCAAGAGATTGACCCTAGAAGAAACTGTTGTGGTCATGCTTTTCAACAAGTTGAAACTATTCAGGACATGCAATCAGCATTCCTACAGTTCATAATTTGTGTCAATAATAACATTGTTACCTCCCTGTTCCTGCCTACAGGCACATATATCTTTATTTCACTCTAATATGTCTGATGAAACAGATTAATCCACAAAAGTTTACACTGAAATAAGTTAAGTTTAGGGTACTACCATATTCTTATGTTTTTTTGTTTTGTTTTGCATGACTGAAATTTCATGAGGTATTAATGGCATGTTATAGTATATCTCTGTACTTAGAGGAACTATAGATTTGTAGGAAAGCTAATGCCGATGGTCCATCCTTTGCATCCTTGGCTGAAATCTATTTGTTCAGTTGAAATATACTGCATTGTTTAAAATGTTCTACCTTTCAGAATGATCATACAGTACTGGTATGTTGGGAAAGATGATAATTTTGTGCTAGAGAAGCATGTGATGCTGGGTTTCACTTTCAGGCCTTACCTCCCATTGTGTGATATCCTTGCCATAAACCACATTTTTGGACCCACATGCTGCCAAGATATTTAACGATGAGGTATTATGGGAGGAGGTCCTGTCCTTGAGTATTAAAAGCATAGGAGGAAAGTAATGAGAGACAGAAAAATTCTTCTGATTACTAATATGGAACATTCTGAGCAATCAGTGTTATAAGTTATTTCTCAGATTGAGTTTCAGTCACATTTCACATGCAACTCAGGCATCTAAATATTACATGAAGCTACCATTACTAATTGGTAGGTGGCAACTTGGCATAGTGTTGATTAGAGGAGCAGCTGATCTTCCCCAAACTGCTTATCTGTTTTCCCCAGCCGCTGAGGACACTTTTGTTTCATCTATGCTTTTTAAATTACACTTTCATCTAGAGCAGTGCTGTAAACCCATGTTATTCCTGTTCACAGAGTTTGTGGTAGGGTTGGGATTACCTCTGTCCATTGCCTTACTTAATAGGTGTTTTATAGAGGAGATAGTCAATCAGTCAATTTTATTTTACAGCCAAAGGCCCGATAAGAGGAGATACAGTAGTGAGATAAATTAGACGTTTTTTCTGATTCCTTTTAAGGAGGATGGAATTGTAGATACTGTTTAATTATTGGACCATGAATTTTTTTTCTTGCTCCCATCTGTGACAACATTTGGCAGTATAATAAAATTTTGAAAAAGTACACTCTCTCCAAGGTATTGGTGCTCTCACTTCCACACAATTTGTAGTAATTGGAATGAATGGGCTTACATTCCAATCCAAGATTGTCCCAATAATCCTCCTGTTGGTGGAGTCTGGTACAGCAAAGAGCTCCTTTGGTTATTTCTTATCCTTTCACATCATAAGAAGTTTGTACTATTCCATTGTTGTTATTCCTGAGTTTTCAGATTTTCAAGTCGGGTGAATCATCTCATTTTTGAATGCTTAAAAATCAGTGAAATGCCTAATAACACAGGATCTTTGCTTCACTGATACTTACTTCATTCTGTTTTGCTTGGGGGTATTGCAGAATGCAGTTATGTTAAAAATAAGTGAACAGTCTTCAATTTCACTGTGGTAGTGCTGCCAGAATTTATAATTTTTATTCTTTAAAAAAAGTCCTTTGGTCTTGAAGTAGAGTTCTGTATATTTCTGTATTTTGCATGTAAGATTTTGTATGTCACTTGATTTTAAGGGTATTGTATCTCTTATATATGCTGGGTGTATCTTAGCAACAGAAGCAACTTGTAGAGATTTGTTGGATTTTTTTGCTTGGCATCTCTACGTCCTGCAGATGAATTTTCTTAGAGGTCCTTCTGTCCACCCCCTTTCAAGTTTTTCCTGGACTTTTGTGTGACTCGGTCTCATACCATAGCATTTGAGATTACGCCTGATGACCCCACCTTAAAACCTAGGTGTTTGAGCCAAACAGTCACTCACTGACAGGGCACCTAGCTTCAGGCATGGCACAGTCTAGCTCTGACTTGGCTGTGTTAAATAGGAAGCAACACTCCAGAGACTAAGTAAATTCATAAGCCTTGCAAGATAGGTCACCATTAGAGATGGGCACTTTGTTATGCTGACAGACTTGCACAAAGATATTAGCACAGGCCCACAGTTAACGTGTGGCAGTACCCTTTCCCCCAAAGGCTGGCTGGACCACTTACCTGGATGTGATGTGTTGCCAGGTGCTTTCTTCCCCAGCAGCACTCTGCTTCAGGATGGAGTCCAGCCAGCCCTGCCCCACCACCACTGGTAGCTGACCACTCTAGCAAGGAGGTGGAACATGTGTCCTTGTCAAAATGGTCAGCTACTGGTAGAGGTGGGGCCGGGCTCCTTCCTGGAATGGAGTGCTGCTAGGGAAAAGTCTCCTAGCAGCACATGGTGTCTGGTAAGTGGGCCTACCTGCTGGAGGTGAGTGGGATAGTACTGCGTGCTACCTGTGGGCCTGTACTGACTGCTTCACAGAAAGCTGTCAGTGTGATGAAGCACTATCTCTAGTCACTATCAATATCTAAACTCAATCACTTCCCCTAGTAGGCAGTTTAGGAGCAAGGATGGGTTTTGTCCACCTATCCCGGGAATAAAGAGTCAAGACATGTCTTAAATTTATTGTCTTAAATTCAGGATGTCACTGGTGCTCTTTTCTCTCACAAGGGGGCCTGAAAATGCAAGTGGCTAGTGGTGTTCACCTAGTTATTGTTGGGAGGGCCCTGGCGGCTCCCCCAACTTGAACTTGAACTTAAACTTGAACTTAGAGTTAAATGATCCGGGCAGCCCTCATCAACCACTTTGGTATGTTATTAATCACCCTGGTATGTCATATCTAGTATCCTAATGTATTCCTAATTATTGTTGAGGGCTGCCGATTTGATAGGTCTCAAAGAGGCTGTTTGCCTGGCGTTGAGTCCTTAAATACTCTTGGCCTTTTCAAACCCTGTGACCTACTATCCGGGGTTGTGTTGGTCCATTCTGGACCACGTGATGACTGGTCAAACCTGTCTCCCCCAGGTCAGGTGGACAAAGCTGCCCCTCCCAGCACAGGGCTGAATCAGAGCATCCCTAGTACCAAGGTTCCAATTTCAGTGACCAAGTACAAAGTCTGATTTTGTGTTTTTTAAGAATAGGAAAAAAGGTAAAAATGATGAAAAGTTCCATAAAAGGAAAAACACACACGCCATAAATCCTGTATCACAAAGAGGCTCAAGGAAAAGCAGAGAACCACCGCTGTAACAACAGCAAAAATGCACAGTAAAGCTAGCTCCAATACAGCATAAATTGAGAACCTGCATAGCACACATCTCACTGCATTAGCCTGACAGCAAAGCAGCTGAGCATACAAATGAGCAACCTAGCTCTCTAGTGTATTCTTTCCCTTTTTATATTAGTCTTAACTTCCAGACACTTTCCCACTTTTAACCAACCAGGGCTCGTCCTTCAAAAACACAAGTATAGGCAATGTCTCACATGTCCCCCTATCTTTCCAGCTTGAGCCACATTTTAATTGGCACAGTGTAGGTCTGCCCTTGAGAGGTCCCATTCCTAGAAGATAAGCCTCAGGTGTATTCCCTCTTGTTGCTGGGGCAGAATATTAGAAGTGCCACCAGCGAAACCATTTTCCCACAAACTCAGGCCTGTTCTTAGGTAAATTCCTTCTCCTGTCTTCCTTTACACAGTACCTGAATTTTTAACACACTAGTGTGAAAAGGAGGAAAGATTGTGATGTGTGGAGCCTTGACAGGGCTTACAAAAGAGCAAGGTACCATTTCAGAAGCTCAGTTACCTTGCTCTTTTCTCGACCTTTCCAAGGCTGGGAACTGCCCCTGGAGTTAGTGAGAGTGGAAACGTATCCTTCACCATCATCTCAAGTGTCTAAAACTCCAAATGACACAAAGGAAAAATGTCTTCCCAAAGAATTGTTTGAACAGTTTGAGAAAACACATATTGAAAAATAAAATTTCACTCTTGTGCAGTGATACAGATACAGACAGTTCATCTTCTGTCTCCTCCTCTTCTTCCTCCTGTCTGCCATCACTGTCTGAAGATGATGAACAGCAGTGTAAGAATGAAAAAAACTCTTGCGGTACTAGGAAAAAGGGTGAATCAACTGAAGTAAGTATACCTACGAATCTTGTTTTTTATATTGTAGGGCAAATTTACATAGTTTCTTGGATGTTATAGACCTGTTTCTGCCATGATATAGGGACTATTTGGATAGAGCAATATTTAACAAGGGATGTGTGCTGGTAATGACTTTTACTTATATATGCCAATGTTTGTTTATAATTTCTTCCAGTTGCCTGTACCATTGGACATTTCCTCTTGGCACCTCTTACTTAGTTTTTGGAGACGGATTGGGAAATTGCAAAAGAAAACAGCCATGGGAATAGGCACTGTGATGTACACTTTTGTGTCATGGACTGCAACTCCCAAGAATTCCCCAGGAAGAATTTTAGAAGTTGTACCCCACAGACATGCAGATGTCTAGATTTCATCCTCTTTTCACAAAGGCCCTAGGGTTATTTATCTTTGACTCTGGCTTCCTTTTGTCTCACTCAACCTTTTCTGCTGCAGTGCTTCCTGGGAGTTGTAGTTTTTGAGAGGTGACCTCTGTAGAGCCAAGTGGGCAGCCAGACTAGAACTCCCAGCATCTTCCACACTCATCCTGGCCTGGTTTTTGGTGGGTTATACAATGGCAGGGTGGACTTACCAGTAAATATCCTGAAAGACCTTGGGGGTGTTGGGGGAGATCTGGATTTCTGAAGATTTGTGTTTACAGCATGTAGCTCATAGAAGTCTTCCTGGGGAATTATTGGAAATTGTGGGAGGTGCAGTCCAGAAATATGAAAGGACCCAATAGGATCTTGGCAGATGCAAATATGCGAATGAAAGCCTTAGTTTTCTCTATGCTAACCTGTACATTGAAAGGATAAAGAGAGCAGTGGTTTGTGAATGATGTTTCTTTTACATAACATTTGGTTGTGCCTTTATCTACATTATTGTTTCCTTAAAATGAAGGCATTGGTAGATATAGTGGAACCTTGTACAGTATAACAAACAGCTTGTATAACATAAAATCTGTACAACATAAAAAATTCCAGAGATAGGGGAAATTGGATTAACATAATTGCCTATGGGGAAAATCCGTACAACATAAAAATGGGATTACTCCATTTTCAATTCATTCCTATGTGAATTTGTATAAAGGAAAATTTGCTTAACATAATTTCATTTGGAATGAATTAATTCCTTTATACAAGGTACCACTGTATATAGTTTTACTTAGTTTCCTATCTTTTATTATTTTACATGCTCTCCCTAATGCTGTATAAGTTGGTTTGAAATGCCTTGTGAGGCATGGTTATAAAAGAGTTATTTCACCTTTGGAGTAAAAAAGTGTGGGATGACTTATTTTATCTGAGTAACAACTGTCTCTGCTTTTCCCTTTTGATTTTTTGACTTAATGTTGGAAAGTGTCAAACCATATATTGTGCACTGTTTTAATTCTCCCTATTCCATAAGTAGGCTTATAACATCACAGTGCACAAGGCGGTCAGTTGTGGACATTGGGACTTGCTGAATCATTCTTGTACATTGCCTTATTTTGTGCGTGCTGTTTGTGTTACTATTGGGAATTGTTTGACCAATGGGCAATAAGTTGTGGGTGTTAGATATGAAACTACATATATTGCTCACACAAAGTACATATAGAATATTTGGAATGTAGAGTAGCAGTATTTGTACTTTAACATGAGCATTTATTTTGAAAACTATCCAGAAGGAATTACCAAATATTGAAGAGTTGTCAATAATTCTACCAGAATCTGTTGAACTACTGCCTTTTGGAAAAGTTTCCAGCATCATTGAGCACCAAGGTAATCAAGATGTGTATATTGTCTTTTTTCACAAAAAATATCATTATCTTGCTCATGCAGTTACTTCATTAGTTGCTATCTACCCCATGTTCAGAACAGTATTACACAATGGCTAAAATCCTGTTTCAGTAATTAAAAAGTTCTGCTTCTGCCTTAATTTGTCACAGTAGGGCTTAATCAAGATCATTGCAAAGCAGCAATGTTATTCATAATACAATTGGCATCACATAGCTTTCATTGCTAACACAAGATACACTTATTAAATAATTACTTTTAAATAAATTATTTTCAAAATTCCATTAGAAAAAATGGGTATGGGAATATGCAGAACATTATGCTGAAGGAACAAATCGGCAGAGAAGGATAAGAGCAGGAGCAATGCATTCCTATCAGATTTTTTTGTTTAAAAATCTACCCTGGAAGTAGATGCACACACAGTCTCTTCCTGTTTTATTATGAGTGTGTGATATTGTACTTCTCTACCCACAATTTGAAAAGGCAGGAAATGGCCCAATATTGCTGCACGATATTACACCCATGCTGCCAAGTATGGCTGCCAAGCTTTACATGACAACACCAATGGCATCAGCCAAGACGGTCTACAGGATATCCTCTTCTGCTCAGCACCATTCACATTTATTGAAAAATAGCTTTGACAATTGCTTTGTGTGGTTGTGTGAAAAGTGGTTACCTGATGAAAAAAGGAGTCAGTTTCTGGCACCTTGCATGTTTTCACTTTGTGAATGGTAAGTGCTGGGTTACTCCTGTTCAACATCTTGACTATTAGCCTCTGGAATGGTCTCAGGATTCCATGATTCCCCTGACTATTTCACATAGGTGTGAAAACATGAAAGAGGGTGTTTAGAGTTTTGTGGACTGGTACCACCAGTGTGCTGATGATGCCCAACTCTTATCTTTTTAAAAGATCTTCCAGAAGGCCCTTCTCAGTTTCTCGGGCTGCAGTGTGGTGATTTTTTAAATGAATGCTGTTAAAGTTCCACTTGCATCCCACAAAAATTGAACACATAAGCAATTCTATAAGCCTGTTTTAGTCTTTGAATTGTTCTTAATATGGCAAGCATCCATGTATTTTTCCAAAGATCCAGAGGGGTCACTGTGCCTATAATACTGTGCCCAGAATGTACCTCTTTAAACTGCAGGCAGAGGCTGAAATTACTGAACAGTTTGCTGCACATAGAATATGTTTTGTAAAAGCAAAGAATTATAGCCTTTTCTCTTGTTTGCTACATACTGTATGTGTTATGTGCAGCTAAGTCGCATATGACTAATGGCAATCCTAATACGTGAGATGGTGGTTTGTCATTAGAGTAACATCCTTAGGCATTCTGTTCATAAACCATGCATAATATTTGGGCCTTTCAAAGAATTTTTGTATTTATGGAACACTGACCATTAAGCAATAACACTTGCAAGTAAGAGTATTAATATGTATGTGCACAGTATGTGCAAGAGCTGCCATCAAATATTCTTGAGCTCAAGGATAAGTCCAAGAGCACCCCCAAGCTGCGTACCTGTTTTTTTCAATTAGAGGGTAATCCCAACCAGCATAGGTTGCATCCCCATCCCTAATTCTCCCTTTCAACTTGCCAGGAGCACCTATGCCTTGTCTTATGTTTAGTGTTATTTTATTTGCTGCTTGTTTCTCTGGATTTTCTCCCTACTTTGCACTTTGGGCAGGAAAAGGCTGAATTAGGCTTGGTGGTTTCATTTCTCTGTGTTTTCATTGCACCGCAGAGGTGTGTGTGTTCTGTCTGTGTGTTCAAGCACTGCATGCCTTTAAAGTGCACTTTATAAAAAGGTCTGGAAAAAACCCAGCTTTCCCCCCATTTTTCAGACCTCTGGAACAGATTAATCAGTTACCCATTCATTTCAATGGGGAACCACATTTCGGATAACAATTGTTTCCAAATAACGAATTGTCTCGGAAAACAAATTAAATTCGTTATCTGAGGTACCACTGTACTTCAACACATTACCATTAATGATTTTGATTTAACGTTGTAACTTCTATTTTTATTCAACTTAAAAAAACTGTCTGAAGGCTTTAATTTACTAGCAAAGCTAGTTGGTGGCAGCAATGGAGAAAAAACAAGCAGTGTTTTGTTAGTAGCCTGTGAAAGGGCTGGGGGGGGGGAAGCACGTTAACGCTACATTAACTTCAAATACGTGATGAGATTAGGTGATGTTTGAATTAATTTGTTTTGAGCTAGATATTTTGTTTCTGTTGACAAGTGGGGTTTTTATTGCTGTATAACTCATTCCAGAATACTTTCAGCATGGTGGTTTAATATCTTAAGGCAGGCATATCCATATTTCGGCCCTCCAGATGTTTTGGACCACAACTCCCACAGTCCTTTGCCATTGGAAATATAGGCTTGGAATTCTGGGGGTTGTGGTCCAAAACATCAGGAGGGCCGAAGTTTGGACATGCCTGTCAGGTCTTCTGAGAAAATTCTTGGGTGGAATATTTATATACATTATGTGTTTGGGCAGCACGGGGTTGGGAAGTGTGGCTTGCTCCCCATCTGTGCAGTCATTGTGTACCATAATGCTGCCTTAGAAACTGGTGACTTTACCTTATGGAGCTCTATGAGTGGTGATATTAGACTGCCCTTTACTGCCTTTGGTGACCCTCTTTCAGGAAATCATTTTATTGCCAAATGTTACAAGCTCATCTTCTTGCTTTCCCAAAAGTGAATGCTGAAGTTTTGCTGGATAATTAGGAGTCACTTAGATTTTTATTAAATAACCCTTGAATTATTTGCCTTACGTGTTTGTGTTTCTTTAGAAATTGAAAGTGTTAAGTGTACTTTCAGGGATCGAAGGGATGGAAGCTTGTATGGACAACAAGGGGGATAATAGTTTGGTTTGATATTATTCACCATTAATTGGATTGCTACCTAAACCTTCAATGAAGTGTTAACAGTAATGAAGGAAAAGTGCTTTACTTGACCCTCTTCTATTATAGTCTCTGTTAAATGCCATCCTTAATGTAGAATCATCACAGACTGATGGGCATGTACTAATTTTTGCTAAAGGTGCTTACAGTTAGATGAAGCAATTGAGCTTCCTCATTTTAAACAAGAATAGACCCTCAGACAGATGATGGGAGGCTAACAATAGTTTTTGTTTTCTGAGGCAATTCGTTATCCAGAAAAAAATTGTTATCTGAAATGCGATTCCTCATTGAAATGAATGGGTAACCAATTAATCTGTTCCGGAGGTCTGAAAAAAGGGGGGAAAGCTGGGTTATTTCCAGACCTCTTGATAAAGTGTACTTTAAAGGCATGCAGTGCTGGAACACACACACCCAGAACACACACCCCCCCCCGCAGTGCAATGCAAACACAGAGAAATGAAACCACCAAGCCTAATTCAGCCTTTTCCTGCCCAAAGTGCAAAGTGGGGGGGGGGGGAATCCAGAGAAACAAGCAGCTAGTAAAATGAAACTAAAGATAAGACAAGACATAGGCGCTCCTGATCAGTCGAAAGGGAGAACAAGGGTTTGTCACAAGAATATCTTCAGAGGGTTTTTGGCATCAAAATTTCTGTGTTTAGGCGTTCTTTGCTATTTTATAACAACAAACAGCATGGCTGTTATTTATTTATATAAAATATTTTTAATCCACCTTTCTCCTTAAAAAGATTCAGGGCAACTTTCATAATTAAAAATACAGTATTTGAAAGCAAAATACAATAGGTATGTAAATATTAAAAAAATGAATTGAACAGATCTATTTAAATGGTCGATAAATCAATACTAAAACAGATTAGAACACCAGCCATTAAGGAAAAGCTTGTCTGAAGAGAAAGGACAGTAAACTTGTGCCTGCCTAGCATCGCATAAGAGGAAATTCCAGAGTCTGGAGGCAGCAATAGAGAAGGTCCTCTCTTGAATCCTCACCAGGTGTACCTGTAAAGGTAGTGGGACAAACAGAAAGGCCTCCCATTATGATCTTAATTCCAGACAGGCTCACAGAGGGAGATCTTTTAAATAGCCTGGACTCAAGCTGTTTAGAGCTTTACAAGTTAAAACCAGCACTTTGAATTGTGGCCAGAAATGGATCAGCAGCCAGTGAAGCTGTTGTAACAGAGGAGTTATATGTTCTCTGTCACCAGGTACATTTAGCAGTCTGGTTGTGACATTTTAGATTCACTAAAAGTAGCCCCAGATAAAGTGTGTTATAGTAATCTAGTCAAGAGGTAAGTAGGGTATGTGTCACAATGACCGATCAGACCTCTGAAAAAATGGGTGCAGCTGCACACTAGTTTTAACTGTGCAAACACACCTAACTATTGCTGAAATCCAGGCTTGGAGAGAAACCCAGGAATACCCTGAAGCTTCAGACCTGTGACTTTAGGGGGAGAGTAACCCCATCCAGCACACGCTGCAACCCTGTTCCTTGATCTAGTTATTGGCTGACCAAGATTAAACTGCAGTTTATTCACCCTCATCCATTTCGTTACTGGCACAAGAAACTGATCTAGAACTGAGACAGCTTCCTCAGATTTAGAAGGAAAGGAGAAGTAGAGTTGGGTATCATCTGCATACTAGTGACACTAATCTCACTGCAGACACCCTCTCCCAGCTGTTTCAGGTAGATGCTGAATAGCACAGGAGACAAAACAGAACCCAGAGGAACACCAAAGGCTAATGACCAGAATGTTGAACAGGAGCCCCCCAGCACCATCCTTTGGGTTCTTACCTCCAAAAAGGACCAAAGCCACTGGGCCCAAAGTCCCATCCCAGAGAGACAGCCCAGAAGAATACAAAAGCCATTTTCTTGCTTTCCCAAAAGTGAATATTAGGAGGTACAGAAGAACCAACAGCGGCACACCACCCCAATCAAGTTCCGAGCATAGGTCATTCAAGGTGACCAAAACATTATCTATCCCATCACCAGGACTGAAGCCTGATTGAAATGGATCTAGATCAGGGGTGGATCCAGCCCTTCAGGGCCCTGAACTCAGCCCGCCGGCAAATGCAGACACACACACACACCCGGCGCGGATACCGAAATCCAGGATAAGAGTGAATGCAACCTCTTCCTCCTCTGTCGCCAATTTTGCAGGCCTGCCGCCAGGCCCGGGCCCTTGCGCTGTCGCTCGCCATCCACGGATAACTGAATCCATGGATGGTGAATTGACCTCCTGTTTAAAAAGTTTGAGGATGCCTGATCTAGATACTCCTTTTCAATCAGAAGCCTTGAAGCTGCCAAGCCGTAACTCACTCTAGTACCGTGTCCAAGAATGGGATATTAGAGACTGATATGCCTCCTGCTTGCTGATGTTGTTCTCATTCAGGGAACTGGAACTGGGATCTATCTATCTATCTATCTATCTATCTATCTATCTATCTATCTATCTATCTATCTATCTATCTATCTATCTATCTATCTATCTATCTATCGTTATAACATGATAAAGTTATAAATGTTGTGTACTGCATTACCAGCACTATTAAAATTATAGGAGGAAAATTGAAGGAGGTTGGATGAAAGTCACAGACTTCATCTTTGAGATGCCCAATTGTTTTGTGTCTGACCCTTTATTTTATTTATTTATTTATTTATTTATTTGTGCAGGAAGCTGATTCTATTCTTGACATTTACAGTATTTACCTATGTTTGTCATGGAATGATCACTAGTATAACTAAAATGATTTAGTTTCCTTCTGAATTTATCAAAATCTTTCATTATTTATAACATTTCACTTCTAGTAATAATAGAGTCAGACAAAGGGCTTCCACCTGTAAATGAAGATACTGTGTTTTTCAAAGAAGATCATCATTCAATAGGAAAGGTAAGGAAATGACTTCTGTGTAGTCCTTGCCTCTGTGTGCTCTATGCACAGTATGTTTCTGCATATTTTAACTTTACTGCTAATGATCTTGAGAATACCTCTGAACGGCAAACATGAAGTAGATATGTTACTAGCATAAAGATATTACAGTATCTGTATATGTATGTTACAGGATGCACCTTGAGGAAGGTAGTGAAATATCTTTCCTTGGTTAGTAAATACGTCTTGTCATGTTCCAAGGCAAACCAAAGCGTGCTGCTTATATACCACCCTATAGCACAGTGATGGCGAACCTATGGCACGGGTGCCAAAGGTGGCACTCAGAGCCCTTTTCGTGGGCACCCGACATCGCCCCCCTGTATACAGGTTAAATTACTGTATTGGTGCTTTGCAAAAGAATTAGTGGGTTTTTAATTGCAGTTTGGGCACTCAGTCTCTAAAAGGTTCGCCATCACTGCTATAGCACTCGAAGCACTCTCTGGGTGGGTTACAGTTTAATTATGCAGGCTACGCATTGCCCCCTACCCCCAGCAAGCTATTTTACTGACCTCGACAGAAGTCTGCACTTCCCTGCCCCACCTCCTCCGGTAGCTGACTACTCAGAGGAGCAGGCAGGACAGGGCGGCTATTTATTGGAGGTGACGTGCCAGGGAAATCTAGGCTCCTGCCTGGACAGTACAGCCAGTACTGGGAGACAATCTGGCTAGCGCATAGAGGTGGGTCAGTGGAGGGGCCAGTGAGGCGTGAGCAGGAAGAAGTGTATGGCTATGTTCCCTATCTTTAGAATATTTAGTTCTTTATTGGAAGAGTATTAACATCCTTTAAAAAAAACCTCTCTGTAATAGTTCCAGGAATACAGTGGACCCTTGTATAACAAACAGCTTGTATAACATAAAATTTGTACAACATAAAAATTCCGGAGATAGGGGAAATTTGCTTAACATAATCGCCTGTGGGGAAAATCCATACAACATAAAAATGGGATCACTCCGTTTTCAATGCATTCCTATGGGAATTTGTATAAAGGAAAATTTGCTTAACATAATTTCATTTGGAACGAATTAATTCCTTTATACAAGGTACCACTGTATTACATTTGAAACTGTGCTTTGAAACTTCGACAAGGTATTTTTAAAAAGCTATTTACATTGAGTGCCTCAGTTGACTTGCTGTCTTTCCCAATAGGACTTAGGTAAGTATAGAAAAAGACTACCTTTTATGAAATTACAGTATCCATTCTTTTGCAGGTCTTTGAGGTATTTGGTCCTGTGTCTCATCCATTTTATGTACTACAGTTTAATAGTTCTGAGCAGATTGAATCTAGAGGCATTAAAGTACACGATGCTGTATACTTCGCTCCATCAGTCGAGAGTTTCACTCAGTATATATTTCCAGAAAAATTAAAACAGTAAGTACCAGCTCTTCAAAAATTTCATCTATTTGAGAGTTTAAAATGCATTGTTTATAAATATATATTTATTAAGTCTTCTAACATGCTTAAATATTCCTTTGCTATTAAAATTATTCTATGATAGTCATATGCTGCTGTATGTAAGCAAAACTTTCCTTTTGAAAGACTAATTATCTTTGGACTTGGTTGCTTTCTGAAAGTTCTCGCAGTTTACCTGAGATATTATGGTATGGAAAGTTTGAGTTCTTGTTGCTTTGACTGCTTATGTCTTTAATCATTTGATGTTAATTTCAATGGATCCCAAAGTAATCTTCAAGCATAACTAATTTATGGAGGGGGGGGTTCTTGAAAAATTCTAACTATACTGAGTGGATGCATTTGGATGTTTAAATTTTATGTCTTCCCTTGAAATTTAACTAGCCTGAAATAAAGAGGAAACATTTTCATATGGAATTGTTGAAGTGCTGCTGTTTTAGGTCCCTTTCCTTACTTAAAAGTTTCATCATATTCACTTTGGTTTTCTTTATATCAGAAATGGGGCCTCCACATAATTGTTGGATTGTAGGTCACATGATGCCTTGCCCCTGGCTGTGTGGTCTAGGATTGATGGAGGATATTGCAGTCCAGAAATATCTGGAGAACCATATACTGTCGGTTGTGCCAATATATCTTGGTACACATTCATGCACAGAAATATAGGAGAAGGGGGTTGGTTGTCCCATTGAGAGCATTTGGGTCATTGTACCTGGGGTAAAAAAACCCAAAAAGAACATTACTTCAAATCCAAGAGGAGAATGTGGATTATTATAACCATTAAAGATGACTTGGTGGAGAAAGTGGCAGTAAGGGAAACTTGGGGTAAGAGTGATCGTTGTTTACTAGTTTGGAAGTTGAGTCATGGCAAAAAAAAAATGTCCAGTTTCGATGACTCAACTTCTAGATAACCTCACCTGGATGACTGAGAATCTTTACAGACATATTCTTTACTAGAAATTTTGATTTCTAAGGAAATCAAAAGCAGAGTGTAAAAAAGGGGAAGGTAAAAGGTTTTCCCCGCACATGCATGCTAGTTGTGTCTGACTCTAGAGGCGGTGCTCATCTCTGTTTCCAAGCCAAAGAGCCAGTGTTGTGCAAGTCCGTGGCCATGTGGTTGACATAACTGAATCCATTTCTGTGCGTGGGACAGAGTTACCTTCCTGCTTTTTATGCCAGTACAGTGGTACCTTGTATAAAGGAATTAATTCATTCCAAATGAAATTATGTTAAGCAAATTTTCCTTTATACAAATTCCCATAGGAATGCATTGAAAACAGAGTAATCCCATTTTTATGTTGTACAGATTCTCTCAATAGACAATTATGTTAAGCAAATTTTCCCTATCTATGGAATTTTTTATGTTGTACAAATTTTATGTTATACAAGCTGTTTGTTATACAAGGGTCCACTGTACCTATGTATCTACTTGCATTTACATGCTTTTGAACTCCGAGGTTGGCAGGGGTTAACAATGGGAGCTCACTGAACTGTGTGACTGACACCCAGGATTCGAACTACAGAGCTGCCGACTTTGCAGATGACAGTATCAGTGCTCTATTCTGCTGAGCCACCATGCCCCTAAATCACAGTGTAGCCACACATATATGCTGAATTTGTTTTTTTTTTTAAAGAACAAAGATGAGTAAGGTCCCATGGCAGGAGGTCCCAACAAAAAAGGAGTCAAGAGAATGATGGGAATTTCTTAAAAAAAATTCTAAAGGGTGGATAGCTAATACCCTAGAAGACAGCATTCAAAATATCTGGATAAGCTTGAGTACTGGGCTGGAAACAACACAATGAAATTCAACAGGAAAAGGTGCAAAATATTGTACCTAGGAAAAGAAAACCAAACAACCAGTTACAAGATGGGGATAACTGGCTCAGCAGTACTATGAGCAAGAAGAATCTTGGTGTGGTAGGTGAGAAGCTGAACATGAGCCAGCAGGTTGATGTGGCTACCAAAAAAGTAAATGAAATTTTAGGCTGCATTAATAGAAGTAATGTCTCCAAACCTCACAAGGTACTAGTTCTCTGTTCGTTATTGATAAGCCTCCTCTTGAGTACTGTGTTCAGTTCTGGCACTTCACTTCAAGAAGGATGCTGAGAAGTTGGAACAAGTACAGAAGAGGGCAACATGGGTGATTAGGAGGCTGGAAACTTAGCCCTTTGAGGCAAGACAGAAAGAACAAGGGTACGTACAGTGTTGAGAAAAGAAGACTGAAGGGAGATATGTTAGCACATCTCAAATACTTGGAAGGCTGTCATACAGAGGAGGAGGAGGATCTGTTGTCAATCATTCCCAAGTGCAGAGCACACAATGGGCTCAGGTTATAGGAAGCGAGATTTTATTTACCTTGAGGGGTGGTGAGTGCTACAAGACTGGAAGCATTCAAGAGAAATTTAGACAACCACTTGGCAGGTATCTTTTTATTTGTATTCCTGCATGGAGCAGGAGATTGAACCTAATGGTCAAGAATAATAGAATAATGGTCAGGTCCAGTGTTTA
Organism: Phrynocephalus guinanensis; assembly: GCA_037367245.1. NCBI lineage: Eukaryota > Metazoa > Chordata > Lepidosauria > Squamata > Agamidae > Phrynocephalus > Phrynocephalus guinanensis. Next base: position 54,537,475 of record CM074741.1, on the reverse strand, counting down.
TACTGACCCATAACCCAGGATTGCACATTGGGCATGTATAGAGAAAGCATAAGGAAGGGGACATTTGCATCACTTTTATTTCTTCCAACACTTTTTTCTCCTTCAGTAATTTCATGGGGCATCGCATGTAGGACAGTGATAGACTTTGAGACCTGTCGGGTTCCTTTGTTGGAAGCAATGTGCTTTGGCTCATACTGGTTTTTGACCTGATCATTTTGGCTAAAAATCTGTTGCTCCTAGAGAAAGTTGATGTTACAACTTGCTGATTAACATTGATTCATTAGTGTGCTGACAATATGTAGTATGCAAATACTCATTTAGATGGATTGGCTTTAAACTCAGAGCCTACTCCTCTAAATGTCATAATTTGTCTTGGTTTATATATGACATCAAGTAGCTTTCATACAGTATTAAATTCTATATTAATTTTAATGTGAGCCCCTTTGCTTCATTTTGAGACACAGTGCAGATTTGATAAATGTCTTATATTCCATATTTCTTGGAATCTTAATATGTTTTCTGGTATCCGGAGAAGGAACTTTTATAATAGACTTTTAATTTACCTCTCATTCTCTATGTGCTAAGCTTCAGAATAGATAAAGTTTAGAAATTGGTAACACCGTGTTTGAAAATTGTTTAATGGTTACTAAAGTCCTCTTTCTATAAAGTTTATTGTCTTGTAAGTCTGTCTGGTACATGTCATGTGCTATTCCTTATACACAGTGCTATCTCGGATAACGAATTTAATTCGTCCTCTGAAGCAATTCGTTATCAGAATAAATTCGTTATCCAAAACATGGTTTCCCACTGAAATGAATGGAAAACCATTTAATCCGTTCCGGAGGTCCAGAAAACACACAAAAAACCCTTTTTTCTGAGATCTCTTTACAAAGTGCACTTTCAAAGGGCACTCCTCCCCCTCTTCACCCACCCCTGCCACCATTGCTGCCTCCTGCCATCCTCCCTCCCCGGCCCCCACCTCTCCTCCTTCGCTGCCACCACCGCTGGGCACCTGGGTGGTGGGCATACCCTGGCAAAGCCTCATGCCACCGGTGCCATCTCCCGCTGCCTCTGTTCGACACCCAGGTGGCGGGCGAAGTCGCGCTCCACCAGCACTGTCTCCTCCCTCCCCCTAAACCCCAACCTCTCCTCCTTTGCCGGCGATGCTGCCGCTGGGCACCCAAGTGGCAAGCAAAGCCACACACCACCTCCTTCTCTTCCCGCCATGTCCCCCAGCCCTCATCTTTGTTGCTTCTTCCTCCGCCGCCACGAAACACACCAGCAGTGGCCAAAACTGGGCACCTCCTCCTCCTCCTCTCCCCATACCCCCGGCCCCCACCTTTGCCGCCTCTGCTGTCACCGCCACCTCCCCCATCTTGCCCAGCCTGTACCACTTCTGCCACCGCCAGGAACCAGCGCCAGTGAGAGTATGTGGGGAAGGAGCACGGGCCAGGGTGGGTCCTACTGAAAGGCTCGGGCGGATCTGGCTTTGGGAAAAGTGGCCCTGGCTGGGGTTGTGGGCTGGGGGGGGGCTGAAAATAAGGATTTGTTAACCGAAAAATTCATTATCAGGGGCATTCGTTTTTCTTAGCCTGTGTAAAAGCTTCAAGACCTTACTCAGACTTAACAATTCTGACATTCTGTGACCCACAGAGAAACATTGTCGTATAATATTTACTGTATATCCGGTGAGGGTAAAATGTAACCCTAAGACTTTTTCTTTCCGAAACTCATCTGACTCACTTGCTCCCTACTTAAAAATAAATTCCCATAAAAATTGTAACATTGTTTAGAAACCCCCAGGAGCTGTTTCACCTTTTAAATAGGATGAGTTCTTAACAGCTTTTTAGTGATTTAATCCTTGTGGTGATGTTTGTGATGTATCTAATATTAGGCTTTACGTTTTACTTTTTCTAGTGACTCTTGAATGCATAATGGTTACTTATATACCTAATGTTCAGCCTGTTGAGGTTTTTTTTTTAATCCTTGTCTTTTAGAGAGAGAGGATCTGATGCATCATGGAAAAATGATGAAGAGCCACCTCCTGAGGCAAGTTGCATCCTAATTTTACATTTGGACAGCTTTTAAGTGGTTCTGATTTAAAATGCACTTCAGTTTTATTTTATGGAATGTTCTGTACTGAAGAAATTGCTTAAAATTTATCTGTGGCGTTGAGTTGAATTTGTAATACCAGCAAACATACTTTTGCCTAAGAAGTTGACATATTAGTGTCTGATGTAATTTGTTGATGGCCTCTTTGCTTTTGCTGTGCAAAACATGTCTGCTTCTTGTTTTTCCCAAGAAACATTAGGAGGGCTTTTTGCTTGAGTGTTCATTGTTATTTTAATTACTGTTTTTTTTTTGAAGAAAAGGTATTTAATTGTTTTTTTTTATTCCTATGAAATAGGAATTTACATTGTTTTGGATCCCAAAACAATCTTTCATTCACAGAGAAGAGGGGGTAGATGCTATCAGTTCTCTTCATTCTGCAGTCTCCCACTCCAGGTTTCATACTAATCTCAAAGAATTTCTAAACCCCAAAAGCAGGTTTTTAGGAAGCAGGAAAGGAAAGGAAAGGGAGAGGCAGGAAACCCCTGTTTCACAAAAAGACAGGTTCCAAGCCCTAGTCTGCAACCTGTTATGAAAAGTGTCTGTTTTTGTAATGAAATTAAATCTCTTACCTAGTTTCATACTACTTCTCCATAGTGTAAATAACAATAAATAATGAGAGATGGATGCCTCATATAATGTTTTACTTTGAACTCTTAGCAGAAGATTCTTTCTCTTTTGGTGCCCCTTATTTAAAAATACATAGAATCAGTAGTAAAAGTAATTGCATTGTGTTTTATGTTGCTGACAGTTCCTGGAACCTAGTTTGTGCTCATCACAGCAGCCAGCATCATCTTGGTGATCTATGCATGTATAAATGAAATAATGTGAGTTATGGTGGCAATTGCTGCTAATTCACCAAGTGCTGGTTGCATTTCTAATTGTTTACTGGATGTGTAGCTAGAACTATAGCTGCCATTCATTAGCAGAAATTTGCAGCTGCAACTAATTTGCGAACGTGCATAAATCATCACTAGGGTTCTGCCCACTCTTTGCCTCCTGAAACTTACATAGGAGAGTCAAGGAATTCTCCAGAATGAATCTCTATTGGATATGAAGTTGAGATGGAAAGAGGGTCCCTGGAGGAGGCTATTCTAGGGACTGTAACTTCATCTGTAGACAATTCCCATTTTGAGGGATACTCCTTTCCCTCTACCTTCTGACACACAGTCCGTCCTATTCAGAATTGGCCCCTCGACCTCTAGTACCGTTTTCAGCCTTTTGCTAGGGGAAAGAGGGTGGGAAATCTCCATTCCAAGAGCCTTCTTCAGCCAGTACAATTGAAGCATTGCTGTTTTTCAAAGCCATCTGCCAGTTTTAACTTATATGTTTTTGTCTAGGCTTTAGATTTTAGTGATGATGAAAAAGAGAGAGCAGCAAAGCAGCAGAAGAAATCTCAAAATGTAAGAAGAAAGAAATTCAAGCAAGAATATAGTAAGTAGCTTCTATTGTTAACGTTTGGTGTTCAAAGCATGAAAAGTCAAAAGACCAGTGTCACTTTTTGATGGCTTAAGAGTCAGTAGGAGTAGGTAGCTATACTTAATTAGCTATAATTATGTGCCAGGTGGTTATAATGTGGTTTACAAAAGTTCACAGCAATTTGCATGTTAAGTGACTGCTGGATCTCAGCATGGGAAGAAGATAAAACAATTCAGATTGCATCTGAAGAATTCATTTCACTGAAAAGTTCCAAGGTAATGTTGAACAAGAAGATGGAAGTACTTGTCTAAGAGAGTATGATATACAGTGGTACCTCTACTTACGAGTTTAAGCCATTCCAAATGCATGCTTATATGTCAAATAACTCATAAGTAGAGCAGCCGTATCGAAAAATAGTAATGAAAAAAAAGTAAGTAGAGTAGACCGCATCTAAAATTTGTAAGGCAGCAGTTAAAACGTCAACGGTTTTCCGCTCTTAAGTTGAATTGCTAACAAGTAGAGCCGCTCATAAGTAGAGGTACCACTGAACTCAAATATTTTGTTTGATGAGCCAACGTTAACAATCAAATACAATTCTTCGTTTCATTCTTGCCCTTCATATGATATCCCTGATTTCCACTCAGCTGCCCAGTCAGACGTAAGCAAACAAACACGTGGCAGGCCTACATGTGGTGAAGTAGTTCAGACCACCAGCTCCCACACCGGTGTGTGTTCCAAAAGTAGCATCAAGCCCATCCTCAGTGAAGATAGCAACATTGGTCTCTAGCCAGCTGTTAATAATCCAGTACCATTAATTTTTCTTTCACCACACCTTTGCTTTGTTCTGTAGGTGAAAATGGATATAATTGTCAACCCAGACAACAACATCCTTCAGATTATTTCGGTGGATACTGTCGGGGAGAACCTAACCCCAGGTTTTCAAGGGGAAGATTTCCACAGTCATCTGTTCCTCCACATTTTTTTAGGCAGCCAACTAGGACTCCACAACACTACCGTGATTACGCTGAACCTAAGGAGCCTTCAAGTTTTTACCAGCAGCAGAGGCAGGACAATTTGTGGAGACATCCGTATTCCTTTCCTCCACCATCCTTTGAAACTGCTACTCATGGGGCAAATTTTCCACCTCCACCCCCACCTGTAACTTGGGGATGGCCTCGTGGATCTTCTCAGAATATATATGATCCTTTGTTGTCACTGCTGTCTCTGCCACCACCACCACCTCCTCCACTTCCACCTCCATCTGCTGCTACTTCTAAGAGTGTGAATCCTCCTTAGCAAGTTGTTCCTTAGTTCTTTCAGCAACCTTGAAAATTTCAGACTTCCAACGTGGACTCCATATATGGTTATATTTTCTTATGTACCTAGAGGAGTATGGTTATGAATAAATTGAGACTTCTAGTTTGTGTTTAACTTTTAAATGACAACGTTAAAAAAATCAAATTTCATGTACAAATCTCTTTTGAAAACTGGAAAGAAATTGGCCAGTGCCTTACATTTTCTATGGCATACTTAAATCCAATTGGAAGATTTAGATATAGCTATATTTTTACTTTGCACTTCTATCATTTAGATTGTATAAGTTTCTACATTGTTTCTCGAGTAACAGTTTTAAACTACTATGCAGTGTAATGTGTGGATTTGTAGATAAAACCAGTATCTACAAAGATTGGATGCTATATTGAACTTTCAGATTGGTCACTGTTTTAGGTAAACAAATACATGTTCATAAAATAAAATTGTTATGTAATTACATAGGCAGTCTAAGCAGTTCTTTATCATATTAGGTCAGGCATGTCCAAAGTCAGGCCTGGGGGCCAGATGTGGCCCGTTTTCAAATTTTGAGTGGCCCGTGGTCTCTTCTCCCCACCGGCTCAGCTTGTCACACATCCTTGCCAGCTTGCAGTTTTACGGTTTGCCTGCCCTCCCTGCCTCTGTCCACCACCACACCAGCCACCTGCCCAACCAACCCGCTCCCGGTTCCATTGCTGCAGCATCTTCCCTGCCTCCTGGCACGTTATAGAGAGTTGTCAAAAGTCTGGCCCAGGGGCCAAATGCGGCTGAATGGTCAGCGCCAGCCCCCACACATATTCACCTCAACACATCTGGCCCTCCTTGCAAAAAGTTTGGACACCCCTGTATTAGGTCTTGTGGGTGTGTATGTTCAAAACTTCATTTTTAAATTGGTAAGACTCTGTTTTGCTTAGCAGCCAATAGTAATTTGGTAGTACTTTTTGGTTTAGTTTGCTTTTCTGTATAAGTAACAGAGGAAGGTCTAGTGGATAGAATAACTTGATTTTTTCCCCTCTTACCACATTATGAATATATTTAACCAAGCAAGGTTTAATTTTGTCTCATGAGTCCTCAAGAATGTTTTGTGTCTGCGTAGACTAGTGGATTTTTTTTTAAAATTGGTTTCTGTTGCTGAAAATTTTGCATGAAAACCTAAGTGCAGTACCTTAATATAATTGATCAAGGGAGAAATTAAATATTCAGGTTCACTGCAGTCTTTTCATATTATTTATGATGGAGAATGCCTTGCTCAAATTATAATTTAATGCAGCAGTCAATTTAAAATTCCCTGTGATTTCTGTGCAGTCATGCAGTGATTTAGCAGCTATCTCTATTACTGACTGAAGATCCCTTACAAACAGAACAGTGAAAATTATATCTAACAAGAACAGAAACAGTAGATATATATTGTAGAAGGGGTGGAAGATGGGGTTACGCAGCAAGATACTTCAGGCAAGCGCTGAGCTTAGAGAAGAGAAAAGAGCTACCCTAAATAAATGGCTCTCAGAAGACTTGGAAGGCATATTACTTGTCATTTTGTGCTATTGTGCTGTTAAAAACCATAGTACCAAAAATATCTGAAATTTCCATTTTCCTATGAATGAAGCTTGTGTGAAAGCCAATCACTTTCAATTGCATTGAGTGGTGATTCAGATAGTTGTTCTCTTGGTAATTAAGCAAACTAAGGTTAATCAAATTTACTGTCATCGAAACATTCTTTTCTTATAGCTTATGCCGATAATAATTCATTTAAGAGGCACTAGATATTGACATTTTTTTTAAGTGTACTCTTGAAAACAATGCTAAACTGCTTGAAATTATTTTACCTTGATCATGGTCACAATATAGCTTAATATAATGTGAACTTGAGAATTCCTTGTTGAAATTATAGCTTACATAGTTGTCAGTTTAAAATATTCTGGAATCTCATTTTGTACCAGGTAACTGAGCTCATCCAGGAGCACACTGCATCTTTTCATATAAATTGTTCATTTGTAGTTGTAAATAGGCTTCCATGCCATGGAAGCATAATTAGTGGGATCTGCCTCATGAGAGTGCTTTAAGGGTTTATATTTGGTGGTGTTGACCCAGAATATCTCTTCTGTAGCCTCTGGCTACAGTGAACCTAGAATCTAGACTGATTGGGAACCTGGAGTAAATGTTTAATGATGCAATCTTAAAAAATAAATTAGAGGACTCTCCATCCTCCATGTTTGAAAATGATTTGCAGAGGTTCCCCTTTTCAGCCTTCCTTCTTGTGGAGGCAGATGGGAAGGAAATCCCCATATTTATCAATCCCCAGTATACATTTATTTCCTGGTTTTGTCATGGAAGGAGCAAAAAGGATGATAAATGTGATGTTTTCAGCCCCCCTTTTCGTTTGTTTGTTTGGGAGGATGTGCACAAGTGGGCTGTTTTCTTGATTGAATGAATGGGTTGAGTGACATATGAGTGAGTGCTGGTCCATGTGCATTTCTTGTTTGTTTATTTAAAATATTTTTGCACCACCTTTCTCTTGAAAAAGAACTCAATATGCCTTTCATTGTTTAAAGACAACATAAAGTCCAACAATGGTGAGTATAGAAATACTGAAAAGGATCAAACAAATACCCCACAAAAACATAAGCAACACCAAAACACATTCAAAGCAGTCAGGTACAACAATCCATTTGAAAATCCCACTCAGGTAGCATCTTAGATGCTTTTGGGGAAAGCTTGCCTGAACAGAAAGGTCTTGAGGAGACATCCATTAACGATTGAGGGATTATCTTGTGCAGTTCCTAGAATTCTAGAAATTGCACCCACCCCAGTAATACGTGGTCTGAATTATTCTAGTATGTCTATTCTTTTATTACACCAGCAGATACTGGAATATAGCAGCAGATACTGGAATATAGCTGTACCAGCCTCACCACTATTCTTTTAGACCAGTGATTCCCAAACTTAGATCTTGAGATGTTCTTGGACTACAACTCCACCAAATCCTTGCCAGCACTGCTAGTGGTGAGAGCTGCTGATTATTTGGGAACCACTGTTCTGGACCACCACCATCCATTCTCTCCTGGGGGACAAAATATTTATTTAAAAGAGCCTTAGCCTGTCATGCACTAACTTAAATACAAGTTGCTTTTGTATTTGATAGAAAACGCAATCCTTATCAAAGTTGCAATACAGGATTAAGCAATGCTTCGGATCGGCTACTGTACATGGAATGTGCAGTCCATGGGCATTCTGTGAGGCTGCTGGGGAATGGGAGGGTCTGGGGTTGCTTATGGGGCAAGCAATAGGGGAAGATTTGGCGGTGGGGCTAGAGCATGCCCGCATAGGAGAAGGGAGGTTAGGTTCTTGTTCAGTCATATAGTCATGTCTGACTCTTTGTGACCCCATGGACCAGAGCATGCCAGGCCTTCCTATGTTCTACTGCCTCCCGGAGTTTGGTCAAATCCATGTTGGTTGCATCGATGACCCCGTCCAACCACCTCATTCTCTGCCGTCCCCTTTTCCTTTTGTCTTCAATCTTTCCCAACATCAAGGACTTTTCCAAGCACTCCTCTCTCCTCATGAGGTGGCAAAAGTATTGGAGCCTCAGCTTCAAAATCTGTCCTTCCAGTGAACATTCAGGGTTGATTTCTTTCAGGATGGATCAGTTTGATCTTTGCAGTCCAGGGGACTCTCAAGACTCTCCTCCAGCACCACAGCTCAAAAGCATCAATCAGCGCTCTTTATAGTCCAGCTCTCACTTCCATGCATCACTACTGAAAAAAACCATAGCTTTGACTATTCAGACCTTTGTCGGCAAAGTGATGTTTCTACTCTCTAAGATGCTGCCTAGGTTTGTCATCTCCTCTGAAGAAGCAGGTGTCTTTTAATTTCATTGCTGCAATCACCATCAGCAGTGATCAAGGAGCCCAAGAAAATAAACTGTCATTTCCTCCCCTTCTATTTGCCAGGAGGTGATGGGACCAGTGGCCATGATCTTATTTTTTTTTGATGTTGAGCTTCAGCCCATTTTTTTCACTCTCCTCTTTCACCCTCATTAAGAGGTTTTTTAATTCCTCCTCACTTTCTGCTATCAGAGTAGTATCATCTGTGTATCCGAAGTTGTTGCTATTTCTTCCGGCAATCTTAATTCCGGCTTGTGATTCTGAAGAAGTGTAGTATTTTAAAATATGAAAGTTATTAAAATATGAACGTATTTAAGGTGCCACATGTTTTGTGTTTTTTTTTTTTATTTTTCTTTGATTTTTGCCTGAAATTCTTGAAAAGACTAATACGGCTACCATCTCTGAATGTTCACTAATGTATTTCTTGGGCACTTGTTAAAATGTAGAGTCTGCATGTAATCAGGTCATAATCAAACATAGTTTTAAAAGAAAGACCTAAAGGAGGGTGCTAATTTAACCCACATTACTGTTATGGGTCTAGCAGAATGTAGCCATTTAATCTTCTGTCATTGAAAGGCACCTCCTTGGTACCCAGTTTTCTGTTTCAAAGTGAAGGAGGAAATGGAAAAAGGAGACATATTAAATTAATTTTGTTTGACGAAGTCTTCTTGCAAGATCTCTGGAGGCTGGGCAGTACTAGCAAAGGTTGCTGATTCACGGTGTTGTGGGAAAGACAGCAATTGTACTCAATAGTGTTTTGTTGAATTTTATGTTAGTGGTTGAGATCCTTTTCCCCATTTTCTGTAAACCACTTGGGACATGTACTTGGAATGCAATGTACATACTTAAATGCCTTGCCTAAATATTTTTTAAAATATTAATACAGTGGACCCTCGTATAACAAACAGCTTGTATAACATAAAATTTGTACAACATAAAAATTCCGGAGATAGGGGAAATTTGCTTAACATAATCGCCTATGGGGAAAATCCGTACAACATAAAAATGGGATCACTCCGTTTTCAATGCATTCCTATGGGAATTTGTATAAGGGAAAATTTGCTTAACATAATTTCATTTGGAACGAATTAATTCCTTTATACAAGGTACCACTGTATTCTGCAGTTCTATTTACAAATACAGTACAGGTATGTGTATGGGAAGGGAGGACTGTACATATCCATATTACAAAACAGACAGGGTCAGCTGAGCTTAGACTAGTCAGAAAGATATAGATCATGCTTGCATTTGCAACAAACCCGTCTCAGACTTTTAAAACAAAGATAAAGGGGTGCACTGAATGCAATTTAACTAACAAGGAAGATAAGACCTCTTCAGTTAATCTGTCCCATGCCAGAAATAAGTATCCTTCCTTTCGTTCATTTGTATGGATCTACATTGTGATTGATTCAGCTCCTGTTCTTTTTACACAACAATGCACATGACTGGATTTGTGCTTAGTCACATATTGGAGTACTAGTAACAAAGGACAGTAAAATGTTTGTTATTATGAAGAAGAGAATCAGGTAAAGGTACCCCCCCCACACACATGCATGCTAGTCGTATCCGACTAGGGCAGCACTCATCTCTGTTTCTAAGCCAAAGAAGCATTGTTGTGCAAGTCTGTGGCCATGTGGCTGGCATGGCTGAATGCATTTCTGTGCACGGAACACTGCAGAATAACATGAGTTTAATAACAGTCATTAAACATGAGTTTAGTAAGAGAATAACATGAGTTTAATAACACTCGTGAAGTAGAATGACATTGCTCACATGATACTATTGACAAGTTCCACGTAAAAGAGTTTTTAAGTATACTGATCCTGGAGATCCGGTACTGACAGGAATGTACAAAAATCTCTTTCACATCTAAATAGCAGACCAGAAGCTGCCAGGACCAGTGAAAGTTGAGGTGGGCAACTTCAGATGTGTTGTGTGTGTCATTCCTAACCATTGGCCATGCTGCCTAGGAGCTGATGGGAACTGCAGTGTGATTTCTGGAGGGCTTCAAGATGCCCATCCCTGTTGTACGTAACATGCCCACAAGAGCAGCACTTGCATAAAACTGACACGAGGCTCTTTGGCATCTCTTACTCTAGTCCGTCAGCTTGTCCATAGCCCCAAGTGCTAATTGCAGGAGAAATTGACATCCGGGCAAGTCCCATGCAAGGAAAATCGGAATCGAGCTGATGAGCTGATCCCTGTTCCCCAAAATATTACAATTAATTGCAAGGCAAACTAAGGGATACAGATTCTCTAATCATATAAATTTAGCACAAGTATATCTCCTAATCAAGTTAATTTGACAGGTCGTCTATTATGGGCAACAACATTAACTGGCAGTCTATACCAATACATGGATGCTACAAACCATTTCTAATTAGTTCAGCCTTTTGAGATGATTAGGGTGTCAAAGTGTCAAGAACAATCAAGAAATGTAAGCTGATGGATCATGGTATTTACTGCTGTTGTGTTGAACAGATTGATTGCATATTTATAGAGCATCTTCGATTTCCTTGTATCATTCTCCCAGAATATATTACCACGTGTTAATTCTGTTAGTGTTGTGATTATAAAAGGAAGCAGTCTAACTTGTGGATCAATTCTCCATTCCTGTGATTTCTTTGTGGAATGATTAAGAGAGCATTAGGCAAGCAGATTTTGTTTTGTTTTCACCACAAAATCATCATGAAACCAGAGATGTTTGTGTGAAATTATGTGGTTTGCAATACTCAGTAATGATTAAACACTCACAATTATGCTATTTTTAGCCTGACAGAAATTGACTAAATCCTATACCAGTGATGACGGAACTTTAAGAGACTGAGTGCCCACACTACGATTGAAAACCCACTGATTTTTCGCAAAGTGCCAATACAGCAATTTTACCTGAATACAGGTGGCTGTGAAGGGGTGATGTCAGGTGCCCACAGAAAGGGGTCCGAGTGCCACCTTTGGCAACCGTGCCATAGGTTCACCAACACTGTCCTATACTGTAACTGCTGTCTGGGTATGTTACTGCAATTGACATTTAATCAAAATTTGAAATGTAAATGTGAACATCAAGCAGTTGCTTTAACAAAACATGAGTGTTCAAGAAGAGTGAAATTATTCTGAAGCCCCTCCCCTGAAGAAAATAGCAGCAGCAGCAGCAACAACAACAACAACAACAACAACAACAACAACAACAACAACAACAACAACAACAATTCCCTAGGGCTCACTTTCTCCCTTGGTGGGACAGTACTGTATACTTGACCTATTCTTGGCCAATAGGCAAGACCTATACTTGACAGCAGATAATGCTCAATTGAATAATCGAGTTGTAAAAGGCCTTATAAGGCCATTTAGTCTAACTCACTTCTCAAGGCAGGGCTCCAGATCAAAGCAGATTTGGCAGAATAGAATAGTAGACACAACATACTACAACAGTGACACAGATGGAGACCAAACCCTGCTATAAACCCTGATGTCATCTCTGCCTTCACATTTATTCTCGAAACACAACTATAGGATCTAGCAATGTCAAGCACAATATCAAAGGCATTTTCACTTATTCCTCTGCCATTGTATTCTATGCCACCTTTTGCCCAAATGCTCCTGTGTAGTCTAGGCAAGAACGGGGCTTGGCCGCTGTCATTGGTCGCACAAACTGAACTGAACTGAACCGAACCAATTTGTTCATTTTGTTTCATTTCGTTCTAAAATCACTCGGGTTTGTTATTCATTTTGTTACCTAATGAAATAAATAACGAATAACTAAATGAGCTAAAAGTTCATTTTGTGCCCATCTCTAGAAAAATAATAATAACTGTCAGTGGAGTACTGAGAAGGGGCAGAATTTGAGAAATATTTGACATCTGCATCTGCACTGAAAAAATCTCTGTACAGTATCACCATTTTGTGGAGGTTTAAATATGATAATATACGTGAAATGTGGAAGCCTTATTAATGGCAAGAGCCAAGATTAGAATTTGCAGTGGAATTCCAGTGGAAGCAGGATGGAAGAAAACTTCTTCGCTATTTAAGCCGTCACTTGTGTAACACGAAGACTTGTTCTCAAGTGAGTGTCTTATGTTCTTAGGCAGTGGTCTTCCTTTGGGTTTCCGTTTTCTTTCAAAACAGTTCATTTTTATGAAGAATAGTTTTGGATGCAGGCTGCACCTTCTCTTCAGGTCTGATCTGGGGCAGAAGCAACACCAGAGCGAGGAAAGAAGAGGAGAAGACATCTCCTGCCAGCTCAGATCTGTGCTGCTGTTTGGGCAGGCAACAGAATGGCAACTGTTATGAATAATTCAGAAGCATTTGCTGTTGTTTCAAACTTCTCTTCTCTCACTCCACTGCTTCATTTATATGTTGGTGGAAGCAACTGCCACGTTCGCATTCAACTCTCCTCAGCAAAAACAACAAACCACACATGAGTTTTTTGTCTAGGAAGTTTATCTCCTCTTGCGTTCTATTTAATAAAATGGACGCTCATTCAAATGATACTATTTGTTTAGACTAAAAGCCTGTCCCGAGCTAAAACGTATATTTAATTAAAAAGATTAAACCCTGTTAGGTGGTAAAGCACTAAGAAAAGGCAGCATTAAATAAAACTGCTTTTACTGATTTCTTAAAAATGGGGAGAAAATGTGCCTGATGAGCCTCCTTTGGAAGCCTGTTACAAAGAGAAGGGCCCACAGCAGAAAAAACAACAAACCCCTGGTTCCTAACACTGTACTAGGTCTTTTTGCCTCAATAGGTGTCCACCATTTTAAAGTCATGGACTGTGAGGAGCAAGTGGGAGAGACATTCCAATAAGTATCAAGACCCTAAACTCTTAAGGGATTTATAGGTCATCATGACTGTGTGTGTGTGTGTGTGTGTGTGTGTGTGTGTGTGTGTGTGTGTGTGTGTGTGTGTGTGTGTGTGTGTGTGTTGCATCATTACAGTCATGACCGACTCTTTAGGACCCTCATGTCCATGGAGTTTTCTTGGCAGGAATACTGGAGTGGTTTGCCAGTTCCTACTCCAGGTGCTGGATGGTCTCCTATCCAAGTATTAACCAAGGCCGACCCTGCTTAGCTTCCGAAATCAGGCAAGATTGGATGTGCTTAACTCATCTAGGCAGCCTCTAGGTCAGTACTAATTTTTCCACAAAGTGCCAATACAGCAATTTAACCTGAATACAGGTGGCTGTGAAGGGGTGATGTTGGGTGCCCACAGAAAGGGCTCCAAGTGCCACTTTTGGCACCCATGCCACAGGTTCGCCAACTCTGCTCTAGGCCATGAAGAGCACCTTGAATTTGTCACTAAAAGGGGAGCCTATGACTGCTGATACCTGTGGTCTGTCAAGGTGCTGCATTTTGAACCTGCTAAAGTTTCCATACCAACATTAAGGACAGCCCTAAATAGAGAGTGTTACAGTACGTAATCTATTTTAGAGATTACTAAAGGATGAACCACTGTTCTTAGGCTAATATGTATTACTATGTATTACATAGAAGAACAAACCTTGCTGAGAGAAAATCAGCATGGCTTCTGTAAGGGTAAATCTTGTCTGACAAACCTTTTAGAATTTTTTGAAAAGGTCAAACAGGCATGTGGATTTGGGTGAACCGGTGGATATAGTCTATCTGGATTTTCAAAAGGCTTTTGACACAGTCCCTCACCAAAGGCTTCTGAGAAAATTGCACAGTCAGGGGATAAGAGGGCAGGTCCTCTTATGGATTGAGAACTGGTTGAGATCCAGGAAACAAAGAGTAGGTGTCAATGGGAAATTTTCACAATGGAGAGAAGTGAAAAGCGGTGTGCCCCAGGGCTCTGTCCTGGGACCAGTGCTTTTCAATCTGTTCATAAATTACCTGGAAACAGGGATAAACAGTGAGGTGGCCAAGTTTGCAGATGACACAAAACTTTTCCGTGTGGTAAAAACCAGAGAAGATTGTGAAGAGCTCCTGAAGGATCTCTCCAAACTGGGGGAATGGGCTGAGAAATGGCAAATGCGTTTTAATGTAGCCAAATGTAAAGTAATGCATATTGGGGCAAAAAATCCAAACTTTATCTATCAACTCATGGGCTCTGAGTTATCTGTGACGGATCAGGAAAGAGGTCTTGGTGTGTTGGTGGACAGCTCCATGAAGGTGTCTACCCAATGTGTGGCAGCAGTAAAGAAGGCCAATTCCATGCTAGGGATTATCAAAAAGGGGATTGAAAATAAAACAGCCAACATTATAATGCCATTATACAAAACAATAGTAAGGCCCCACCTGGAGTATTGTGTACAATTCTGGTCACCGCATCTCAAGAAAGACATAGTGGAACTGGAAAAGGTGCAGAAGAGAGTGACTAAAATGATTACTGGGCTGGGGCACCTCCCTTATGAGGAAAGGCTAAAACATTTGGGCCTCTTTAGTCTGGAAAAAAGGCGCCTGAGGGGGGGATATGATTGAGACATAGAAAATAATGCAGGGCATGAGTCAAGTGGATAGAGGGAAGCTCTTCTCCCTCTCCCAAAATACCAGAACTAGGGGACATACACTCAAATTGAGGGCTGGGAGAGTAAGAACTGACAAAAGAAAATATTTTTTCACCCAGCGCGTTGTTAGTCTATGGAACTCCCTGCCACAGGATGTGGTGATGGCATCTGGCCTGGATGCCTTCAAAAGGGGATTGGACAGATTCCTGGTGGAAAACTCCATCACAGGTTACAAACCATGATGGAGATGTGTAATCTCCAGGCTTAAAACCAGGGTACTTCAAGGGCCAGATGCAGGGGAGTAGTAACAGGAGACAGATATCTAGTCTCATGCACTCCCAAACGCATCTGGTGGGGCTGCTGTGAGATACAGGAAGCTGGACTAGATGGCTCTTCTTATGTTCTTATGTTCTTATGTTCTTACTAGCATTGATAGGAGTATTTCTTCTTCAGCGCTTCCAGACGTCATCTGCTGTTGACCCAACCCTGTTGCTTTCTATATGGTGCAAAGTTCTATGAGATACATCTTCATTATAAGTTCCAGAACCTCCCAGCCAGCATGAGCGATAGCCATACTGGATAGAAAATTCTAGGAACCGTTAAAACAAATGACTTTTTTCCACATTAAATATCTACTATACCAGTGGTGGCAACCCTTCAGCATTCCAGATGTTTTGGACCACAACTTCCAGAATTTTAAGCCTGTATTGTCAATGACAAAGAAACTGTGTTCCAGAGCATCTGGAGTGCTGAAGGTTTTCCATCACTGTACTATACTGTCACAGCCTTGCTCTGTCATCTTCAGATCTAAATAATGCAGCGAGTTCATTTGATACTTACAGCGAGTGGGTTGCTCTCCTTTTCACTCCAACACCAGGAGGACTGGAGCCTGTTAACATGATTTCACTCTCCTCTTACATGATTCTAATTACATTAGGACTAAAATATCTGACTAGACCTAGTAATATGCCCATCTATTTGGATGAAGCCCGAAACAATATTGTACACTTCTGGCTGTCTAGCTGGAGAACTTGGCAGAAAGTATTTAGATTTCTTTGTTCAGAAGTGGTATCATAAGGAACACCGAATGAAAAATCTCAAAAGGTCAGCATGCCCAAGGCTTTTGTTTACCCTGCCACTCAAAGTTAGCCTGCCTGCATTTGTAAATAAATTGGTTGTCTTTTTTTGTACAAGCATCTTTTTATAACCTTGCAAAGGACATGAACCTTGGAGAAGTGGCCTGGACATTCCCTGCTTCACAAAAAGAGAACCAAACATGTAGTGTTCATTTTACAAATAATGTTATGTTGTTATTTTTTCATATAGGTCTTAGCTAAGTACTACTTGCTAGTGACAATTGTTCCTCATGGACTTTCTGCAATGATTCTGTCAATTGACAATGAATAGCATGACATTCTTTGGCTGTTAATAAATTACAAGAGCCAGTGAGGCAGCACATTTTATACTGGCTTCAGACTTTGTTCACTGGGATATATCTTGTATTTTCAAGGAAACATCTTTATTCCAGAAAAAGTACTGTATTGTATCTTCATGATATTCTTCCTTGGGAAACAATTTACAAACCTCTGGCACTGAGTGAATTGTCACTAATAGCAAAGTTCCCACAACCAGTGTCAGAGCAACTCCATGGCCTTGTTTGTGCAATTAAAAGGTTCTTCTGAGATGGCACACCCTGCTGAATTATATGGACATCAAGTGCTTTGTTGATTATTTTTTTTCACCTATAGGTTGTTCTCATTTCTGCACAGCAAAGGTAGCTACTGGACTACAGCTTTTATCAGCATGATCAGAGTGGCAGTGGAACTACAATTGGAGGTAAATGCACCATCCTCATTTGCTGTAAGGCCAATATAGGAATTCTCTGGCTCTGGGTCACATACAACCCATAGGTTTTGTTTTGGGCTTATTGCCAGCACCTAGATTCATACAGCAGGCAGGGACCCCAAGAGGTGCTAAGTATAAGTCTCTGCTAAATAGGAGGAACATATCTAGAACAATCCTCATCAGTGGCCATTGAAGCTCCATTTGAATGTATCAGTAAGGAAGCGTACGCTTGCCCCTTAGGCAATGCATTTTGTTGCCATGTAACTCCATCATTAAGCCCCTCCTCTCTTTAGGCACCATGCAAGGGCATGATGGTTCTGCGGGCTAGAGCACTGAAATGTCGGCTGCAAAAGTCGGTAGCTCGGTGGTTCGAATCCTGGGTGCCACGCAGCGGAGTAAGCTCCCGCTGTTAACCCCAGCTCCTGCCAACCTAGCAGCTTAATACACCGGAAAGATCAAATCTGCTATATTTAGAGAACATGTTATTCCATCTTTAAAAAGAACAAGCAAGACAAGAAGCCCTATTGCTGACACATTCAGTTCACTTGAGGCTCTAGTCTAATTTAATCAATGGAATGTTGAGGAAATTAGAAGATGAAGTGAATTCTCTGTTTTGCTATGCCAGGATCACTGTTCTTGTTTAAAACCCCAAATGTCATGTTTCTATCTGCATATTCATGATTCCAAAGAAATTAGTAAAAGGAGTATGTGCAAGAGACTATGTAACTCTGATGCCGTTCTATGGTTTCTGTGGAACAGGTTCATAATGCTCTTTGGGCTTTTTTCTGCAGGATGATTAAATCCCCACTCTGTGTGCCTCTTTCTAGCATTCATCTAAATAGCCTCTTGAAAGAAATGATATGAAAAGAACAGGTTACAGGCACTGTGCTGTGTTCCTCTTTGATTATTATTATTGTGTGTGAACAATCTTGAAGAAAATATGCCTCATTGTCTTTCTCTCAACAGCATATGATTTTTGAAATCTTACTTCAATAACCAGTGTGTTCTGGGCATCTGCCACAGCCCTGGGCTTTGTAGCCACATTTATTTATGTTTCTTTTCTTTTTTTCTTTTTTCTTTTTGAGGAGCAAATATGCCTTTCCTCTTTAAAATAAAGTTCATTTCCCGCTCGTCAGCCATTTCAACCCCGTTTAAAAGCAATCAGTCCTGCTGTGCCTTTGAAAGCCTTGTTCTAAAGTTCAAATTAACACAACTATTATGCATTTTGAATGCTTTGGACATACCATATAATACATTTTGAACAAATGTATTCTATTGCTTGGAAATAACTCTGTTATCAATTGTTAGTTTTAATGTTGCCTTCTAATGCTGTAAGAGACCTCTCAATTCCTTGTTTCTCAAACTGAATATATCTTAATTGCATATCGTCTGTATATTGTATATTGGACTGTATAGTGTCTCTCCTTATTGTAAGCCGCCTTTGGCCCTTTTCCAAGGAGAAAGGTGGGGTCAAAATACTAAAAAACAAAATTCAGTGGCCTGTTCAATATATGTAACACAGAGATACTCAACAGTGGGAGCTCCACTGATCGGGCACTCGACTAACTGCAGCAACCTCTGAGCTACCTGTACAAAAATACTAAATGCCAAAAAGAGTTACTGTACATCAGAATTAAATTGGTGACACACGTGGCACAACTCATCTTAAGTGGGGATTTAGTTTTCCAGAAAAATGAGCTCCCGAGGAGGTGGAACCTACTAGAACTGTCCCATTAACTCTGAGATACACTGTTTCATTTGACACTAAGAAAAAATGGACTTTTTTTACTGTTGCTTGGGGGGGGGCTGTGGGGATTAGCATGATTATCTGCACCTGAACATTCTCCCTGGCATTTATGGTCTCACCCACTTCCAGTTCTCTGAGCAATATCAGCAAGACTTGACATTCACTATTCTCCTATTTCTGAGTCATAGATCACTGATCAATTGTCTAAAAGCCAGCTAGATCTAGTATAGGTGCTTCTGTAGCTCAGATGATCATGAACACTTAGTAGGATCAGATATTTCAGAGAGACATAGCTGTCTGCTGTTATTTGTGAATCATCTGTGGGTTATGATTCTATTTTTCTCAGGGAAATGTGTGTTCTCTTTGATCAGCACATTCCTCTTCCCACAGTGTACATTCCTCAGAAAAATGTGCTTTGGTAATTAGATTAGCAAGGTAAGTCCATAGTTATTTTCCATTGAGCACCCATAAAATAATATTTTCCAGAATGTAAAGTGAGTAATGTTTGCCACAGAACAAAGATATATCTTTTACGAGCTAAACAAGCACCTTTTCTAAATATTGTTTGAGGAATATTATTCAGTTCAACCCCTTGTCAGTCTTCCTAAGGTTCCTAAACATGATTACTTGTTCTTATTTTCTGGGCCACTCATTGATGAGATTACACTCAAGAGCTCTTCATATCTTTCTTCTGGTTCCCAAATGTAGGTAGTTGTTGCTCTGAACTCCAGATTTAGGGATGGGCATGAAACAAAAGATGAAATGCTGTTTTGTCATTTTGTTACATAAAGGGTGTTTATACACGACCCCTAAACTCTGGGGCAAATGGCTCCCAGCTCCGGAGCTTTAAAATGTTTCCCCACCAGCTCCGGAGTTTACAGGAAATTAAGTGTGACCACGCCCACTTTAGCGCGTCCCAGCGCACCTTTCAAGTACCTGCTCTTGGGAGGTGAAAATTGTTTGATGCGGATGTGCTGGGCTCTCCTCGCTTCTTTTTGTTGTTGTTTTTTGCCTCCCGCCCCTTTAAGAGAAGGAATCAGGAAGTGACGGGGCTCGGAGCAGCTTCCACCGGGAGGTAAGCCTTTATTCTTTTGTCCCCTTTTTTCCTCCCTCCCCTCACGCAGCCAGCAGCCAGGAAGTGCGGAGGGGTGGGGACAGAGGAACAGCAATGAACCCCCAAGATCTCTGGTCTGAATTTAAGGGGCCAGCGGATCTTAGGGGTCGTGTGAAAAGGCCCAAAGAAACAAAACAAAACAAAACAAGGAAGCAGCATTTCATTACAGATGAAATGAAATGGTCATTTTTTCCGTGGAAATGAACTGTTTTGTTCCGTCTGTAAAAGGGGTCCCTTAAGGGAGCCATTTTCAGAGGGCTCCTGGCAAGCTGTCCATGGCTGGACCCCTTTAAAACTGGTACCCCTGGTGCTGACTGAGCCAGTTTTAAAGGGGTCCAGACATTGACAGCTCAGCAGGAGCCCTCTGAAAATGGTCAGGTGGGCAGCACGATCTCCTGGAACTGCCCACCCGACCACTTTAAGAGGGCTCCTGCTGAGCTATCATGGGCTGAATCCCTTTAAAACTGGCCCATTCGGTGCTGACTGGGCCAGTTTTAAAGGGGTCCAGCCAATAACAAAAAAAAACAGCTCCTGGCCCCGGGGACCAAATATGGGATCCAGGGGAGCCATTTCATTCTGTTTTCATTTTGTTTTTGGAACCCCAAAAGAGCTATTTGAGAATCAAACATGCTCAGTTGGCATAAGTGCACATTAACTTATCAACAGGATGAGTTGCAATCAATTCTCTTCAAGCATTATCTCTGGATCCATATATGGATGAATGTTGTAGTGGATGGTGGATGCATATAAGCCCCACACCTTATCTCCTGACCCCACCTAGACATCAATGAGTCTTCTGAGTGTTTGGTATAAAGTGTAACATATACTGTATGTGTTTTCAGCTAAATATTCTTACAGTGCTTCTGTGACTGCAAAGTGGATATGACTTCCTTTTTTTTGGAAACTTGAAGACCAGGGTAGAATTCTTTGTGTTGGTTTTAAGGAGAATATTGGAATAGACAAATAAAATAGCAGTCATATTACAGGAATGTTGTACAGTACACGATTCATCATCATAGGGCTCGCTCAGACAGGCATGTTCAAAACAGCACTGATGAGGCTTGTATATCTTTGACAATTCTAGCTTTTGTAATGCAAGTAATATACCAGAAAATTAAACATTTTAATTTCTCCAGATACTCATGAGTAGAGATGGGCACGACCAGAATTTTTTTCCCGAGTTGTCGTTTTTCGGGACGGGTCCGTTTCGGGTCATTTCCGTTTTTCGCGAAATTTTTTAAAAATTTGTCATTTCGTTGTGTCATTTGTCGTTACTGCCGCCACGATTTCGCGCGATTTGACGTCCCAGTGAGTGGTGTCCTGCTGGCGCTAGGTGTTTTTGCGCCCTAGGCAGCAGGCGGGGGGGCATGGGTGGGCGGCGGCAGCGGCAGGGGGGAGGGGCGGGCGCGCGGGCGGCGGGCGCGGGTCCCGCAATGACCCAGAGCAGGCAGAAAACACTTTAAACTGACTTGCTGCACAAGACTGCATCGAATAAAGCAATTGCAATTTTTGCAAACAAAGTGGGCAGTGCACCCACAGCAGAGCTGCAGGCAGGGTACCAAGCAAATGAAATTTTTAAAATAAATCCACACCTCCCCTCCCACTCAAACCTCCCCCCCTTTGAAGCACTATCAGAAAAGAAATCCTAACAAACTGCAGGAGAATAAAAAAGAATAAACTGTGTTGCTATTCCCCACAGCAGAAAGAGAATGAAAGGAATTATTATTATTTCCTAAAAATTCAATTGAATCAATTCCCTCCCTGCCTGCCTAACTGAAATCTAAAGGCTCCGCGAAATCGAAACTAGTCTAGCACAGCAGCCAGCTACACACAGCCCTCTCCCACCCATATCCAAGCCCGGACTGCGACTCTTCTGGGAGTGCCTCGGCTTTTTATGCCCTCTTGCACATCCAGAAGTGTCAGTCAAAACCTGGCCATGCGATTGGTAGAATGGGTCCAAAAAATTGCATGGTCCCATCCCATGGCCAGCCCATCATTGCGCAGGTGTAAAAAAAATAAAAAATAAAAATAAAAAAAAATCAGTGCGACCTTTTACTGCTATAAAAAAACCACTGCAGCTACTGTAAAAATTCAAGCATTTAAAATAGCTAATTTTCGCATGTTTCTGTGGTGCTTTGGTGTTTTTTTGGACCACGATTTCAAAAAAAATATTGTGGACGCCATTTTGGATCCCCCTGCACCGCATGGCAAATGGAGACGCCGAGGATGCCCCCTCCCAGCCCGGTACCAGCAGCCCAGGACAGGAGGGGGGGAAGGCTGGGGACCCCCCCCCCAGAAACCACCCCTCTGGTAGGTGCCCTCAGGCAGGCATATTTTCGCCTGCTTTTTTGACCAGGAATCAGTTTTTTTTTATTTTTAAAACTTTTTTTCTGTGCCGCTTGGCATCGCGCGATCGCCACGCGATGCCAGGAATGACAACGACAAATCAGACCCAATTTTTCTTTTTTCAGTTCGAGTTCGAGTTCTGACAGCTTAATTGTCATTACCGTTTCTGTTACGTAACGGAAACGATATCCGAAAACGGAAATGACAATTTCGCCAAGTCGTGCCCATGTCTACTTATGAGATCCATCTTTCAAAATAAAATAAAATAAAAATATTTTTGCCGAAATTTCCAGTCCTCTGGCATAGAGGCCAATTTTAGTGCACACTTGAATTTTTTTACTTTATAATTGCTTAACTTTACATTTGAGTTATTAAGGACTTGAGTGAATTTCACCTAGCACTAATGGATTATAATTTGTCAGTTAGGTGCCAGAAACTATTTTCTGTCTCCTCTACATGACACATTATCTCAAATGCTTTCTGTTTCTGAAAACAGAGGTTCATTGTAGGTATTTTAATCACAATGAGCTTTTGGCATATAAAAACTATTAACATTCTTATTTTCTTGTGAGATCTTTACTGGGTAAATACTACTACTACTACTACTACTACTACTACTACTACTACTACTACTACTAATATAATAATAATAATAATAATAATAATAAATAATAATAAAATAAATAAATAAATAAATAAATAAATAAATAAATAAATAAATAAATAAAACCTTAACCTTTATGTTATCTTCAGTATTTTAGAACCTCCTCTTTTTCCCTCATACCAGCATATGAAATGATGTCTAAAAATGATGTTGTAAGTTAGACAAATTATTTCATGGTATGATGTCATATACCACCTTTGCTGTAATGTTATTGTACTCCAGTGACTGTATGTCTTCATTACAGCATGGCTGCTGAATTTTTCATGCACTGTTCTCCTTTATTGTTTTCATATTTATCTTAAATCTTCTATATAGTTTTTTTTTAAAGCACTCAAATATTTATAGGAATATCTTGCAATTCTCACTGGGGAGCACAAAATACAGCGTACCAGACTCAGCCCAAGGGTTTTCCTTTGTCTTGTTTTAAACCCCAGGTTTAAGCAACATGGTGTTTTATGGAGCACAAGAGGTAAGATGTCTGCCTTGAAGGTTCTTACAAACTCAAAAGGTTTTGAATGAGTTATTCATCCTTGAGAACCAGTGAGAACTGCAGAAATGTGATACAAAATGATTCTAATAGTTTAGTTCTGCAGTGTAGTGGGCTGAAAGCTATATGATTCTGAGTGACCAAAAAATCTGTAGCACCTTGAAGAGAGAATTATACTGAGCTGGCCCCACCAGTAGGAAGAGTAGCATAGCTGTACCATATAAAATATATTTTATATTTGTTATTATTTTTATTTCATTTATTTCATTTTTCATGACACCTGAGGTTAAGGAATTCTTAATCATTTAATTTTTCAATGGTTGTATGTTTGCTGCCTTGTAGTTGGCAGAGGCTCTGAATATATTTTTTTCTTTTGGGTACCAAAATAACATGGATGTCCCAGAGTAGTGAACCTTGATTTTGGGAGCTGGCCTATGCATAGTGCTCTTCTTAGGCAGGAAAATGTCTTGTTTCAGCCTTGGTATTGCTTGACTGCCTTGTCAGGTCCTCAGGTTATATAATGACGAACAAGGTCATTTTTAATATGACAGTAAAGTTCAGAGATGTTGTTCTGCCGTGTTGATGAATAGCCAGAGGTAGAGATAAACAAAGGAATCAATTTCACACCTAAAGAACCATGAATTTCAAAGCTTGCAGTGCAAAAAGATGCGCTGAAATCAAGATGTGAGGGGGTACATCAGTGTTGAATATACCTGCGGATTCGGTGGAGAAAATAGGACAATAAATCTTAAATATTTTATAAACTGATATGTTAAAAGCGGGATTTCATCGTAAGCATGCCTTTGGTTATGAAACAGGACTGATGAATCCCTGACAGAAGAAAATACACAAATGATCAGTAACCACAGTGAACATGAAGTGTATTTCACTGAAGTGACAAGAGTTCTGGAGCATTAAAAAGCTGGATCAAATGTCATGTAGAACAAATATGTCACTTGATAGTTTTAGGACTTTTAGGACTTGATCCGTTAAGTGTACGTATGTAGACCAGCCTCCTGTTCAATATTTTTGTGTATAAAAAGCTTCAGCTGCAGAAGCTGCCACAAGATTGTGCTGAGGTGCTAGGTTGTGTGTGTGTGTGTGTGTGTGTGTGTGTGTGTGTGTGTGTGTGTGTGTGTGTGTGTGTGTGTGTGTGTGTGTGTGTGTGGTTCATGCAGTTATTTATTTAATCTATAGCCCATTTTTCTCTCAAGAGAGGAATCCAAGGTGGTTCGCAATAGATCACTAATATGTAATGCCATTTCAAAGCAGCTTACATGGGATTACAGAAGTTAGAATTAGATTGAAGAAGAACTATACTTATAAGGGCAGTCATGCAAGCAGCTTCATTGTTTCCCAGGTTTCCAGTTGAACACCTGTTTGCGTGATTGGTTGTGCAATTGTAGGAAGGTGGCTGAAGAAACTGCTCCTATCATTTATGGGATAGTCCTTAGGCAAATTTGTGTGTAAATAGGATTCTAGGCACCATGTAAAACTGAAGTTAAACCACTGTTGAAGGTGATACATAATTAAAAGTATCCCATCATCTAGTGCAATAAAGAGCCACTGCTGTCAATAACAAGAAGAAATCCTGTATAAATATACATTTTCAATAAGGGTTCAGAGGCGTTTCTGCCACTCTGAGCATAAAGAGGAGAGTAGAGATGGGCACGAAACGAGCAATTTTTCATTTTCGTTTTCATTTTTTCATTTCATTACGCAACAAAAACAAAACAAAATTTTTTAAAAAACAAAACGAAAATGAAAACGAAACGACCAAATTTGCCGTGTTTTTCATTTTGTTGCAGCAGATGCATTGAACTAAAAAGAATGCTAACGAAACAGCAATTTTTCATTTTTGTTTTTTTTTTTTGTTTCGTTACCTAACAAAACGAAAATGAATTTTTTTGCAAAAAAGTCATCACGAAAACGAAAATGAACCGAAACGGACCCCTAAATGACCAAACGAGAAACGAAACACCATTTTTTTGAGTCGTGCCCATCTCTAGAGGAGAGTGTTTGTGGCTGTCTCTCATTGTGTGCCACCACCAATAAGGCCTGCCTACATACATGATATATTCTGGTGTCATCTATTGGTTGTAGAATAATTAATTCAAGATTGCAGGGCCAAATGGGTACTTATAAAGCAAGGCAATCTGTTACATGTCCTCGTTCTGAAAGGTTTACTGCTTTGTATACAAACAACATAACCTTGAACTATGTAGGTAGCCAGTGCAGTTCTTTCAAACCAGGAGCAACAAATATATTCCTGTCAGCCCATGGTCCAGGAAGCACCATTGCCACCTCCTATTTTTTTTTGCTTATGGTCTGGTCTTGGATCTATAGAGCTCAGGGCTCCTCTGAGCATTCTCGCTGCTACATTCTGCACTCAGATATACTATAGAGAGCTGTTCTGTCATCTCTGGCCTTAGAAAGAGGTGGCAGCTGCTTAGGGGTGTGTTGTTCTTGGCTCATGTATAATATAAGTAGGCAGATGTCAGTCATAATGCTAGAACTCAGAACAAAAGACTGCTGCTTAGATAAGGGTGCATGCTGTAAAAGTATAATTATGCCTTTTAAGGTAGTATTACTGTCACTCTAAATTCAACATTTATAGAAAACTGGTTGCATTAAAGGTTATTTCCAAACTTGAATGCAGTGCCCACTTCAAATGATTTTTCAGTCTTCAAGCTATTTATAAAGGATGCCATGAAATCAGATAAAGGTGGATAGAGAAGCAGCAGGAGGTGACTCTACTTATCAACACATATTGTGACTAAATTGTCACAAGCTGTCTCTTCACTAAGCAGGATTATCCGTTCTCTCATGCTGTGGTTCATTTGAGCAGTCTGTTCGCTGACTGAGGATGAATTAAGTGGGCTCACAAATAGGTTTCAGTCTAACCTTTTAAAAAAGCATGCTATGATTAAGACAACACATATTGATAGATAGATAGATAGATAGATAGATAGATAGATAGATAGATAGATAGATAGATAGATAGATAGATAGATAGATAGATAGATAGATAGATAGCATTTATATCCCAACCCATCTAGCTAAGAGGCTATTCTAGGTGGCTAATCAGGTATTTTTGTACCATTCCTTCCATGCTGATTTTTTTTGAAGGCAAAAGAAAAATAAAAGAAAGGAGTTGGAATAGTTACTGGGATTTGTTTTGGAAATGTCCATTTTGGTATGGTGTAACAAGGAGCACTCATGAGCTGTATCAGCAGAGGTGTGGGTGGAAGCACAGAGTTATGTATTACAAAACAATGCAAAAATTGCACCACGGATGGGCATAATGTTTGAGAGGATACAAAATTATATATCATGATCAGAGTCATAGTCAGGGTGAACTGCTAGATAGTTCAGTGGCTTGGGCATCTGTCTGTGGAGGCCGGGGCCGAGAGTTCAATTCTCAACTGCGCCTCCTTGAGAGGGGCTGGATTCAATGATCCATGGTGTCCCTTCAAGTTTTGCAGATGATTTATTATTATTATTATTATTATTATTATTATTATTATTATTATTATTATTATTATTATTATTATTATTATTATTATTATTATTATTATTATTATTATAGATGCCACTCTGCAGGAATTCTTCTGAGCTTCATTTTCCTGAGGTAAATCGGACGGGGGCACAAGACAACATTTTCCTTGTAGTGGCACCCGTCATATAGAATGTTCTATTTAGGAAGATAAATAATGAAATTCTGATTTAAAAATCAGTGTTGGGGAACCACTGCAGTCATCATGTGCACATACATACATGCACACAAGTATGCATAGACTCCTTCTTTCCCCCTCTTTGTTTCAGAGATGGGATTGTTAGATATATTTCTGATTATACTATCCCAGCATGCAGCAGGGAGACACATTTTACCAGTCCCCATTGGCCTGTCAACGAAGCTGCAGAGCAGGCAGGCAGGCAGGAGTATGGTGGCCGTGGCGCCCTCCTCCTCCTCTTCCTCACCTTGGTTGGAGATGTGTAAGGCATGCATGCGCTACCGCATGCATGCACATACACACACACACGTGCCCGTCTGCATGTGCATGTGTGCACGTGCACACACCACACACACCCACAGGGTTCGGCGCCCCATTGCTGGGTGGGTGTGATGTGGGGGGCGGTGGCAGGAAGGACCCAAAAATGAACTTAGTCCACAGGTGCTCCAGTTCCTGGCTACGCCTCTGTAGCGATCCAGACAGCATTCTTTCCTAGGCTTGCCTGGAAAGGCTTGGTATTTCCCTTGAGATCAACCAAAAAGTAGTAGTGATGTCGAACTCTGCTTTGCTTCTTAAATCAGACAAGATTGGCAAGGTTGGCACGGTGGGCCTGGCTTTTATTACTCTCGTTCCTCTCCTCTCCAAGACCCCTGATGAAGCTTCATACTGTGAATCTGTTATTTGTAAAGAAAAACAGCCTTCTGTCTTGATACTAGCAAACCACTTTGAATGTAGGGGCTGGCCTTTTGGATTGCAGCTCTTTATCAATATCCTTTCTTATTTTCTAGATTGTCTATGCAGAAATGCATAGCATAAGACTCAAAAAGTATCCATTCCTCACTTCAGGTCCTCAGCCATAATGAGATAAGACACATAGGGGAAGGTTAGTAGTAGGGAATAGAGATGGTCACGGAACAAACATTTTTTTCGTTTCCGTTACTGTTTGTCGTTTCCGTTACGTAACGAAACGACAAACGAAAATTGTGATGAAAATGCAACAAAACGAACAGAACCATGAAAATTGTGGTTGTTACGTTTCGTTTCCGTTACTGGCAACACGCAATGAAATGAGCTGTTTTAAATGTTAAAAAATGCCCTGGACATCCGTTAAAACATTTGTTTTTGTCTTCTCCCATCGCGATGTATTTTTCTTTTCCCTTTAAAATGGATGTCACCACCAGCCACAAAATGGAGGCAAGCCTTGTGATGGGATCATGTTCAACCAATAGTATGCCCAGGTTGCAGACTGGGCAGGTCTGGCAGCCACAGAGGGCTTAAAAAGCTCTGGCAGCCCCCGTCCTCCTTGCAGTATCTGGTGGGAGTTAGGGTGGGATTGCTGTCTCTGCGACTCTAGCTTCAGTCCTGCAGCCTCCCTATGTGCGTGCGTGCTGCGTACCTCTCGGTGAGTACCCTCCCCTGCCCCGCAGTGCAGTCACTCTGCGGCTGCCTTGCACCCTGGGCAACACCCGCCGGTGCCTTTGCAGCCTCCCTGCATACCTAGTCTATACTGTGTCTCTGCCAGCATCCATTTTTTTTTAGTGTTTTCCCTCTGGTCTGGGGCATTGGAGGATACCTGAGCACGGAAATGCTTTAAAAATCGTGCAAAAAGCGGGTAGAAACGACAAACAAAAAAATGAAAAACGGTAACAAAATTTTTCAAAAAATTCCCGACAAACGAAAACGAACCGAAACAGACCTCTCAACGACAAACGAAAAACCGAAATGCCATTTTTCTCTTTTGTGCCCATCTCTAGTAGGGAATTATGATGAGTACTTCTGCTCAACTTCTGTAGACCAGTAGGAGCTTGTCTTAATCTACGGTCATTCCCACAATAGGATGATGTTATTTTTCTGCTGCTGTCATTTACCTGCATTTAATTTTTCTAAAACTGTTGCCTAGGGGGCCTCATGGCACAGTAATTAAACTGATGTACTGCATCCAAAACTATGCTCACAACCCAGGGTTCAATCCCAGATAGCCGGCTCAAGCTTGACTTCCATTCTTCAGAGGTTGGTAAAATGATACCCAGCGGGAACAATGTGTAGCTTGCATAATTAAGTTGTAAACTGCCCAGAGAGTGCTTTAATTACTATGTGGTGGTGGTATATTAAAAACATGCTTTGCTTTTGTTTTTGTTGTAGCAAGATGGACATTTTTGAGGCATCCCAGTATATTTTTACAGAGATCGGCTGAGTGTCTCTGTAACTTTCAAGAAATGCAGCTTGGGGAACGAAGTTCCTTCTGCTGAACCATATTCTGCATGTCTTCTCTCATTGAAATGGGTATCTGTATAGAGCCAGATATTGATCCAATTGGTGCTTTACAGTTGCTACCCATCTCATGGACCCAAAATTAATAGAGAAGATGGGGGTAGAAAGTGTATTTAAATATAATCAAACTATAAAATAAATAAGTAAAATGTGATCCTTTGGGGGGGAGGATTTGTCTTCTTAGCTCAGTTTCCTAAAATAAGTGGGGTCAGAAAGAATATTGTAAATCCTGAAATCCTCCTGTAGCAAATAATATCAATAATCTTACAACTGCGGAGCTGGAAAAGAAACCTAGGTATCACTGAGGAGGCACCAGTGGGGGACCACAGCCAGACACCTAAGCCACTGAGCTATCCAGCAGATCTGGAAGTGTTTCAAAAACTCCAAGAAATACTAGGGACCACATTATTTTTCTTTCCATTCATAATAAAGTACAAATTGCAGCCATTTGATCTTCCAAAAATATGTAACCACTTGTTTTAAATCTCGCAGTCCATTTGTTACACATAAAAACCTCTACAGCTCTATTTCTGACCATTTGAAGTATGCTGAAATATTTTTAAAAATCTTCTATGAGCTGCTAAGAAATAGGTCATGAGTCATGGAATACATTCTTTAGCTGTATTTTGTGTTTCTCATCTGAATTCTCTCAGAAGAACACAATCTTTTTTTTTTGCTTTCCTTACTAATAAAAATATTGCACAATTTAAATAATAAACATAGAGAGAGGCACATAGAATAGCACAAATAATGGTCTATTTTCTGCAATATGGATGGCTAAACAGCTTGATTGGTTGATTGATTATTGATTGATTGATTGATTGACTGAGAGAGAGAGAGAGAGAGAGAGAGAGAGAGAGAGAGAGAGAGAGAGAGAGAGAGAGAATTTTTGGAGAGAAACAGAAACAGAGAAATGTAGGTTGATTTCTGAAAAAATGTCCTCGTTCCGTGATGAGATGTGAAATTACATTCCTTTGTTCTCCATTTTTTTCCAGGCCCGACCTTTCATTTTTCAATGTTTCGATTCTCCAAAGCCTTGCCTTCAATGCATTACAGAGCTAAGTTTGAGGCATTTGTCTTTTAATCTCTCTGCACTGTGTTGCTGACTCCATGGGGAATGTACTGGCGAATGGCACGTTGCACTCCTGCCACTAGATGCAGAATGGCACGTTGCGTGATGAGCCTTACCTCATGGGCACTCGTCTCAGAATGAGAAGCATGATGAGCGGATTCCCGAGGCCAGGGAGGGGAATCTCTCATCCTGCTTAAATCGCAGTTCAAGGGGCGTGGTTGGGACAAACTCCCCTCATCCCGCAATGGATGTGCAGTTAGATTACTTCGTACCATCCCAAGCAGGACCGTGAACAGCGATGAGATGGATGTGAAGTTTCAGATTTTGTGTGCGTCTTGCTCTGTGAATTGAAGAGGCAATGGTGGCTGCTGTGGTAGGGCTAATAAGGCACTGCAACCAGCCTGCTCCTTTGTTCCTTCCAACCTCATTACAAGTGTGATTACCTCAGAGTGAGAAAGAAGGCAAATGGGGTGGGCGAGAAGGAAATAGCACCTGATAGCAGCCAGCAGTTGACTCTGCCATCATTTACAGTTAGCTGATGTAGTCTCTGCCTGTTCAACAGTGATGGGCACTAGTTACCAAGTCAATACAAAGAGAGCATGGTGTTAAACAAAGAAGACAACTCAGAGTGAGCAGAATGTACCATGTACCCACTAACAGCATCGAGTTCTGAAACTATGATGCCAATGCTGCTGTGTTCTGCCTAAAATGCTCAGTGTTAATCTTGATATGGACCTGGAAATTTGGGAGTCATCTAAAAGATAGATTATCTTGCTCAGCAATACCTTTATTAACAGTTGTCCAAAACCCCATAGAAGGGTACCTTTTTCACACTCTCCATAAGCCTTCATCAGAATACATAATAAGGGTATTAAAATTAAAACTTGTGCTTTTAAAATGGCTCTTTATGAGTTTTAATTTGATATGTGTTTAATGCTTTTTAAATATTGTAATGATTTATTATTAAGCTTTTAACTTTGTTTCTTTTAATACTGTGAGCTGCCTAAGGAGAAAGGTGGCATATAAGTAAGTAAGTAAGTAAGTAAGTAAGTAAGTAAGTAAGTAAGTAAGTAAGTAGATATTATGGCTAAGATATTGGAAAGATTCTTCATACCACCATGACGAATCAGGAGTCATTGCATTTCTGAAAACAAAAGAGTTAGAAATCAGGTGATTCCCAGACTTTTCTCTTAACCTACTTTCATTTTATGCATGGGTTTATTTGCTTCATGCAAGCAAATAAAATTGCTTGGTTCACCCCCCCCCCCCAATTAAAAGTTTCAAGCTAGCAGGATTATAAAGAAGACGAAAGCTTCTTTCCACTGCAACACTCCTATTGCTAGTCATTGGAGTCAGTTTGTTAGGCACCAGTAGCTGCCTGTTTTTGGTCTGGATTTGGACCAGAGACAGTCCCCTCTTGGATAAAATAAGGACTTTGGGAAAAAGGGGTTTTTCACATGAATCTGGTAGGGAGAGAAAAGTTACCTTCTATTAGACATGGGCACGACTTGGTGAAATTCTCGTTTCCGTTTCCGTTTCTCGTTTCCTTTACGTAACGGAAACGGTAATGACAATTACTCCACCAGAACTCGAACTCGAACCGACTAAAGAAAAATTGGGTCTGATTTGTCGTGGTCGTTCCTGGCATCGCAGCGATCGCGCGATGCCAAGCGGCACAGGAAAAAAGTTAAAAAAAAAAACAAAAAAACCCCGATTCCCGGTGGCCAAAAATGAGGCAAAAATATGCCTGCCTGAGGGCACCTACCAGAGGGGTGGTTTCTGGGGGGGTCCCCCGGCCTCCCCCCTCCTCTCCTTCCTTGTCATTGAGTCGCACTCACCCACGCCAACTCGCCAAGCGGCGCGGCACAGAAAAAAGTTTTAAAAATTAAAAAAAAAAAACCCGATTCCCGACCAAAAAAGCAGGTGGAAATATGCCTGCCTCAGTGAGGGCACCTACCAGAGTGGTGGTTTCTGGGAGGGGGTCCCCGGCCTCCCCCCCTCCTCTCCTGGGCTGCGCAAAGTGTGCATACTCATCGAGTCACCAACTCGCCAAGCGGCGCGGCACAGAAAAAAAGTTTTAAAAATAAAAAAACCCAATTCCCGGTCAAAAAAGCAGGCGAAAATACGCCTGCCTCAGTGAGGGCACCTACCAGAAGGGTGGTTTCTGGGGGGGGGGGGTCCCCGGCCTCCCCCCCTCTCCTCTCCTGGGCTGCGCATCCTCGTCATCTCGCCAACTCGCCATGCCATGCGGTGCGGGCGGGGGATCCAAAATGGGGCGACCGCAATATTTATTTTTGAAATCGCGTGGTCCATAAACACACCAAAGCACCACAGAAACATGCGAAAATAGCTATTTTAAAACTGCCTGAATTTTTACAGTAGCAGCAGTGGGTTTTTCTTCCAACAAAACATCTCCATTGATTTTATTTTATTTTTTTTTTTTTATTTTTTTTATACCTGCGCAATGGGCTGGCCATGGGAGTGGACCATGCAAATTTTTGGAGCCATTCCACCAATTGCATGGCCACTTGGCCAGGTTTTGACCGAGACTTCTGGGATGTGCCAGTCGGGCATAAAAAGCCACTAACCCTAGCCCGAACCTGAACCCTAACCCTAACCCTAACCCATACGCCAGTACACTGTCCTTCTTAGTGGGTCATAGAGGCACCCAGAGGTGCACCCCAGTAACTCACCCTACCCTTACCCATAACCCTAAGCCTAGCCCTTGTGCTAACCCCTAACCCCAAGCCAGAACTGTGTACTCGCATTGCACTATACAGCAAGTACACTTCCCTTCTTAGTGAGTCACAGCGGGCGCCCGTAGGGGTCCTCTCTCACTTCGTTCCCCAGCCCAAGTGCACTGCAGGCAGTGAGTCACAGAGGCACCCGAAAGAGAGGTGCCTCTGCCTGCTGCAACTGCAACTTAATGGTATGCATATCCAATTGGCTATGCATGCCATTTTGTAGTGGATGAGGAGAGGAGGCACCCACGAGGTGCCTCCAGGAGCCCGCTTTCCCTTCATGGCGGGTCAGAGGAGGCACCCACCCCAGAGAGGTGCCTCCAGGAGCCCCCCCCCAAAACCAGTACTAACGACAGACGAAAAACCAACAAACGAAATGACAAATTTTTGGAAAATTTCACAAAAAATCGGAAACGAGCCGAAACGGGCCGGCTCCGACACACGACAACTCGAAACGTAATTTTTCCTGGTCGTGCGCATCTCTACCTTCTATTCCCACCTGTTATAGTCTCAATTCTGGTCACCACTCTCCACATCTCAAATAATACATAATGGAACTGGAAAAGGCGCAGAAGAGAGCAGGTAAAATGATTACTGAGTTGGGACACCTCCCTTATGAGGAAAGGCTACAGCATTTGGGGCTGGGGGGGGGGGAAGGCACTTGTGGAGAATGTGATTGAGACATACAAAGTTATGCAGGGGGTGGATAATATGGGTAGAGGGAAGCTCTTTTCTCTTTCATACAGTACCAGAAGAAGGGGTCATCTATTCAAACTGAGGGTTGGGAAAGTGTTACCCGGTGTGTTGTTGGTCTATAGAACTCCTTGCTGCAGAATGGGGTGATGGCATCTAGCCTGGATGCCATGATGGGGATGTGTAATCTCCAGGCTTAAAAGTAAGGTACCTCAAAATGCCAGATGTAGGGGAGTGGTATCAGGAGAAAGGTATCTAATTGTCTCATGTGCTCCCAGAGGCATCTGTCGGGGCTACTGTGAGATACAGGAGGCTGGACTAAATGGGCTTTTGGCCTGATCCAGCAGGGCTCTTATGTTATGCTCTCTTTTAAAGGCACATAAAATGCAATTATGGCTTCTTTGTATCTTCTATGTCTTTATCTTCTGTATTGAAAACCTGCATTTCCTCCAACGAGCTGAAGACATGATTTACCCCCCCCCCCCATTTTGCAACAGTCCTATGAGGTTGGTCAAATTGAGATAGGGTTACTGTCATGAATACACAATACCAATTCTTACCAACACTCTGGAAGTCTGTTTATATAAGATGCTGCTGATTTCCTTCTACAGACAACTGGAAAAAATACTCATTTTTAAAACTTAGTGCTAAAAAAATTGCATGGCATTATTGTGTGATAAAATATGCATGGTAAAATATGCATGCACTTTTGATTAAGGACAAATGAAGGTGTCTAGAATGATGGTGTGAATTAAATTAGTGGATGTTTTTAACAGTGATTCTTCCCAAGCATGTAACCAGGCACTGTCATTGTACCAGAGCCAAAATTATTTTCTGTAAATGCCACATAGATCATAATTTATTTAAACATGACACACAATCTATTCACCAGAAGTTACAGCTATGGATGTCAGACACCATTAAACACCAGGGAAATATCCATTCATGTAATTCAGTGTAGGATTTTTACTGGATAGAAAGAAAAGTCAAGTTGGAGTTAGGATATATAATAGAATGCCCGTTCACAGAGTGCTGAAAAATTATCATTGTCCACCTCTGAAATAACTTCGGAATTGATGCTAAGTACATTTTTCTGCACAAGTTGGTTTTAGAGAGGTAGCTAAGCAGAGACAGTGTCAAAAACTATTTCCCTTCTGTCTGGAGTGTCTGTTGAACACACACTCATGAGCTTAAAAAGGTAGGCAAACTTCAAATGCTATTGAAAAATGTACCACATACCTTCAGTGGATAAATTCCTAAGGGACACAAAAATTTGGATTGCTGAATTATTTGAGTAAGGTAATGCTTGCTTTTGGTGCAACTGGTTTTGACTCATTTACCTCAAAATTTGAAAAAAATAGATCTTTGGATTACGGTTAGCAGAATTTCTAGTGAACATGCTGGCTAAAACAGCAACTATCCCAAGATCGACAGGACAGTTCCCTACCAATTGCTCAGTGAGAAGGATATTGATATATTTTTATATTTTGCTGTTGTACTCTTGTCCGTTGCTACCACAGAACTCCTTATAGCAGATTAATAACTCTAAAGGTGGAGAAGAGAAGAATATCATCATCACCACCATGATAATGTGCACAGTTATGAGCTAGATATATCTGGCAGAAAGAAGGACATATATTTAGAAGCATTGATGCGAAGTGATAGACCTTTGTTCTTTGATGGAATGTTCTTACGTTCCATTACTAAAGCTCTTCAGATGTGTAACTTCTCAAGTATGTGAAGTGAAAAGAGGCCAAGCAGGGAGTGTAGCAAAGGTAACTTACAATAGATGCTCTTTTCATATACGGCAATACCTTGGTTTAAGAGTAACTTGGTTGAAGAATGTTTTGCAAGGCAGACAAACATTTCTTCCAAATTTTGACTTGATCAACAAGCAGTGTCTTGAAATACAAGCACTGGAGCAAGTCACATGGTAACAAGACAGCCAATGGTAACTCTATCTCTTTCTCTTCCTGCTGGATTGTGGAATCTTCCGTCTCAGGCAAGCCCCCAGAGCAGAGAGGCCTTCGGAGGCCTCACACAGGTCACCCAGATCCCACAGCAGCCAGTGCCGACAAGAAGCCTCCACAGCGGCGATCCCCCAGCTTCGGTGGTGGTCCCCTGGCAGCGTAGGCAGCGTCAGTGGTCCTCAGGTGGCGGCATCAGTGTCAGCAGTCCCCCAGCATTAGTGCCATCAGTGGCGGTCCCCCAAACCATCGTTTTTCTGTTTCATGCCAACCTCTAATTATGGTAGATCAAAAGCTGAACATGAGTCAACAGTCAAATGCTATTTTAGGTTGAATTAATAAAAATATAGTCACCAGATCCCATAAAGTGCTATTTCTCCTCTATTCAGCATTGTTTGGGCTTTATCTTGAGTACTGTGTCCTGTTCTGGACACTACAAGTCACAAAGGATGTTAACAAATTGGAGCAAGATCCAGGAGGGTAACCTGGATGATCAGGGGTCTGGGAACCAAGTCTTACAAGGAAAGACTGAAATAATTGGGAATGTTTAATCTATATAAAAGAACAATGAGGGGCAATATGATAATACTTTTCAAACATTTTAAACACTGTCTTTCAGAGGAGGGGCAGGATATTTCTTGATCAAACAGACTATGTCTGTGAATATTCTCAGTCATCCAGGTGAGTTTATTTGGAAGTTGAGTCATGGCAACTGGAAGAAAAGAAGTCCAGTTGCCATGACTCAACTTCCAGACAGGGTGTAGGACATGTAACTATAAGCTCAAGTTACAGGAAGCTGAATACCAGTAAAACATCCTAACTGTTAGAGCAGTATGATAATGGAACTAGTTACTGTGAGAGATGGTAAGTGCCCCAACACTGGATGCATTCAAAAGAAATTTAGACAACCACCTGGCAGATATGCTTTTATTTATATGCCTGCATTGAGTTGGACTTGATGACCTTATAGGCCCCTTACAACTTTATTATTTTATGATTCTGTGTCCACTATTATCTCCAACAAAAGATCAGGTTCATAGTGGGGACTCCTCTGGATCAGAAGGGGCCCTTACATGATTGCCTTCCCTTTTCATGTCTAGGAAATGGGAAACTGACTAGAGATGGGTGCTTCGTTTTGGATGGGGTCTGGTTCTAAAATGAAACATGGCAGCACAGCTGCTGTTTGGAACCGGGACCCAGCCTGCAGAACAAAATCAACCATTGACTGTCCTTCCTATGGGTCATGCGGGGCAAAACTCCAATCATTAAGTAGCCTCCGACACATCATCTTTCCTTCTCCTTGGTGCTGGCCAGTCAGACAGGAAGGCGGAATGATGCATGTCCTTACACAGCTCCTGGTTGACCAGCATCAGGGAGAAGGAAAGATGATGCATCAGAGTCTACTTCCTGATTAGAGTTTTTCCCCGTGTGACCAAAGGAAGGTAAGTCAGTGGTTGATTTTGTTCCAGCTGGTGCGTCCTGTTTCCAAATGGCAACTGTGCTGCCATGTTTTGTTTTGGAACCAGACCCCTTCTGAAACAAAATGCCCATCTCTAATAATGACTTTAAAATCTTTGGCTTATTTTATTGTTTATTGCTGAAGATGAAAAATAAGGCTATATATTTCAGGAGTAGAGATGGGCACGACTTAGCGGTATTCCCGTTTCCGTTTCCGTTACTCATTTCCGTTACTCTACGGAAACGGTAACGGGAATTACTGCCCCAGACTTCGAGCTCGAACCGACGAACGAACAATTTGGTCTGATTTGTCGTGCTCGTTACTTGCATCGCGCAATGCCAAGCGGCACAGAAAAAAAGTTTTTAAAAGTTAAAAAAACCCCCGATTCCCGGCCCTAAAAGTAGGCGAAAACTGTCTGAAGGCACCTACCAGGCCAGAAGGGTGTTTTATTTGGGGGGGGGGGTTCCCCGCCCCCCTCTCCTTGGCTATTGCTACTGCTGCGCTGCTGGTACCAGGCTGGGAGGGTGCATCCATTTGCCATGCAGTGCGGGGGATCCAAAATGGCGACCGCAATATTTTTTTTTTGAAATCGTTGCCCAAAACCCACCAAAGCACCACAGAAACATGTGAAAATTAGCTATTTTAAATGCTTGAATTTTTACAGGAGCAGCAGTGGGTTTTTCAGGATTTTATTTTATTTTATTTTATTTTATTTTATTTTATTTTTTTACACCTGCACATTTGCAATGATGGGCTCGCCCATGGGAGTGGACCATGCAAAGTTTTGGAGCCATTCCACCAATCGCATGGCCAGGTTTTGCTGACTGTACCAGGCTGGGAGGGCGCATCCATTTGCCATGCGGTGGGGGGGGGGATCAAAATGGCGACCGCAATATATTTTTTGAAATTGTTGCCCATTGAAACATGTGGAAATTAGCTATTTTAAATGCTTGAATTTTTACAGGAGCAGCAGTGGGTTTTTCTTGCAAAAAAAGTCTCCGTTGATTTTATTTTATTTTATTTTTTTTTTTTTTTTTTTACACCTGCGCATTCGCAATGATGGGCTCTCCCATGGGAGTGGACCATGCAAATTTTCCACCAATCGCATGGCCACTTGGCCAGGTTTGACCACAGAGACTTCTGGGATGTGCCAATCGGGCATAAACAGCCCACTAATCGTAAAACCTGAACCCTAAGCCTAACCCATACGCCATACACTGTCCTTCTAAGTGGGTCAGATGAGGCACCCAGATGTACCCCAATACTCACCGTAACCTCACCCGTAACTAGCCTAACCCTAGCCGTTGCGCTAAGCCGTCTTAACCCTAAGCCAGATCTACTTGCATTTATTGCGGGTGCAAAGAGTCTGCCAGTCCGTCACTTGTGGCTCTGGCTGACTCCTGCAGCTCCCTCCAGGAGCCCGTTACTAACGACAACGAAAAAACAAAAAAACGAACCGACTAATTTTTGCAAATTTTCACGAAAAACGGAAACGAGCCGAAACGGAACCGGCCCGACTAACGACAACTCGAAAAAATTTTTTTTCAAGTCGTGCCCATCTCTATTCAGGAGCAAGTTAATAGTTAAAGGTATTAGCTGTTAGGGCAATTTATTGTTTTTTTCTTTGCAGGTGAGGTTTCCTTAAAGTTTTGCTGCAGAAAACTATGGTACCTGTCAGGAAACTATAGAGGAGCCATAAGAGTGTAAAAGCTAGTCAATAGAATGAGAATATCTCTCTTATATTTGTTTAACCAATAACCCTGATTAGGGTGTTTGTCAGTTTTGCACCCATAAATTAGGATGCTGCAATAGTTAAGAAAAGTGTTTTTGTCTCCTGGCAGGAAAATACATTTTCCAGAATAAGAAATATTTCTTAACTGTAAAAAATGTCTAATTATCCTTTTATGGGTTCACCTGGACCTAGCCTATGACAATGCCAAGTGGAAGGCCAAAACAAGAATAGCGGACCCCACAACCAAGTGGGACAGACGCTAAGAAAAAGAAGAAGAAGAAAATATGTTGAATTATACTTTTGACCTCATTCCAAACAATGGCAATACAATACCTGTAAATGTATCAATACTTTGGGATCAATTTTTCTGACAAAAATTGGAACAGCTTTTCTCTTGCTGGAATGGAGCATCACAAGACTGTAATTTTTATGCTGGGTCATTTTGTTGGTGAATACAACATTCAGAGATTTTTTTTATTACAGCCATACATTTCACCGAATTGCTTTGTCAATAATAGGAATACCGAACAGGCCATCAGTTGCAGAAATAAGATGGAGCTCTGCTTTCTATAGAGCAGTTATAAAAATTGCCCTTACAGCTAGAGGTGGAATAAACAAAACTTTTAGTTGCAATGAAAACTTTTAGTTATTAGATGACAGATATAACAAGTGAGCTCAATATTGTAAGGGAACAAATGACATGAAACAAGCAGCTATTATGAAGCATCCTTATGATATATCATTCTCTTCATTTTTGATAATCAGGCTGTAAATGTAGATGAAAAACACAACAGGAAGGTGCCAGCAAACTCAAACGAACCTCACCAATTGCAAAAAGGGCAAAAAGGATCACATCCAGGTATTACTCTGAGGGGACAACACCATTGACACAGAATGAGTGAAGTGCTCCAGGATCAGAACAGTAAGATCTGCATTATTTTCAGTTGACTACATGACATACAAGTCAATGCAAATCAAACTATGATCTCTCCTCATCCCTGCATAGATTTTTTTCTTTCTCTATGCTGGAAATTCTACATTTTTGGAATCAAATATATTTGCATCAGTTTGGAAATTTGAGCTGATCTGGAGGGTGTTGTAGCCATTCTCTTTGAAAGCCATTCTATCTGCCTATAGCAGCAGTGACAGAGGAAGGGCAGAAAGGAAACTGGCTATAGTTTCAATCTCCTCCTCCTTGAACTTGGTGCCTGTGTCTGCTTTCATCTATATCAATCAATCAATCAATTTTATTTTACAGCCAAAGGCCCGATAATATCTCTATATGTTTCTTCTTCTTTTTCATTAAAAAGCTTGCTGCCTTAGTGCAAGGGCAGTGAGGTGACCAAAAGGTGGTGATGGGGAAGAATGACGAATGAGCAGAGAGAAAAGAGAAAATCATCAATCAGCATTGTTTGCAGCTTGTTAAGGTACCTCTGCTCTGGTTGTTCAGGTCTACAGGAGCCACGGTTTCAGCAGAGCTACTTGAACAAGCTGCAAATGAGTACAAATTTTGGCCTTGTGCTCTGCTCCAGTGTATTGAAGTGAATTAACCTGGGGAAGCCTGATTTTCCAGATGTGGCATCACAGCAGATCCATTCTCATTGTTTTCTTTGTGTAGTCACACCCTAACCAGAGTGAATTTGCTAAATCAATACAAGTTAGTTACAGAAGCATTGACTTACCCAAGTCCAATTACTTCTATAGATCTGTTCTGATGGACTGCTAACATGACCAAGGCGAACAGTCTTTTTTTAGACTTTTATAGTGCAATCCTACATGTGTTAACTCAGAAATTTACTTGAATTCAGTCAGGTTTACCCACAGGAAAATGTATATAGAATTGCAGCCTAAAGTGGTAAACTTTCTAGAAATGGGATTAAAAAGAATAGAGTGCAGTTGAAGTGAAAGGATCAAGGTAAAAGAGGAAACATGTCCCTGCAGGTATTGGTTGGCTGTTATCTTCCACCTTTCGCTACGACTAATATTCTGGCCTGGGTTTGTGGGACTTGTAGTCCAAATGTTTTCTACTCTTCTATAAAGAATGTGGCAAAAAGTTATTGGAAGCAAAACAAGAGAGTAATGTATGTCATCACCAACGTCTTGCTTAATGTCCAATGACAAATATTTAGAAGGCTCAGCTCTCTTTCTCTATCCTATGAACAACACTCTGGAGAACTTTGCCTCATCTGGAATTATCCTCTAGGTTCTATGGGTGTTCTTTCCTCAGGGAGCCTTGTGGTTCAGTGGTTAAACTGCTGTGCTGCAGTTATACCTGTGCTCATGACCTGGGGTTCAACTCCAGGCAGCAGGGTCAAGGTTTGCTCAGCCTTCCATCCTTCCAAAGTCAGTAAAATGAATATGCACCTCATTGGGGTGGGGGTGGGGATATGTAGCCTCCATAATTACTTGGAAACTGCCCCCGAGAATGCTTTAAGCACCGTGGGGTGGTATATATATAAGCAGCACCCCTTCTTTTGCTTTGCTTTTAGTTCTGCCATTGCTCAGGGCATAGCCTCTTAACACACTTTGCACTGCCTTGTTAGCGGCTGCAAATTGGAAACAATAATTAAAAAGAAAAGCTAGATAAAAGGAAGCCAGGCGAAAGAAATTATGCTCCTATGTGAACACACACACACACACACACACACACACACACACACACACACACACACACACACACACACACACACAGAGAGAGAGAGAGAGAGAGAGAGAGAGAGAGAGAGAGAGAGAGAGAGAGAGAGAGAGAGAGAGAGAGAGAGAGAGAGAGAGACACACACACACACACTCAAATACAAACAACAAACATAGAGGCAAAACAGGACTGTGTGTTTGTTGGCATAAAAATCTACCAGGTCCTGCTAGCTATAAATTTATTTGCTTATCTTTGAGCAAGAATCTGGATCTACAGAGTGCGATGAAATTAATAAACTAGTATGTGCACCTTGGGCAAATATCTACGTGATATTTTCAGTATCCTGAAAATAAGAGGATGTGGATAGAACACTGCAATTCTCTGCCAGGGATGGAAAATGTGGCTGGCTCGTGATTATGGAAACAAATTGCACTTCAACAATATCTCCAGAGGAAAGTATTTTATCTGGGTCAGTGGAATCTTCAACAATGATTGCTTCCCTGATAATGCATAGGACAGTACTGGGCATATTCTTGAACAAACTGTAATCTAGAACAGAGTGACACTTATGTTCAAAGATCTGTGTCGGGTTCACTGTGTTATCAACCACTTGTGTAAAAGTGTAAGGTTACTAAGGCAGAGAAATAAGAAGAATGGCTACTAGTCACACAATTAGAGATGGGCACGACTTGAAATTTTTTTGTCGTTAGTCGGGCCGGTTCCGTTTCGGCTCGTTTCCGTTTTTCGCGAAAATTCACAAAATTCGCAAAAATTAGTCAGTTCGTTTTTTTTGTTTTTTTGTTGTCGTTAGTACTGGCTTGGGGAGGGGGTAGCGGGCTCCTGGAGGGAGCTGCAGGAATCAGCCAGAGCCACAAGTGACGGACTGGCAGACTCTTTGCACCCGCTGTGTCTCACGTACTTGCATGTAGTGCAATGCAAGTAGATCTGGCTTAGGGTTAAGACGGGTTAGCGGAACGGCTAGGGTTAGGCTAGTTACGGGTGAGGTTAGGGTGAGTATTGGGGTGCACCTCTGGGTGCCTCTCTGACCCACTTAGAAGGACAGTGTACTGGCGTATGGGTTAGGCTTAGGGTTCGGGTTTGGGCTACGATTAGTGGGCTGTTTATGCCCGATTGGCACATCCCAGAAGTCTCTGTGGTCAACCTGGCCAAGTGGCCATGCGATTGGTGGAAAATTTGCATGGTCTACTCCCATGGGCGAGCCCATCATTGCAAATGTGCAGGTGTAAAAAAATAAAATAAAATAAAATAAAATAAAATAAAATAAAATCAACGGAGACTTTTTTTTGCAAGAAAAACCCACTGCTGCTACTGTAAAAATTCAAGCATTTAAAATAGCTAATTTTCGCATGTTTCTGTGGTGCTTTGGTGGGGTTTTGGGCAACGATTTCAAAAAAAAAATATTGCGGTCGCCATTTTGGATCCCCCCCACCGCATGGCAAATGGATGCGCCCTCCCAGCCTGGTACAGTCAGCAAAATCTGACCATGCGATTGGTGGAATGGCTCCAAAACTTTGCATGGTCCACTCCCATGGGCGAGCCCATCATTGCGAATGCGCAGGTGTAAAAAAATAAAATAAAATAAAATAAAATAAAATCAACGGAGACTTTTTTTTGCAAGAAAAAGCCACTGCTGCTACTGTAAAAATTCAAGCATTTAAAATAGCTAATTTTCGCATGTTTCTGTGGTGCTTTGGTGGGGTTTTGGGCAACGATTTCAAAAAAAATATTGCGGTCGCCATTTTGGATCCCCCGCACTGCATGGCAAATGGATGCGCCCTCCCAGCCTGGTACCAGCAGCGCAGCAGTAGCAATAGCCAAGGAGAGGGGGGCAGGGACCCCCCCAAATAAAACACCCTTCTGGCCTAGTAGGTGCCCTCAGACAGTTTTCGCCTACTTTTAGGGCCGGGAATCGTTTTTTTTTAACTTTTAAAAACTTTTTTTCTGTGCCGCTTGGCATTGCGCGATCGCTGCGATGTAAGTAACGAGCACGACAAATCAGACCAAATTGTTCGTTCGTCGGTTCGAGCTCGAATTCTGGTGGAGTAATTCCCGTTTCCGTTTCCGTAGAGTAACGGATACGAGTAACGGAAACGGAAACGGGAATACCGCTAAGTCGTGCCCATCTCTACACACAATGGCAATGCATTGCCTTTAATGTTAGACACAGTATCTGTTTGAATTACCAGTTGCTGGGGTGCACAAATGGGAGAGTGCTTACTGCACTCATGTCTTTCTTGTGGAGCTAACTCTGTGGCAATAAGATGTGAGGCTAGATAGGCCTTTCAGCCAATGCAGATTTATTCCATGGGTTTAAGGAATGTGAATGCTGCATCACTAGGCATTAGGCAACAGGCTATGGAACAAGAGGCTGGCAGGCCAAAGAGCCATGACAGGGGCATAGGTGAAATTGTGCCTCACAAGAACCATGTGACTTCTGGCTTCTTCAACTGTGAGACACAAAATGTAGAATCTATAAGTTGGCAGTTCAGGAGGGCAGGCAACCAAGCAACCATAAATGAACAATAGATTAATTAGGAGGCTGGTAGGTACAAGAAGGCTAGCTTCTCAAGTAGCCCATGGAATGAAAGCCAGGAGACAGTGATATTTGCAGCAATGCAACAAACACAGAAATAAAAGAGAATAAAGAGACCTAGTCTGGGAGTTAGGGAATAGACCCTAATACCCTGATTGTGATTAATTTACTCAAAGGCCCTAGAACAGCACTGGGAAACCTTTTAGAGGTCGAGTGGCCAAACTGTGATTCAAAATCCACTTATTTTTTACAAAGTGCCAATACGGCAATTTAACCTGAATACAGTGATACCCCGGGTTACAAATGGTTTGGTGTTACCCTTCAGGAAAGCAAGGATCGAAGAGCAGGCTTTTGAATTTCCCATGGCCATACCATCTGCTCTTTGAGCTCCACTTTCCCAAAAGGGTAGCACCCCTGCTCTTCAACACTCTCTTTTCTGAAGGGTGGCACCCCTGCTCTTTGATCCTTGCTTTCCCAAAGGGTAGCACACCTGCTCTACAATCCTCATTTTCCCGGAGGGTAGCAGCCTTGCTCTTCGATCCTTGCTTTCATGAAGGGTAGCACCCCCTGCTCTTCCGTCCTACCATGCCACTCTGGGCATCCCAAAAGTGGCATGGCTGGAGAGTAAACTGGGGCTACAAAGGAGCCCACGAGCCACTGCCTCCCCTTCACATGGCTCTCTGCAGG
Organism: Phrynocephalus guinanensis; assembly: GCA_037367245.1. Lineage (NCBI taxonomy): Eukaryota > Metazoa > Chordata > Lepidosauria > Squamata > Agamidae > Phrynocephalus > Phrynocephalus guinanensis. Next base: position 54,492,544 of record CM074741.1, on the reverse strand, counting down.
GAGCACAGTGGTGTGCTCTGAGCAGAGGGGGAAGTGCCATCATAGTGAGAGGGTTATGTCATGTGCCCACAGAAAGAGGAATCTATACAGTGCAACAATTACCTTACTTTAGTTGCATCTACTGTATATGAACTAAGGAACGGGAGCCGGTGCATATTTAGTGGCCAGTGGCTTGACAGACTATCTCTAGCACGTCAGCAGTAGAAGTTCATAGAGGTTCATCTGATAATCTCTTTCTGCCTTGCCATTTCCTCTTTGTGTACTTTATTACTGTTGATTTTCCCCATATGTAGATCTGCAGTGACACTTTCCCCTTAATTTTTCTGCTTTTAACCCCATTAATGCCAGCACCACCACTGTCCCTTGTAAATCAGTGGTCCCCAACCCCCGGGCCGCGGACCGGTGCCGGTCCGTGGACCGGTTGGCACCGGGCCGCCTGGGGAGGCTGGGGAGGCTCCTCCCCTTTTCCCACGCCGCCCTCCTCCTCCTCCTCTTCTCTCCCGCGGGCAGCCGGAGGAGGAGTCGCCGCTGCCGGACACGGCGCACGGGCGGGGGGGGGAGCCCGGGGCTCCTGGGCGGGCGGGCCCCGCCTTCTCCTCCTGTTGGCGGCCGGAGGCAAGCGGCGGCGCAGAGGTGCCCCAACCGAGGCGGGCCGCAGCGGCCACGACCGCGGCCACGGCAGCCGCCCGGGTTCGGCTGTGGCTCCGCGGCCGGCGGCGGGGGCGCCCCGCCGCCGCCGCGGCCGGCTCGGCGGTCCCGGTGGCGCCCTCGGGCCGGAGACGCCACCCCCACCGGCCTCCCTCCCCTCCCCCCTCCCGCTCGCCCGCCCGAAGGCCGCAGCCGAGGCAAGCGGCGGCGCAGAGATGCCCCACCGAGGTGGGCGGCGGCGGCGGCCGCGGGGCGCCCCCGCCGCCGGCCGCGGAGCCACAGCCGAACCCGGGCGGCTGCCGTGGCCGCGGTCGTGGCCGCCGCGGCCCGCCTCGGTTGGGGCACCTCTGCGCCGCCGCTTGCCTCCGGCCGCCGACAGGAAGAGGAGGCGGGGGCCCGCCCGCCCAGGAGCCCCGGGCTCCCCCCCGCCCGTGCGCGCGGGGGGGAGCGCACGCCCGACGCCCCCAGCCGGCGAGCGCCGCCGCCGCCGCCGCCGCTCCTGTGGCCCCCCCAAGGTACACACGCCAAGCCCCCCCGCACCTCCTCCTCCCCCTCCTCCCTCCCCCATCCCCCGCCCCCCCACACCCTCCCCTGCCCCCCCCACACCCCCTCCCCACCCCCACCCCCGGGCCACGGGAAAATAATCAAACAAATACCGGTCCGTGGAGACAAAAAGGTTGGGGAGCACTGTTGTAAATGATAGGCTGCTTTTTGCTGTGCCCTGTTTTCGCTCTGAGACTACACAAATACCCCCTTTTGGGTCCCTTTTTTTTCATTTTTGGTAAAATACAGTGCAGACCCCTAATTTTTCCAAACAAACATGACTTCAAATCTAGTAAAGTCAAAGGGGGGAATTAACAAAAATCAGCTTGTTAGTACAGGAGAACTGCTTTGTTCTGCTTGTCATGTCAGAGAATTAAAATTTCCAAGTTTTATGCAAATTTTGAATAGTGGGAAGAGATTTAATAAGGTCTGATCAGTAAGGTGCACTAAACAGCCTAACTGACTTCCCTTTTAAACATGTTAATAAATGTCTTTTCTTTGATGTTTAGCTTCGTGTCCTAGTTAAGCAGTTCAACTAGCTTCATGTCCTAGTTACGCAGCAGGAATCAGAATAATTTTGTTTTTAATGTTGATGTCTCAGCTTATTTCATGGAATTAAGGCTGCTATTCTATACCAGTTTATTTGCAAATATGACTTTCTGCAGTCAATGGGATTTATTTCAGTGGAAGACTGCAGGGTAAAACCAGCATATTCTGATTGCACAACACATAGCCTGCCTGATTTTCAAAACAAAATAGATGTTTAGGTGTAGTGTTCTCTATGTGTACTCAAGGTTGTCTCATTGATGTTGTTGTTTGTTGTGTATCTGAGTGGTGATTGTGATCATCCTTATACATCAAGGAAAAAGGCTCACTCATGCCTACTACAGTATAAGTGATCATTGGTAATTAAAACTAGAATAGTAGTAGCTGTATAGTTGGACATACAGAATTGGAAAATTAACAAAAAGAGAGGATCAGAGATGGGAACAGATCAAGAAAATTGTGATTCATTTTGATTCATGGTTTGTCAAGATTTACGAATCACAACAATGAATTTATGATTTCTTTTCTTACGAACTCATGAATTCATATGTTAATTTCCTTTGTTTTTTTTTTTTTACTTTAAAATACTATAAAATGTCCCCAAGGCACTTAGAGACACTAAAATTGCAGAAAAAACCCAATTCCCCACTATGTCACCTTGACAGAGGGTGGACTCAGTGATCCGCAGGGTCCCTCCCTGCTGTGTTGTTCTAAGATTATTATGTGCAGATGATCTGAGGACACATTGGCTGAAATCCTTGTATACAAAACAAAATGGCAGTAATGATACCCAAAAATGTCAGCAAGTGCTATTCACAAAGCACATGTGACATACAAAAGCCTTAACAGGAGTCTCACAATCAATTGTGCATTCTAATTGCATGATCTGGACTGCCTAAGCATGTTTATAAAGCTATAAAAATGTTGGCGAACCTATGGCACAGGTGCCAAAGGTGGCACTCGGAGCCTTTTCTGGGGGCACCTGACATCACCCCTTCACAGCCACCTGTATTCAGTTTAAATTGCTATATTGGCACTTTGTAAAAAAATTAGTGGGTTTTGAATTGCAGTTTGGGCACTCGGTCTCTAAAAGGTTCATCATCACTGACCTATAACTTTATGTTACCTGAGGAGAAATAGGATTTTAATCACTGCATCAAGGTCTGGACCATCTCTGAGCCCAGTAGCTGCTCATGCTTGTTGCAGTTCCTGGAGTGGAAGGTACAGTAGCCAATAGTGGGCAGAGTGAGACACAAAAGTGAGTACAGTGGACCCTTGTATAACAAACGGTTTGTATAACATAAAAATGTACAACATAAAAAACTCAGGAGATAGGGGAAATTTGCTTAACATAATTGCCCATGGGGCAAATCTGTACAACATAAAAATGGGATCACTCTGTTTTCAATGCATTCCTATGGGAGATTTGTATAAAGGAAAATTTGCTTAACATAATTTCATTTGGAACAAATTAATTCCTTTATACAAGATACCACTGTATTCCTACGCACAGCCAGCCAGCCAGGAAAGGCATACAGCCAAGTGGCAAGCAGGCAAACCATGAATCATTTATTTTTATTTTCTAAGGCAACAGGTCAAACAGGGAGCAGATAAAAGCATGGTCACAAAGAAGTCAGATTATTTTGCAAATGTTTGGGCAAGCACAAGGCAACAAAAACTAAAGGGAAAATTGAAGCTTCATCCATCTGTTGTCTTCAACAGTTTTTGTCTGGGTGCTGTATTAATTGATCTTAACATGGGATGTTTCCCTTCTGCTGACATCATTTGGTTACTTGCTACAGGTTGTTGAGCCTGGAGGCATCACCAACATCATCTATACTGTTTACTCTGCTCCAGTACTAGGAGTTGCTGTCCCTCAGTTTTTCATTGTCTCCTGGGGGAAATGAGTCCTACCTGGCAGGATAGTGCATGTGCCTCTTGAAGTCCTTCAGCTGCACCATCAAGTCTGCCGGTTCTGGTTTTCCTCCTGCTGATATAGGTCATCCTGGCCTTCATTCTCTGAAGAAGATTTGACCATGCAGGGCATGACAGTGGCACGAAGATCTGTTATGGGCACATTTCAGAGTTTGTGCAGCATAACAATAAGTGAGAAATTCATGTGAGAAAATAGATGGCGAAATATCACATTTCTAGTATTATGTGGATGAGTGGACCCCGCCACTAAGTGGGACAGATGCTAAGAAAAGGAAGAAGAAAATTGTATGGTATATGTTTTTATGAAATGTACTAAAAGAGCATATTATAGGTATTACATGCAGATAACTATTGTAGTAAGTCAAGAAAATGTTTCATGCTGGAAGTTTATCATGTATTGTTCCTCACTTCTTTTAAAATCCATTGTACCTTGTCAAAACACATGTTCTTCCATTTTCCATGGGATTTGGAAATGTTCTGATACAATGTTTTCAGATCCACTCTTTCACTGATCAAAGGGAGCTTTTAGCTTTTATGTGTTTGAAACATCTGAAGTGCAGAAAATGTACAAACAACAATGGCTGCTTGGGCTTCTGAGCCCATTAGCTCTAATTCTAGTTGAATTTGAAGCTCAAAAACCCAATTTGCTCTGCATAGATTTGTAACTTTTATTAGGATAAGTAGAAGAAAGCCTTTTAGAAAGCATTTATTACAATTGTATATTTTCATGACATCCCTTAAAAAAGCCCTGAGGGGTAGGTTATATGGAAAAGGCAGAAGAAAGAAAGTACAGCCCCAGTGAACTAATCAACCAAACAAAAACAAGCCGAGATGCATCAGGGGATTCAAGACTCCTGCCTGGAGCTCAGAAATGAAAATTTATACCAACATGTTACTGATGTTTCTGCATGGTACTAATACGTGCAGTACACTTTCATTTCTGAGCTGGAGGGGTTCACCTCATCATTCAGATCTTTGTTTTTGTTGACTAATTCCCCTTCGTGAAATGTTTGGTGAACATTGTTGTTCCTGGGAGTACCTAGTACTAACATTGAAGAAGAAGAAGAAGAAGAAGAAGAAGAAGAAGAAGAAGAAGAAGAAGAAGAAGAAGAAGAAGAAGAAGAAGAAGAAGAAGAAGAAGAAGAAGAAGAAGAAGAAGAAGAAGAAGGGAGCAGCTCAATGAGTTAGGAATACTCTGTGGCATGCTCAGGAGCCACAAAACATTGAATGAATTGAAGGACAGGCATAGAGCCGACTTTAAGTAGCTAGGAAAAGAGAAAACATGCAGCCTCAAAGGCTTAAAACACCACTGTTTGCTGACTGGAGAAGCTAACTGGCAGAGAAGGCAAGGAGAAGTGCAGAAGGGTAAGGAGGAGAATGGAATACATTATACAAGAAGTGGTGGTGAACCTTTGGCACTCTAGATGTTTCTGACCACAACTCCCAGAATTCTGAGCCTGTGCTGCCTATGACAAAGGACTGTGGGAGTTGTGGTCCAAAACATCTGGAGGACCAAAGGTTCGCCACCCCTGCATACCATTGGGTCTTCCTGTTCCATTTCTTTCCTTCTTCTTTCTTTCATCTTGGTGAGAAATGAACAAAAGAGGGTGGAGAAAGATCCATGCAGATGTAAAGGGCAAATAGTATCTTAGAACTGCAGAGCTGGAAATGACTCTGTGAGTCCTCTCTGAGTCCAGCACTTGTCAGGAAGGCACAGTGGGGAATCAAACTCCAAACCTTTGGTTCCACAGCCAGATACTTAAACCACTGAGCTGTCCTCATTGTCTGGAGAGTGCACTGTGACTCTGAGAACTAACCTTTAGATGTCTTTAGGGATGGAATGATAGTGAGAGCTGCCCATAGAAATCAGTGGAATAATACAACTGGCACAAAATCAAGAGTTTGTTGCAGAGGCCTGCTTATCTAAGTGCTCTCCCAGATAGAGCTTTAACTGTGCAATTATACAGCCTCATTTATAGAACTTTATGGAGAAGCCGGAAGACCCGGTCTCTTACTTGAAAAACTCCCATGATTTGTTCTCATGCTTTCAAGTCTGATAAGGAAGAAAAGATGGAATAGCTATGTAATATAATTTTATTCATACCATCAGCAGATTCCACTTTATGTTGACACATGAATTCCAAGCTAGTCCTCTCTTCGTGTAACTTGCTCATTATCAGCTCATTCTATCAGCTCATTATCCATTTGCAGCCTATATAAGGCCATTTCCATGGTCTATGAGGCTGTGGGCAACGGTGTGGATGCCCCTGTTGGTGGGCCACCTTGCTTGTTCTCTGAGCTTCTGCAGTTTCACACTGTGAGTTTTCCAGTGGACCTGAGAGAAAAATAACATTTTCAGGAAGACTCAGGCAGGAAGAACCCAGAGAGCAAGAAGAGGCCCTGGGAACAGGTGTTAGGGGAGGGAATCTATGGAGATAGTCATCTGGGATGATACAAGGAGAGCTCTAGAAGGTATGGGACCCGTCAGGACTGGAGAAGAAGAAAAAGACCACAGAATGTGCTATAGAAACTGAAGACATATTCCTTGATATGATGGTTAATAAGAACAGCCCTGCTGGAACAGGCCACAGCCCATCCAGTCCAGCATTCTGTCTCACACAATGGCTCACCATTTGCTTCAGAGTAGAGATGGGCACGACTTAGCGGTATTCCCGTTTCCGTTTCCGTTACTCGTATCCGTTACTCTACGGAAACGGAAACGGGAATTACTCCGCCAGACTTCGAGCTCGAACCGACGAACGAACAATTTGGTCTGATTTGTCGTGCTCGTTACTTGCATCGCGCAATGCCAAGCGGCACAGAAAAAAAGTTTTTAAAAGTTAAAAAAAACCCCGATTCCCGGCCCTAAAAGTAGGCGAAAACTGTCTGAGGGCACCTACCAGGCCAGAAGGGTGTTTTATTTGGGGGGGGGGGTTCCCCACCCCCTTCTCCTTGGCTATTGCTACTGCTGCGCTGCTGGTACCAGGCTGGGAGGGCGCATCCATTTGCCATGCAGTGCGGGGGATCCAAAATGGCGACCACAATATTTTTTTTGAAATTGTTGCCCAAAACCCCACCAAAGCACCACAGAAACATGCGGAAATTAGCTATTTTAAATGCTTGAATTTTTACAGTAGCAGCAGTGGGTTTTTCTTGCAAAAAAAAGTCTCCGTTGATTTTATTTTATTTTATTTTATTTTATTTTTTTACACCTGCACATTCGCAATGATGGGCTCGCCCATGGGAGTGGACCATGCAAAGTTTTGGAGCCATTCCACCAATCGCATGGCCAGGTTTTGCTGACTGTACCAGGCTGGGAGGGCGCATCCATTTGCCATGCGGTGGGGGGGGATCCAAAATGGCGACCGCAATATTTTTTTTGAAATTGTTGCCCAAAACCCCACCAAAGCACCACAGAAACATGCGAAAATTAGCTATTTTAAATGCTTGAATTTTTACAGTAGCAGCAGTGGGTTTTTCTTGCAAAAAAACAGTCTCCGTTGATTTTATTTTATTTTATTTTATTTTATTTTATTTTATTTTTTTACACCTGCACATTTGCAATGATGGGCTCTCCCATGGGAGTAGACCATGCAAATTTTCCACCAATCGCATGGCCACTTGGCCAGGTTGACCACAGAGACTTCTGGGATGTGCCAATTGGGCATAAACAGCCCACTAATCGTAGCCCAAACCCGAACCCTAAGCCTAACCCATACGCCAGTACACTGTCCTTCTAAGTGGGTCAGAGAGGCACCCAGATGCACCCCAATACTCACCGTAACCTCACCCGTAACTAGCCTAACCCTAGCTGTTGCGCTAAGCCGTCTTAACCCTAAGCCAGATCTACCTGCATTGCACTACATGCAAGTACGTGAGACACAGCGGGTGCAAAGAGTCTGCCAGTCCGTCACTTGTGGCTCTGGCTGACTCCTGCAGCTCCCTCCAGGAGCCCGCTACCCCCTCCCCAAACCAGTACTAACGACAACGAAAAAATGAAAAAACGAACCGACTAATTTTTGCAAATTTTCGCGAAAAACGGAAACGAGCCGAAACGGAACCGGCCCGACTAACGACAACTCGAAAAAAATCTTTTTTTCAAGTAGTGCCCATCTCTACTTCAGAGTATTCCCAAGCAGATGTCTTCACCTGCTTACAATTCCCTGCAAATGGGAGATATCCTGCCTATCTCTCCAACCCAGAGGTTGTCCTTAGGCATCCATAATGATAGCCATTGATACCTTTGTTCTCCATGAACTTGTCTAATCCTTTCTTAAAGCTGCTAAGGCTGACAGCTGTCACCACTTCTTCTGGCAGGGGGTTCCACAGAACAGTGATTCTCTGGGTGAAAAAGTACTTTCTCTTATTTGTTTGAGATCTAGTTTCATGGAGTGTCCCCTAGTTCTAGTGTTGTGCGATAGGGAAAACAGTTTTTCCTTATCTACTTTGTCTATACCGTGTATGATTTTATAAACTTCAATTAGGTCACCTCTTAGGCACCGTCATTCAAGAGTGAAGAGGCCCAGCCGTAGCAGCCTCAGATGGTAAGGAAGTTGTTCCACTCCCCTAATCATTTTGGTTGCCTTCCTCTGCACTTTTTCCATTTCCATAATATACTTCTGGAGGTATAGGACCAGAACTGTACACAGTATGCCAGATGGGGCCTCACCATAGATTTATAAAGAGGCAAAATGACACTTTCTGACTTATTTTATATACCCCTCCTAATGATCTCTAGCATTGAGTTTGCTTTTTTCACATCATCAGCAGCAGCAACAACAACAGCTTTTTGAAAGAGCTGTTTCTCTTTAAATATGCTACATAAGATTACTTATGACCTGGTAATGCCTCATGACAGGGGCTTATGTGGCAGCTAGGAGAGTCTAAAGCCGGGAAAATACAACAGTGGAGTTAGAAAAACTCAGCTTGCCAAATAATATATTGTCAATAATAAATGTTAGACAGGATACCCTTAATGAAGGTAGCTCAAAAGGATAACAACAGAAGAACCCTAATACTGTATCAGGAGTAGAAAAGGGCTCCTTTGCAGCAAAGACAGTTCAAAGTACAGGAAAAGATTGGTCTCTTGGGATTTCTATGTCTCCGATGGCAGCCTAGAACAAATTAGCTGTACATCAAAGCAAAGGCCGGGAGAGGAGCCTTAGAGAAGGCAAAAGATTATATGTGAAAAGATTCACAGAGTGCATCTTGATGCTTGTCATTAATGAATCATGCATCCTATAATGGATAGGTCAAAGAAGTACCCTTCACTCAAATATGTCATTATTCTAAATTGATAATCATTCCTCTTGTCAAGGACATTTTCTAGAGATGGCTTCTATGCATTACAGTATAAAAACTTTTGTTAGCTTTACAATGGAGAAATTATATAAGTTTTGGCATTTCCAAAGGAAAAAAAGGTTATATTTTCTTATTGGTTTCCAGTGTCCTCAGAGTTACTCAAAAACTAGGTTACATACACACCCAGCCAAATCCACCCAAACACATGGACATGGACACATAAATGAAAAACAACAACAGGATGGCTTGTACTTTGTTTGACAACTTTGACAAAGTAAGATCTCTGACAAGATCTCTGTTTAGCTTTGATTATTTATTTTAATATATTACTGTGGTGTACAACTGGATTAGTACTTTTTTCTCAGTGTGAGGAATTTGTATCTAACCAGTTTATCTACTGCAGGCATGTCCAAAGTCAGGCCCGGGGGCCAAATGCAGCCCATCTTCAAATTTCCAGCGGCCCACAGCCTCTTCTCCCCGCCGACTCAGCCTGTCATGCATCCTTGCCAGCTGGCCTTTCTTTATACCGGATGGAGGCGTCAGCTTGCAGTTTTACGGTCTGCCCACCTTCCCTGCCTCTGACCACTCCCCAGCCACCTGCCCAACCTACCCACCCCAGCTCTGTTGCTGCAGCATCCTCCCTGTCTCCTTGCATGTTATAGAGACTTGTCCAAAGTCTGTTCCGGGGGGCAAATGTGGCTGAATGGTTGGCCCCCACACATTTTCACCTTGACAAATCTGGCCTTCCTTGCAAAAAGTTTGCACACCCCAATCTACTGGTTATTAAATTCTTCTAGGTGAAAATAAATCTGATTGATATTATCCAGTCAGATCACACATTATGAACCCCAACTCCCTTTGCTAAATCTTGTCTCAGGATTATAGCCAGTTTCTTCTGGGCATGTTATTTCCAGGGCAGAATGCTTTGTAGTTGTCTGATTTAAAGTATCATTATTCCAGTCCACTTTAGTTCACTGGTACTAAGTACTGCAATGTTTATATAGTCAATTTCTTGGTTTATGGTTTTTAGAATTCTTGGTTCTTACTTCTCAAGTTCCATGTTCCATGTTCCATGTTCCAGTTGCATGTGTTGTGCAATATTGGAGTTTCCTTTCACTTCTGTGCACATCAGCCTCTAGATCAGTGATGGCGAACCCTTTAGAGACCGAGTGCCCAAACTGCGATTCAAAACCCACTAATTTTTTCACCAAGTGCCAATACAGCCATTTAACTTGAATACAGGTGGCTGTGACAGGGCGATGTCATGTGCCCACAGAAAGGGCTCCGAGTGCCACCTTTGGCATTCATGCCATAGGTTCGACAACACGGCTCTAAATGATCTTACATCTACCAGCAAATCTTATTTGTACTTGTTGTTTGTAATTCTCCAGTAGCTGATTGAGTGCTTTCCAACCTGGGACTGTCATCTCTGAGCATAATCTCTTGTTTCATTTTGCATGGTCTTATTATAAAGTTTTCATGGTAAGGAAAGTTCAGTAGGCGTTTACCATTGCCACCTTCTGCTCAGTTATAGTTATAAAAGTTAGCTTTAGTGTCATCTCAATTGCTTCCTCCACTAGTCTCACTTTCCGTTACCACTCTTGTCCAGTGCCTCCCTTGAAGTGGTTCTGGTGTCTCAGCTGTCACCATTCTATATTGGGTGGCACTGCTAGGGGGTCCAGGCCTGAGATGGTGCCTGACCTCTTCATTACAGTGGTCTCAATTTCAGTAACATACAAACCTCTTCCTCTTTATTAAGATGTACATCCAAGAAGGAGAGGAATGAAGGAGAAAATGATAAACTGAGGATGTCATACTTTGGACAGAGCATGAGAAGGCAAGATTTGCTGGAAGAGACATTAATGCTTGGGGAAAATAGAAGACAGCAGGAAAAGAGGAAGACTGAAGATAAGATAGATTGACTCCCTAATGTAGTGGTTCCCAGCCTTGGGTCCCCAAATGTTCTTATATAACTCCTTGAAATCCTGGCCAGCACAGCTAGTCATGAAGGCTTCTGGGAATTTTAGTTCAAGAACATGTGTCCTAAAGGAAGTCATAGGTGTGAGTTTACAAGAGTAGAGCAAGGCTGTTGAGGACCAGATGTTTTGGAGATTCTCATTCATAGGATTTCTATAAGTTAGATAGAACTTGATGGCATGTGACAGCTAGAGATGGGCACGACTTAGCGGTATTCCCGTTTCCGTTTCCGTTACTCGTATCCGTTACTCTACGGAAACGGTAACGGGAATTACTCCGCCAGAATTCGAGCTCGAACCGACGAACGAACAATTTGGTCTGATTTGTCGTGCTCGTTACTTGCATCGCAGCGATCGCGCAATGCCAAGCAGCACAGAAAAAAAGTTTTTAAAAGTTGGGAAAAAAAACGATTCCCGGCCCTAAAAGGAGGCGAAAACTGTCTGAGGGCACCTACCAGGCCAGAAGGGTGTTTTATTTTGGGGGGGTTTCCCTGCCCCCCTCTCCTTGGCTATTGCTACTGCTGCGCTGCTGGTACCAGGCTGGGAGGGCACATCCATTTGCCATGCAGTGCGGGGGATCCAAAATGGCGACCACAATATTTTTTTTGAAATCGTTGCCCAAAGCCCCACCAAAGCACCACAGAAACATGCGAAAATTAGCTATTTTAAATGCTTGAATTTTTACAGTAGCAGCAGTGGGTTTTTCTTGCAAAAAAAGAGTCTCCGTTGATTTTATTTTATTTTATTTTATTTTATTTTATTTTTTTACACCTGCACATTCGCAATGATGGGCTCGCCCATGGGAGTACACCATGCAAATTTTCCACCAATCGCATGGCCACTTGGCCAGGTTGACCACAGAGACTTCTGGGATGTGCCAATCGGGCATAAACAGCCCACTAATCGTAGCCCAAACCCGAACCGTAAGCCTAACCCTAACCCATACGCCAGTACACTGTCCTTCTAAGTGGGTCAGAGAGGCACCCAGAGGTGCACCCCAATACTCACCCTAACCTCACCCGTAACTATCCTAACCCTAGCCCTTGCACTAACCCGTCTTAACCCTAAGCCAGATCTACTTGCATTGCACTACATGCAAGTACGTGAGACACAGCGGGTGCAAAGAGTCTGCCAGTCCGTCACTTGTGGCTCTGGCTGACTCCTGCAGCTCCCTCCAGGAGCCCGCTACCCCCCCCAACCAGTTCTAACGAAAATGAAAAAAATGAAAAAACAAACTGACTAATTTTTGCGAAATTTCACGAAAAACGGAAACGAGCCAAAACGGACTGCCTCCGACACACGACAACTCGAAAACGTCATTTTCCCTAGTCGTGCCCATCTCTAGTGACAGCAACAGCAGCAACAGCAAAACTATAATAGCATGACCTAGTCTTTGTGTTTTTATGACGTGCAGTGAATTAGTGCCAAGCGTTTCTCCTTCCAGGTTGTCTATATGTAGGGCATCTACAAGACTTCAGATAATAAATACATATGGTGTAAAGCAGGAATGGCCAAACTTCGGCCCTCCTGATGTTTTGAACCACAACTCCAAGGATTCTAAGCTTAGATTGCCAGTGGCAAATGACTATGGGTGTTGTGGTCCAAAACATCTGGAGGGCTGAACTTTGGACATGCCTGGTTTAAAGGAATTTCCTACAGCAGGTCTGCGTGGCTTTGAGTCCAATATATCTTAATATCCTAATGATTGTAGATCCTAATGGCAATTTTAGTGGTGTGTTTTTAATATATTGTATTTATTGCATTTACATGTTTTATTGTTCTAATTTTATTGTATCTTGATGTTTTAATTGTTCATTCTGATTGTGAGCCGCCCAGAGACCTTTGGGTAGTGGGCGGCATACAAGCTACATAAATAAATAAATAAATAAATAAATAAATAAATAAATAAATAAATAAATAAATAAAATATCTTGGACATACCTATTTTTTTTCAGTTTTCTGCTTCTGTAAAGGCATGGAAACTGTCGCACATGTAACAGAGAGCAAATAGTCTGTCTTTAATTTGAGAGCAGGTAAATTTTGAAGTCCTGCTCACCAACAATCCTTACCTTCATTGCACAATTACAAAGTTGGTATGGCATGACATGAACACAAGTAAACAGTTGGTTGGCACTTTCATTATTCAGTGAGGTGGCCTGACATTGTATCTGAAAAGGCTCACTTCCATGATCTGTATGGTTTTAAATTTTAATGCTAAAACAGTGTGCAAAGGTTTACAAAAGCAGATTGTCCTGAAAGCCCTTTGTCTAGTTATTTTTGGCTTCGCAGGCAAAGAAATGTCAATTTGAAAAGTCATTACAATTGGCTAATGCAGTTATTGTTCAAAATATATTTGAGAAGGGCAAAATGAAGGTAAATACCAGAGGTTGCAAACACTCCTGCATTTTTAAAAAACCAACAAAAATCATCCAACAGTCAAGAGTTACAGGTTTTTTCACTTTAGGTAAAAGCAATATTGAGTGGGCCTTGCTTCATTCTTCTGAACAGTGAATGCCATTTTATGGGACTGTGTGTATGCCTTCTGGTTCTGTTTCCCAGCAACAAATATACTGAGTCTAGGAGGGTGGACCTGGATGTAAGAATAAACTGTCATCATTTTCACTGTGATTTAGGAGAGGAACAAGAGAGGGATGGCTTGAGTCACCTCAGTGACTACATTACAAAAAGAGTAAAGCAATTTATCCTTGCAGTGGGCTATGCTGGGGGCTAAATGACCATCTGATCGCCCACTTAACATGTTTCAGTCTTTTATTTTGGTCTTTTTACTTTGTTTTCATTTATGTTTGTCTCACAGACATCTTGTGTAGCGCTCTCTCTCCTCCAGTTAAAGATGGTAGAAGAACTTTGCAATTCTGTTGTGATTTGGAACCAAGTTTCATTAAGGCAAAGGTCACAAAAATGGAAAAGAAAGCTCTCTTATATTCCAAGCTTTCAGATTGCATCCTGTTAGCCTGTGTGCCGCCACGGGATTCTCCATTATCCCTGTTGTAATGTACTCCTCAGCCATCTGTCTGTTATCTGTCATCAAGCCACAGGCCTTTACTAATCTGCTGGATAGAAGGACTTACATTCTCAGATCTTTCATCACATGTCATGCTCGCAAGGACATCAGTTTACTGAAGTCTTGTTGCAGGAAGATGCAATGGGCAACACAACAAAGTGACAAGAAATCTGAATGTGAAAGCAGCAATTTGAACAACAGAGCAGTAGCACATGGTTCACACATTTTTGCCAAGCATGATATTCTTCTGAATGTTTTCTTACTTGTTTTAGATACCACTGAAATGGCCATAAAGTGATTTAATTCTGCCTTTTAAAATCCTCTTTAAAACCCCCTTAAAGCCAATAAATTAGGTATCATAAATTTTATCTGCCATCAAGAGACAGTAAAGAAGGTTGTGACTAGAGATGGGCATGAATCAAAAAAATGGTGTTTCGTTTGTCGTTTGATGTTTAGGGGGTCCGTTTCGGTTCATTTCCGTTTTTTGTGAATTTTTGCAAAAAAATTCATTTTCGTTTTCGTTCATTTCGTTACCGTTTCGTTACCATTTATTTCTTTTTTTGTGATTTTTTTTAGCATTTAAAGCAGTTCAATGTATTGCCGTAACGAAAACGAAACGGACGACAAAATTTCTGGTGTTTCTGTTTGTTTCGTTTCATTTTAGAGACAAAATTCATTTGTCGTTTCATTACGTAATGAAACAAAAAAACAAAAACGGAAACAAAAAATTGTTTCGTGCCCATCTCTAGTTGTGACCCATGTAATACTTTATATGCAGGCAATGCTTCTGGCCAATTCAGTGGCTTGGATTGAAGAAAAATATGAACTTATTTGACTTGATTTGTTTTATGACTGGTCAGGCTTCATTCTTCAACTGATAGACAATCAGGAAAGGATGAGGCAACAGGTATTAGAATTTCTGAAAGGACACTGAAGCAGGCTGGGTCCGAAATATATTTTTTCTGATTGAGCATAGCAGGAATTCTTGCACCCCACCCCCTAGTAAAATGTCATGGAACACAGTATCTTGGCTTTAATGAAAGGATTGACTGAAACCCTATAGATGTTCACTCAAGGTTTGTGTTTGCTGTGGCTAATTATTGCTAACTGATAATATGTCAGGGCACATCTTGGTTACACATCCGATTGCATGACTAGACGTGACAAAAATAGCCCCTGAGCATCTCATCAGTTAGATACAATTAGCCGCAGCAAGTTATGCAAAACCAGTGGGAACATCAATAACATTTTGGCCATTTCATTCTAAATTCAGATACACAGCAAACATAATCCATGCAACATTTAGTATGTATGTTGTATGTATGTTGATCCTCACCATTCATTCCATGTTCAGATGAAGGCACACACAGATTGAGACCCATATTGCCCTGTATATTTTTGAAGTTTCTCTTCCCTGTTCCAGTGTTTGAATAGCCTCCTTGGGTCCTTTTCTAAGAAGAAAGGCAGGGTAAAAATACTCTAAAATAAAATAAAATAAATAGTACTGAATCTCTCTGATGAAGTGGGTAACGTAAATGACAATAACCTTGAGGGATTGTACACAGCACCACTGAAATTATTTTTAGCACTATTATTTTCTCATTTCCAGCACAGATAACACATGGAGAAGCAGAAAATACGAATACAGTATAGGATTTTAGTATTATATGACTTTTTTTTTTAAAAAAATGGAATTAACTTCCTGTCAGAGTTGGGCAGCCTTCTGTACCTATTCAGAGATAACTGTCCCTCAAGTCCATTTCTGGATCAAAATTAATTTCTTGATGCCTCAAGCATAATGTTATACTTTGTGGAATCCCTGGTGAAAACTGTTGAATACAGTATCTTGATCTCCTTCTGCTTATAAAAGCACATGATCCGTGAGAGAAAAAGGGTGGTTAAGACATGAGATAAACAAAATATCTTTGGTTTCAGTATGTGCATCTCTGTATTATGTGCAAAGAACCCAAGAAATCCTACTCTCTGTTCCATGTGTATGGAGGAACTTTGGAAGAGGTATTTCTGAGTAGAAAATAAACCAGTTATGTCTATCTGTCTGCAATCCTGTGTGGTGGTCAGAGCTTTCATGACCCACAATGTGATTTGTACACTAGGCCAATAATCTGTAGAAATTTTAGATGTGGCTGTCCGAAATGGAAACCTGGACTATGACCACTGAAGGAAAAGAAGGTACAAATAAACTAATGGTACCTGGTAATGGTGGAAAGGAGATTTGAGAGAAGGATAAGATGACTAAGCACTGAAGTAGAAGAAGGATGGCTGCCCCGCACCACCTTGTGTGGTGCAGGGGACGGCTTTGCCGGCTGGCTGGTGGCAGGCGGTGATTGGCTGCGCTCCTGGCGTAGCTTGCGCTACGGAGCGCAGCCTTTAAAAGGCTTGCGCCTCCCCATCACCACCTGGCCGTCCAAGCTGCCGTTCTCCCGCCCTCCCTCCGCTTTTCGAATGTGATGGTGATGCTTTGCTGGTCGCTACGGGGCCGGATGGGAATTTTTGACTACCACTCTGATTGGCCGTGAGTGGTGGCGTGTTTTTGCCCATCCCATCAGACACATGCTGGAGGTGGGGGTTAAAAAATCCCGGTCACAGTTTGGCGGGTAGCGCAATAGGTAACATTCATAAAACAGCCCCCGTCCGAATTAATAACTTCAAGGTCCTCGGCAGCCCTCACTTAATAAATTAGATTAGGGCGTAGATAGGGACAAATTAAGACTAACCCACACATGATCAAGAGGGCTGCCAAATGATTGGCAATTTGGGGGATGCTCAAAGACACTCTAGGCATCCCCCTTGCGGCAACATAACAGACCGCACGTACATCTGGCAACAGGGGACCTAATAAAATAATGCCATCATTATTGCGCTACGTCACAGACCCTCCAAAGTTACTGTTTAGTTGAATAAAGTTAAAGTACTGTTATAATTAATAAATTGTGGCCCTTTTCAGCCAAGACAATCTGTATCGTCTCGTTATTCCAGCCTAGCCTGGCAAAGGAGAGCAAAATTTGAAGGAAAAAAAGAGTGAGACAGCAAAAAATAAAAATTAAGCAGCAATGAGATGAGGAAGACAAAAGGCAAAATTTAACAACAACAACAACAACAACAACAACAACAACAACAACAACAAAAGTTTTTATTTTTTTCAGGTTCAGAGACAAAATCCTCTTACCCAACTACTACAGTGGAGAGAGAGCACACAAGAGACAAATTAGAAGGATCCCTAAGTACACTGTAAGTAACACCTGTGTGAGAGAGTGGACAAAGAGTTAAGGGAAGCAGCTAACAAAAAGGCAGCTTGCTTTTTATTTATTAAGCTTTCGATAATGCGAATTGGAATTTTATGACAACACAATTAGAAATGATGGAAGCAGGACAGAATTTTGTTGAGATTATTAAAACAAACTATATCAAACAAACTGTCAAAATTAGAGTAAATGGAGATTACACACAAGAAATTCATATACAAAAAAGGCACAAGACAAGGGTGCCCATTGTCAACATTGCTCTTCCTGATAGCGATTGAAATACTAATGCAGCAGATAAGAAGTTCTGAGATAATTAAAGGTGTAGAGGAGGGGTGCCCCCTCTCAAAGCACTGACCTGTCAAAAAACCCCAGCTGGTAGGCGCGGATCACAAGGAAAAAGGAAGGAAGCAGCGATAAATTGAAGCTGTGTTTGAATTTACCTCTGCCTCCTTCCTTCTCCTGTGGTCTCCCTCCTCCCAGGGTGGTTTTCTGGACAGGGAGGGCTATAGGCAGTGGGGGCTGACACTCTCTGTTCAAAACACCCCTCTGGGAAGAGGGGGTGACAGGGCAGAAAGAAATTTACTTCTGTCTGCCTGCTCCTTTCCTCCTATTTCCACCTCCCAACTGGGATTGAGCTGTCAAAATCAGCTGGAAGGCAGTGGGGAGGAGGCTTTTGAATCCCCCACAGTACCAGCTAGAGGACTGATGCCATGGGGGATTCATTTCATTTCGTTTTGTTTTAACATTTTTTTGAAAAATTTCATTACTTATGATTCAAAACAAAATGTGGGGGGATGATGAAATGGAATCAAACAAAACACAATTTTTCATTTCATGCCCATCCCTGATACACAGCAAGAAACAGTGAAAGATTGTGTGGTTAAGTGGGCACAAAATTTAGGTCATAGTATAGACACTGAACAATGGCTGCCCCGCCTGGCCTTGTGCCGAGCTGGGGTGTCTTTGCCGGCCGGTTGAGGGAGGCGGCTATTGGCTACGCTAGTAGCGTAGCCTACGGTTGGGGAGCGCGCCCTTTATAAGTCCTTGGTGCGCTCCCCATAGCCTGCCTCCGCAATCGCCGGTTTCCCCACCCTCCCGCCACTGTTTATTATGTGCTGGTGATGCTTTGCTGGTCGCTTTGGGGCCGGATGGGAATTTTTGACCATTACTGGGGCCTTGAGTGGTGGTGTTTTTTCGCCCATCCCACCATTCACATATTGGCGGTGGGTGTTGTAGGTAATAACCCTGGTCACAACTTGCGGGTAGCGCATAAAAAGTTAACCATTTAGGTCCCAAATCTAAATTACATCTTCAGGTCTTCGGCAGCCCTCAATTAATAACCCAATAGGATTTAGTTAGGGAGCAAATAATAATAATAACCCAATACCCTAGGAGGGCTGCCAATCTTTAATCAAGCGTTGATGCCGAAAAGATCTCGTTGGCATCCTCACTGCGGCAGTTTAACGGGCCGCAGGAAATTGGTGGAGTAATGGGACCTAATCAATTTACTGTTACCATTTGATGGTGCGCTACGTTTTTCAGGCCCTCCTAAAGTGATTGTTCAGTGATAATTAATTTAAAATTCGTTACTGTAGTTAATAAAGTTGTGGCCCTTATTTTAACCCAATCAGAATGTGTGTCGCCTCTTTCAACCTGGCCCGGCAATGGGAAAAATATGGAAAACTAATACAAAGCTCACTAAATTGGTTGTATTTAAAGATAATATATAAAATGTTTTATAGGTGAACTGGGAGTTGAGTCATGGCTACTGGACTTCTTTTTTTGAGAGATAGAAACGTTTCGCTGTTCATCCAAACATCAGACCGATGAAGCTGTTTGGATGAACAGCGAAACGTTTCTATCTCTCAAAAAAGAAGTCCAGTAGCCATGACTCAACTCCCAGTTAAATGAACCTGGATGACTGAGAATCTTCACAGATGTTTTATAGGTGGTATATGACACCAACAACTTTAGCTAAAATGAATGCCCAGGTAATGAATATATGTTGGAATGTTACAAAATTCTATCATTCTATCATATGTGGTGATTATGTAAAAAAGCACAAAGATTTGCCTTCATAGGGCAGGATAATCTGGTGTGTGGGCCAAAGCAGCAATCACAATTGCAATCAAATTTACCATGGGCTCTCTGGTATGTATCCTGTTTATACTCCCAGCATACTTTGCATGCAGGATGCTGCTTGCCCAGCCATATCTGTAGGTATCTTATCTGTGTTTTTATTTCCCAAAACAAAGTTGATTATTCTTGAAAACCATGTGTAGCCATGATCTATGTTCTGTTTGATCTCAGGATAGTTTTTCTAGAAAATAAATGTATTTTACAAAACCTAAGGGCATTCCATAACATCTGGCAGAATAGCAAATAAAAATGAGAAGTAACCAGCCTCTAATAATAGAGTATTCCAAATGCAGGTGTGAGCCAGCTGCTGTAGACATTTGGATTAGGTTTTTTTTTATTTGGGAACAAAATTGTAGTATAAAAGAAAATTAAAATGTGTGTCAGCTGTGCAAAATATGATGCATGTCATGAACTTAATCTTTTTGTAAAATGCAATGAACATTGCAAAGTGACCTGACAAGTTTCCAGTTCGTATAAAATAAAAAAGAGATACCCAGGTAGAGCTGAATAAACCACCAAGAAACATATGGCATATTGTGTACAGAATCTATGGATATATTTTGTCAGTACTGTAATTCCTTGATATGTTCTCAAAGGATTTTACGGCTGGGATCTGATAGCTTGTGAGTTTTTTGAGCTGTTTGGCCATGTTCTGGAAGTTTTTCTTCCTGACATTTCTCCAAACTCTGTGGCCAGTATCTTCAGATGGCAAGGAGCTCAGGGAACTAGGAGTTCTCTCTGTGCTCTGGGGTATAGTGTGAGGGAGACTGTGGGGTATTTAAAGTTGTGGGAAAGGGGAAAGTTGTGCTATGTAGGAGAATAGATGTAAGGCATTGTATGGTGATGGAGGGATTAAGAAGTTTCAGTGTAATCAGGGGTGGCAGTGATCCTTCTCTGTGACTGATGGGTGTCGTTAGCTGTTCTATTATGTGAACTGGTGCGTGGGAATCATTGAACTTTGATCTCTTGCAGACTGTAGTTTTCAGTACTGGAAGCCAGGCTTTGTTGATTTTCAGTTGAAACTTTGCTTGTGTTTGTGAATTTCAATGGCTTCCCTGTGTAGTCGAACATAATGATTGTTAGTGTTGTCCAGTACCTCTGTGTCCTGGAAGAGGATTTGATGTCCAGTTTTTTTTCAGGGTGTGTGCAGCTACTGTTAGTTTTTGCTAATTTTTCTAGTTGTTTTTGCCTGCAGTGTCTTTCATGTTCTTTGATTCTGGTTTGGATGCTGCGCTTTGTGGTCCCAATATATATATTGCCACAACTTCATGAATTCCTCAACACCGAACCCAGCCACCTGAATTGGGCCCTACAGACAAATGGCTATTCCAAGAATGAAATCAAAAGAGCCATCAAACCGAAAAAACAACATCAAACTGAAGAAGAAAAACAGCCCCCAACAAAGTCATGGACTGGATTGGGGTAACTGGCTCTGCCTTTAAAAGGAGGCCAGGCCTGGCAGCCATGACACAGTGCTTCCTGGCCACCATTCAGCTCTCCCGTTCATCCACACCAATTGGGAGTGTTTACTTACTGTTTGTCATTTAGCAGCTATAACCATTGTTTCAGTAATCTCATCACAGCTTATGTGGTTTGGAGGCATTAGGAATGGATCCAGGCCGGGACTGAGCCAGGGAAGAGCCTGCACAGCCAACAGACCACTGGGAGGCACCAATGAACCCATTGAGGGGATGGGACCACCCTGGCTAGGGCAGGGCTATGGACGACCCCTTCTATGCAGCTCAAGAGGAAACCCGAAGGTGCCTGCACCCATGTGGTTTCCTGGGAGCTGGAACACAGGAATGCCTCAAGGTGGCAGTAAGTCAGATTGCATCAGGAGACAGGTGGGTCTCTTGATGGGCTGGATCTGACCCAATGCCTGGCCAGAGTACTGCCGTATGTAACCAAGGTAAAAAGAAAACAGTGGCCTTTATATTCTTCAACCTCATGTGTCTGTGAAAAGGGGATCAGCACTAGGCCACCATTAGAATTAAACCCAGTCATGTGTGATGGTACCCACCTTGCTTGTCAATCAGCTTAGCTTCCAAAATCAGGCTTACTTGTAAGCAAATTAAAGGCCAAAACTACCAAATGATAACAGCAGGATGTTGAAAACCATAGATATAGAAGAGGAAAACTTCAGCCATTTTAGTCTATTTCTTTCCCCTGAAAGAATTTTCAGGACACCATGTTGTAATTATAAATATTGCATTGTGATATCTAGGTGCGTTTTGTGGCTGCATAGTTTCATTGAAAAGCATATGTTCTGGTTGTATTTTTTAACAGAAATAAATAGAAATTGAATGTCCATTTAACTTTTCTTCAAAATGATTCCTTCCATCAAAAATAACTGCAGATATCTCTCAAACTGGTGCTGTGTTCAACTTCAAGTTTAATTCCCATTTCATCTTCAAATGAAATTGAGAACAACAACTTCGATTATACATCTCATCTTTCCAGCAGAACTACTGAAATTAGCCTTGTTGAAATTACTGTCTTCCCCTTCTTTTCCACCCTTCCCGCATTTTCTGTAATCACATAAAATTACTTTTTCAGGTATACAGGTTGCTTTTAGCTCTATGAATGACACAATGTTACGATGGCAAGTATTCACTACTTGCCATCGTAACATTGTGTCAGTTGTTTCCACTCTTTAAAAAGTTACTTTCTTTGCTGTTCTTATTTAGAATTAAAGAAAAATGCAAAGATCAGATATTTATTTATTATTTATTTATTTTAAAGTATTTTTACCCTGCCTTTCTCCTTGGAAAAGGACCCAAGGCAGTTTACAGTAATGAGGGATAATATACAGTCCAGTACAATTAAGACATGTTCAAGTATTGAGAACAGGGAATTGAGGGACATCTTACACCATTAATAAAAAACATTACATTACAGCTACAAGAGAACGTGAGCAGTTAAAAGGAGAGTAAAGTTCCATGTAAAGTTATGAGTGATCGAAACTAACATTGAAAACATAGTATCAATGTAATCACATAAGATTATAAGTAGTTATAAACACAAAACCTATGTGATCCTATAGCTTCATATAAAAGACACATGATAGGTAGTCCATTATTCAAGGAAAGCTTTCCTGAAGAGAAAGGTCTTTGTCTGTTTCCGGAAAGACAACAGAGATGGGATAGTCTTGGCCTCTAGTGGGAGGGAGTTCTAGTGTCTGGGCACAGCAGCCGAGAAGGCCCTTTCATGAGTTCCCACGAGACGTACCTGTGAGGGTGGCGGGATGGAGAAAAGGGCCTCTCCTGATGAACTTAATACCTGGGTCGGTTCATATTGTGAGATTTGATCTTTGAGGTAGCTAGGACTCAGGTTGTACAGTGCTTTGTAGGTCAACATCAGCACCTTAAATTATGCCTGATAGCTTATTGGAAGCCAGTGCAGCTGCTTTAATAGGGGTGCAATGTGATTTCTGTACACCTCCACTGGCTGCTGCAGTTTGGACCCATTGAAGTTTCCTGAGACTTTTCATTGGTAGCCACACATAGAACGCATTACAGTAGTCTAGCCAGGACATCACTAGAGCATGTATCACTGTGGCCACAGCTGGTTTCTCAAGAAACGGGTGTAATTGGCATACTAGCTTTAATTGTGCAAATGCACTCCTGGCCACAGCCGTGACTGATGTAAGTTGCAATCCTAACCCCTCTACAGTATTTGGGACTGATACCTATTGAATTCCATGGGACCTACTACTGCATAATTAGGTATTTATTCAGTTAAAAGGTGTTGATATTTGTTTTCACAACATTCTTCAATTGATATGTCTCTACATTTTGGGCATCTCTCAATACTGGTGTTTTGAGTTTAAATTGCTTCATCCTAGTTACACCTCATGTCTTAAATGGTCTTCTCTTAAACACATATCATATTTTCTATTAACTGAAGACAAATTTATCTGACTATTGTGTGGCTCAGGTACTCAGTCCTCCTGCCACAGAATAACTTGATTTTCTGGATTAAATAACCAATGCTCTAAGCTAAGCCATCGCTAATATTTAACATATTGATTTCTAGCTTGTAAATTAGTTGGATTTGTTTTCAAATTTAATTAAATATACAGTAATTGAAGCTGTTTGGACCACACCATTACGAAAGATGAAGAGCTTGACTGCAACTATATTGAGATATACTGACTGATTGAATTCAAATTGTTGTCGTTGTTGTGTGATGTCAAGTCAGAACTGACTTACAGCGACCCAAACAATGTTTTCAATGTGACTTATTTAAGGAGTGGTTCTACCATTTCCACTCCTGCAGTGAGTTTCCATGGCTGAGAAGGGATTCAAACCCCGGTCTCCAGAGTGCTGGTCTGTCACTCTATCCACTACAACACATAGGTTATCCAAAGATACAAATACATGAGGTGAATGCTTATATTGGTTCAGGATACGAATAGAAATGTGTCTGGAAAAAATAGAGATTCTGAGTGGATATCTTGAGATAATTAAAGTTTGTCCATATAGTTTTATTCAAGCAGGTTATATGCATAAGTTCACCAATAGTCAAGCAGAAGGTACTGATATTAATCTTGCCATAAGGATTTCCAGGGATTGGAAAAATTCATTGTTTATTTTTGTTGACACCAAATGATGGCTTAACTGTATAGATGAGACTTTGTTTCCTATGCTTTGATTTCTGCATTATGTGAATGGTCATGTGGAAAGCAATTTCCTCCTAGAGCTAGTTACTTCAACAGGCACACTGGTGTAGTGTTTTTGTCCAATCCCTTGTATCCTCAGAAGGTGTACATACTTGGGATTAACTTTCTAAGAAACTTTGACTAGGAGGGAATCTAACCTATGGTAATCCTTTCTCAGGTTTCCTAGAGAGTACAGTAGTCAGATATAGATTCCTGTTCCTTCTTATTCAGATGTTCTAGGACGGTGTAGGTTTCTCAAGTGGACAAGGCCATATCTAAAGTCCACCAGTGCAGGTGTTATTGAGTTTTCTGTTGAACGGTGTGCCAGTAGATGTGTAAATTCCACTAATTCAGCAGGACTACTCAAGCTGGAATTCTTAATGGCATTCAGGCCCCAGAACTTTCAATAAGCAGAGATTAAAATACAACCATAGAAATTCTGGCAGGAACAGAACATTATTGTAGCCTCCTTTTGCAAATATTGACAGCAACTGTAGATAATCTAGATTCTGAAATCCATACATATAGTACCTTCCTGTTTTCTTCAACATCAAGGAAAGCATCCCTGTTGCTTATGTGGATATTTCCATAATATGGAATTAAAATTATCCTAAATTGTGTGCATACTTAGGCGGCAAAGAAATACCCCACTATGGCTATGTGCACCATCACCCATATGTCAGGAATAAGGATGCGAAGAAACCTTTACAATGCCTCATTGCTGCTTGAGAGTGGATGTTTTGACACAGCAAGGCAATCAACAGTGGATTTTCTAACAGTTAAGAGGATTCTTGTTTCTGCAGTGAGCTCAAGAGCCCTTTTCCTCATCTCTGTTTGTACAGTCTGTGCAACATCTTTTCTCTCAGTGAAGCTAACCACACCCACAGAGATAATGTGGTTTATGTGGTATTTGATTCTGCAACCACTTCCAGAGTGTTGAATTTATTCTCAAAAGTGCAGTTGTGTATGATTGGAGCCATACGTTCGATTTGGTGCTGAACTGTGTTTGTTTCAATGGGCTAGACTCCTGGCCATCCTGTCAAACTGGCAGATTTTAGACCGAACAGATACATTTCAACTATGGAATCTGTCACCCATATCTGGCATAAAATACATGTATACGTTTATATGACTCTTATACTAGCAAAAGTATTCTTCAAATGTTTTGGAGCAGAACATCTTTAATCTTTTACTGCTAGCTATGTTAGCTGGGGCTGATGACAACGGAAGTCCAATTGCTGAGGGAACCGTGTGTGAGAAAAATAAAAACGAAGTCTGTCAAAGAGTGCGGCAGGCAAACAGCAGTGTAGAGAAGAAAATGAGTGTTCAAAGTGGAGCAAATCACTCAGTTTACACTGACAGTGTACAAGCAACCTGCACATACTGTATAAGGGGTGATAGAAGGAGTCTTGTTTTACAATCTACATGGATGCCATGCACTATCATGGATCGAAACAGGACTCTGCACAATTGCATCCAAAGCTGCATGAGGGAGAAGAACAGCCCAGAAACAATTCACAGTAGGAAACCATTCAAGTATAAAAGTTCTCCCCCTCCCTCTGGTTTTTCTCATCATCTTAAGTCCTCTTATTCATGTGAGGCATATGTAAGGCCTATGTAGCCTCCTTTGTTTTTGTTGTCTTCAGTGGTATATAGATCCTGCTTTGTTGTCAGCTGCTTTTAGATAAAGTTATCACTAAGAAATTGACAACAATGATTCCCCATCAGCTCTCTATAATATATTGGGGAAGGGGAAAGTGCTTAGAAAAAGAGTGTGTATCTTTATGTGGGAATTGGTGCAATTTGTCTGTTTTGGGGAGATTTATTGCAAGCAAAGAAAGGCTTATTGTTTGGTAGCTTTTCTTATCTGTCAACTTCATAGTAGTTTAATTGCTGTTATTTTTCAGTGATACAATGTTTCCTTACTGCAGTTTAAATATATGAGGAAATGTAATTAAATGTTGGCAGGATATGGAGAATCAATTCCAGTTCCTAGTGGAAAATGGATTACTCCTTTGATATATGTCTAAAGAGGACAACATGGAGTTTATGATGATTTGTGTAAACAAGACTTGTGCAGCACCACATCATTCCTGAAATGAGTAGAAACTGTAGGCTAGACTCATAAGTAGTGCTACAAGATAGTTCAGTGAGATGGAGGATTTGGTTGCAGAGAAGAGCCAGCCTGTGTAGCCTTGGGCAAGCTACAGGGTCCCAAAGCATCCGTAATGGTGTGCCATCACGTCAATTGTGACTTACGGTGACCCTTTCCAGTGTTTTCCAGGTACAGAATGCTCTGTAGTACCTTGGTGTTGATTTCTTTTGAGGGTGTCCTTGGACTGTGCAGTTTTCCCAAGGCTACATAAGCTGGATCTACTCATAGGAGGCACAGTAAGGAATCAAACTCCCAACCTCTGGCTCTGCAGCCAGGTACCTAAACCACTGAGCTGTCTAGCCAGTTAGAACAACTTTAGAAGATTGGCATGGTAAACCAGTTCTGAATATTCTGGAATGCCTGGAAAAGTCACTTTGGAATATGCGTGGCTTCATACGATTATTATTACTATTTGCCTCATTGCACTCCTGAGTACATCATTGTTGTTGCAGTATTTTCTGAAATCCAGTGCTATGTATTTCAGAAAGAGGAAAATGGCAATGTTCTTGCAAGCCCTAACGAAAAATGAATCAATAAGTGGGAAAACCAGGAGGATATAAAAGTATTCCCAACATGGTTTCACATATTGTTTTGTTGGAGACCGAGTGCAGCCATCCCTGCATTGTGTACTACGTGAATATAGGAACAACAGTAGCAGTACAGAGAAATAGCAAGACACATCAGAATGGTCAAAATTTTGACTTTGCCTGCTTCCTTCCTTCCTAGCTAATTGCTATTACTATACTAAAGATACTACCATTGTTTTTTCTGTTCCACTGGTAACATTATCACCAGCGTGACTCTAACAATAAGTTTTGGAAAGTGGATTCACAAAGGGGAATTTCCCAACCCATTTCTCCTTATTCTAGGCTCTTAGCTACCCCAGAGGCAAGTTCTTGAGAAGAGAGAACCCCTTTTGCTCACAAAATGTGCCAATCCCTAAATTAAGACAAGTACTCCTTACACAATGTGCGGCACTTCATGCAATGAAGGTGTTGTCCCCTGAAGAGTAACATTTATTGGAGTACAGGAAGCTGCAGGGGGTAGAGGAATATGGATGCCTCCTTTGATTAACTTCCTTTCTTCTTCAAGTGCCATGTCCTCATAGAACGTTGGTGATCAACAGCATGATCTCATTTTTATCCATAGCTATTCTAAATAAAGAAATAAAGAACCATTGGCTTAAATTCTTAAGCCAGAATGATCTTCTACACCCTGGGTCATCCTTCACATCTATTTTTCCTTAAAGGATAACCTGCATGGCCCAGGGTGTAGAAGAACATTTTGGCTTAAGAACTTATGCCAGTGGTCCGCAGTGAGCACAATTTCTCTATTTAGAATAGCCTTAGATAGAAACCAGTTCAGGCTACTGATCGCCAACGTTCTACAAGGACATGGCACATGATGATGAAGAAGATAACCTGTAACAAATGGTGAGTGCTTCATGGGATCCATGGTGATAACTGAAAAATCAAAGTCCACAGTGTGGTGAAGAATATACAGATATTGCACAATTATACTGAAATGTCTTCCAAATGGGCTCCAGGCAGGGCTGGCACTTCCATTAAGGCAAACTAGGCAGTTGTCTAGGGTGCCAAAATGGAGAGAGGGTGCTGGCCAGCCTGCTGCCCCCCCGCCGCCCCCCTCCACTGGCCACCGCCGTCCGTCCCCCCACTGCCTGCCAGCCACCCATCGCCGTCCACCCATCGCTGCCCGTCACTGTCCGCCTGCCGCCCCCCTCCCCCATCGCTGCCCCCCGTGCCCATTGCCCCCGCCCCCACAACCGTCGCCGTCCCCTGCCATCTGCCGCCCCCCTCCCCCACCCCCACCAACCACCTGCCACCACCCTTCCCCCCCGCCCCCTGCTACCCCCTGCCCCACCCCTGCCACCTGTCCCACCCGCTGGCCACCGCCGTCCGTCCCCCACACCGCCTGCCAGCCGCCCATCGCCATCCACCCATCGCTGCCCGTCGCTGTCCGCCTGCCGCCCCCCCGTGCCCATTGCCACCCCCCCTTGTGCCCGTCATCCCCCATCCCCATGCCCATCACCGTCACCATCCCCTTCCATCCCCCACCCCCTCCACCTGCTCCAGGGGATTGTTATTAAGTTATATTACTGGAAGCCTTCTCACCTCTTCTTCAGAAACATAACAGACACAACAATAGAGTGCTCTTTACCATTAAATCTCTAATTTTGGAAAGATGTTGCTTGGCGAAACAGCCAAAATTACAGGCTTCAGCCATCCGCAAAATGGGAACATGCGAAGGACAGGCTGACTGAAGGAATTAGAGAGTAAATGAGTAATGGAATCTGTGGACTGAACAGGATGAAAAATCATCTGTAGATAAAATGTGCTTAGCTGTTTAATAGTCTCCCAGGAGACTTCGTTGTTCAGAATACTTAAAAATAGCAGCCATGTCCCCCCTGGATAGAGGCAGGGAGGAGGGAGCGGAGTTATGTCTCTCGCTTGAGGAAAACAAAAAGATGGGCAGTAGTGGCAATGGTAATGGTAGGAAGTGGTCCAGAAAACCTGTTCAGACGTTTCCCCACTGCCACCACAGTCTGGCTTTAAAGTGGGAGAAAGCTGCCTATCTCCCCTGCTGCTTCTGATATTTTGCACCACTGCTGCTTCTCATATTTTAAAAAAGTAATCTATCTTCACTGTTTTTCTCTTAAGACAGGGATGAAGTGCTCCTCTTTCTCCTCCTTTTCCTTTCTCCTCCTTACATTGTGCACAGGGCAGTAGTAGTGGTGGTAGTGGTGCCAGTGAGGACAGCCACACTCTCAGTGGTATGCCACTCAAGTCAGCTGTAATTCTGGGCCTCATAATAGTGAATGACCATACATACAGAGATATAGCTTCCTGCCACCCCCTCCCTCAACTTTAATCTAAAAATCACACAGAAGGCACAGAGCTACTTCTTACAGACTACAGGGTGTTTCTCTGTGGATTAAAAGGCCTTGTGGCGCAGTGGTTAAACAGCTGCACTGCAGCTAAAACTGTGCTCATGACCTGGGGTTCAATCCCAGGTGGCAGGTTTATGGTTGACTCAGCCTTCCATCCTTCCGAGGTTGGTAAAATAAGCACCTAGCTTGCTGGGTGTGTGTGCAATGTGTAGTCTGCATACTGTAATTAAAACTGTAAACCTCCCAGAGACTACTTGAAGTGGTATGGGACTGTATATAAGCAGAATGCTTATTGCTTTGTTTTGGATTATATGCCTGCCAGGTAATAGATCACACCAGACCATTCCACAAGTGGTCCAAACAACAATCAATTTCCCCATGTAATCACACTTTAAATATCCTAGAGAATATTTCATATTGGCTTTCCCCCATCGTAGTTCATCTGTAATTGTGAGATTTTGACTTTGAAACGGTTTCCTTCTTCATGTATTTTGGAGATTGTAGGAGACGGGAATAGCAGCCAAGGACATTCAGTGAGGAGATAAGTCAAGCCACGGGCTCATTTTTATGAACACTCATTTAGACTTTTAATGCCACCATCGCCTAGAAGCTTGGAGAGGTTTTCAATTGCAAGGCAAACAGTGCAGGTGTATTCTACTGCCTTTGCTGATTGAATTGCCTTTGCTGATTTATTCACTTGCTGTATGTGTCTTTCCTCCTTGCACTCTTTGCCAACGGATATAATCTACCAATTGGATTGCAATTTAATTAATTTCTGGGTGCCAGCTATGTGACATGTGCAGTGTCTGATGATAATCCTCCTCCCCTCTCCAAAAAAGAAAAGAAAAGGAATGCCCAGCTTTAGGTCAGACTGGCAAAGCACTTTAGCACTATAGCTTTACTCCAGAGCCATGCCAGCCCATAAAACCTATCAAGTTAGAGCTATTTCACCAATGAATTTCCAAAGAAGTAACTGTGTTTCTCTCAACATGCTGTCAACATTAAAGGGCGGGGGAAGAGGGAGAAACAGAACAAAACAAAATATCAGCTGAAATTATATTGTGAAATTATGCAAGCAGAGTAACTTTTAGATGCAAAATTCTGTAAGTTAAGAAATTTTCTTAGACATTTTTGTTGAAAGCTGGGTTGCACAACTCAATTGTGTGACAGTCAATGTCTATTGAGCTATCTTAATTCCACTGAGTTGCTTCACTGGGAGGAAGGCAATTAAAAATGAAACAAATAAACAAATAACCAATGAATAAACCTATGGCAATTTTCTTCAAAAAGTTACGCTGTTGGTGTAACTGCAGAGCAGGAACCTGGCCACTATGCCACTTTAAAAACTTTTAGTGTGAGCTTTTGTGAATCAAACTCTACTTCATAGAAGTGCAACCTGAAATAAAGGTCTCAGTCTTTAAAGTAACACAAACTTATGTTTATTTTTCTGCATGTCCCTTTAATTCTGACCTATCAAACCACCACCAACACCACTGCCACCATCATCATCATTACACAGCAGACAAGATAACTACGATGGATTACAAATCACTAGTTGAACGCTTCCCAAGCATTTAGGACTATGTGATGTATCGGTGAATTATGCGAGCAGATCCCAGTAAGGCAGCTTTCTGCAGCTGATTTGTGGTGACTTTGTCAACTCCAGTTTCTTCTAAATCATTCCTTAGCTCTTTAGGCACCACACCCAGCATGCTGATTACCACTGGAACCACCTGTACCAGTTTATGCCAGAGTCTCTGAAATTCAATTTTCAGATCCTGATATCAGGTAATTTTTTCAAGTAGTTTCTCGGTGACTCTACTATCACTTGGTATAGCAATATCAATGATCCACACTTTTTTCTTCTCCACAACAATAATATCCAGGATATTATGCTCCAAAACCCTGTCTGTCTATATTCAGAAGTCCCAAAGTAATTTAGCATGCACATTTTCAATCACATTTCCCGGCTTATGATCCCACCAGTTCTTTGCTACGGGCAGATGCTAATTGTGACACAAATTCCAGGGGACTATTTGAGCAAGTACATTATGGTGCTGTTTGTAATCAGTCTGAGCAATTTTCTTGCAACAACTGAATATTATGGTTGATAGTTTCATCCAACTCTTTACAGAGTCTACATGTGGGGTAGTACGCCGATTTTTCTATTCTAGCCTTAACTGCATTTGTTCTAATAGCTTGTTCTTGAGCTGCAAAAATCAGGGCTTCTTCCCTACCTTTTTGGGGAGCCCACCTTCTTGAATTGCTGTGATAATCAACACAATTTTCCCTGCTCCACAGCATACAGGACACTCTAAGTGCAAATAACAAGATCTTACTCTGTAGAGTAATATCTTGCAGGAATGACATTTCAGAACACAAGGTAACTGTTCCCCCCCCCCTTATATACATTGCCCTTTTATCCAATAGCAGTCCACACAGTTAAAGACCCTTTTAAAGGCCATTTTATTTTCATCTTGTATATGCATACACAACATTGTGGGCTTTGTTTTCATTTTTTAAAAATACAATCTGTTTTAAAGAAAACATCCTTTAAAAGAAACATACAATAGAATCCCTGGGTAACCCCCTATGCTTCCGTTTCTGCTCATTCCCAAACACCACTGATTAAAGGTAAAGGTAAAGGTTCCCCCCCGCACATGCGTGCTAGTCGTGCCCGACTCTAGGAGCAGTGCTCATCTCCGTATTCAAGCCGGAAGAGCCAGTGCTGTGCAAGTCCATGGCCATGTGGCCGGCATGGCTGCAAGGAAACACTGTTTTTACCTTCCCGCCATTTAAGGCGGTACCTATTTATCTACTTGCATTTTACATGCTTTCGAACTGTTAGGTTGGCAGGAGCTGGGGTGAACAGTGGGAGCTCGCTCCTTTGCATGGCACACCACTGATTATGGACATTAAAAGCATCTCCACCAGCTAGCATATGCTTTAAAAATGAAAATAACAATTGCCAAATACCCACTTTTTACCCTACTCTGACAGCTCCTCCCCGTGATTTTATTGAGCTGCAGATCGGCAAGCATAATTGCTGTTTTTCCTCCTCCTCCTGTTATCTCCCTCTCTTTCCCCCTGCACCATGGTGTAAGTTGAGAAGCTGTGATTTATTCTACAGGGAAGGAGCAATTGAGAATATTCATTACTTTGTGGTTGATGGCATTGCTCTAATTATGGTATAATTAGGGAACAATGAAATAAATGCACAGTAACTGACTTCATATGTGGGTAGATGGCATGCTTTCCTAATGGAATATCCAGGCTCATGCTTCTCATTATTTACAGAGAGGCAGAGAACACTCATTTTAAACAAGGTAAGAGGCTATGTGGTGAAAAAACATACCCTGAGAAAAGAGGCTGGTGAATATATGAAAACTAATGCAATTAAATACTGCACAGAAATGGAAGGAAGGGAGGAAGGAAGGAAGGAAGCTAAGGAAGAGGCTGTGTAAATAAACATGGGAGAATCTTTTAACACCAGATGTGGACTGAACAACTGTCATATAGCCAAGGATATATTTAAATAACCACAAGAAGTTGGCAACTGATGTGAATTGGGGGCTCTATACTGCTACCAGCCAGACCATTAGAGCCGGCATTTGTTAAATTAACAATAGCTTAAATTTTGCCTTTTTTTAAAAGTCACATTTTCTTTACAACAAACACATGGAAAGAACATTCCTTGTTTGGAAGCCAATTAGCACTTCTAGCAAGCTTCCAGGAGCAGCAATTGCCACTTCTACTTCTCCATGGCTGCATGGAGAAGAGGCTTGTGATGCCCCTTGCATCACCCCACCAGATGGTTTGCATCCCCTCCTCTCTTTTTTATTGTAATCCGTGATTGGGCTTTTATTGTTCTGCGATGTTGTTAGCCGCCCAGCGTTCTGATTCGGACGATGGGCGGGATACAAGTGTTCCAAATAAATAAATAAATAAATAAAGCATCAAGGATTTTGTCGTTGTTGTGCTGCCCATTTATACAGTCCTTGCCAAACAGCGGCAGAGGCAACAAGGGCAGTGAGGAGCCTGTTGGTAGTGTGAGGAGACATTGGGCTCATGGGCTGTGTGTTGTTCATCCCCGAAGTTGAATGAATTCTGTCTTGTATACAGACCTTATTGTATACAGACATCTTCCTTTTGTGTGGTCCAAAAGATTATCCCGGAGCAGGTTGCTTTTCAGTTGTGACTGTAATGGGTATGCAGAGTGTGCTTCTGCCTTTTCTTTGCAAGCACACCTTTTTACTTTGTTGGCTGGCATCTTATTCATTCTGTTAGATGCAAAGCCAGCAGAGAAAGCTAGAGAATACTCAACCCTCGACGCCTCGTATCAACGAGCTTGTCTTGAGAGAGCAGAAGCTGTTGCTGAAGCTGACACAATGGCGTCTGATTCTGGCAAAGTGCCAGCACATCAGCCAGATTTCTCAAGGGAGTTTAAAAACTTGAAAGCAGAAGTCAGCTCCCTTATTAAATCAGCTCTAAAAGATGTAACTTCTACTATCGAAGACCGTTTCCAGTCCTTATCATCACAGAATAAAGACCTAAGGAAGGACCTTTTACAAGAAATACAAACCCTGCAGTCACAGGTATCTAATAACGGCATTGAACTGAAAAAACTAGCAGGAGAAATCAATCAAGTTCAAACTCTAGCCTCCAAGAACGAAAGAGCTATCGCTGCACATGATGAAGAGATCGATGCCATACAACGGAAGCTTATCTATATGGAGGATTATTCTCGAAGGTCTAATCTGAAATTAATTAATTTTGAACTCCAGGATAAAAAAGAAATGAAGAAAGAAATCCTCATTTGGCTTAATTCTATCCTCCCCCAACATCTTGCTGAGACTGATATTGAAAGAATACACTTTATAGGTAGTGCTATGAAAGCTACCCCAAGACCAATTCTTATTAGATTTACTGCTTATGCCATCAAAGAACAACTGATGTCAACTCTTAGGGCAAAGCCTGACCTGCTGAAGCGTGAAGGAAGAGTTCTACAAGTTTATCAGGATATCTCCAGGGAGACTTTTGAATGGAGGAAAACCATGAGGCCTGTCACAAATGCTCTGAGAAACAACAACTATAGATACAACTGGGGATTCCCGATCTTTCTCAAGGTGTGGAAGGGTCCAACTCTACACAAAATCTATTCTTTGGAAGAGAAGGTGAACAACTTCTCAAGGCATGGAACATTCAAATCGAAGAAGAATAGAGAACTCCAAATTCAGCATCTGCAGTGAAGACACTGTCACCCTTTAACTCTTTAAATCTTTCAATGGGCAAACAAAATGGAGACCGATTTGAAGAGTATTGCACTACAGAAGACAGCCCTCCTTTTCTCTCTTTTCTCTCTTTTCCTGTCTCTCCCTTCCCTTCCCTCCCGTTTTTTTTATATTCCCCCCCCTTTTTTTTTTTTTTTTTCTTTTTCAGCCCATTTTGTTTAATTTTGGTTATATTTGGACTTGCCCGTCCCTTAATTCTCCACTCTCATCCTGTTCCTTATCCTTTATTCTTTCCCAGTATATTTTTCCTTTCCCCCCTTATTTTTTCTCTATTTTTTTTTTATTCTTATTTTTATTTTTATTTATTGTTTTTGTTTTTTTTTTTTTTTTTTTTTGGGGGGGGGGAGGGGACTGAGGGAGGAAAGGAGGTGAATAGAAGGATCTTAAAATTTATATTATTATGTTATCTCTTTCAATACATTCTTTGTTTTTTTCAACTTTTCACGTATATAACTGTAAACAAGATTAGACAGTGCTAACGCTAACTTAGAGCTTCTGAATCATTATTTAGCCATCGGGAAGTGTACGGGTGCTTTCCCCCTCCCTCCTATAAGGGCGCATACAGAATGTGTGTGAGAGCCAAGAGGATGGGAGAACAGAAAATAAATGTAGGTGGTAGGGTTTGGCTAATCATTGCCTTTTTTTTTATTATATGTAATGTTTGTTTGAATATGTGCACAAAGAGACCGTTCCAGATCGTTAATAGAATGAAAATATGGGTAGACTGTTAAAATTGGTTACATTGAATGCCAAGGGTCTAGGAACTGTCACGAAGAGAAAAAGAATAGAGTCATTAATCAAGAAGAATAAACCGGACATCGTCTTTCTTCAAGAAACACACCAAGCGAAAGATGGCCAAAACGAACTGAAACTACCCAACATCAACATCTATGAAAAAAGTTTTGGTACATCTAAAGCAAGGGGGGTGGCAATCTTAATATCAAAGCACTGTGATTGTATTGTTGAAAAAACTGTGAAAGACTTGGAAGGTAGATATATTATTCTTCAGGCCACAATTGGACTAGAACAATATACATTGATAAATGTTTATGCACCAAATGCTAATCATAACCTGTTTTACAAAGAGGTATGGGAGCAGATAGAAAAGGTACAGAAAGGACATGTGATTCTGGCAGGAGATTTCAACATGGTTATGGACAAAATAAAAGATAAAACAATGACTAGGAAGGTAGACTTCAGGGCTAGACATACAATCTTAACAAAATTCATCGCAAATACAGGACTAAAGGATGTTTGGAGAGAATTAAAGGGCGATGAAAGAAAATTTACTTTTTATTCATCAGCCCATAAAGCTTATTCAAGAATAGATTTTATATTTATTTCACAAAGTTTGCTATCTAAAGTTGTAAATACAAATATAGAATTGATAAAAATTTCTGATCATGCTTTAATGTCTATTGAAATAGAAAATAAGAAGAATTATAAGGAAGCAAGAAGGTGGACAATAAACCCTAGAATTTTTCAAACCCCAGATACAGTACAAAAAATACAAAGAGAATGGCTAGAAACCTGGAATATCAATGAAGAAGGTGGTGGTCAAATAGGAGTTATCTGGGACACTCTGAAGGCAGCGGCTAGAGGTTACATAATAAAAGAAAGTGCTATTATTAAAAGTCGAGATCAGCAAAATAAAAAAAAATTGGAGGCTACTATAGCAGACCTTGAATCTCAATTTTTTCTAACCAAAGACAAAAAATTTTTAATTCAGGTTGAGGCCAGGAAAAGGGAATTAGAAGATATAGATCTACAACAAACCCAAAGAAATCTACTATATTTGAAAAGAAACTTTTTCGAATACAGTAATAAAAACTCCAAGATGCTAGCAAAATTAGCACAGAAAAGGAAAGAAAAAAGCATGATAGGAAGGATAAAGGATTTAAGCGGCAATATTTTTACTCAAATGAAAGAAAAATTAAAAGCTATTCAAGAATTTTATCAAAACTTATATACAGCCAATAGAAGTAGTAAGGAAGTTATGGAACAATATATTGACAAAAATTTAAAAGTAAGACTAGCGGAAGAAGATAGGCTTGTAATGGAAAAAGCTATTAAAGAGGAGGAGATAGACGATGTTATAAACAAGCTAAAGAATGCCAAAACTCCAGGAGATGACGGATTGGGACCAGAATTTTACAAGGTATTCAAATCAATGTTAATTCCTAAGTTAAAGAAACTTTATAATGAGATATTGGAGGGCGAGCAAGCTCCTCCCTCCTGGAAACATACCTTAACTATTTTAATTCTCAAGCCTAATAAAGATCCAACAGATGTTGGATCCTATAGACCAATATCACTTATAAATCAAGATGCCAAGATTTTTACAGCAATTCTAGCCAAAAGAATGTACACATTTATAGACAAATATATTAAAGAAGACCAAACAGGCTTTATCAAAGGCAGACAAATGTCAGACACTGTAAGAAGAGTCTTGAATGTTCTTTATGAGATGGGAAGATCACAGGATAAAGCATGCATTTTGTCTCTAGATTTATTTAAAGCCTTTGATTGTGTCCAATGGCCTGTGTTAAAACTTTTATTAGTGAAATGGGGATTTGGCGAAAAATTTCTAAGTGTAATAAACCAACTCTATTCTCATAGTACCTCATCAATCATTGTCAATGATGGGATGACAGAAAAAATTACCCTAGGCCGAGGAACAAGACAGGGATGTCCTTTATCACCAGTTCTGTTTTGCATAGTGATCGAGCTACTAGCTAATGCAATAAGGGAGGACCAACTTATTAAAGGTATGGGTAAGGAAGGCAAGATAAAAATCAGTTTATTTGCGGATGACGCTTTGTTAACAATAAAAAAAATCCGGTAGAAAACATATTAAGAATAAAAGCACATCTAAAGGAATTTGGTGAAACAACCGGATTATGTGTCAACTGGCAGAAATCAGAAATCATGCTTTTCAATCAGGAAAATCGAGACATGGAAGAGATCTCCAATTACGAACTGAAAATTTGTAAATGTATAAAATACCTAGGGATACTTTTAGATAAAGACATTAGCAAAACGAAAGAACGAAATTACACAAAAATAAAAGAAGAGATTAGAAATAAATTACAAAATTACTCCAAATTAAACTTATCATGGTTTGGTAGAATAGCAATGGTAAAAATGAAAATACTTCCTAAAATT
Source organism: Phrynocephalus guinanensis (assembly GCA_037367245.1). Taxonomy (NCBI): domain Eukaryota; kingdom Metazoa; phylum Chordata; class Lepidosauria; order Squamata; family Agamidae; genus Phrynocephalus; species Phrynocephalus guinanensis. The sequence goes on along the minus strand of CM074741.1, from coordinate 54,454,992 downwards.
AATTTTCTTTTTAGAATGTTACCTATTCAATACTCAGAAATTGAAATTAAAGTCTATCAAGATCTTATAAATAAATTCTGCAATGGTGGAAAAAAAGCAAGATTAAATAAAAGCTTATGGTACAGATCTCAAAAAGAGGGAGGTATAGGCATACCTAATCTTAGAATATATTACATAGCTAATCAGCTTAGTTCCCTGGGGGAAATACTATTTAAACCTCAGAAACTAATATGGTGGGAACTTCAATCAGAGGAACTAAATGAAGACATAAATAAATATGTGTTTAGTTTCCCCCCCAAAAAGGAAAAGTTACCCAATTAATAACCCTCTTCTAAGTTCCCTATTGCTCACTTGGAAAAAGTATGGAAAGAAATTGATACAGGAAGGCTCCCCACTTGGCGCGGTGATCGATCAGATAAATTTCCCCACGAACATGAAGAAATTGGGAGACTTATTTAAATTAAGGAAAGTGGCAAGACTAAAAGATTGGATTAAAAAGATGACATCAAAACAAGAAATTAAACGTATTCTGCAAACTCAGGAATTGTCCTGGTTGAATTACGCTCAGTTAGAAAGCTGGACGAAAGAATGGATTAGGAGAAATACACAACTTAGAGGATATACAAAATTTGAGCAATTTCTGTCAACATATGAATTAGAGAAAGGAAATACAGGGAAAGGAACAGTTGGTAAACTATATAAAATAATTCAAGATTCATTTGAGAATAGGGAACAGGACACAATAAGAGAGCTATGGAAACAAGACATAGAGAAAGAAATAAATAATGACGAGTGGAAAAGAATTTGGAATTTGAGGATTCTACGGTCATTATCAGTCAGAATAAAAGAAAACTACTTCAAACTAGTTTTAAGATGGTATATGACTCCAGTCAGAATGAATAGAATGAATCCCAAATATTCTAAGCTCTGCTGGAAATGCGAAAAAAAGACAGGTACTTATATTCATTTATGGTGGGAATGTGAAATAGTTCAAAAGTTTTGGCAAGAGATTATTGAGGAGATAAGAGAAATAATACAAACTGATATTAAATGTGTACCGGAAATTGCTTTGTTATCATTACCACCTATTAATGAATATGATGTGAAAACTAAAGAATTAATAGCAAATCTTATGACAGGAGCTAGACTGATTATTGCTAGGAACTGGAAATTGAAATCAGACCTAAAAATTGCTGAATGGTATAAGGAAGTGTGGGACATAGCGTTAAATGATAAACTATCTTGTAATATAAAAGTTTTGAGAGGTGAAATAAAAAAGGATATTTTCTATGATGTTTGGGGGAAATTTATAGATCATGTATTATTAAAAGGGAAAGGGATACAACCAACTTATAACCCAACACAGTTCTGGCGTAAAGGGCCTTAAGAAGCCTATTGGAAGAAGATGAAGAAGAAAGAGAAGATGCAAGAATACTGGACGGTTTCTTGGGGGTGGGGGGCACTTTGTATTGTTTATGTATTGTTTATGATTGTCTATTGTCTATTACTGTTTTTTTTTAATTGTTTATTATTGTTATTTTGTCTTTAAAATTATAAATAAAATTTAAAAAAAAAAAAAAAAAAAAGAGAATACTCAAAACTAGGGTTTTGGCAGCACTATATGCAGAAACCATGATTAATCTCAGAGCCACTGTGGTATAGAATAGAGATGGGCACGACTTAGCGGTATTCCCGTTTCTGTTTCCGTTACTCGTATCCGTTACTCTACGGAAACAGAAACGGGAATTACTCCACCAGAATTCGAGCTCGAACCGACGAACGAACAATTTGGTCTGATTTGTCGTGCTCGTTACTTGCATCGCGGCGATCGCGCAATGCCAAGCGGCACAGAAAAAAAGTTTTTAAAAGTAAAAAAAAAACCGATTCCCGGCCCTACATGTAGGCGAAAACTGTCTGAGGGCACCTACCAGGCCAGAAGGGTGTTTTATTTGGGGGGGGGGTTCCCCCGCCCCCCTCTCCTTGGCTATTGCTACTGCTGCGCTGCTGGTACCAGGCTGGGAGGGCGCATCCATTTGCCATGCAGTGCGGGGGATCCAAAATGGCGACCGCAATATTTTTTTTGAAATCGTTGCCCAAAACCCCACCAAAGCACCACAGAAACATGCGAAAATTAGCTATTTTAAATGCTTGAATTTTTACAGTAGCAGCAGTGGGTTTTTCTTGCAAAAAAAGTCTCCGTTGATTTTATTTTATTTTATTTTATTTTATTTTTTTACACCTGCGCATTCGCAATGATGGGCTCGCCCATGGGAGTGGACCATGCAAAGTTTTGGAGCCATTCCACCAATCGCATGGCCAGGTTTTGCTGACTGTACCAGGCTGGGAGGGCGCATCCATTTGCCATGCGGTGGGGGGGGGGATCCAAAATGGCGACCGCAATATTTTTTTTTTGAATCGTTGCCCAAAACCCCACCAAAGCACCACAGAAACATGCGAAAATTAGCTATTTTAAATGCCTGAATTTTTACAGTAGCAGCAGTGGGTTTTTCTTGCAAAAAAAGTCTCCGTTGATTTTATTTTATTTTATTTTACTTTATTTTATTTTATTTTTTTACACCTGCACATTTGCAATGATGGGCTCGCCCATGGGAGTAGACCATGCAAATTTTCCACCAATCGCATGGCCACTTGGCCAGGTTGACCACAGAGACTTCTGGGATGTGCCAATCGGGCATAAACAGCCCACTAATCGTAGCCCAAACCCGAACCCTAAGCCTAACCCATACGCCAGTACACTGTCCTTCTAAGTGGGTCAGAGAGGCACCCAGAGGTGCACCCCAATACTCACCCTAACCTCACCCGTAACTAGCCTAACCCTAGCCCTTGCGCTAACCCGTCTTAACCCTAAGCCAGATCTACTAGCATTGCACTACATGCAAGTACGTGAGACACAGCGGGTGCAAAGAGTCTGCCAGTCCGTCACTTGTGGCTCTGGCTGACTCCTGCAGCTCCCTCCAGGAGCCCGCTACCCCCTCCCCAAACCAGTACTAATGACAACGAAAAAACGAAAAACGAACCGACTAATTTTTGCGAATTTTCGCGAAAAACGGAAACGAGCCGAAATGGAACCGGCCCGACTAACGACAACTCGAAAATTTTTTTTTTTCAAGTCGTGCCCATCTCTAGTATAGAATATAGTCTGAAGAACTAGGACACAAGAGATCTTGCTTGCTTGCTTGCTTGCTTGCTTTTATTTATTTATTTATTTATTTATTTATTATTTATTTATATCTCACCCATCTAGCAAAAGGCTACTCTGGGCGGCAAACAACAGTGTGATAAACATAGCCATAATACACACACGCATGTGCACGCACGCACGCACACACACACACACACACACACACACACACACACACACACACACACACACACACACACGCCATGGAAACTCAGCAGGTGTACCACTGGTAAAACTACTCCTTAGATAGCTCACATGTGTTGAAAACCCTATTAAGGTAACCATATGTTGGATGCAATTTGATGGGAGAAAACAACAGTTATAAGGAAGCAGACCTTGGAGAAAGTTTTTTTTTTTAAGATCACTACTCCCAGAATCCTTAGATCAGTCTGGTCATTGCCATGACTTGGGAGAACTGAACTATGACAAAACACATGCCTGTCATCCCTTTCCTCTCTGGAAGAAGAGAGTTACATTACAACTTCATACATCCTGAATGCTAGCAAAAGTTTATTTCAGTGCCGGTTCCCACTGCACTTTTTTTTGCTATAGAAATAGAAAATTGGACAACACTTTTCAGTTGCACTTTTCTTCTTATAAAATAGGGTCAAGCTCCCCTTTCTGATTAGTCAGCACCTGATTTCAGCTTCTGCTCTTTCTAAGTGTCTCTAGATGCCACTTTAGTGTGCAATCCCGCTGACCAGTCCATGGCTAATCTTTCTCAGTTGTCACTAGTGCTCTTCTGCTTACTCTAGCTGCTGACACAGGAAATTGTTTCTTGTGGGTTTTTTGTGCAGATTCTGACAAGCTAGAGCCCATGGGAGTACTTTCGAACATATTTCCTATGAGACTAATTGGCAGAATGGTGCACTACCCTTCCTTTACTTGCCTTGGACTATGAAATGCCACGGGAAGGTACATGGGGAGAAGTGAACTTCATTTTTTATAAAAAACTATCCACTATAGGAAACACAATTTTTACAATATTCGAGTGAGTATTGATGACTTTTATGGTTTTATACCACAATAAAAAACCTGATGACTTGTACCTAGAGATGGGCACAAACCGAAAAAATGGCAATTCAGAATCCAATCCTTATTCAACATGCAGTTTGTCTTGTTTTTTTCACTGTTGCAGCTGCTCACTGATGTAAGATTTCATATCTGAGCAAGGTCAGTTGTGTTTTGAACTCATGCTTCACTCATTTAAAATGTGAAGCATGTAAATTTATTGTATTGCCCAGGACAAACAAAAAGTATCAGAGTGGCAACACTCAGTACACCTGTTGGGAGAATTTTGGCCTCAGACATAGGAACAACCACAGACACTCATCAGCTTGGGAAAATTGCTTACAATTCTTCAGAAGACTTTGGGCGTTTATACACGACCCCTAAACTCTGGGGCAAATGGCTCCCTGCTCCGGAGCTTAAAAATGTTTCCCCACCAGCTCCGGAGTTTACAGGAAATTAGGTGCAACCACGCCCACTTTAGCGCATCCCAGCGCACCTTTCAAATACCTGCTCTTCCGTCCTGAAAATTCCTTGATGCGGTGTTACGATAGTGAGTGCGGGGCTCTCCTCGCTTCTGTTTGTTGTTGTTTTGGCTCCCGCCCCTTTAAGAGCTACTTTACAGACACAGGAATCTTGCCAGCAAGAGCGAGAGCCAGAACGAGAGCCAGAACGGAGGTGAGGCATGATCTTTTCTTCCTTTTTTTTTCTCCCTCCCCTCACGCAGCCAGCAGCCAGGAACTGCGGAGGGGTAGGGAAGCAGGAAGAGCGACAAGCCCCTAAGATCTCTGGTCCAAATTTAAGTGGCCAGCGGATCTTAGGGGTCGTGTAAAAGCACCTTTAGTGGGAGAATGCCTATGTTATAGATCTAGGTTCATGTGGCTTCTGCAACGGATCTTGTTGCCAGATTAAATTTTTCAGTTTGGTTTCATTGGGGTTAAGCAGTCATCATATCTCCTTACCGAGTGGCATTCTTTCTCTGAGAAGCATGAGGGTGAGGTTCAGGATAAACCGGCCTTTTCCTGCACTCACCCCAATGAAACTGGTTGAGTGAGCAGGCAAATATAGTCTGTTATATTCTGTACAGCCACATATTGCATCACCATGGAAGAAAATACTGTATACAGTGGACTCTCGTATAACAAACGGTTTATATAACTTAAAATCTGTACAACATAAAAAAATCCGGAGATAGGGGAAATTTGCTTAACAGAATTGTCTATCGGGTGAATCTGTACAACACAAAAACTGTTGTGATTGGGGATTACTCTATTTTCAATGCATTCCTATGGGAATTTGTACAAAGGAAAATGTGCTTAACATAATTGCATTTGGAACGAATTAATTCCTTTATACAAGGTACCACTGTATTTTGATTTCAAATGTTTCTTTGTGCATATTATGAGAAGGCAGAATTTTCTGGTAAAAACAATTAGGCTGGGAAATGTTGAGGGCAACAGGAAAAGAGGAAGACCCAATTTGAGATCTATGACTCCCGCTTAAAGTAAATCACAGGCCTGAGCTTACAACACAGCTGTTGAGGACAGGACATTTTGCAGGTCACTCATTCTTAGAGTTACGATCAGTCAAGATGCCTAGATCGCACATAATGAGAACAACTTTGTAAAAAAGGCCCTTATAACATAGTTTGAATGAGAAGTGTGTGGTTGCCTCCTACCCTGACATTAAAATTTGTCTGCCATTGGCATATGTGCTGATCTTTGTTCAGAAAGAACAGCAGTGTTCCATCAATTTTTTTTCTTAGAAAAGTCAAACTAATTCTAATAGTATTGTTAAGACTGTAGTGTAGACTTGGTCTAAAGGACCATTGCCAGACCCCTCTCCTGAAATCTGATTAGTATGGTAGTGACAAGAAGCTGAGATATATCTTTTTTTTTACTCTTGTGGAGATTAGCTGAGTAGTGACATTAACCATCTTCTGCCATAGGTCAGCTCTTCTGGAAGATTGCTCAGCTTTCCTTCTCCTCTCCCTAAGAGAAAGTGTTAATAATTTAAAGCTCTTCTGTGGATAACAAAAGCAAGCTACATCTCTCTTTGTGACAGGTATGTACTGTAAAGGAGGCAAAGATATGACTTGGCTTTCTACAGGGAATCATATGAGATGATGGGTTCTCCACGGCATCTCTTCAAGAACCCTTATCTTCTACCCAGCCTATACAGTATTACGTATGCTTGCAAAGAAACTTTACAATACAGAATTCCATCTTCAGTGACCTCCTTCCAAGGAAATTAAATCTTGGCTAAGCAGTTGAAAAATCTCACTGCAGTGGAAATTTCTCACCCTGGAATAAAAAAATAGCAGATGCAATTCATTCATTCATTCATTCATTCATTCATTCATTCATTCATTCATTCATTCATTCATTTAATAAGCTTGTATAACACCCAGTTAGTGCTGGACACTACTCTGGGTGGATTACATTGAAGTGTTCTGCTTATATACTGCCCCATACCACTTCAAGTAGTCTCTGGGCGGTTTACAGTTTTTTAATTACAGTATGCAGGCTACACAATGCCCCCCCCCCCGCTAACTGGGTACTCATTTTACCGACCTCGGAAGGATGGAAGGCTGAGTCAACCATGAGCCTGTTACCTGGGATTGAACCCCAGGTCATGAGCACAGTTTAACCTGCAGTACAGGAATTTAACCACTGCGCCATGGGGCTCCTCAAAAGAATGCAAAGTAATGTTACACAACACAGCAGGGCACAATACAAAAAAATCAACAAAATAATACAAGTAATCATATTAATAAAAAAATAAAAATAAAGGAAAAGTAAGTTTTCCCCTGTACTTGCATGCTAGTCGTGTCTAACTCTCGGGAGGAGTGGTCATATCCCTTTTTAAGCCAAAGACCAATGTTGTGCAAGTCCATGGCCATGTGACCGGCATGGCTGAATGCATTTCTGCACACAAAGCACTGTTTACCTTCCCGTTATTTTTTTACGGTGGTACCTATTTATCTACTTGCATTTACATGCTTTCAAACTGCTAGTTTGGCAGGAACTGGAATTAACAGCAAGAGCTCACTCTACTGCATGACATCCAGGATTCGAACTGCCAAGCTGCCAACTTTGCAGCAAACAGTTTCAGTGCTCTAGCCTGCTGAGCCACCACACCCCTACAATACATCTAAACATGAAATTAAGTTAACCCCGATGATGGTAAAATGGTGGCATAAATATAATAGGTGTCTAAAAAGGATGCCCTTAAAGACTTGTTCAAACATTCCAGTTTTGTGTATCCTCTTAATGTCCGGGAAGGAAGGGGCCAGGTGCGGTTCAACTAGGAGTCCATTCCATAGAGGTCATGCCACAACCAAGAAAGCCCTGTTTCTTCTAGATGGTTCCTGGCCCTTCTTGGTATGGAAACCCACAACAGCATTACCTGTGAGGATCAGGTGATGCAGGCTGATGTTCTTAGGGAATGATGTCACTAAATCAAGTATACTTCCCTCAGGCAGAAGGTGATGCTTCTGGCCTGTCCCCAGGTGTTTTAGGTTTTATTGCTCTGGTACACATAACAAATGATGAGCGTGAAGCGTAAAGGTTATGCTGTGTGCATGAGTTGTCTTGTAGTGTTATTAATTACGCATACACAGAGTTTGGGGTACAACCATCTCTGGTCCCACGCTGCGTGTCTCTGTGAATGAGGGCCTGCGTGAGTGTGTGTATCTCTCTGTGTCTCTGTGTGTCTTCATGAGCTGAGTGAGGGTGTGTGTGAGAGTGTCTCTGTGAGCTGCCTGACTCAGAGGTCTTTATTGATAACAGTGACACAATAGGATGGAGGAAGAGACAGAGGAAGGATGGTCTTGGTCACATATGCATTCCATTGGTGGGGGAAGAAAGGTACCTTATCTCAGAGGAACATACTTAGCTAGTGAGGGGTTATTGATAAGGAAAGAGAGAGGAAGGAAGCTTTGAGCTTGGTCACAGGCCAGCTGTGTCCTGATATCCAGGACTGCCCTTGTTTTCCTGGCCTCCAGAGTGAGGTCAGCTCAGGGTCATCTTAACCACGCACTGGGCTTTCCTGCTTGCTCTCTAGACATGCCTGTCCACAGCCGAAGGATGATCCTCAGTGCTGCCAAGTTATTGGGGTTCAGAGCCTATTTGGGTATGGAATCCCCACATTGTCTATATTTGTTGGGCCATTGATTTACACAGAGAGCTCCAAAGGATAGCAGAGGTCTTCTCTCCAGACTCATTGCTTCCCATATGTAGGAGAGGAATCTGATGCATGTACTACTTGATTTAGTGGAAACTGAATAGTGCTACTAGGTTACTAAAATCTTATACAGACTTACCAGGTAGTGAGCTTCAATGAGGTTAATAGGAATTACTTTAGAATACAAGTATCCTGCCTCTGGTTTGCCATAGCCCGTCAATTATGTTTTCCAGCTTGCATCTCAGACACAACTAATTCTTATACATATAATTCAGCATCCAGACTTTAATATCACAGAAGAAGAAAATAATTGGAACAGATCTTTGCACAAGATAATTCACCTCAGGTGCATGCCAATCGGATCTAAATTATCTGTCGCCATGGCAGCTTAAGCTATGCTTCTGGTCTAGATAATCTGTAATAAGGGTGGGGGTTTCTTTTCTGTTAGAAGAATTAATACTCAGTAACCTCTTCTGGGAACTGTATGACTGCTTGTAATTTTTCACTGAGGACTTTAAGGAGGAATAATGACATTGGGCAAACATCCTGCACAACGGTCTTTGCCCTAAAAACATATTTTAACTAACACAGATATGTGTTATCCATGAGAATTTTGATCATTCTCTCTTGATTTGATATAAAATAAATCTCCTTTGGGGAAAATGTATGATGAGGAAGAATTCAAGAGAATTTCCCATGGGTTAGATTTGGGATTCCCGTGCTTTACTTACTTAAAAGGTGGCTGAGAATGTATAGAAATCTCCTGTCTATTACTGTGCCATCATCTCTATCATAGTTGTCATCTTCCTTAGTTTCTCTGACTTTCCAAGTGTAGGGAAAGAAAACGTATACTAAATTCTTATATGTTTCCCCCCTAGATTACCAAGGGTGGGTAATTAAAACAAGTACAGCAAAATGAAGTTAATGTGTATAAAAACAAATATGAGACAAATGTACTACTGAGCCATGTTGTAACATTATGGTAAGTCTACTATATATACATTCTAAAAAATGTTGCCATTAGATTGAAAATACAACCTGTGAGAAATGAGAAGACAAATTATGGTACACAACTAGTTTCACCCTCCCCCCAAAACTAGATAGTTTCCATCACAACCTGCTGCAAGATGAAAGGTGTGATCACATAGGGAAGTAGATTCTAGTTTGTACTGTACTACTTGTGGAATGGTGTAGTGCAGGGCTGTCCAACTTTGAATGGTCCATGGCCTACCTGCAGCTTCTGTAGCCCCCCGTGGTCAACAGCTGCAGCAGGTTGGCAATGGTGGTGGTGGGGGAGGGGCAGCGCCATCGATGACAATGGTGTAGGGGGCAGCAAGGGTGGGGCAGTGGTGGGGGTGTGGTCAGTGGGCAGGGGTAGGGGTGATGGTGTTGGCAGTGGGGGTGTCAGCAGGGAGGGGTTGGGGTGATGGTGGTAGCAATGGGGGGCAGGGGCGATGGCAGCCAGGTCGACGATGGTGGGGGTGGTGAGGGCAGCAGGGGTGGTGGTGGTGGAGGGGGGAGGTGGGGGCAGGTGGGCAGGGGCGATAGTGGTGGGGCAGCAATGGCAGCAGCAGGGGAGCAGGGGCAGCAGCAGCGGCAACGGCAGTGGGGGCTGTAGGGGTGATGGTGGCGGTGCGGGGGCTGGAAGGGGTGGCAACTGTGGCAGGGGGTGGGGGTGGCAGCAGCAATGGTGGCAGCAGTGAGGGTAGCATCACAGCATCAGCTCCAGCAGTGCACAGCAGCCATGGAGGTGCACGGCAGCCATGGAGGCGGTCCCAGGCCAGGTTGCTGGGCCCGTTCGGTGTCTCTGACAAGCAGGCCCAGCAAGCAGGCCTGGGCCCATCTCTGTGGCCACCGCATGTGTGGCCGAAAAACCCAAACAGGCCCAGCAGGCCGGCCTGGGCCCGCCGCTGCCGCTGGAGCCGCTGCCGCTGCCGCTGGAACCGCCGCCTCTAATAATGGCAGCAATACTTAGCAAATCCCAAAAGCTCTTTCATATAAGGCTTCAGGCTGGAGACAATTCTAGACCTATTGAGTTGATTACTCTGTTATTGGGCCTACTGGGCTGGGAAGATTTTACCTGTTCTGGCTTTTATACAAAGGGTATGCCATTATATTATGCTTGTTCTTGTGTGCACGCTTTTATTGTTTTTATACGCTTTTATTTTGGTTTTATGTGGAATGTATTTTGTATTTTATCTGGTCAGTGACTGAAATAAAGACCTAAAAAAAAGCTCTTTCATATAATGTATTATGGAAAACTTGGATGATTAAAATCCGCTTTCTTCCAAAAGGACTCAGTGACTTATTAATGTTACTTATCTCTCTGGCAAAGCTACAATCAAGAAGCCTAAGCTGGGCTTACGTATCTAGTGCAGAATAAGTTATGAAGACTATTTCCTTCCCTCATCTTAACTAAGATTTTTACATCTGGAAAATTATTCTTGGAGTGCTGACAATTAATTAAAGGCTCCTAACCCTTCATAAGATCATGGCCACCGGTCCCATCACCTCCTGGCAAATAGAAGGGGAAGAAATGGAACCAATGTCAGAGTTTATTTTATTGGGCTCCTTGATCACTGCAGATGGCGACTGCAGCAATGAAATTAAAAGATGCCTGCTTCTTGGGAGGAAAGCAATGGCAAACATAGGCAGCATCCTAAACAGCAGAGACATCACTTTGCCAACTAAGGTCAGGATAGTCAAAGCTATGGTTTTTCCAGTAGTGATGTATGGAAGTGAGAGCTGGAATAAAGAAGGCTGATCACCACAGAATCAATGCTTTTGAGCTGTGGTGCTGGAGGAGAGTCTTGAGAGTCCCCTGGACTGCAAGGAGATCAAATCTATCCATCCTGAAAGAAATCAACCCCGAATGTTCACTGGAAGGACAGATTTTGAAGCTGAGGCTCCAGTACTTTGGCTACCTCATGAGGAGAGAGGAGTCCTTGGAAAAATCACTGATGTTGGGAAAGACTGAAGGCAAAAGGAAAAGAGGACGGCAGAGAATGAGATGGTTGGATAGCGTCATTGATGCAACTAATACGGATTTGACCAAACTCCGGGAGGCAGTGGAAGATAGGAAGGCCTGGCAAACTCTGGTCCATGGGGTCACGACAAGTTGGACTCGACTGAACGACTGAACAACAAACCCTTCATTGCCCAGAGATGAGAGTGGAAACCATTTTGATTCATATCTCAATTTAGAATCTAGGGTGCTTTTTCTATCCGTTTGCCATGCCTCATCAAAGCTAGAAATGCCATCTGGTCCTTTCCATAGGTCATTTTACATGTTTTGTTTCTTCTTAGGTATTAAACTGCAGGAATCATAGAGTCCTGATTACCTTTCAAACATTTGTTAATTGAGAAAGGATGGGAACTGGTAATCTACTGTATATTACAGTATGGATCTTGGCTGCCAGAAACACAATAGCTTTGTTAACTTCTTTTCCAGGTCACTTAAACAGATGTTATTGCCAGAGGGTGAAAAAAATGAATGCTTAGGGGGTTTCTTTGGAGTTTTATTTCACAAAAAGGACATTCTCGAGCTGCGGCTCTTACTTGCACAGAATAGAACAGATCTTGGTTAATATTTCAATGTAAGCTGTAGAACAGATGCTAGCTTTTCAGGACTATTTAAAATGCTGAAGGAAAACAGGTGGTGAACAATATTAACAAAGGAGCCCTCAGGTGGCCAACCTTTTCTCTCAATAGATTGCACATGGAGGAGGAGGGGCAAAAATCTTGAAAGCCAAAATTGAGATCCCTGCCAAGACAGTGGAAGAAATTCTATTGTAATGTGTCATTCAAGTCACCCCTGCTTATGGCAACCCTATAAATGAGGAATTTCCAAGATGTCCTGGCTTTAGCTGCCCTGCTTAACTAGGCTGTGGGTTCCTTTAGGAACTTTCAGCCTTCCAGATGTTTTGGACCACCACTCCCAGAATTCCGAGCCTATATGGCCAATGATAAATGTGGGAGTTGTGGCCCCAAACATCTGGAGGGCCAAAGGTCCCCTACCCCTGCTTTAGAGAGTCAGTCCATATTGAGTTGGGTCTTCTTTTCCTGTTGCCTGCCAGCATTTTTGTCTTTCCCAGAGAATCCTATCTTCTCATGGTATGCCCAAAGAAAGAAAGAAAGCCTCAGTTGTAAAATGTTTGCCTCTAAAGATAATTCAGATCTGATTTGATCCAGAATGCACTTGTTCATCTTTCTGGTAGGGTATCCACAACATTCTTCTCCAGCACCACCATTTCAAACAAATCAGCTTTCTCTACTGTCCATCTTTCACACCCATACATGGTGATTATTGAAATAGAAAAGTGTGGACGATCTTGGTTTTGGTCTTCAGAGACACTCCCTAACACTTTAGGATCTTTTCTCATGCCTTCATTGCTGCCCTGCCAGTCCCTATCTTCTGATTTCTTAGCTACATTCTCCATTTGGATTGATGATTCAGTTAAGTTTTCAATTTTTTCATTGTCAAGACTAAATTTGAGAAGTTCTGTAGTCATGGTATTTGTCTTCTACATGATCGACTGCACTTAACTTTCACTTTCACTAGAAGTGGTTTCATGTCATTGCTGCCATCTGGCAGGAAGGTAGTGTCATCTTTTTGTCAGCTTCCCAGTAGTACCAAGTTGGGTACTACTAGAAATTAATTGTACAGCTGTGTGTGAGATTTTTAAAAATCCTTGCAGTGTTATACATGGCCTGTTTCATTCCCTTGAGTCATTATTTGTTCATTTATTTCATCTGCATCTCACACTTTTTTCCAAGAATGCTCAGGTCAGCATTTATGGCTCTCCTGTTTCTTAATTCTCAAAACAATAGCTCTGTGAAGCAGAATAGGCAGAGTAATAGCAACTGGTCAAAAGTCTCACTGAGTTGCATGGCTGAGTCAGGATCAATCATAGAATCATGGAATTGTGTAAGTGTTGGGAAGGGACCTTGGATATCTTCTAGACTAATCCCCTGCCAAATTTATATCTCCTGGTCTAAGTCACTAATATGTTAACACTCCCACTGTATCTCACCAGTCTCCTGAAAATGCTTTATAGAAAGGTTCCAAGGATTTTACTGAATGGAGTAAAGTGTGATGTGGAGGAATGTGGAGACCCTGCCATTGGATAGAGAGATGGTCTCTGTGTAGAGTTCTCTGGTTAGCAGAAGACACATCCTGGGTACAAACTAAGATGTTGTGTGGCATTCTGGTATGTCAGTGGGATCTGTTTGCTAGTTGGGTCACCCATTCCCTAAGCTGCTTTAAAAAGTGCAATATGTATTTGCTAAACAATAGTGCTGTGTTATTAAGGGAAGAGGCAACACGATCTTACTCTTAGAGAAAAACACAATGGCCCTTAGCTTGATGAATGTTATCCCTCTCCTTTAAATACTTAAAACTCTTTTACTGTAAGTTTGTAATAACACATTTATAAGTGTAATATATGTTTATGTAGAAATCAAAGCTTTTTAAAAATAGAGTAGTTATATATGTGTGTAAAGCAACTTTCATCTCTAATGATTCACAACTCAAAGACGTGTTTCTCAATATAAAAATGAAATGAGCAACAATTACGGTAGAATATGAACGAGAGGTTTTAGCACCTTCCCAGGTTTGGCTGAAAGCCAAAGACAGCATTATCAGAGATGCCTTGCCTTGCACATTTAGCTAAGATATCAATGCAATAATACGGCTGAACTCAGTGGTGTTATGATAAACTGGAAAGTGCAGGTGCTCATTATGACGGAGAGCCTACAAAATAAATAAGTATATCACTCTATTATCAACAAAGTGCTTCTACTAGTTTTCTCTTTCCTTCAAAGCATGTTTTTCATAAAGCTAGTGGGTATTAATTGCTCATGCGTCCAGCTACCCCAAAATACATTGTTACAACAGGGGTATTTCACACCAGTATACCAATGCTGAAAAAAATCCATGCCACATCCACCACTACTGTGAGGATTGCAATTATGCTCATAGGGAAGAGGGAAACCAGTGGAAAATGAGACCATGTCCCTGTCAATCAAAACATCTTGAACCCCTGGAACCAGGGCTCCACTATGCTCACTTGGGGCAGTGTGCACGTTATGTGTGTTAACTCTTCACCAATTAGGGCAGAGTAAAGTTGATCCTGTGCATGCTGTTTTTGTTTCTTAAAACAGGTGCCAGAATGTGTGCAACCTATACTCTAACACTGTCTAAATGTGTGTGTGTGTGTGTGTGTGTGTGTGTGTGTGTGTGTGTGTGTGTGAGAGAGAGAGAGAGAGAGAGAGAGAGAGAGAGAGAGAGAGAGAGAGAGAGAGAGAGAGAGAGAGAGAGAGAGAGAGATGTGCTGTTAAATCAGATTTTTATAATAGGGTTTTAAAGTTCATGAAGTAATTAATAATGTTTTTTACCAATGCCACCCCTTATAATATTCCATGACTGAATGAAGATCTGAGCCATGCTCTATTGGATCCATCACATTATCCAATATGCCACATTGGCTCTTAATTTCTGTGTCTACCACCTATTCTCTGGGATATCACTAACGTAATGTTCACATATCTTCTTGCAGTTGTTGATATTGCTTCAGGGTCATTTTAGGTAACCCCTTCCTTCTTTCCCATTCCTCTTAAGTCTAGGAATAATTACATTTGATTTATATATTTCCTTCTATATAAGAAATTCTTGATTTTAATTGGACAACTTCTTAAACACTTCCTATTAAGGAGATGTTAGTATTCTAACCATTTCATTAGAGTTGGGGGGGAAAACATCTTGGTCTCAAAATGTCACTCATTGTTTGCAAATTAATATATTTACTGGGAAGTCAGTATTAATGAGCATGTTGCTTCATTTGTATCTTGAGAGACGCCTGCAAAAAATTGACAAATGTCTTCATTTGTGGGATGAAAAGATCTTGTTTGTGCAAAGGGAAACTGACCAATCCATCCATTCCTACTTGGGCCTAAGTCCCACTTCTTGTATCTGTGCTCAGGAGGGCATCCCTGAAAGGTGAAGATCTTAATGAGGCAAATTGTTCATTTAGATTTGCCTAGTACACTGATGACACGCAGCTCTATCTCTCCTTTTCCACCTCTGCAGTGGAAGCTGTCCGGGCCCTCGACGAGTGCTTGGAGGCGGTTATGGCTTGGACCGGGGCCAACAGGCTCAAACTCAACCCTGAGAAGACCGAGGTGATGTTCTTTGGGAGTTCCCCGTCTGGGTATGGAGGCCCTCTCCCCAGCTTGGAGGGAGTTTCCCTCCAGCTGTCGGAGAGGGTTCGGAATCTGGGTGTGGTCCTTGACCCAGCTCTGACCCTGGAGGCCCAGGTGGCGGCTGTGGCCAGGATCGCATTTTACCACCTTCGTCAGATTGCCCAGATTCGTCCCTACCTGGACGTCGACTCCTTGAGAACAGTGGTGCAGGCGCTGGTGATCTCGAGGCTGGACTACTGCAACGCTCTCTACATGGGGTTGCCCTTGACTCTCCTCCGGCGGCTGCAGTGGGTGCAAAATGCGGCGGCCAGACTGGTGGTGGGTGCACGCCGTTACGACCGCATCACCCCAGTTCTGGCTCAGCTGCATTGGCTACCCGTTGCATCCCGGATCAGATTCAAGGTCTTGGTTTTAGTTTATAAAACCCTCCATGGCTTGGGACCTGACTACCGGGCAGAGCGGATCGTCCAGCGGTCAACTTCGGCCCGACCGGTTCGGCAGTCGCGGGCGCACTCGCTGCGGGTTCCCACCCCCCGAGAGGCCAGGAGTTCCCTCACACGGAACCGGGCCTTCTCAGCCGCTGCCCCCTCTCTATGGAACAGCTTACCCAGCGAGGTGCGCTCTGCAGAGTCCCTGCTGGCCTTTCGCAGAGCAATTAAGACCATCTTATTTCGCGAGGCCTTTGGTGACCTAGCTTAATTTTTTTCCCCCCTTACCTCACCGCCATCGACCTCTCTTATTAGGAGCGTGTTGTTTTACAGCAAGGTTTTCTCTTTTTACTATAACAAGGGCGCTTTAAGCTGCTTTTTTCTTTTTAACTATATGTAAGTGTTTGTAGTAGTTGTTGTTGTATTTACATTGTATTGTACTTGCTGACTTGTTCAGCCTTGTAAGCCGCCCAGAGTTCCCGTGGGAAGATGGGCGGGGTATAAATCCAATAATAAATAAATAAATAAATAAATAAATAGAAGCCTGCATTGCTGTGGATCATTAACTTTATAACAAGTGTGTTATATGCTGAAAAAATCAAATAACTGAGAAATAATCACAGCAGATACTGTATTTCACATCTCTATGAAACCCACAAGCTTTTAAAATTAAAATACAAATGGGAGGGGAATTATCCCAGCTGCAAACAGCTCAGCTGCTGAATGCACAACAAGCTGCCGAAACCTCGTGTGAAGAATCTTAAACAGAATATGGGACGTAGAAGTCATGGAAAAACTGACTAGTAGGTTTAAACTATAGAGGGGAGAAACAAAACATGATAGGAACTTCTGCTGACCACAGATCTTATACCAAAAAACAAAAGTGGAGAAAATGGAATATGGTCTGGACTGCTGGATTTTTAAAATATTTACCCATATATACTCAAGTATAAGTCAACCCGAGTATAAGTCGGGGCCCCTAATTTAAACCCAAAAAACTGGGAAAATTTATTGACTCAAGTATAAGCCTAAGGTGGGAAATGCAGCAGGGCCTGGCCACTCCTCCTTTGTGAGCTGGGTGTTTGTGTGATGTTTAAAATGACTTTTAGTCACCGAGGCAAGTGCTTGAGTTGGTGGCAAAAAGTCATTTTAAACATTGTTTTAAAATGACTTTTTAAAAAGTCTTTTAAACATTGGGGGGGGGCGGATCAGGAGAAGCGGCGCACAATGTTTAAAATGACTTTTAGCCACCGACCCAAACTTGCCTCAGTGCCTAAAAGTATTAACCCGAATATAAGCCGAGGACCCCTTTTTTCAGCGCAAAATTAGGGCTGAAAAACTAGGCTTATATTTGAGTATATACAGTAATTTGTTGTGTTACTCTATATTATATGTATAATGAGTTATATTAAGTAGTATATATTATTTTATATTTAGTTGGTTGTGTTACTCTATATTATATGTATAATGAGCTATATTAAGTAATATATATTGTTTTAAGTGGATTGTCAGTACAATTATCTATCATCCTGTGGCCAATGTTCCCTTCTTGGGCAAGGTGATTGAGTGGGTGGCCGTGATCAGGCTCCAGTCCTTGCTGGAGGAAGATCATGTCCTGGACCCATTCTAGTCTGGATTCAGGCCGCGGCATGGGACCGAGACAGCCCTGGTCACGTTGCAAGATGACGGTTTCTACATGTAATCAGGCCTTCTCGGTGGTTGGACCGGCACTTTGGAACAACCTGCCCACGGAGATCAGGTTGGCGGTGTCCCTGCCGGCTTTTAGGGGAGCATTAAAGACCCGGCTCTTCAGGGAATGTTTTGGAGATTGCTGATTGTACATTTGTAGGGCTGTTGTTTGTTTGTGTTATCTGTTCCACCCTTCTGCCCCTTGCTGAATTGTGCATATTGTGGTTGTTATTGTTTTAAAATCTTTATGGGGGTTGTGTTTGGTCAAGTTGTTGCTGCAATTTATTGTACATCGCCCAGAGTCCCCGAAGGAAAATCGGGCAGTTAATAAGCTTAAAAATAAACAAATAAATAAAAATTTTAAAAAGAAAAAATCTGAAGAATTTTATGTAGGACATATTTTTCTCTCTTTTTGATGTAGCTACTTTGTTGATTCTGGTTACATTTACAATTACAATTACAATTACAATAGATTCTGGTTACATTTACAATTACAGGATTTGGGTACCTAGTCAAAATAATATAAAATATAAGAATTTATTTCCGTTCTGTCATGATATATCTTAATTGATCAGGCAGGATGAGAGATTTGAACTCTATTGAAATATACCATTTCAAAGGGGCTAAGTCACTTTTAACTATACATGTTGGTTAAAAAATGACAGAAATAAAGATTTGCGGCAGGTAAACATTAGTTTTCCTGAGGCGAAGCTTTTACGGTTTTGTATTGGCTCACCAGGATGCAGAGGAAGAAACACACACACTCCTGAGATCCTGTAGGGAGAGAGCTGATGGAATGTATGTGATGTGGGGCAGGAAGCAGCAGGTGGGGAAAGGATTAAATGTTTTGTTCTACCACCATTCTCAATCAGCTGCTCTTGAAGTGGTTCCAAAAGAAGACACAACTGCTCTCCTGTTTTTTGTTTCTTTTTAATTCTCCTTACCTTATGTCTCCATCTTTTCTTCTTGTTTCAAAGTCAGATATCTTACTTTTCTGAGAAGCCCTTCTTTCCTACAATACTATAAAGAGACATATGTTTGCTAGGTGTTTATTGAGCTCCTACGCCTTTTCTTCTCTAGTACCAGCTCCTGTAAAGCCCATACATTTAGCTGATGCTCTCTAAATTATGGTGTGATTATAACTGGTATAGTCCAATGGGTTTGAGTTTCTGGGACTGCAAGTTCAGATTCCCTCTGAGCCTCATGGGAGAGAGCGCAGCTGAGTTCACCCATGTGTGGCTGATGGAATTGTGTGCTCTATCACCTTTATGGCGTTGACAAGCTGTGTACTCTAACAGAGCCATCTGGAGGCCAGACTGGTAAACGACTTCTCAGTTTTTTATATTTCATACCTAGTGCTTTACATTTCATATCTAGAAAACTCTGGGAGGCTTGCCACAGGACTGAGTCAAGTGGGTAGCATATAATTGGTCTTTGTAGTCAGGAAAAACCCTAATTGCCTCTGCAATGCAATAAAATGTTCAGACAACCCCACCACCCTTTTTTTTAGCTGCTGGATCCTTCTTCTCCCCTCCCCTTCTCCCCTCTTTCTCACCAGATGATTTTGAAACAAGATTGCTTGAACATATTCTAGCAAAGCATTTTGGAGATATATCTCAAAGTTAGGTTTTACATATGAGATGGTAACAGAAAATGCATAACCTCTTTCTTATAGAAGAAACGGCTTTGAAAATGTCTTCCCCTGCTCTGGGCAGTGGGTGGGGAAATCTATTTTTAATCATTATTCAGCTCCTGAAGTATCCAATTTCAGAGAAATACATGCTCTCCTTAGATGTTCTTGAGATACCTAAGGGGAACACAGACAGATGGCAATGTCAGAATTCTAACACTCTCACCTTATAATTATGTCCAGTAAATTATACTCACCAGTGATCCGCACATGCTTTATTAGTCTCTGTAGCTCTGAGGTAACTTGTGCTGCCCCAATATCTTTTATCTTAGGAAAGTATGGTAATTGGAATAATAACCTGGCCCCTGTAGTTTACCATGACAGGCACACCCTTCAACACATGCTTCAATAGCTCTGACTATTCTGGTTGAACACAAGATTTCTCTATGAAGACTTTTCATCAGTGTTCTTCCTCAGCTGTAGTAATTCAAGAGGAAAATTTGATGGTGAGTCCTTTCACGACAAACTTCTGCTCAATGACAATAATAAAAAGATAAATGAAAGACAAGGATTGCTGCCTGATGCCTAAGAAGGCAAGAAGGTCTACTGTCAGTTCAAATCATCTCCCCAATTACCCATTGCACTAATTCTCAGAAATAAAATAGCTTGTCTGAAGGCTTCCAAGTTAAAGATATCCATTTGGTTATTCAAAACTAATATGAAGTATGCTCTTAATGTATTTAGTAGCCCATGCTGAATTTTTCTTCTTCCCTAAATAGGATTAAGGACAGACGACTCTGTTATTTCTGGTCCATGACATTTTCCATGTATTTAATTGTAAGTCTGTTCTGTCAAATTTCTGCATCAGTTTGTACTCTCTCTAACAGATGCATTTTAGATCACCAGTCAGGGGAGCTGGCATAACCCCCCTCCCCCCTCCCCCCCCCCCCCTCTCTCTCTCTCTCTCGTGTGTGTGTGTGTGTGTGTGTGTGTGTGTGTGTGTGTGTGTGTGTGTGTGTGTGTGTGTGTGTGTGTGTGTGTGTGTGTGTGTGTGTGTGTGTGTAATTCCTGCGAGAAGCCCCAGTTAACCACCTAGCTGTAGTGATTTGGACACACTGAGGTTTCTGAGCCTCATCAAAAGGGATCCCATGTAGAATGCATTATGGTAAACTGGCCAGGATGCAATGAAAAGCAGTGTTTCATTGTGACTAGATCAGACCTCTTCAAGAATGGGTGGAGCTGGTGAAATAATTTTTGCTGTGCAAAAGTACTCCTATCCAAACATGGTCATCCAGGGTCAGAGACAAATTCAGGAGACTGGGAACACATCCTACCTTTCCTTTGTATGACAATAGCTCAAGTATTTGAAGAGTTGAAGAGTCCTTTCTTTTCCTTCAGTCATCTTTTCTTAAGGCTAAACATGACCATTTATTATAGTTTTCCTCCTAGGGCAGTGGTGGCAAACCTTCAGCACTCCAGATGTTTTGGTCCACAACTCCCAGAATTACCAGCCTGTATTGCCAGCGAAAAAGGACTGTGGGAGTTGTGGTCCAAAACATCTGGAGTGCCGAAGGTTCGCCACCACTGTCCTAGGGTTTGGTTTCCAGACCCTTCAACATCCTTGTTGCCTGTCTCGGAATGTGTTCCTGTTTTTCTGCATCTTTTCCAATGTGTGATGTTTAGAACTGGACGCAGTACACTAGATGGGGTCTAATTAGTACTAAATCGAGAGGAACTAGTACTTCATGTAATTTTGAGACTATACTTCTGTCATTACGTCTAAAACAGACTTTGCCTTTATTTGGAGCCACATTGTGCTGTGAGCTCATATTCAGGACACAGCAATAGATGAAAAGCAGCCATGGCAATTGCTTTGTGCAGAATTGGTCAGAATCATGCATATGATGTAAAAGGTGGACAGTGAAGAAAGAAAGGGGGGTAGTGATTCAACTAATCCGCAATGTGGTGTTGGAGGAGAGCTTTACAGATACCACCACAGTGAGAAAGACAGAAAAGTGGGTGCTGAAGCCTGAACTCTCATCAGAGCAAAAATTAGCCTGAGGCTTTCATGCATTATATGAGAATGCAGTGCAGAGGTAAGACAGCATTGCTGGGGAAAGTAGTATGAAGGGATAGCCGAAAAAGAGGAAGGCCTAACATGAGACGGGTGAACAAAGGAATCCACGGCTGTTAGTTTGCATCAACTGAACAGAATATATTGGAAAACACTATGTCTAGGAAGAGAACAACCTAACATGAGATGCTGCTTGTTTGAAAGATCTCAGCAGAACTGTCATTAACTCATAAAGTAACCACATGTCAAAAGTGATTTCATGGTACATAACATGTTTGGAGTTTAGTTTTTAATTACCAAGCAATTGTAAAGTGACAAATTGGGTGCAATGGAGACTATGGCAGCTATGCTAGCATCATCCAGACACAAAGCAAAAACCAGTAGTTTCACAGATTAAATGAGTGAATATATTTAATATTTATTCTGAATATTTGTTCTCTATTCTTTTTTAATGTTTTTTAAACCAATATCTGTACTACTATTATTTAAAAATTCATTATATTCCTTCATTTTTACACTATAATGTAGAATCCCTTTACAAGTATGATTCTGATAAGCCTGTTTTGGTCAAAAAAGAGATAAAAAGTCAACTACGAGAGTCAGCTAATATTTAATTTAAAAAAAAAACTTTAAAAGTCTTTATCCAAACATTGCCAAATTTTGCACAGCACAAGCTCCACCACACAATAAATATATAAATAAATGACCTATGCAGATAACTTGTGTTCCTTTCCATGCAAGCAAGCTGTACAGATAACCTGTACATTAAAAAATCATATAGTGAAACACAGGGTATTGCCAGAAAAATAGGAAAAAAGGCAAGGTATAGTAACCCAAACCAACCAACCTATGCTGAAATCATGTTTTAAAGCAATTGATATTTTGCCACTGATTTATTCTAAGGCTGTAATAATAAACTTATTTTTCACTTGTTCGGTGCAAGTTGTAATGTGCTAAGCAGATGCAGCTATTCTGAGCTCCCCCCCCCAGCTTTCCACTCACCCACAAATTTAATATGGGGTTCACAAATATTGGTAAGATGGAGGGAGCGAATTTCCACCCATTGCATTCAGATGTAGCACTTTTTGTTGTAATATCCAGAGCTGAACAATTCTAACACACACAGTTGTCTGGCCCAGCCTTCCAACTACCCTCTCATTTTTTGCTAGTGAAACATAAATGTTAAAACAAATTCATTATTCATTCATTAGGCAGATTACAACCTCAACAGTTTTCTGCTAAATGAGGCATAGCAGGCTAATATTTCAAATTGTGCTCTTATGTGGTTAGCCAATTTACTGACCTGATAATGACAGCCATAATAATAAACCACGGGGTTTCTTTTCCTGTTCAGAAATTTGGAAGGGTTATCTGATTTTTATATACTGTTTCTGTCTATATTTAATTGCTCCAATCTCTTGGGAATAATAACCACTTTTTAATTAAAAATTGCATACTTAATATAAACAGCCTTTGCAGGTATTCCCACTCAAATTATCAGCAGAGAGATGAAACCAAAGTAGTATTTCAGGATAAGTACCCTACCTGGAGTAATGGGAAGGAGTATATGAATTATACAGTTCACAGCCCTGTTGAAACAGTAAAGGAAGAATGGATATGAATAGCATGTTTGTGCCCCTCATGATCTGTGAGAAGAAACACATTTTTTTGCGGGGGGTTGGGAAAGGTGTTCACATAACTATGCACACATCTGGAAAGTACACATTAACATTAATTGCTTTTTCTAAACTTCTATACACCAATCATTTAATTGAGTATCATCCTTTATTTTCCAATCCCTAACTGCCATTAATCTTGCTGCTGTTATTAAATAAATAGATCAGCTTGAAATGGCTAAATCTCACTCATTTCAACTGTCTCCTGCAGCAAAACTCTTTTCAGTTCCTCCTTTACTGTTTCAACATGGCTGTGAACTGTATAATTCATACACTTCCTTGCACACAAAAACAAAATATATTTGGCCAAGCACCACACAACCCATCAGCTCTGACTTCCATTCACAACCATTCTTCTACACTTCTCATCGGTCATAACTGTCGCTCACCTATCTCCCACACAACTGTCCATGGTGATTTAAAAAGTCAATATAAACCTGTGCATAAAACATGCACGATTAACACATATGCATTCAGAGGATTATTGGGGACACTGCACATTTACTGATTCAGTTTGTCTGAACTATCATTCATATGGATGTATTTATTTAAATTCATACAAGTACACAGTCTTTTCCTGAATAAGAGCAACATAATTTTGTGACACTTCAGGAAATTTATATTCATGCAAGCTTTCATCAGTCCCTGCAGGTATAAAGTGATCACCTTACTTACATATACTACAACACACATGAATCAGACAGTTGGGTCTTGTACTAACAAGAGAGTTATCTTCTAGACTCTTCCTTATAGGATTCATCTCTCCTGTTTCTGGATCATCTGAGAAATAACCATTAAGGGATGCTGCTGTAAACCTGTCTATAATAACATTGTTTTTTAAAGTGAGCTGAAGAAAACATATCTGTCATTCTATTGTATTTACCAAGGATAATAAGACTGATTCATCAGGCATAATTATATCTATCATTTGCCATTATATTGTTCCATCCATCAACCAACAATAATTTAACTGCACTGTCCAATGACTGGAGAAATTAATTCTCTTATTCAGCCTTTAGCTGTTGGCTCATTTTCCTGTAGATTCACTTGCTTGTGGACATAATACCCATGGATTACTTTCCTTAGCATTCAAATATGTCATCTATGGTTAACAAACCAGCATATGAGTCAATAGTTTCAATATGGTTTCAGCGCTGAACATAGGTTTGGCTTGTTGCTTTAGTTCGTCGTAGATTTTTTTCTCCTCTATGATGTCTTATTTCAGTAGGAGTTTTCCCCCAACTAATGTGTATGAAAACTTGAAGATAGGTTAAAGTGCTGCAGCTAAATAGATATACATGCTGGCAGATTAATACAAGATATGGAAGGTGACAATGTCAAAGGCAGCAATGGTGGTGAGCACATAAGGGCAGCTTTAGGATGAACAGGTCTTCTCTGACTTCCCCTTTAGGTCCCCAAACCCATGAATGGGGAGATAGACAAATCTAGGGGACCAAGCTAGGGCACATTCCCCTTCAGTATATGCCTAAATTATAGGGGGTTGAGGACTGATTCAAACTAATCTAGATGGCTTGCATAGTTGGCTCATCCCTGGTATAGCTGGGGTAGAGGTGTTTCAGTTCCTTTGTAAATCACTACGAACAGTTGAGGTGGTAACCCTGTCATCTTTCTTCTTTCCTTCTAATGCAGAACAATGTCCATGTTCACAAACTCTCAGAGATGTAATCTCCAAATGATTAGGAGATGGTCTTCAGTACAGATAAACCCTCAGTGTCCCCTTAATTCCTTGGTGCAGCTTTAAGAAAAGTCAATGAACAGATCAAGTGATCTTGCTTTCTGTAATTCTATCTTTCTGCATTTGGTAAACCTTCGCAGGGTGTCAAAACCACATCCATGTATGCTGTTTAATATATGTACCTAGTCTGTTAATCTATTGAAGCTTGCACACTGATTGCTTAGAATAAATGAACAGGAGTCTAGCAGCCTACATAATAGGATTGCAATCCAAGCTGTAATCTGGCCCTTTCTGTCTCTGTCACTTTCTTTCTTATCTCCTAGTAGGTATTCAAAGCAAGAATTAATGAAATATTAGGGATTTCTCTAACTCTGTGCTCACAATTATTTTAAATCAGACGAGTCTGTTAGAAATGTCAATATGAAGGTCTGAATCATTAAACACTTGACCAGGTTTCTGTCAACGTTTCTTTAGAGATTATCAGGAAAGTCTAGGGAGCACACTCTAGGCTCTGAATCTGAAATACTTAGGTTAAATGGAAATACGTTGTCTGTGGAGAGGCAGGCAAAATCTTTTTGTTATTTGCAACACTGCATGTTGAGGAGATAGACAGTGAAAGAAATGTGCAGTATTGTTTCATTGACCTGTATTTGAAAAGGAATGGCAGCCTAGCATTGTATTTTCTTTTTGTGGAAATATCAGAGTGTTATTTAAAGCATGGCTTTTAAAATTTATTTTCACTTCAACATCTAACTTGAACATTTATTCTTTTGTGTTTATCTCTAAAAAAAATATACATGGAAGGGCATTTTGTTTCTGGCTGCAGCTCAGTACAAGAGCAACAGTGGTTTAACCAACAGTGCAGGAGAAACATATTTGCACAGAAGCAATTAAACAATGGCCCAAGTCCTGTTGTTTAGCATATTCAACCATAGTAGAGTAGTCCTATTGAATCACTGGGAATTTGGTTAATCAACTCCTCAATATGTTCCATTCATTAAAATGAACTAACTTCAACTGCAATTTATTAAACTAAATAATATTCCATTTAGAATAGAATAGAATAGAGTTTTATTGTCATTACGCATACACAAGATATGCACAACGAAATTAGAGTGCTGTTCCACTACACACTCTAAACATACAAAATACATAAAACACATAAAACACCATACAAAATATTAAAAATTCTTAAAATTGCTTACAAAATTTAAAACACTACTTAAAAACTGATTAAGATGGTGCTAAAACTGTTGCATTTAACTTGGATACCACTCTGTGATAAAAACTGTTCTTTAGTCTATTTGTCCTTGACCTAAGAGTCCTGTATCTCCTGCCAGATGGCAACAGTTCAAAAAATTGGTGGCCAGGATGTGAAGGGTCTCTCAAAATTTAGAGTAGAGCCATTGGAATCAATGGGATACATAGAGGAGTTTACTCACCAACTCTCCAGTGGGCCTCCTATAGTGCAATTTACTACACTAAGCAACAGGACTTTTTGACAATATATGCAGAATGTAGAACAATTTTGGGTTGCTCTCTGTTATCCTGTCTGACATTCTTGTGGAGATTAATACCATAAATTTTGGAGATAATTTTTAGCTTAACTTGCTTTACTTTCCACCTTAACACTCCACAAATCCATAGAAGTTAGCTTTGTCAGTAAGGCCTGAACAAAAATAAATCCACTGAATCAATGGAATCTATGTTGTTGATGATATACCACATTTAAATTGATTGGAAGGATTTATTCTGTCTACAGCATGGTAGCAATAAACTTTGGAATAGTAGAGTAGATAAATTGTAAGACTAATCTACTTAGGCCATTTTCATGCTCTTATTTGCCAGAAAACAGTGGCGGTTATTAATAAGGAACTCAAATTAGATGCAGTTTCATCTTCCGAGCATACATGCCACTATCCTATTTAGATGAATTGCAGGCAGAATTCTGCCCGATGTTCCTCTTTTTCTTGAGACTTGTGCAAGAGGGAATTCACTAGCCCACTGAGCAAGC
Organism: Phrynocephalus guinanensis; assembly: GCA_037367245.1. Taxonomy (NCBI): domain Eukaryota; kingdom Metazoa; phylum Chordata; class Lepidosauria; order Squamata; family Agamidae; genus Phrynocephalus; species Phrynocephalus guinanensis. The sequence goes on along the minus strand of CM074741.1, from coordinate 54,428,190 downwards.
AGAGAGCTCATTGTTGTCCATATTGATGATCTTCAGGTTGCTTTCTTTATTAATTTCTTAATGTATTAATTTATGTGATTGATTTCTGTACCAAAGATCTAGCTACAAAGCTAATCTAGGTGGTTTACAACAGTAAGATTGCAAGAAGTCTCTGAGAAGCTTACAAAGGATTGTAAGGAGCAAATGAGTATGGCCTGCTACAGAGTCATTACTTGTGTGTTTGCTAACAGGTTTCCAGACATCATTTTAATTTAGAGTAACATGTTAGGTACTACCATATATCTAAGCTATGCAGCTATAAGAGAGGAGTAGTCAAATTCCAACTATATACATGAAACCTATATATATCTCAGTGACCTACCAAGAATGAGCACCTATGAGGACCTAAATATCCATTTACATGTGATTAAATATAACTTTCTCTGGAAACTGAGTCCTGGAAACTGTGAATTTGAATTATTTTGGAAGTTATTTATTTATTTTTATTAAAATATTTTTACCCCATGCTTGTCTTTGAAAAGGACCCAAGGCAGCTTACAACATTGAAGGACATTAGACAAAATTTGAGATAATGAGTGTAGAACATATATCAAGAATATTATTCAAAGAACAAAGATTGTAAAGAGGCATCTTACATAATTAAGAAGCAGTATTAAAACTAGCAACAATAAATAAACATATAAAAGAAAACAAAAGAAAAAAATGCCATTCTGACAGATGAAACTCAAGTAGGAGTACAAATTCATCCCAAGCAGTAGTACATCAGAAGTCCATCTAAAACTCACATAACTGTAATCAGTCAGTCACTCAGAGAAAGATTGCCTGAAGGGGAAAGTGTTTGCCTGCTTGTGGAAGGACACCAAAAATTGTGCAATCATGACTTCCTGTAAGAGGGAGTTCCAAAGTCTGGGAGCAGCAGAGGAGAAGGCCTTCTCCTGTGTTCTCATTAGACACACGTGTGAAGGTGGTGGGACTGAGAGAAAGGCCTCTCTTGAAAACCTTAGCACCTGAGCTGACTCATACTGGCAGATAGTTTGGACCCACCCAGACCATTTAGGGCTTTGTAAGTTAAAACTAGCATGTTGAATTGTGCCCAGAAACTGATGGGCAGTCAGTGGAGCTGGTGTAACAAGGGTGTTATGTGATCTCTTGCAACCATCCCTGTAGCAATCTGGAGGCTGCATTTTGGACCCCCTGAAGTTTCCCGAGTGTTTCCATTGATAGCACCACATAAAGCAAGTTACAGTAATCAAGATGGAAAGTGACTAGGGTGTGTGTCACAGATAGTGGCCAGAGATTAAAACTTAATCTTAAAACTTTATCTTAAATAAACACTATCTGGCCAAAACTTAAATTGTGTAAATGAACTGAGACCTGGGCATCTCAAGGCTGAATCCAGGAGCATCCGCAAACTGCATAACCCTATCCAGTACAGGCTGCATCCCGATTCCTTGATCTCCCATTCGATTTACCAGGAGCAACTTTATATTGTTTGGACTGAGTTTCAATATGTTCACTCTCATTCAGCCCATCACTGATTTTAAACACTGATATAAAGCTGATGCAGCTTCCTTGGATCCAGTGGTTAAATGCCTGTACTGCAGGTAAAACTATGCTCACGACCTGGGTTCAATCCCTGGTAGCAGGCTCAAGGTTCACTCAGCCTTCCATCCTTCCGAGGTCGGTAAAATGAGTACCCAGCTTGCTGGGGGGGGGGCAATGTGTAGCCTGCACACTGTAATTTAAAAAAAAATTGTAAACTGCCCAGAGACGACTTGTAGTGGTATGGGGCGGTATATAAGCAGAACACTTTGCTTCGCTTTGCTTTTGGTATCATCCGCATAATGTTGACACTAAACTCCAAAACGTAAATGTAGATGGAGGAAATTCTATTACTTGTGTAGAAAGTGAGTTGCTGCTCTGGGAGACTCTATGCAGAATTCTGTTTCTAAATTTAATAATGTCATATTTCTAAATATCAGTGTCAAGTAAAAAAGACAGCTATAAGAACATGGTTTTAAGCAACAGACTGATTGATAATCTATTATATTCAATAGCAGCTGCTCATTTTGTTCCTAACATAATATACTTGAGTATAGGACAATTGGCAATGAGTCACAAATAACAATGTTTATGCAAACCCAGCCAGTAAACATATCTATTTTAAGACATGAAGAATAATTTGCTGATTCTAAATTTCTTGAAAAGATCAATGCTTGTTTTACATCCACATTTTGGACCAGACCCCATATATATGTATGAAATAGGTACAAGAAATAAATAGCAATTCATTAAATAAACTATTTCTGTGTATATCTCTGTGTGCACACGTATACTATATATAAATGTGGAGGAAAACAAAGGGACCATATAAGATGAAAAGAAACAAGTATAACAAATAAAACAGCAATACAGAAAAATGCATGGGCCCATATAACACACTCCTTATAATGAGAAGATACATTTTGATGTGTTGGTATTTTATTTGTTCCGTTTTATTTCTTTTTACCCTATATAATCCCTTTGTTGTCCTTAACATATAGAGGGGAATATTATGGGATATTATGATAGAGAGACCAATGAGTGTTTAGGAAAACAGACTATTTATATTAGTAACAAAATGAAAACAAAGTGAAAACTCAAAAACTAATAGATATAATTCAGAGTTAAATTATGGTGCCAAATAGTTTTGTTTTAGTTATACATGCTGAAACAGACTGACACAATGAACTCTTTGAAAGTTGTTCCATATATAACTATACACGATTACTGAGTATCCATTATAAGAGTTTTCCTGGACAATTAGTCTATGGATTTTCAGTCATCCAGGTGAGCTTATTTGGGAGTTGAGTGATGGCAAATTGACTTCTTTTCTTGTGGGATTGAAACATTTCATTACTCATCTAAGTAGCTTCAATCTGAGGAAGGTTGGTGGGAGACCTCTAATTTATAGTTCATCTTGGTTTTACTCTACTTGGTCTGAATAGACTTGTTAGATAGCTATTAGCCTGGGGTGTGTGAAAGTTACACCTATGCAGCTAGTCTCAAAACCCATCAAGTATGGGTCCTTAGCAGTGGCTTCTTGGTGGAGGTGTTAAGTAGTTCTGACTTGTTTGGGGATCTATGAAAGAGCCTTACAATAAGAGGGAGACTGATTGTGCCTAAGTCCCCCATCCCTGTTTTGAGAGGGATTTTTATACACACATGAATAGCTTCCCCTCCCAACTTAGCATAGCAGTTCATGTCTCTCTCTCTCTCTTTCTCTTGATTGAAGAGATGGTGCGACTCTAGAACAAATAAATATCTGGTATTTCTCCAGAGGCCCTGTGGAGAGATTAATCTTCTAGGCCTCTATTTAGGAAAGACTGGTACCTAGAGGCTGAGGATAGTGCTGCACCTGTCTTTCCTGTTTAGGAAAGTCTGACATCAAGTGGCTGAAGATTATACTGCAGGCTACACATAGGTGATTAAGAACAATCAGATTCTTAAAAAAATACAAATAACTTCACGAGTCCCCATAGTATGCATTCAGGAGCTATGATGAGAAAACATTTAAAATTAAATAATTTTAAATGCACACACATTTATTGTTATGGTTAATGTCTTTCACAAAGAAACACATACAAAGAGTAGAATACTCAGCACTCCATCTAAAGTTTGTAGCACTCACTTCACTCTTAGGTGCATTTAATGATGCTAGTTAGCCACATCATTACCTTGAATGTGGCTGAACATAGATGTGCACTAATTGTTTCAGGTCTACCCATGATAAACCATCTGATAATGTTCATTAATCTAATCACCATTATTCTATCATGTCGAGCAGGTTGTGGCATCAACATTATGACTCATTATCTTCCTAGATCACACTGAAAGTTTGATGAAAAATCTGTCACCACACAGAGGAGCATTTCTCGAGACGTCTTTTAAACTTCACATCTTCCCTGAGAATGCAGTGCTGCTAGCACCCCTGTATGAAATGCTACTGTATCTTAAATTATTATGAAGCTGCCTAGGTTTACTGGCAGTTCTGCTAATTGTTCTGAATAGCTATGAGTGACATAATGTTTACTGTCAAATTCCTTAGTTCACTATCACTGTAGAGCACATACTGCTAGCAGCTTTTAGAGAACACTGTTTAATTTCAAGTTCTCGAACATAAGAAAAACTAGATGTACAGTTGAATTTATTTATTATTTATTTATTTGTTGAGCTTATATCCCGCCCATCTTCCCAGAAGGGAACTCTGGGAGGCTTACAATAAAAGCCAATAAAACAGACAGAGACAGTAGCAAAGAGAACAAAAGGGAGGCATGATCCAAGCAGAGATGGCACGGGCCAAAAAAAAAATCATATATAGTCTCTAAGAATTATATATCCTTAGAGACTCTACATTATACAAGGGCATGGGTGGGTAGCAGATATAAAGTACATTAAAAATAGAAGAAATAGTTTTTTTCCTGATTTTTTCCTGAATAAATATATGTTTCATTAAGAAACTGGAAAGCTGACAGCCTGCTCAGTATTTTGTTTCCTGCTGCACAGTTAAGAATAGCAGACATAATAATGGCACCATCATAATTTCTCTTTGTCTCATTTTAGCATGTAGGAGTGACTTCATTTTGGATTTATTCCTATAGGTGTTCTGTTGTGGGCAGGAAGAACTTATTTAGGGCAAACTTTGGTAACATTTAAATGGAGGGAAAAAAGCAAATTCGGGCATGCTGGGCCTCTTTGTGGATCCAATTTATTTCACCATATTTTGAAGGAATTTGGAACAGGAAGTAAAATTGTTGCCACTGTGGGTGAACCACCACCTGTTTTGAAGAACAGAGGAAAGCTGTCATTGGATCATCACTAGACATGGGCACAACTCTGCGAAATCCTTGTTTCTGTTTCCGTTCCTCGTTTCCGTTATGTAACGGAAACAGTAACGACAATTACTCCGCCAGAACTCGAACTTGAACTGACTAAAGAAAAATTGGGTCTGATTTGTCATTGTTGTTCCTGGCGGCATCGCAGCGATCGCGCAATGCGAAGCAGCACAGAAAAAAGTTTTAAAAATAAAAAACCCCGATTCCCGGCCAAAAAAGCAGGCGAAAATATGCCTGCCTGAGGGCACCTACCAGAGGGGTGGTTTCTGGGGGGGGGGTCCCCGGCCTCCCCCCCTCCTCTCCTGGGCTGCGCAAAGTGCGCATCCTCGTCGTCTCGCCAACTCGCCAAGCGGCGCGGCACAGAAAAAAGTTTTGAAAATAAAAAAACACCCCTGATTCCCGGCCAAAAAAGCAAGCGATTGGGCGAAAATATGCCTGCCTGAGGGCACCTACCAGAGGGGTGGTTTCTGGGGGGGGGTCCCTGGCCTCCCCCCCTCTCATGTCCTGGGCTGCTCTGGTGGGGGGCATCCTCGTTGTCTCGCCAACTCGCCAATGCGGTGCGGGCGGGGGATCCAAAATGGGGCGACCGCAATATTTATTTTGAAATCGTGGTCCAAAAACACACCAAAGCACCACAGAAACATGCGAAAATAGCTATTTTAAAACTGCCTGAATTTTTTCAGTAGCAGCAGTGGGTTTTTCTTGCAACAAAACGTCTCCATTGATTTTATTTTATTTTATTTTATTTTATTTTATTTTTATTTTTACTTTTTAACACCTGCGCAATGATGGGCTGGCCATGGGAGTGGGCCATGCAAATTTTTGGAGCCATTCCACCAATTGCATGGCCACTTGGCCAGGTTTTGACCGAGACTTCTGGGATGTGCCAGTCGGGCATAAAAAGCCCACTAACCCTAGCCTGAACCCGAACCCGAACCCTAACCCGAACCCTAACCCATACACCAGTACACTGTCCTTCTTAGTGGGTCAGAGAGGCACCCAGAGGTGCACCCCAGTAACTCACCCTAACCTTACCCGTAACCCTAAGCCTAGCCCTTGCGCTAACCCCTAACCAGTAAGCCAGATGTGTACTCGCATTGCACTACAGCAAGTACACTTCCCTTCTTAGTGAGTCACAGGGCACCCGTAGGGGTCCTCTCTCACTTCGTTCCCCAGCCCAAGTGCACCGCAGGCAGTGAGTCACAGAGGCACCCAAAAGAGAGGTGCCTCTGCCTGCTACTGCAACTGCAACTTAATGGTATGCATATCCAATTGGCTATGCATGCCATTTTGTAGCAGGCCAGAGGAGGCACCCACCCCAGAGAGGTGCCTCCAGGAGCCCGCTTTCCCTTCATGGCGGGCCAGAGGAGGCACCCACACCCAGAGAGGTGCCTCCAGGAGCCCACTCCCCCCCAAAACCAGTACTAACGACAGACAAAAAACCGACAAACGAAACGACAAATTTTTGGAAAATTTCGCGAAAAACGGAAACGAGCCGAAACGGGCCGGCTCTGACACACGACAACTCGAAACGTAATTTTTCCTGGTCGTGCCCATCTCTAATCATCACTATCTGGTCATTTATATTTTTCCTCTTTGCATTTCAAACAAACAAAAAAAGAACTTCATTTGGGGATTTGACAGATTTAGATCAGGGGAAATCTTTTGCCTATATCAATAACTGCCATTTTGTCACTAATGAAATTTTCAAAATGGGATCAAAATCTCAGTTTTCAATTCAGTGCTAATGATAAATATGTGCTGGATGTCAAGTTCTACAGCAATGGCATCACCATCAGACTGACATAGGGTAACTTACAGAACTAGATTTCAGGCATACATTTATTATGTGCAGTAACGTTTTGCAGAATCTAAAAATCTACTGCTGATTTTACCCTATAGCATATATCTTCTGTTTGCTGTGGCAATGCTTTGTTTAACAACAGATTTTGTTTGTCTCTTGCTGCATATGATATCTTTCTGGTCCACATAGCCATTAACAGAAGTAAATTATTGTAAGCATTTGTGGTCACATAAAATTAAATGAAAAATGAGCTTTAAAAATATTTTCTATTAAAACCCTGGAACACAGTCAAGGGTATTGGGTCTAATTATATCGATCACTTATGGAGCTTTTAATGCTCCATTGCTTTATGGAAACATAATGGACCAAAATTGACAAAAAACATTTTTCTACCCTCTAAAAGTTGCAGGTTTCAATTTGTTTTAGAGAAAGAGATAAAATGATTTATCTCTTCACCCAATGACTCATCACATTAGGTAGACCTAAGGTCACATATTCCAAAACACCCTTTATCTGGGACTAAACCTTCAAAATAGCAGGACCTTTGGAGAATTCTAGACCTATGTAGGAATATTTTACTAGAGATGAACAATGTTCCTGGACTTGCACAACACTGGCTCTTTGTCTTGAAAATGTTGGGCATGCCCTAGCATGCATGTGCAGGGGAAACCTTTACCTTTACCTAAGGAATAAATGAACGTCTTCTGTGTTTAATTTTAACTGTGATGGCCATATGTTATCAAGAAGAAGAAGAAGAAGAAGAAGAAGAAGAAGAAGAAGAAGAAGAAGAAGAAGAAGAAGAAGAAGAAGAAGAAGAAGAAGAAGAAGAAGAAGAAGAAGAAGAAGAAGAGATGGCATTATAAAGTGGAATCTGGAGTTTTATGTAATGGGACCCTAAACAGAAAAGAAGGAAATAAAGAAAGAAATAAAGAAAAAAGACAGATTGCTATCTATGCAATTATACTGGCTTAGACCACAGAAATGAGCCACAGCTGTTGGGCTTCACTGTGTAATTAATTGTTAAGTCAAAGGGCTCTTGCAGAAGCTAAGCTTGGGGGAGATGAAATATTAGACAGTCACATTATTGTTTGATTAGTGATTTTTATCCACAGTGCTTTACTTGTCTAGTAAGAATGAAAAATCAGGACAGGTCAAGTGATTGAATCATACTAGTATAAAGATGAATGCAAACCTATCTATCTATCCTATCTATCTATCTATCTATCTATCTATCTATCTATCTATCTATCTATCTATCTATCTATCTATCTATCTATCTATCTATCTATCTATCTATCTATCTATCTATCTATCTCTGCCTGCCTGCCTGCCTGCCTGCCTGCCTACCCACTAGTACAATGCTAAATAAGACAACCCCAAACCAGAATGGATGTTTATATAAAAATTATTCTCTCTGGTTTCCCCTCTGGTCAATTGTGTAAGAAATATAACTATATAGTAGAGATGGGCACGGAACGAACATTTTTTCATTTCCGTTACCGTTTGTCGTTTCCGTTACGTAATGAAATGACAAACAAAAATTGTGATGAAATTGAAACGAAACGAACAGAACCACGAAAATTGTGGTCGTTACGTTTCGTTTCTGTTAATGGCGACGCGCAATGAAATGAGCTGTTTTAAATGTTAAAAAACGCCCTGGACATCCATAAAAATGCAGCGATAATTATTTATATTGTCTGATAATAGCTACCAGGGGGATTGGGGTCCTTAAAATGTTTGTTTTTGTCTTCTCCCATCGCAATGTATTTTTCTTTTCCCTTTAAAATGGATGTCGCCACCAGCCACAAAATGGAGGCAAGCCATGTGATGTGGAATCATGTTCAACCAATAGCATGCCCAGGTTGCAGACTGGGCGGGCAGGTCTGGCAGCCACAGAGGGCATAAAAAGCTCTGGCAGCCCCCGTCCTCCTTGCAGTCTCTGGTGGGAGTTAGGGTGGGATTGATGTCTCTGCGACTCTAGCTTCAGTCCTGCAGCCTCCCTGTGTGCATGCATGCTGCGTACCTCTCGGTGAGTACCCTCCCTTGCCCCACAGTGCAGTCACTCTGCGGCTGCCTTGCATCCTGGGCATAAGAACATAAGAACATAAGAAGAGCCATGCTGGATCAGGCCAAAGGCCCATCTAGTCCAGCTTCCTGTATCTCACAGCGGCCCCACCAGATGCGTTTGGGAGCGCATGAGACTAGATATCTGTCTCCTGATACCCCCCCTGCATCAGGCCCTTGAAGTACCCTGGTTTAAAGCCTAGAGATTACACATCTCCATCATGGTTGCCCGTGATGGACTTTTCCTCTAGGAATCTGTCCAATCCCCTTTTGAAGGCATCCAGCCAGATGCCATCACCACATCCTGTGGCAGGGAGTTCCATAGACTTACAACACGCTGGGTGAAAAAATATTTTCTTTTGTCATTCTTACCTCCCAGCACTCAATTTGAGTGTATGTCCCCTAGTTCTGGTATTTTGAGAGAGGGAGAAGAGCTGCATTATTTTGTATGTCTCAATCATATCCCCCCTCAAGCGCCTTTTTTCCAGACTAAAGAGGCCCAATTGTTTTAGCCTTTCTTCATAAGGGAGGTGCAACGCCCGCCGCTGCCTTTGCAGCCTCCCTGCATACCTAGTCTATACTGTGTCTCTGCCAGCATCCATTTTTTAGTGTTTTCCCTCTGGTCTGGGGCATTGGGGGATGCCTGCGCACAGAAATGCTTTTAAAATCGCGCAAAAAGTGGGTAGAAACGACAAATGACAAACCGAAAAACAGTAACAAAATTTTTCAAAAAATTCCTGACAAACGGAAACGAAACCGAAACAGACCTCTCAACGACAAACGAAAAACCGAAATGCCATTTTTCTGTTTCGTGCCCATCTATACTATATAGTAATATTGGTTCAACTGGGCAGAAAGGGACTTGTACATTTCTCCGCTCTATAAGTGGGCATAAAAATTGAGGGTGAGAGAAGAATTTCAACACATTTATTTGAGGAGTGGAGAAAATTCTCCAAAAATTGTTCTGTCACTAACAGTGGTTATATGAGGGAGGACAGGAAATGGTCAGGCAGTGCTGTGCCGTAACATGCCTTCCACTTTCTAAAGGTTTTATTTCCTTAAGATATAAGCTTCTGTTTTCCTGCCTTATTTTCTGGTTGCATGAGAATTCCTTTGCTGTGGTGGTTATTTAAATCCTTTAGATGGATATCTTCATCAATCTGTAGCTTCTCTGGTAGCCCACACTTCCTGATCTTTAAAAAATGTGGGAAGAGATGAATTATGATATCTTCACCTGGACCTTCACTGAGGCGTGGGAAGCTTGTGGAGGAGGGGAGCTGTTGGCTGCTACAGAAAAGATTGTACATGTACAGTGAACGATAAAGCATGCCCATAAATTTTCTTCAGTCACCTCAAAAGTAGGGTAAGTAGTAGACCTTTAATTGTAGTTACTTTAGGATACTTTTCACACAAACTCTTTGCATTGCCTTCACTAACTGGGCTTCTGGGCTCTGAAATCCCAACATCTAGTAGGTCAAAAATGGTTATCTCAAGCTATGTGTCGCAGGCACCCTCCCTCCCTCCCTCCTTCCACATCTCAACAAATGTTTGCAATGAAGTTTTTAACTCCAGAGTTAGCCCCAACACTATTTTCAAACACAACGGCATGGACATTTTTAACTGCAGTTGCCTCCCCATCTTGGATCAAAGGCTCTGTCTCCAAACAGTGTTCCTCTATCAACTTGTCTGATTTGGCGGGCTCAACTATCCATCATGCTGCAGGCAAAGCCCCTCTAACATTGTAGCCCGGGCTCAGAATCAACCCAGTCATATCTCCTGAAACACGGACTTTCACACTCACGAGTCATAAGGACGCAGTTCCGGGTCCTTCGACACACCTCCATGTGTACATCTAGACATTTCTCCCACATCTCTCTCAGCTCTCTCTGGCTTTCTCACCTCCTTGCTTCACATTCGAAGAACTCCTGTGCCTTCCTCCTCTCCTCACGCTCTGCGGTCTGTCCCCAATATGGTGGTTTTACTGCTTTTTTCTCTTTCCATTCTCACTCTGCCACTTCTCACAGGAGCTTGAAATTCGCCCACTCCCCCATCCACGGCTCTTCCTTTCCAATCCCCACCAGTTCCTCCCTGCTCGACTTCCCCTCCCAACTGGTGAATGCATTCTCCTTTCCTTCCTTCCTACATCCCTCTCTTTCTCCCTCCTCTCCTGTTACCTCCATCTCCCCCTTCTCCCCTAACAAGGTTGTTGTTTTCTGTCAAAGACAGCCCCTCAAATGAGGATGGCGCACTTCCTTCCTCACACTATAATATTTGACTTATTGTATGCACTTTGTGGTAGATGCTTGTATTGTTGCAGTACTAAACTCAGTATAAAGACCTTTTTGTTAAACACTGTTAAAACTTGTTAAACAATTACTTTGAATAAGGATTCCTGGAGGAAAAGTCCATCACAGGTTACAAACCATGATGGAGAAACCAGGGTACTTCAAGGGCCAGATGCAGGGGAGTGGTATCAGGAGACAGATATCTAGTCTCATGCGCTCCCAAACGCATCTGGTGGGGCCGCTGTGAGATACAGGAAGCTGGACTAGATGGGCCTTTGGCCTGATCCAGCATGGCTCTTCTTATGTTCTTATGTTCTTATGTTCTTATGATGCTCTTAACCTGAAGAAATTCAGGTGGGGAACACCAGTGTATTCATATACAATATATTTCCAAAGCACAACAGTGACATTATTTTCACTTGAGTTACCTCCCTCATAAATAGCTGAAATCTACCTTGAACCTTGCCATGCATCATGGATTTCATACTTTAAAATTCAACAACACCGTGTAGTATTTGTCTTGTAGAGCATGCATCTCAAAAAAAAAGTTTCTGTTCAGGCAAGAAGAAACAGCTGAAGCTCTTCCTCCACAGGTTCCAGATTATCCTTTATCCCCCCCTCCCTACAACAGAGGGTGGGTGGGAAACTGCACGATAGGAAGAATCAATCAGAGTAGTTTGGAGGACAAGCCTCTCTCCCTTAGTAGCCAGCTCCTTTGCCCTGTGTTTACCTCTCCATCTTATTGACATCCTTTGCAGTACATCACATAAAATAAATACAAGGAAGTATTGCACTTCTGCACAGCCTTGTTAGTGCTCCTGCCACCATCTCTCCAATTGATTACTTGAGTGGAAGGAAAAAAGGAAGTGTAGAGCGGTACTTTGTTTGCTGGCAGACTAGCTTGGACAGGAGAAGCAAAGCAAAGCAAAGCAAAGCGTGCTGCTTATATATCACCTAGGAGGTCTTACAGCATTGTCCAAGCAGTTTACAAGTAATTCTGCAGGCTACACATTGCCCCACCTCCAGCAAGCTGGGTTCACATTTTACCAACCACAGAAGGATGGAAGGCTGAAAGAACCTTGAGCCTGCTCCCTGGAAATTGAGCCCAAGTTCATGAGGACAGCAGTTTAACCAGAAGCTTGCAAGAACTCATTAAAGATGTAGAAGCATGCAAGAAGTAGAATGGCAAAGAAGGGCATTTGTGTGTGTGTGTGTGTGTGTGTGTGTGTGTGTGTGTGTGTGTGTGTGTGTGTGTGTGTGTGTGTGTGGTTACGGTCATGATTCAAAAAACCTCTGCTTTACATAGCAGAAGGCAGCCTGAACGTTGACAACACCAATGGCAGCAGTCACCTTATTGAATGGAGAACGCTGCTGCTGACAGCACAATATGCAGATGCCTGTCCAGGTACCAATGATCTCTATAAAATATCACTAATTTCAGCTGCATATAAAAGTTTCATGTCAGGATGACAAGGTGCTAGATTATACCTCAGTCATGTGCCCAGTCATGTCTCAATTGTGCAACTAAGATACCCCACAATTAGGTCCCCATCCATTTCTAACCTTTCTGGATCCCCAGGGAGCATAACCCAGCGCCTACTAGAGGACAAATCTTCTGAATTACCAGTCTCTGTGGCTGAATACTTGGCCACTGTATTATATACCAATAATAAGACCAGGACCAAGGACGGCCACTAATCTGACCTCTTTCATCTCTTCATTTATCTATCTTTTAGTCTTTTGTTCCACAGATTGAGACCTTTGCTTTTTAATCTATTTTACGCCACTAAAGGTTTCTTGAATGAATGAAATGATACACCACAATTATTTGGGACTGGGTGTGGCAAATTGTTCAAACCTTACTCAAACACTGACAGGATTCTGGCCAGAGATTTCTAAGCATAATGTCTCTGTCGTAGTTCACCCTGAAAGTTTATCAAATGTTGAATTCAGATCATAAGTTGAACTGGGAATGCTTGAGGTCTCTAGTACTGACTAATTTCTATCTGATTTCATTCTACTGAATTCATTTTGCATTTTCTCATTTTGTAAGGCTTCCCTGAAGTTACAGAAATGATTATGCTTGCAACGTTGAATGTATGTCACACAGAGTATCACTTTACAAAGTGAACATTTCCTGAGAGTTCTTTTTAAAATATTCTCTCTGTACAGTTTGAATTAAACACTGAATTATTTCCATCAGCACGTCAAGTTTTTCTGTGGTGTGAAATAGCCCTGCGGGGAAATAGCACAGTTTCACTGTCTTGCTTTAGAAGCAGTGATGAGGTGTACAGTTATTGCTCTGCCTGGATAACCAACCCACCAGCAAGTTACAATATGAAATGATAGAAAGCAAATTCTGTGCATACTGAATTGCACATAGTTGCACATGTGTGCTCGGCTGTAACAAGCACACAGGGATACCAAGCCCGGTGAGAGATATCAGGTCAGCAACACCCAATGTTCTGGAATATCAGGGCCAAATACTAGAGGATAGGTTCTTCTGATATCCCCAGGGAGGGAATTTGTGATGCCACAGAGGCAAAGCAGGCAAGTACTGGGAGGAAGGCAAGCAGACACTTCCAGGCTAAGCTATGGCACTTTGGTGTTTACTGGGGGAAATGGAGAAGAGCACTCAGAGTTTCTAGAAACCCCTCCCATAAAAATCAAGCTTTGTCCTGTAACAGTTTTTTGCCCTGCAATTTGCCTTTTCGCCTGGAGATGCAAGAAAGCACTAATTTCCTGAGATTTGGACATCCTAAGTTTTTTTTTTTTGGCACCAATAATCTTCCAGCAGCTGTTAGGTGGAGAATGGTTACTGATGTTTGTTGGGATGCAAGAAACATATGTAATTTGGATGTCAATGTTTGTTTGTTTGTTTGATTATTTATTTGTTTATATACCATCCATTAGCTGGATGCTACTCTGAGTGGTTCACAACTGACAGATGCGAACAAAACAAAATAATGAACAGTAAAAATAGTACAAAATAAAATTGAACCAGGAGAGAAATAACGTAAGATTTAAGAAAAATCAATAATTATAATTATAAAATTACCAATTGAACATTCAATAGTTAAAAGGTGACAACTGAGCATTCAGTATTTTAAAAGTGGCAAAGATGGCTCAAGGATTAAAATCTTCAGTGGGTTTCCAGTGATGGAAATGTCTGTCAGGACATCTAGGTTTTTAAGAGCTTCTTTAAAATAAGTCATCAGTCAGGGAGACAGTTTCTACCTGTCCAGAGGCAGTAGAAACTGAATCACATGTATAATAGAAAAGTAGATTGTGAGAGGAAGATCCCTATTGGTTTTATTGGTTATTTTTAACAGACATGAAATACACATTTGCAGAGACATGCCAAGTTTGAAGATGAACAGGAGGGGGAATCAAACTGCCAGTCTATCACAGGGAATCACCCCTCCCTAGTCACTTATTACACATACCTCTCACCTTCCAACTAGTCATCAAGGAGTTGTAGAGGACACCAGAAGAGGAGAAGAAAAAGTGGACACCTATGGGCCTTGGAGAACCATGCTTTATGTGCCCATACACCAGTCTTTTCTTATGAAAATTGTTGGGAGGATTGTACTGAAATAGTTGAGCTGTAAGGAAAAGCCCCTTGTATTTCCTAATAAGGACAAAAAAAGGGATGTAGTGGCCACTTACAAATTTGCAGTGTGGGCAGGGTTTTATTGGCTTGCAAAAACATGGAAAAGTACCCTCACAAACCACAAAGATATTTTAAAAAACATTTTTTTTCTGTAGCAGTGCTTGTATTTTATTACATAAAAGCGTAACCTATTATATAAAAGCAGATTCCCTATGAACAGCTGCCATGAATGAAGACAGCGGTGTTTCTTGCTAAACAACACCCTATCAACATATCAACCAAATTCCAATGTCTAATACAGAAATATATTTATTTCATCTTTTGTCTACAATCTGCATTGTTAGCGTCACAATTCACTCCGGAGAGATTAAAAAAAAAATGACTCAAAGAGTTTCTCCCCCACCGAGAACAAAACTCTTTTTCCTATTTTACAACTTAAATTAAATATGCAGGCTTTTAGCACTCCCAGTTCAATTCTTTTCTTTCTTAATTTTCCATTTACATGACACATTGTCACAGAGCTCACAAAGACATATTTAAAGGATGTATTTTTTTAAAAAAAAGAATCAAGAGAACAAGAATGGATAATTATTCCAGTCTTAAATCCAAACTGTAGTCAGAGAGCTGAAATATTTTCAGCCAAAAAGCTTCTTGCTTCTTCCCTCTAGGGATGAGCTATCAGAGGAATAATTACTGGAGTTTTGCTGTGAATTCTCCACAACTGAAATATTATCCGTTCCAGAGGAAAGGTAAATTAGCCAGAATAGAGCTGGTGTACTCTGTCAATTTTAATTAAAGAAAAATGTAAGCAGACACTCTGTTTGGGCATTAAATTTTTGCACATGGTTAGAATAATAATGTGAGGAACAGCAAGTATTCTGTAGACTATTTTGGGGTGCTGTTGGCTTGACTTTATCAGATTCAATGCCACTAGTCCTGCCATTGTGCAAGTGTTGGAGTGTGCTGTAGCTCTGGTTCAAAATCCTGCTCAGAGTTCTCAGTCATGCTGGTATTTTGTATAAGAACAACAGCATTCCATTAGAAAGAAACAGGCACCTTTGAGTGCAGAGAATATGGTAGGACTACCAACAGGAATACCAAAGAAGAGCCAAAAAGAATAAATAAAAGCAATCTTAAAACTACAGAGCTAGAAAGGATCCTATAGATCAGCGATGGTGAACCTTTTAGAGACTGAGTGCCCAAACTGCGATTCAAAACCCACTAATTTTCGCAAAGTGCCAATACAGCAATTTAACCTGAATACAGGTGGCTGTGAAGGGGCGATGTCGGGTGCCCACAGAAAGGGCTCTGAGTGCCACCTTTGGCACCTGTGCCATAGGTTCGCCAACACTGCTATAGATCATGGATGCCAACCTCTGGGTCTGCAGCTAGATATCCAAACCACTAAGCTATCCAGCAGTTCATAAACAGGCTGGATTTAGCCTCTGTTGCCATTTCCCTCTTCCCTCCATCTGGTTTTTTTATTACAAATTACCTAAAACAATGACAAAATCGCAGGAAGAGGAAGGTATGAGCACAAGGACACATTCTTGATTTTATTTTCCCTAAGTTGGTCTTCAGAAGCACACCTCCTCTGATTTTGGAGATAATATGTACATCTCATCACAATTAATACCCACTGAAAGTCTTGCCCTGGATGAGTCTGTCTCATCTCATCCTGTTTTAAAGAGACATTAAGAGGTTATGTTTTAAAGAGAGGCCTTTCTCTCCATCCCACCACCCTCTCAGGTACGTCTCTTGGGAACACATGAAAGGGCCTTCTTAGCTGGTGCGCCAAGACTTTGGAACTCCCTCCCACTAGAGGGCAAAAAGAAGACTGAGGGGGGGGATATGATAGCTATGCTTAAATATTTGAAATCATGTCATATTCACGAGGGAACAGGTTTGTTTTCCATGGCTTCAGAGACTAGGACTCGGGGCAATGGTTTCAAACTACAGGAAAAGAGATTCCATTTGAATATTAGGAAGAACTTCATGACAGTTAGAGCTGTTCAGCAGTGGAATATGCTGCCACAAAGGTGGTGGGAGTCTCCTTCTTTGGAGGTTTTTAAGCAGAGGCTGGATGGCCATCTGTCGGAAATATAGTGATGGGGGTCCTGCATGGCAGGGGGTTGGACTGGATGGCCCTTGAAGTCTCTTCCAACTCTATGCTTCTATGCTTCTATGACTCTAGGACTGCCCCATCTGGAAACAGGCAAAGACCTTTCTCCTCAGGCAAGAAGAGCTTTAATGTTGCCTTCTAATGCTGTAAGATGCCCCTCAATTTCCTGTTCTCAAACTTGAATATGTCTTAATTGTACTGTACTGTATATTGTCCCTCATTACTGTAAGCTGCCTTGGGTCCCTTTCTAAGGAGAAAGGCAGGGTATAAAAATGCTCAAAATAAATAAATAATAAATAAATAAATGTAATTTTTGTAGCCCGTTCCTTAGTCTACAGTAAATATGTGTCATGTGAATCGGTCTGGAATCTCCCACTATTTAAAGAAACATATCTATTTGTCCTTGAATTGTGATTGTTACATCTGGCAAAAAGGAGTGGAACCATGGAATTGTGCAGTTGGTTTCCCATCCCTGGCATGGCAGAGTGTACAATGTGCCAGCAGAGGTGCTTTGAGGATAGCACCTCCACCTGGCACCAGTGCAACCATAAAGCAGCATGTGTGCCATTGGGTGATAAGATTCTGGCCATGATGGGAGAAAGAAAAGAACATTCACACCTCAGGTCAGCTTTGATGCCTGTACCATATGAGTTACTTCATTGTCCCTAACTGCTGTGATTGTGCACAAAATATGTACAGCGCATCTTAAGGTGAGATTTTCAATTAAAACATTGCAATGTGAAATGTTAGCTGAAATGGGCTGCTAGCTCATCCTGTCCTTCTCTGGAATGTCTCATCTTGTTTCATCCTGTCCATTCACTTTTACAACATCCTATGGACACTGAGCACAATCAGCTTCATTAGAATATTTTGCCCTCCCTTTATTTTTCCACTGAAGTTTTTTCCCCCCCAGTGGAGATGTCCCTTTTCAAGCCTTAATGGCTGAAATATCTTTCAGGCATGTCAGTGTTGTTATTTTGTTCGCAGAAGGATATATGCTTAGAAAGAAAGTTCCTTACATAAGAGTACCGTTTTTCTGATAAAGTATTGGAGCCAAGTTATAAAAATGTATTTACATTACATAGCTTGTTTTACATTCAAGGGAATTTGTTGCACTATAATCATTTAAACTTGACTAGCAATTACGATGAAATCAAAATTAAACTTCAGCTTGCAAGCACTTTTATTGCTTTGCCTTTGGCAGCAATTTATATGAGTTGCTTCAAGCAACAGCCTGTCAGCAAATGTGAATCACTTACAGCCACTTGTTACAAACAGATTTCAGACTGCATTCAAATGGCTCTCCATACATGCAAATCCTTTCTTGTTTGCTTGCTCTAAATTAGTGTTTGGAAATATAATAATACATTTATTTTTAATAACATGTAGGAAGAAAATTTTGACTCTCATAATGCAACATTATACTCTCTTATCTTGGAGTATATACTGGGATAATTATCTAGGGATAATTAAACAATGGGAAATAGACTCAAAAAGGCTTGCTTTGTTACTGAGCAGGAAGTTTTAACTAAGATACTGAGGGATGGCTTATTCCCACTGGGGTCAATGAGGTTGGATCTTCAGAGACGGAGCATTTTTCTTGCATTTGACTTGTCAACAGACTATTGAAAATAGAGCGTGTCTAAGAGTTGCTAAGCTCAGCGAGATTTCCTATCCCCAAGACCAGAATGAGTTGAGTGCCTTTTCCTTAAATTGTGTTTCTGTCTTTTTTTTTGGGGGGGGGGAGAATGTGTCTGTGTAAAAAATAATGCCTATTCCCTTTGTGAAGCTAAGTGTGTGTGCACAGACATGGACACAGAGAGAGCAAGAAGAAAAAAGGCTGGTTGATCAAAAAGGTCCCAATGACTTGTCCAATTTTTCCCCATGGGACAAGGAAGCACTCATCACAAAATTCGGCACAAAATTTGATTATGCACATTGTTCAAAAAACAGTTTCTGAAGTGCAAACAACCCATCAAACAATGCTTGTTGAGAGTGGCAGAAAAAAAATTCCCAAGGGAAATAATATATATCTATATAATTTAGACAACATGTATATATAAAATATATAAAATACACATTTCAAATATAAATACTGTATAAATATAAAGTATGTATATATGTTGCTGCACATTAGGATTTCATTTGTTCTTAGTCATAGATAGAGTGAATTCTAGATGTTCAGTTCAACTGACTGAATCCATACTCTTCTGCTGCACAAGGAAACAACTTCTGCCCAGCTCAGTATCCTACCCAGCTCAGTGAATTCCTTGTGCAACATAGGGGGAGGACAAGCTCAGATGTCTGGATAACTCTGGTCCGACATGGACTAAAAATGGTTGTGGATTCTGTTCAGTTCATATTTCAGAGTGATCTGGCCTTTAAATTGGATCTGTACTTATTGGACTAAGAAATTAATTAGATCCAACTTATCTATTTTTTTGTATGTTATAAAATTTTGCAGTGCAGTCCTTGGCTGAAAATATAGGCTACAATGTGTGTTTGAGGGCAGAAATACCTCAAGAGATGAAAATTTGTCAGGGAAGATTCCTTTAAAATACTGTAGTCTGTCATGTGTAGAGATGGGCATGAAATGAATTTTTAATTCATGGTCGGTGCTGGAACATGTAAAAATAAAAATAAAAATAAAAATAAAAAAATTGTGCAGCCCCAGCATTGGGACTTAAAAAATAAAAAAATACAATAAAAAAAATTAAAAGTGCTGACCCAGCCCGGGAGCCACATGGTCAGCACCGTAAAATGTAAATAAATAAATAAATAAATATTTTTTTAAAGTGCTGACCAGACCCTGGGGGCTGTGTTGTCGGTGCTGGAAATAAAAAAAAAATCATTTAAAAATTGGTGCCGAGGTCATGGGCAGCAGTGGCAGTCCCTTGGAAGCAGTGGTGGTCCCCGGCGTCCTTGTTGGCAGCAGTGATGGTCCCCCAGAGGTTGCACAGTCTCCAGCCAGGTAAGCCGAACCAGTTCATTTTGGTTCAGTTCGTATAAATTTTTGTTTTAAAAATTCATACGAAACGAAATGAACTGAGGGGCCCCCCAAAAGAGAACTAACCAAACCATCAGTTTTCTATTTCGTGCCCATCTCTAATCATGTGATTTAAAAAACCCAATAGGTCGCCAATGGAAAACAGAGGTATTTGATTTTAAATGAACCTATACTGAATTGTTTGAGACCAAAAACACATAATAATACCTTGTAATTTCTCACCCAGTACTAGGTGTGACTGTACTTTTGTACAACTCTGTTGATCTTTTGGAAGCCATTAAAAGAGCCTCTAAAAGCAGAATATAATTCATTCACATCACTTTAAAAAACAACAACCTACTGATAAATAAGATCATAACAATATAGCCTGGGAAGCCTTGTTGACAAATTGGAGGAAAACCTGCCCCTTGCAACATAGTTTGCTTATGTTTACCATGATTTAGTGCGGTATTTGTTTGATCCTTTAAATTAAATATTTACATATTTAATATCGTTAGCTTGAAATATTGCCTTTTAATTGATGTAAGGCGCCTTGAGTCATTTTTAAGGAGAAAGGAGGGGTAAATGTATTTTAAATAAATAAATAATAAATAAATGTGGAACTTTTTGTGTGTGTACAAATTCCTCAAAACTTCTACTAGGTTGCTGCAGTGGGACTGGTGATTTAGCATTAGTGGAAGCAACAGGTTGGGGAAAACTCAACTCAAATCACAACAGAAAGCATCATAGTTTGGTTTGATAGTTGCTGCTTTCCATCTCTGCTTTTGGGTCACACAGCCCAGCAAAATGACTTAGGGAAGCAATATCACTTACTCTCTTCCAGGTTTACTGGGATGTTGCTGCTGTGCTTCCCCACTCCCCTTTCCTCAGTTTCTCTTCCCTACAGGGACATTGAGGTAGTTGCTATATATTGAGGAGTTTATATGTGGTTTTTACTCAATTTTTCTATCAGGCCAGTGACTTTCTTTTGACTTACCAAGTTAAAAGGACATGACATGGATTCTGTCCAGCCCAACAATCATCAGTGTGAAGTAGAGATGGGCACGACTTGAAAAAAAATTTTTTTCGAGTTGTCGTTAGTCTGGCCGGTCCCGTTTCGGCTCGTTTCCGGTTTTCGCGAAAATTCACAAAAATTAGTCGGTTCGTTTTTTTGTTTTTTTGTTGTCGTTAGTACTGGTTTTGGGGGGGGAGCGGGCTCCTGGAGGCACCTCTCTGGGGTGGGTGCCTCCTCTGGCCCGCTATAAAGGGAAAGTGGGCTCCTGGAGGCACCCGTGGGTTCCTCCTATTGAAGCAGGCTCCAAGAGACCCCTCTACATGGGGGTCTCCCCTCCTCACCTGCTGCTGCTGCAAAATGCTATGCAATAGCCATATGGATATTGCATAACAGAATGTGCAGACAGTGAGACCAGTGAGAGTGATAGCGTCATGCCCGCCCTTCACAAGGCTCTGGCACCACCATGTCTCACACAGAAGGGAATTGTACTTGCTGCGTGTAGTTCAATGCAAGCAAGTAGATCTGGCTTTAAGGTGGCTTAGTGCAATGGCTAGGGTTAGGCTAGTGACGGGTAAGGTTACGGTGGGCTAGTGGGTTGCACCTCTGGGTGCCTCTCTGACCCACTAAGAAGACAGTCTGTGACGTATGGGTACGGAGTCAAGGGTTAGGGTTAGGGCTAGGGCAGGTTTTAGGGGGCTTTTTGGCACATCCCAGAAGTCTCCATGGCCAAGTGGCCATGCGACTGGTGGGATGGCTCCAAAAATTTGCATGGTTGTCCACTCCCACATGGCTGGCCACTCGGCCAGCCCATCATTGCGCAGGTGTAAAAAAAATAAAAAAAAATCAATGGAGGACAGAGGAGGAGAGGAGAGACATTTTGGTGCAAGAAAAAACCCACTGCTACTGTGAAAAATCTGGCAGTTTATAAATTTTCGCGTGTTTCTGTTGTGCTTGTGTGTTTTTGGACCACGATTTCAAAAACAATATTGCGTTTGCCGCCCCATTTTGGATCCCCCGCCTGCACCGCATGGCATGGCGAAATGGCAACTCGAGTCCGGCTGCCCAGGACGGGGGGGAGGCGGGACCCCCCCTCCAGAAACCACCCCTCCAGTAGGTGCCCTGCGCCCTTAGTCAAGCAGGCATTTTTCCGCCTGCTTTTTTGGCCCGGGAATGGGTGGGGGGAGAGTTTAAAAGTTTTTTCCTGTGCCGTCCGTGCCGCTTGCTTGCACTTTAATTGCGGGCGGCCGGCGGCGAGACTGGGCTTTTTGCTGGCTGCGAGCCTGCGGCGAGTCCCACCAGAGCAGCCCAGGACGGGGGATGAGGGGGGAGGCCGGGGACCTCCAGAAACAACCCCTCTGGTAGGTGCCCTGAGGCACGGCAGGCATTTTTCCGCCTGCTTTTTGGCCGGGAACCGGGTTTTTTTAACTTTTAAAAACTTTTTTTCTGTGCCGCGTGGCATCGCGCAATCGCGCGATGCAAGGAACGAGCACGACAAATCAGACCAAAATTGTTCGTTCGTCGGTTCGAGCTCGAAGTCTGGCGGAGTAATTCCCGTTACCGTTTCCGTAGAGTAACGGAACCGAGTAACGGAAACGGAAACGGGAATACCGCTAAGTCGTGCCCATCTCTAGTGTGAAGTAATAAAGAAAAGTGCACAAAATAAGAATGTGTTCAGGAATGCTGCAATTTTGCTTGTACCATAACTGAAGACCTAGCATTAAAAATAGAGGACATGAACCTCTCACATGCACCTGTACATGCAGCAGGAACCTCACCCCTGTTGGAAACTCATTAGCATGATGCTTGTCCAGGTGCATGCGGATCTCTGCCTCATTACTAAACATTTTGGGGTTAGGAATCAGAATTGCCATTAATGGGGAAATGAAAGGGGCAAGGCAAATGGCAATAATGTGAAGGCCAAGTTACTGAACACTATCAGCATCCCAGAGATCAGAAACATTTATGGTTAAAGTGCAATTCCCAGAATCCAACAAGCCAGCACAGCCAGCGGCCATGTTAGCTGTGTGGTTTTGGAACCTGCAGGAAGAAGAACCTAATCATGATCCATCTCATCAGAGCCAGATTATAAAGGGCATGATAGAATGGGCAGGGCCAGTGGCTGTATCGTGCCTCTCCTTTTCATCAAAATTGTAACAATTACAGGCGCTGAATGGCCTAAACAGGGTTTGTGACAGCATTTTGGTGTAAGAAGTAGCTTTAAAATAGGAGAAATCTCCGAGTATATAATGAAGCTCCTTTTCTCCCACAGAGCCTGTTTTCGATCAGAGCATTCACTGCTGTCTAGTGCAACATGTGTTTGAGTAAACAACACAACATTCAAATCCTTCGTATGTTGAGTGATTCTGAGAGTTGTCATTCCAAACCCCCTCCTCTTTTCAAGCTCTAGATGTGGGGTATTTCATGCCAAAATTGGGACATGAACAAATTTGGTTAACTTGCTTAAGTAAGTGCTATTTTATATATATTTTTCATTGTGAGCCCCCTTTGTGTGGACTGCCATTGCTGTCTCTCCTGTTAGGCTTGGTTTTTTTTACCATATTCTTTAGTTAGAATATTCCTCCTTCAACTGTAGAGACCCATGAGAAACAAATTATTTCAAAATATCTATTGATCTTTTAGCCTTCACAAGTGAAATTGCTTTTCCTATTATTTTTGACAGCCTTCTGAGTTGTTTCTTGTCATGATTCTCATTACTGTAGTAGTGATTCAAGAATCTGTTCAAACTGCCAAGCCATTAATCTGGCCATCTCTTGTCAAATTACATATAAGGAGACTTGGCACGTTATTAGTAGAAATAAGGTGCTACTGGGATTAGGTTTGCCACTGAGTATAAGGAACAGATTAGAGATGGGCACGAAATGAAAAAAAATTTGTTGCGTTATTCATTATTTATTTCATTATGTAACAAAACAAATAAAGAACCTAGGGCAAATTTAACACAAAAGGAACCGAACCAAGAAAAAAATTGGTTCGGTTCGGTTCGTTTCGTTAATGGGGGGCAGATATGTCTCCTACCTGGTGCTGGTCCAGAGGTCCTTTCGCGCCGAGCTGCATGGAGGGAGCACGCACGTCATTGGTGCCATTGAGGGACGCGGCAGGCTCAAGCCTCAGCCCAGCCCTGGGAGGAAAGGTAAGAAGCAGGCCATGTTTAGGTGGCCAGAGCAGTGCGGCTTTGAAGCCGCCCCGTTGCACCTCCCTCCCACAGCCTGTTATTGCGGGGTGCGATTGGGAGGGGAGATAAGGAGGCCGCGCTTAGGCGACCAGACCTGTGCAGCTTCAAAGCCGCACCCCCCTTGCACCTCCCTCCTGCAGCCCGTTATTGCAGGGCCGATCGGGAGGGGAGATAAGGAGGCTGCGTTTAGGCGGTCCCGCAGGAGCCGCGCAGTGGGCACTGGGTGAAAAATGGGTAAAAATGAATAACAAATTAACAAAACAATGACATGACTTTTTGCAAAAAATTGCAAATAATGAAACGAAACGACCCAAACTGCTTAATGAAACAAAATGAAACAAAACACATTTTTTTTATTCGTGCTCATGTATAGAACAGATTAAGGCTGAACCTGGATAAGACAGGTGTCCTGCAGTTATCTGTAGATTGCGAAACTCTCATTTGTGTGTGTGTGTGTGTGGGGGGGGCAGGTCATTCTCTCTGCCAAGGCTGAGGTTCACAGATTAGGAATGCTTTTGGATGCAGTGCTATGAATGGAGTTCCAAGTAGCATCTGTGGTCCCCTCCATCTTTTCCCTTCTAAGGCAGATTGCCCAGCTGTGGCCCTACCGTGAAATTGGGTCTCTCACCATGTTGGTCCACGCATTTATAGTCTCACAACACCAATTTTCAGCATAGTTACTCTCATTTTTGAATGCATTTGGCTTCTGCCTTCAATCATTTCCTTGTTACCTCTAATCCTAGAAAGGACTAAAAGCACACATAGTAAAATAGGCAAAATAGGCTCACATATTTGATCTCTTTCATGACAACCCAGCCTGGTTGATTCCAAATTCCAAATTACAGATTTGGAATTTAAGGAATAAAGGTGAAATAAATAAGGGTTAGTCTGTGAAAGGAGTCCCATGGCCACTTTGCAACATTATAGGCAAGATGGATCCACTTGTATCCTTCCCACTTGTAATGAGCATAGATTGACCATTAGACCATTAATCATATGTGCATATTGAGGATGCAGAGAAAATAACCTTTCTATTCATATTCTTGCACTGTTCTTTTTAAAATGCTTTCAGTTCAGAAGGTTTCCCCCCTAAGGTATAATTTAAATTCTTCCTACTTTAATCTGGGATAGCTTTTACCAAATGTCCTTCCCTGCATTATTTTATAAATGGTTATTTATCTCACTTTTATTGTGATCTTGCATAACATGAACCTGTTGGAGATGACCTCATTATTTTCTTGTATCTCCTTTTGGACAATGGCACTGCAGTGGATTTTAATGCATACATAAAATGCCTAGAAAAAAGCCTGATTCTTCTGTATTTTTCACCTCCTCTCCTTTTTATGCATACTGATATACTATGGAAAAAATTCCCAACAGCGGTAAGGATAGATAAGTCATACCTGGATGTGGAAACACATCATTTAATCCAATGATCGTATCATATAAATTCATTGTCAGGACATACTGTTGATGGTGTAATCAAGAGTATGTCCTGCCTCAAGGACTCTTTCAAAGGTTTTGGTCCTTGGGGATGTATTTAATTTCCAAGAAACAGAGAATGGGAAGAGAGAAAATGCCCCAGAACGGAAAGACACAGTATGCTTTCTGCATGTCTTTTGCCAAACTATATTGAAGCAATGTTTTGTTTAGATAATGAGACAATTTGTCCTTGAGATCACATAATCTTCTTGCTTTAAGCATAACTGAGTCTCTGTTTCACACCTGAAGCCATGCTGAGCTTTAGCCTGCCTGGGATTTCCCCTTCAGGTATATAAGATATAAGATATCCATTTGTTCTCTTCCTTTACATTGCCTAACTTCCATTTTTAAAGAATCATGCCTTTTTAAACCTCAGCTCTTCTAGGAGTTCCTTATGTAGTCACTTTGTTTTATTTTTTTAATGTCTTCCACTTTCCCTCCCAGATCAGTGGTTCCCAAACTTGAGTCCACAGATATTCTCGGATTGCAATGCCCTTCGGAGTTGGTTGGAGTCCAGGCTACATGAAGGACCAAATCTTCCCATATAAGCCTTCCCAGATCATAACACCATCAGAAGAGGCCCTCCTCTTGGTCATGCAGTGCACAGCTGATAGGGCAATGGAAAAGGTTTTGAAATGCTCTCTCTTGGGCCATGGTGGTTCAGCAGATTAGAACGCTGAAAAGGTCGGCTGCAAAGTTGGCCGCTCAGCGGTTTGAATCTTGGGTGCAACACAGCGGAGTGAGCTCCCACTGTTAACCCCAGCTCCTGCCAACCTAGCAGTTCAAAAGCATGTAAATGCAAGTAGATAAATAGGTACAGCCATAAAAACCGGGAAGATAAACAGTTTTCCATGCACAGAAATGCATTCAGCCATGCTAGCCACATGGCCACGGACTTGCACAACACCGGCTGTTTGGCTTGAAAACAGAGATGAGTTGGTCACGACTAGCACGCATGCGAAGGGGGAACCTTTACCTTTACCTTTACCTTTACCCTTGGGAGGTTAGGTTGACCCCTTCCTTTTTTTCTTTCAGCTGAAACCACTTCAAGCAGGCTTTTAATAATCATATTTGAGTTCCTCACTGCCATTTTGTAGTTAAAATTGTTTTAAATGTTTTATATGTTTTAAATGATTCAATAGATTGTAATCAGCATTATAGTTTAATTGTGTTTTAATGTATAATTAATTGTAGTTTTAGTACTATTCTTTTTATAGAAACCCCTAAAAACCACTAGCTGTGCTGCACAGGAGTTACCGTGTTTTTCAATCTATAAGGCACTCCGATAAATAAGACGTGTCAGAGTTTGGAAATTTATTCTGCCAGCGGAAGCTAGAATTTATGGAGACACAATCCATGTGAAGCAGCCAAAGTTTCATAAAAATAGTTGTATTACATATATGTAGTTATATTACACATATACAAGATATAACAGAGTTTCAGCATCACATCACGGCATAGTGCAGACATAAAGCATGCAACATGGGTATCTTCTTATCAAAGGTCCAAAGACTACTGATTTCTGGTGCATATTTTTATTCATGACAACCAATCAGAAATCTGGTTACATAATGCTATTTCACCTACATTACATCAACCTTGCTCATTATATATTATTCTGTACACCTGGCATTAAGTAGAAAAGCCTGTACACCTGTCTCATAGTGATTCAGTATTATATAATGGACTCCATTTTAACAAATCAATTAAATATACATATGAACACATGTAGACAAACCTATTCTACTTAATATTCTACTTAATATATTTTTCTTTGCTAATATCTAACACCCCTCCTTTTTAATTGATTTGAATGCCCAACTGTTCCCTAAAAGACATGTGCTTATGAGTAGAATAAGCTTTGTTAAAATATCTGCCACATTACTATCACTTGGGAAATATTCTAGATGTACAAACTTCTTAAAAACACAATCTCTGACGTTGTTGTAACGGATTTCAATATGCTCGCTTCTGGATCTGTTTTTCTTATTTTGTGCTCGTTGGATATATGAGTTGTTAAATATCTGCACAGGCAATTTCACATTCACATTTGCATGTTTTAACAACCGTATGAATCATGTGACCTCATTGCACACATCAATCAAAGTGACATACTCTGACTCCGCTGTACTGCACTCAGTAAACCTGTTTTCTTGATTCCCCTATTAGTGCTTGCCCAAGACAAATTACGTAGCCATATATTTTTCCTCACTAATATCTATCAAGTTGACCCCCACTT
The DNA here is from genome assembly GCA_037367245.1 of Phrynocephalus guinanensis. Classification (NCBI taxonomy): domain Eukaryota; kingdom Metazoa; phylum Chordata; class Lepidosauria; order Squamata; family Agamidae; genus Phrynocephalus; species Phrynocephalus guinanensis. The sequence continues at coordinate 54,400,513 of CM074741.1, read as the reverse complement.
TTCCAAACCAAAATTATGGTTCTCTCCTCTACTTATAAGAGGGCCCTCAATTTTTAGTCTAACAGTTTTATACAAAAATGTCATTTATTTATTTGTCTTATTTTAGGTTGCCTTTCTCAAGGTGAGCTATCCCACAGAAATCAGGTAGCTGAATTCTACCAGTACTACTCTTTCTCTCCCCCCCCCATGTTTGTTATTGTGTTATACAATGACATCATTCAGATAGCAGACTTCCTGAGTAATGTCACTATTGTTTTCTTCTTTGAGTCTCACCAGAATGCTGTCCATCAATCCTCCATTTTATAATTCCTCACAAGTGTAGACATCATTTACATACAATGCTCATCTTTCACCCTTCCTGTTTAGCCCATTTCCTTTGAATAAATTATAAAATTCAGTTAGTATCTTCCATTCATCAGTGCCATTCTACCAAACCTTCATAATTATTAAATCATATTTGTCTTCGTATGCTAAAAATTCACGTTCATTTGGTTTGTCTCCCATGCTCAGTGCATTGATATAGAGATACCTGGAACCATGGGTCAGGCTAGCCGATTGCTTCATTTCCCCATTCTTTTCTAGATTCCAGTACTGCCATCCCCTTCTCTGGTGCATCATTGGCAGTTGTCCCCAATAATAGGAGAGACGTGCCAAATGAGTATGCCACATCTACCATACTCTCCTCTTCCCTGGCAGAATTCTGTTTAAGCCCTCCAGACCAGGTTTGTAAGACTCCTAGCAACTTTTCTCCAGTCCTTGTGAAATACAGTCCATTTCTTTGAATGCTCTGTCATCAAAGATGGTGCAAATGCTCTGAGATTTTACACTGGCATCAGTTTGAGCTACACCATGCTGTCTTGTTAGGGTTGTAAAATATTGATGATACAAACATTTGGATTATTTCTTTACAGAACCAATAGGAGGTACTGGGGGAAGATTAAAGTCTTTTTGTGGGCCTTGGGAGAGAAAACTTTATTGCAAAACTGCTTTCCATCCTGTTTTCAAAGCTTTTAACAAAAATGGAGAGAGAGAGAGAGAGAGAGAGAGAGAGAGAGAGAGAGAGAGAGAGAGACTTGTGCTGGATATCATGCTGTGGACTGCCTCATATAAAATAGTTCCAGTAAATACTTTAATATGGATGTAAATATATTTTATACATGCACAACATTAAAAATACAATAACTTCTGCTTTGTTGCACTATTTATTTATTTATTTACAGTCCTTAGACCAGTCTCACAAAAATACAAACATAAAATCTTATAATTTCCATTATTACAAGCAATCTGTTATATTAAAACATGCTAGGAAGCATTTAAGTCTGTTATCTAGTTGGCATTTGGCTTCCATAGTCAAAGTATAATCCTGCAAAACCTAGTTATTTGACAGCTGATCTTTGTATCCACATCTGAAAGGAGGAGCACCAGTCTGGTTTTCTCTGAGTGTCCAGGGATTTTTTTTCCATCAGGGGGATAATAGTCTCTCTATGCACTGCCTCATAGAGTGGGCAGGTGAAAGCATGTGCTCATTGGTCTTGATTTCCCTCATGGGACAGGTGCAGAACCTTTCAGCAAAAGGGAGGCACTGACTATTTAACAATAGAAGCCTCTGCTCTTTTGTGAGCAATCAACCTGTCCTTTTGGGCTTGCTGTATAAGCGTTGTGTATGTGATGAGATGGAGGTATTTTACATAAATTACAGAAAGCACAATGAACAAGGCATCTTGTTCTGCTAGAGGCAAAATCTCTGTCACATGGACTTAAAAGGCTATCTCAAGAGTAAGTGATATATTGGCTGTAGCGTTCAACCTTTTACTGTGTATGTGATTGTATAGGAGGGGGAATAATGGGTTAATGTTTATGCCCAAATATGGAATATTGTATTCAATAATCTTTTATTTTATTTTTACACATTATGTCTTGTCTGGGACTCAGTGATTGAACTGTGATATGTGACTGGTGGCAGTGATACCCGAGTTGAATTTGGTACAAGTCAATGGTCCGTGAGACGACTGGGGGTCTGTGCTAGAGTGAGGTTGTACCTTTTAGTGCTCTGTAGTGAGGGAAGAGTGGTAACTCAGCCACACTCAAAAGGTTGACTCCACAACTGGTGCCAAGCAGTGGGATACAAAAGTCGAGTGATCCTAATAAAAAAGTATCGGAAGAAATGGAGCCAAGCAGAAGAAGTCACTCTGAAAAACTATCCAGACATCACTCAGTCTCTTAGTTGATTAGAATAAATGGGCATGTGGTAGTGTGTGGTATAATATATCTGTGAGGGGAAAGGTAGTTTGAGGACAATTGCCTTGCTCTGTTAAGAACTGCCATTGTGTGTTATCAGGGTGCTGAGATTCTGGGAAGACAACCAACAGTCCATGAAATAAGTCTGGCACTCAAGCAAGAAAAGAGGGGTGGGAAGAAGAAACCCTAGCCCGAGGCTTGGGTTTTTTTTTAACGTGCAGTATTTTTCTTTCTAGTCAAAGCCCTATCTTTGTATAAAATAATCCATTCCAATGCCACCGAAGAAAGGGAAAACTCCTGCTATGGCCATGCCAGTAGAGAATAGAGATGGGCACGAATAAAAAAATGACGTTTTGTTTGTCGTTTGTCATTTGGAGGGTCAGTTTCGGTTCGTTTCTGTTTTTCGTGAATTTTTGCGAAAAAATTGTTTTCATTTTCGTTTGTTTCGTTATCATTTTGTTACCACTTATTTCAATTTTTTGTGATTTTTTAGCATTTAAAGCAGTTCACTTTATTGCAGTAACGAAAACGAAATGCACGACAAAATTTCTGGTGTTTCTGTTCATTTCGTTTCATTTTGGAGACAAAATTCGTTTGTCATTTCGTTGTGTAACGAAACAAAAAACAAAAATGGAAAAATTGTTCGTTTCGTGCCCATCTCTAGTAGAGAACCCTGAACAAGAGGGAAATGGAATTGCCCAAGAGGGAAATCCTGAGGGAATTACCTCAGAAGAGGTGAACCCACTAAGCAGTATAGCTTTTGAAAAGTGGAAAATGGAACAAGAATATCAATTAAAACATCTACAAATAGAGACAGAAATAGAAATACAAAAAGAAAGAAAACCGGCTAGGTTGAGAGAAATAGCTGAACAGACTTGATTGAGAGAATTGGAAATTGAACAAGAAAGGGAGAAAACCCATCAGAGAGAGATGTATTTCCAGATAGAAATGGGGCTAGAAACTGAGGGTTTGAGAAACCAAAAATAACAATAAATCTAATGTAGGAGAACAGAATTTCTATAGAGTAGATCTGGAGCACTTTCCAGAATTTAAGCAGGGCGATGACCCAGAGGTTTTTCTGATTTCATTTGAATGCTGCTATTATGATTTTGAAGTCCCACAGGATCAGAGAATGGTGTTTCTAAGGTCCAAAGTCTGTGGGGAATTAGCCAAAATATATGCACAAATTCCAGTAGCGCAATCCAGAGATTTTTAGAGATATAAACAGTTGATCTACAAACGTTTTGGAATCACATCAGAACAGCTTAGGAAAAAAATTAGAGGGTGCCAAAGCATATGGAAGAAACATGTGCTCAACACGGAGCCAAATGTTCAAATTGCTTCACAAAGTGGCTAGAGCAAGATGGGGCTAAAACAATTGAGGTAATTAATGAAATTAACAGTTTTATGCAGCCATAAATGGAGAACTGAAATATATGGTAAAGAAAAGACATCCTAAAATCTTAGAGGAGGCAGCTAGGTTAGCTGTCCAGATTGATGAAATCAGAGACCATGATTTTGACCATCCAAACTTTGGCAGGAAGGTCTTTGTTGTTGTTGTTGTTGTTCAGTCGTTCAGTCATGTCCGACTCTTCGTGACCCCATGCACCAGAGCTCGCCAGGCCTTCCTATCTTCCACTGCCTCCCGGAGGTTGGTCAAATCCATATTGGTTGCATCAATGACACCATCCAACCATCTCATCCTCTTTTCCTTTTGCCTTCCATCTTTCCCAACATCAGGGACTTTTCCAAGGACTCCTCTCTCCTCATGAGGTGGCCAAAGTACCGGAGCCTCAGCTTCAAAATCTGTCCTTCCAGTGAACATTCGAGGTTGATTTCTTTCAGGATGGATAGGTTTGGTCTCCTTGCAGTCCAGGGGACTCTCAAAACTCTCCTCCAGCACCACAGCTCAAAAGTTTCGGAGGTCTATGAGGCACAAAAGAACAAGTCCTAGTTTGAGAAGGGAAGGCATAGCCCAGGGCCAAATAGGAAGAATATTCCACAGGAAAATAACTCTAGATCTGACAAACCACACACACCAGTTCCACTGAGAGAAAAGGGAATAATCCTAATTTTAGTGGGTCAAAGGATTTGAAATGCTGGAATTGTGATGGAGGCGATCATCTGAGCTTTCAATGTGAGACAAGGAAAGTTAAAAACGCCGGTCTGAGCAATCAGAAAAAAAATATTGTGTTCATACAGTGGAGGATGAAGAAGCTAAGCAGGTTGCCATGACAACTAAATCTGTGGATGGACAGGAGAAATTTCTGGGTTCCAAAATGAAAATAAAGGAAGCCAGTACAATACCTGAAAGCCATTAAGTTAGAGAACCTTGATAATTCCTCTTTGCAACCAGCTAGTGTACCATGAGAAATACAGACTCAGCTCACAGGAGCAAACCTCTTTGTTACCAATGAGACAGAGGCACCATAGCCAAAAGTGAACATAGCTGGAGAGAGATGTTCTGAATTAGCAAAGTATCCAACCAGTTTTATGCAGACTAGCTTCGTGTCAATGATGCTAGCTGAACCATCACAAAATCTTAGAGTCCAGAGTCAGTCAGGAACAGGCAAAAATGATGATTTTGTTCTGATCACACTAAGCAGAGCAGATCCAAACTTCCAATTGTCACAGTGACTTTGCCTAACTTCCACTTTTGAATTGGCTATGGAGAAATTATGTGTCAGCATACAAGTTATATATGCTGTTTGAGTGAACAGATTGCCTAGAGAGACCCTGGTCAAAGAATCGCTTGTAACTGAAACTCCAGGAACCTTGTTTGATTGGTGTTGCAAGCTAAAACTTCTAGATCGGGGAAAAGTCAAAGTATTTATGTTGACGAAAGCAGATGATCTGATCTACACCTAAAATAGTCCTACCAGAGTGTCCGTATTCAGAGAGCTTTATCTCCAGATTGCCAGATGCAATTCTTCTCAGCAAGTTTGAAGATCTTGTGCTACGGATTGCACAATGCATTCCATAGAAATAGAATTCCGTGTGGATATTAGTTCTAAGATGATGATGATGATGATGATGATGATGATGATGATGATGATGATGATGATGATGATGATGATGATGATGATGACAACGACGACATTGTTGTTGTTGGTGGTGGTGGCGGCGGCTGGAAAAGTCTTTTTTAAAACATCTCTTTTTCCCCATATGGGCTCTCATCCACATGTGCTATAGAAATATTATTGAAATAATCATCCAATTGGTATGCCACAAAAATGTTACTGTGCTATTATGCACACCCTGGAGCAGGCATGTCCAAACTTCGGCCCTCCAAATGTTTTGGACCTCAACTCCCACAGTTCTTTGCCACTGGAAATACAGGCTTGGAATTCTGGGAGTCGTGGTCCAAAACATCTGGAGGGCCAAAGTTTGGACATGCCTGCCCTAGAGTTATCTCTTGTTATCTCTTGTTATAATTGCTATATCTTGTTCTTGCAGATGTTCATAGATTTCATTTAGGAATACAAGAGAGTTTCATTATATCTCTGTAACACTGGTGCTAGCAGCTATTGGAAAAGCATGGCTGCAGAATTGCTCTGTGTTGCAAATCTCAAATCTGGGTCATAGTGTGCATTTTGTCAGCATGTGGGAATGCATACAAGGACACTGTCAAGACTTGATTAAGGACTACCTTCTCAACTAGATAAGATGCAGCTGTTTTGTACGACTCGTATAAAACACATAAACATTTACTGAAGATGCAAAATATGAAAATTATATGAGGCCTGTTCAGGTCATGGCTGTGCAGCTTGCCCAGGGCTACACAGGTTGTCCCTTCCCCCAGGAGGCACAGTAGAGAAGTGAACTCCCAAATTCCGGTTCTGCAGCCAGATACCTAACTCCCGAGTTACATGTAGCACACAATAAATAAAATGCATTATCAACCTTCTTAAGATCAAATTCAGACATGGTGTGGCAGTAAGCATGTTCGGTTTAAGTTTGCCTCACTTGATCTTTGGCGGTCTAGTAGAAATGTTCATCTTATAAGAATACTTCCTATTTCTGCCAGGAGAGTGTGGTGGGCTAGTGCTGAGCATGTGTTTATTAAATAGAAGTACAGTAGGACCCATGTATCCACTGATTCATTAACCACTGATTCAGTTATCTACGGTTGGCAGAGGAAAAATTAAATAAATAATTCAGCAGCCACAAAGCAAGCTACTGTCACAAACAGCAGCTTTAAAGCAAGCTACTGTCACAAAACAGCAGTTTGGGGGTTATTGGACATTCTCTCTTATCCATGGTTTTCATTATCCATGTGAAGGCCTGGGACCAATCCCCAGCTGATACTGGGGTCCTACTGTAACTTGCCTGCCATTAGGTGAATATAAAGAACGTTCAGGAAATTCCGAAAAATGCCCCTAGATATTCTGTACTTAGAAAGGGACTTAAGTAGCCTATAAAGGTGGCTTGTGTGTATTACAGATCTGCTCACACATTATAGAGATGACATGTGATATTGCTTTTCTCTAGGGAGGAATACATAAAGCATAAAATGACCCCAGCAGAAAAAGAGGAAGGTGTAATTTTAAGTATAGTAGTTCAAACCCACACTTTTAAATAAACAAGAAGGCTAATTTTCAGGCTATTGACCCTTCCCAAGCAATATCTGAATTAATTGGTTTTGGCTGGTATTCACAGTGATGCTCCATTTTCAGGATATATTAAACTGAAACATAACAAGGGCAGCTTATAAAATACTGACATAATACTATGACTATAGCAGATCATAGCTGTTACCAGTGGACATGACTCCAGTTCCTCCTTCGCAAATTCATACCTATTAAAAATATGATAGCACATACCGTAGCTTATGTCTTGTGCTAAAGAGAACAGTGAATCTGTCCTGGTCTTGTCTCTTATTCAGCAAAGCTTGGAACTTCTAGGCTACTTAAATTGGGTGTGATGGATTGTTTCATTAATTCTCTTTCTTTTCGAGTGGTGAGGATTGATTTAATCCTGTGAACATTCAAGTTGATTATTTTTACATTAGAGGAAAACTGGGATTGATAGAAACATCACTCGGAATTGCCAATTATTTATGAAACCCCTCTGGGCCTTTACCTATTTTCATTAGAATGCTGAGGGAGATTATGTTTTGCTCCTTAAAATATCTTCTTGTTTGTCCCGACTTTTTTTAAAAAAAATTGTTCAGAGAATTCCCTGGTCTTGTGGTAGATGGAATGGATTCCTTCTGAAACAGTAAACACTAACACAATGATATTGACACAGCTAATGGAATGTGGTTGACTTGTGTTTTGTTAAACAAACTGTTATTCAATTTGTAATACTTCATGTGCCTTTCTAACCTTGCTCTTTAGGTTATTAAGTAGGAAAATGCATTAGTAGGTTACTTCAGCATTCTGGTCACATATGATTGATGGGTGGTCTTTGACAGAAAGACCAGACCGTTCTTTTGGGTGCCTCCTTTTTCATAGTATTCTGTCATACTCAGACACCCATTCGAGAAAAATCTTTATCAGTCCTTGTTGAAGACAGCCAATCATTCATGGGTTGACTGTACTTATTCCGTGTAGAATACAAATGCCTAGGACGGCAATGAATTGGCCACACTTCCTGGGCATAAGAAAAGTTACAGTCCAATACATTTGGAGGAAATCAGGTTCTGGAAGGCTGGTTTTCAGTATAGGTTAATGGCTGACAAATGACATCTACCATGACATTTAATTTCTTTGCAAGCTCATCTGCTGATGCATCTGTTGACACAAGACCGGATCCATGCATCTGTCATTACTTAGTGCATCAGCAAAAAACTGTCCCTGCACACAGATGTTGCAGATGGTCCCCAAATAGCAGCATTTGCAAAGGAAGGAAGATTTCTGTGTTTGTTTATTCCCCAATAGCACACGACACATATGAACATTAAAATGTCAGTGTCCAGATTGTTTTGACAAATATATTAATCTGAGATATATCGTTTTACTATCTGTTTAGAAGAGCCAAGCATGCGTGTATTCTTCCCCAATTACACCCATAATGAGTATATTGATAAGACTTGGAGTAAATTTTTAGTATCCACATTTCTTTGTTTCCTGCTGTGTTTTTTAGAAAGCTGTAAGATCTTGTCTCAGATGTTTTGACACATTCACGTCCTGGTTAAATCACTCTGAAACAAGGCCTTTCTATTAAACCCTCTAACATTTTAAAGCTTTTGCATTGAGCACAAAGTATTGTAATAATTGGCTTTGGTTTATGGCAAGATATACTTGTACTGTACTTTGATACAGTTAAATGTAGTTGGTGAACTCCTCTTGGCCAGCAGCATCTCTATGTGAGTCAGATCATTTATGGTTCTGGGTCATACAAGGACACAACAGCCACCCTCTTTTTAGAATGTCGTTTTCACATGCTGAAAGTGTTGACAGGGAAAGTGTTTCTCTCAACACACAAGTAACAACTGACCAATGAATCACTTTGATTTACTAGGACAATAGAACCCACTGATTTGCTCAGTGGCAATAGAACACGCACAGTCTTGCTGCCTTGGAGATAGTGGGGAGAAAACTAGTAAAAACACAATAAAATCAAGTGGTGTTGTTCCAAATGAGAAACACTCTCGCTTGTGTATTCCATTTGTGGGCATGATGAAAGTGAATCCCACTGATTATACAAAAACCCTTTCTACTTTGTGCTTGATCAAAGTTTCAGAAGGAAATTAGATTACTTCAGCAGCTTTCCTTTTGTGCCCAGGGCTGTCCCTTTAGAACAGGGGTGCTCAGCTTTGTGTGTACACGTGGAGATCTTCAATTCCCCCAAGGTTAACCTGTCAGGATTCAAAGGTTCTTACTGGCTGATGGGCAGGGCTGATGCCAATGGTAGATCAGGCCAGAGGAAGGACAAGGTGAGACCACCTTTCTCTCTTTGTCCCTCTTGCTCCTCACCTAGGTGGCTGTGAGGGAAAGAAGGAGGGGCCATTTTTGTTAACATTTAAACTGCAGCAGTTGAGCAGGGCTTCTTATAATTCTAGGGCTGCAGCCTGACCATTCCCTGCTTTGGTTCTCTAGCATGTTTCAAGACTGTGTACAATTCCTGTGATCCCCGGGATTTTGATTGATTGCACTATTCTCCATCTTTTATTATTAGATGACAGCCAGTGCATTCCACTGGCATCTCTATAGCCCAATTAAAAAGTGCTATAAAAGTGCTGTAGAACCATGATATTTGGGCATCAGATGGTGGCATCATCTAAAAAAAAAATCTCAGGACAATCTGAATTAAAAACTGAAGTGATTTCAGAGAATCATTGCTTTGTAATTAAACTGTTAATTTCCTTTTATTCCTTAAAATAGAATACAGGGAACCCTCGTATAACAAACGGTTTGTATAACATAAAATCTGTACAACATAAAAATTCCAGAGATAGGGGAAATTTGCTTAACAGAATCACCTATGGGGCAAATCCATACAACATAAAAATGGTCACGATTAGGGATTACTCCATTTTCAATGCATTCCTATGGGAAATTTGTATAAAGGAAAATTTGCTTAACATAATTTCATTTGGAAAGAATCAATTCCTTTATACAAGGTAGCACTGTACTTTCACTTATACTAAATAATTCACACACACACACACACACACAGAGAGAGAGAGAGAGAGAGAGAGAGAGAGAGAGAGAGAGAGAGAGAGAGAGAGAGAGAGAGAGAGAGAGAGAGAGAGAGAGAGAGAGAGAGAGAGAGCTTTTTCAGCTTTTTGAGTATGCCAGTGTATTCCCCACTGGGACTCCTAGGAGTACAGCCCGCCAGCTTGTCTGGCCTGGGGCAAGCTGCACAGTCCCAGGGCATCCCAAGAAGTGAATGATAAATCATTTCTGTGTATTCCCTACCTAGAAAACACTGGAAAGGGTCTCCAGAAGTCAGAATCAACTTCATGGCACACTATTGTTTTTGGTGTTGTTGTTGTTGTTGTTGTTGTTGTTGTTGTTGTTGTTGTTGCTGCTGCTGCTGCTGCTGCTGCTGCTGCTGCTGCTGCTGCTACTGCTGCTGCTACTGGGTTGCTGTAATTTGGGAATGTCTGGGTGAGTTCGGTGTAAGCAGCAGGTAAACTGTTGTGATGGCGTTCCGAATGAGGCATGGGGGGAGCATGAATTATTTATAGCATTAACATTTAATGTTCCTCCCTCTGCCTACTGATCCTTTCATTACTCTATTCCCTACAGCACTGCAGCAGAGCCTTTTCAATACTCTTTTGATGGGGAGCACTTTTTTTTGTCAGTACACTCTCTGCTATAAAGTGGCATGCTGAGCCCTTATTTCTTTTAAGAGAAAACAATCCATGCAGGTTTGATCAGTCCAATATGCTCAGCTCACAGGACTAACATGTGGCTCTTGCTAATCTGATCACCATGGTTCAAAATTAAGCTGCTTTGCCACAGACCTCTCAGTGTCATTTTGTGTAAAAGAAATCATAGGATGTCGTGTCGGAATGAATCCGACTGTTTTGAACCATCATTTCATGGGGAATAGTTTTATACCTGGACATACCTCCAGCAGTGCTTGTTTCAGATCCTCTGTTACATTTCCATAACAGTATTAAACCAACAGGATATTGAAAATGATGGATTTGGCTTAGATGTTGCACTTCATCATCAGAAAAGCTACCCCCTGATATAAGAATTTGGAAAATGATCCCCAAATGGTAACTTTTTACTCATTTGTCCTTAATATTTATGAGTAAGACTAGATTTACTTTTGATATTCACTAGCTCAGGAATAGCAGGTAATGTAAGATTGATAATGCCATTATGGATCTTTTTTGAAGCACAAAATTGCAGCTTGCAAATCTGTGAAGCTTCCCTCCACCTTGCTGGTAAATCTACAATGCGGCACCATCAGAAATGCCTTTATCTTCTTTCTGTTGAACCCCAGCCTCTGAAGGTTTAATTTTATCAGAAGCAAACCACATGGATAACCTGTTGGCAACTTCTGGATGCTGCCAGAGGACTATAAGTCTCACCAAGAAGCCATGTGTGTTCTGAGCAGCTGGTATTTGGGTTTACAGGTAGAAGGATGAAAGTGTTTTTTGCAAATTTAGTAGCAAAGGATAATAGTGGTGGCTCAGTATGTGGCCCCTGCAAGATTTGCCAAGGGACAATTTGGCATTCACGTCCTGATGGAGTTGTAGGGCACCAACAATATGAGACAGCAGCAAAGCAGAGCTGGCATTTGAACCACGTGATGGCCTTTATTCTCCACTGAGGTCACACTCCTGTGACAATTAAAGCTCATGAAGCAGAAAACAAAATCTGTGGTTATTTCCAGTTAGCATGGGTTACTTAAAAACACAATAATTGTTTTTCTATATTTGATAGAGTTACAAACTTTGTAGATCAGAAGAATGCTATAGAGGTAGTGAATCTTAAGGTGTGTCTCAGAAGGCAGAATTATGATTTCACATGACATTAGCAGATTAGATAACTGGGCCAGAAAACTAACGATATGAATTCCAACAATGATACGTGTGAAGTTATACATGTAGGCAGGAAAAATCAGATGTCGAGATACAGAATCAGTGACATTTAACTTGGCAGCAGTATATTTGAAAAGGTCTTTGTGTCTCAGCAGCCCACAAACTAAACACAACTCAGTAGTGCGATGCAGAAAAACAGCAAGAAAAACAAAAACTGGAGTTCTCTCTCTGTTTTGTGCCATTATAGTTGTGAGCAACTCCTCATGACCCCATGTCCATGGAGTTTTCTTGGCAAGAATACTGGAGTGGTTTGCCAGTTCCTATTACATGCCACTACAGCACCTGGTATTCCCTGGTGGTTGCCCATCCAAGTACTAACCAGGCCCGACTCTGTTTAGCTTACAAAATCAGGAGAGCTTGGATGTGCTTCTAGACAGTATCAATAGAAGTATAACATCCAATTCAAAATAACAATGATGCCACTCTTCTGCTTTGATCAGACTTCACCTAGAATATTGTGTTGAGTTTGGGGCCTGACAATTTAAGGAAGTAACCCAGAAGATGGAATGTGTACACAGCAGGACAATCAAGATAAGAGAGAGGGTCCAGAAAACAACTTTATGATAATTTTTGAGGAGACTAACAATATTTAACCTGGAGAAAAGAAAGTTCAGGGGTGACATAATTATGAAATCTTTAAGTATCTGAAAGGATATCACATAGTAGGTGGAATAAGCTAATTTTATGCGATTCCAGAGGGTAGATTTCAAACTAACAGATTTAAATACAAGGAAGAAATTTCAAATAGATTTTAGAGAGAGCTTCCTGATACCAAGAGCTATTAGAGTTGTCCTCTCCTTCATGGAAATTTTTTAAACAATAATTCAAATGGCCCGATGTCAGGGACTCTTTAGTTGTGGATTCCTTCAGTGACAGATGGTTGGATGAGCACTGGAGTCTCTTCCAACTTTTCAGTTCCTTGATTTTTTGTAATCATAAGCAATGGATTTTTCTAACATGTTGTCTCCAAGCTCTATTCCTAATTCTATGCCAAGTAGGAAAAAAAAATCCTGTGTATGAGTAGAATTAGGCAGTGTAGCCCACTATGCAAAGATGAGGTGAATTAGGAATTGATAAATTCCTCTACTTCTGGATTGCATCAGGTTTGCATATATTAATTAATAAGTCGATTATATTACTTTTCAGTCACTCTGTGAATCTGAAAGAAAAACACACTCATATTTATTTTCATAGGTGACTTTAATATAGGCCTTTTTGTATTCAACTTCCTTTAACCTTTTTATTTTTTTCACTGTTTTAAATCAGGATCTGCCTCACAGTTAAGCATAGAAGGCCACCTGCTGAAGAATAATTGTGTTCTCATCTTTATATTAGCTCAGGAAATACAAATTAGGTCAATATATTTAAACCTGTGAACCAGATTAAATTATCTCTCATCCCTAAGGAAAATGGGAAGGAGCACCTCTTCATGACATCATTAAGAGAAATGTATAACTTCTATTGCTTTACATCTGGTCTCTTTGTTGATTTGCTAAAGCTACGTGTCGAAAGGGTAAAGTATTTTTGAATTTTGGAGAATGGCACTCACTTTCTCCTTGAACAGATCCAAAAGAGAAGCTGAACATATGTAGCAGCGGATGCTCAAGTTTCGCATAACACAAGGATGTCTCTAAAGTATTCTGAAATTTTGGATGATCTACAAAAATACTACATCTATTCTGCCCGTGGCCTGGCAAAAGGACTGCTTGACATTTTCTGACTGCAGTCCAACTGTCCTACTTGTCAGGGCCACATTAAGCCACATCTGTCATGCTAGTAATGTCAATTATATAATACTTTGTTTAATTCACACTGGTTGAGAGAGCAGTTGCTTCTTCCACTCCCACAAATTCTTTTCTTCTTGCATGTGAGTTTGCTTTCCCTCCCATCTGTACATGCTGGCATGTCTGATCTGTTTTTTCTAGTCTGCCTACATTCCATGATTGGTGATTCCATTTTATCATGATAGCTGTGTTGTTTTCTATTCATAAGCTAAACTAAGCAAAACTAAGAAACAATTTTAAGGACATAATAACAGCAGCCCTCCTTATGCATTTTTAATTCACAGTGCTTCTTGCTTAGCTTACCCATAGGTTGCCCCAAATAAGAGAATGAAATACTGTAGCTTTTCCCACACTGAAAATAATAATAATATGAATTCACATGGGGTCAATTAATAGGCTTTTGTCACCCTAGCTGCTAGGGCCTAGCAAGATTATTCTGGGAGCTGTAGTCCAAAGAAGCAACATTTCCAAATCCTGACCATATGCTAACTTCCATGGTGCCTTCTCTGAAAAAAGATTATCTTGCTCAGTTAGCCTGACTTCACTTTACATGCTGAAGTAGTCCATGGTCAAGGTTTCTTTCCATTTTACTCAAGGACTAGGTGCTCTTTTTTGTTAGATTAATGGAAAGGAAATGACTTACTTGATTCCCGGACAATTACTTTAGAGACCTGCTCTTGCACAGTGCGAGCTCTGGAAGGCAATTCCATTAATTATCTTCCCTCTTCAGAGCCTTTTCTTTCCCATCCGTGGATTTTCCAATAGAATGGTATAAAAAGCCGTAAGTGGATTTTCTGATCAATGTGCTCATTGCATAAGTACTGGATCTACAGAAGGAAGGGCAGTATATTGCTTTCAAGTTTCTAATCTAAGACGAACACAGTAACATCACACTTGAGTCAATTAAAAAGCTGGGAGGTTGGCAAGATATGTGAGATCTTCCAGCTGTGTGGCTTTCTTTTGAAGTTCCTAAAAATGGCTTATTAATCTCCTCCTTTCTAGGCTCTAATTCCTTCTGCCCTCTGATGGCACTCGCTGGATTGTGCTGGTTTAATTGGTTTCTATCTTGGAACGTATGCAGAATTTGATTGCCAGTTATTTTGATTGAGTAATCCTTCAAAATTTACTATTTCATATTCACATCATGTTGGAACATTGCAGTAACAAATGTATGCATACAAAATAAGAGAACGAAAAAAATGAATAAAGGGGAAGGCGTGTTTGTTTCATTCAAAGGGACTATTTATGTCATCCAGTCAGCAGGGAATATTGTCCTTGATTGCTTTTGCTGGGTGAAATAATTGATGAACGGGGGAATAATTGACTTTCCTCAATTTATGTAAAGTGCTGAGCTGGCCCTACCATCAGGTCGAATGAAGCATTTGCCTGAGGTGGCAGAAGCTAGGAAGTAGCATCAGGGTAATGGGTTCCTGCAAGTCTTGTAAACTTGTGTCCATCTTGTTTGTTTCAGATAGCAATATTTCTCAGGCCGTGTATATGTTTGTGTGTGTGTGTGTGTGTGTGTGTGTGTGTGTGTGTGTGTGTGTGTGTGTGTTGTATTGTTATAGTCGTTACCGACTCTTCGTGACCCCATGTCTATAGAGATGTCCCCTTGGGGCAGAGGACAGTACCCCAGCTGGCTGTATTGGTAAGGCATTTGGGAATCATTAAACCTCTCTATCTGAGCGGGAAGGCCCGCTCTTTCAGTTTAAGAAGATGTTCAATGGAATGCACCAGTTTACAGCGTTCAGGCGGGAAAAGCTTCCCTGAAAACCAGCTGGCTGTGAAAAAAGTTTCCTGCTTTGGCGGGTGCTCTCCCACCTTGCTGAACGTCAGCTGGCTGTGAAAAGGCTTCCTGCCTTCATACTGTAGCTGTATTTTCCACTCTCCCTCCTCATACATGTTGGCATGAATAAAGAGAAGAGCGTATTGAGGGGGTGGAATTAGGGGCAGAAGCCAAAAAGGGGGAGGATTGGAGGGGTAATAAGGCAGATTCCTCCCTCTTTGGTCCTCTTTTGGGCAACCATGGGTTCTCTTTGGAAAGCACCGGAGGGAGGAGCTCCTCTACAACCTTCCTAGCTCTACCATTTCCTTCCCCTGCCTCCAGAGGCCCTTTCAAATAGGAATTTAAAGTGGATTAAGGGTGCCCCTCCCTCTGTCCACCTCTATGATCTCTGATGGACACATGCACAAGGAGTTCCCACTTGGGGGAAGAATTGGGGGCTGGAGATGGGAAGTGCCAGGATCCTACCCCTGGAAGCAGCTCCCCATAGCCCTCTCCCAGCAGGGCACCCATAGCCTCCCATAGACCTCTCTTTCGTCAGCATAGCTCATCCTGTGTCCTCTGCCAGACAATGGGCCTGTCGAGGGACGAGTGGCAGTTGCAGCCGAACAAGCCCAAGGAGTGTGCGGCTGCAGCCCGTGTTACTGTAGCCTTCTTTCCCTCCTCAACCAGGTTAGTGGGGCTGCTGGGCAACATCAAATGTGGACCCCTGGTCTCCCCCTTGCTGGGTTGGCATGGTTTCCCATAGGAATACATTGGAAACCTCCCGAATGGATCAATTGGTTTCCAATTAATCTCTATGTGAAACTACATTTCCGTTAACAAAAGTTTTTCTCAGTGAAATGGCTCACTGAATGAATTAATTTTGTTAACAGAGGTATTACTGTATTTATTTAGGCTACATTTAAATCAAACAAAAGAATGTGTGGATAGTCTGATGTGAAAGTAGAACACTAGATGCACCATATGGTAACATCCTAGAAAGTTGACTACATGATGAGCAGTATCAGTAGAGTGGTGCTTCTTAAGACAAATTTAATTTATTCTACAGGTCAATTTGTTTTACGGAAAATTTGTCCTACAAAATGAGGTTTAACATAGTTCCTATAGGAATGCATTGGATTTGTCTTGTGAGGCATGCCATAGGAAAAATTCATCTTATGATGTTTTCCTATTCCCAGAAATTTCATTCATTTTATGAGTTTTTTTGCATTAAGGGGCATTCATCTTACAAGGTACTATTGTATTCCTGAAACAAAAATCAAACAAGGCCTAGTTTTTCTGGCTTTCAAAACTGTAAGGCAATGTCTACAACACAATTTATGTTTTCAGTTTTAATGCTTTCTTGGGCCCTCTTGAGGAGAAAGGTCGACATGCTGCCGCTGCTACCATCACCTATGGCATTTTCATATTTCATAGAACCCAAATATGCTTCTCAGTAGGGAGACTTGGCTGAACATCGAAAAATTAACAAGGATCCTCTATATTTATAATATCAGGACCTTCTAAAATGGTGGCCAGTTGACCCATGGATCCCAATGCTACTTGTGCTTGCTGCATCCAGAAAACAGACCAGGAGTACCACTAAACAGACTTTTCTGATGAAGATCTCAACCCAGAAGTACTCCCTCACTCTGGGCACTGAGTGGTGACTGGGATAATGGAGAAACAGCAAATCTTCTTTCAGGGTATGTGTTAGTTATGAGCTGAGGGGGATCCTTCCCATGTTTTTACTCTCAATTTACTGGGATGATTAGGTAGCAGACCGCTTCGTGGCATATTTGTAATTTCTGTCTCTGGCAAGAATTAAGTACTTATACTTTCCACCTCAGATTCTACAGTGAATTCAATATTCTGCCTATATCGCTAATCCAATGCACTTTTAGAGGAGCTTCGCTTTATCTAGGAAAAAATTAGCTTCAGAAAGGAATAATAATAATTTTATGTCATAAAATCTTCAACTCTGTCTTGCACAATGTTTCATGATATTACAGCCTCCAATTTATGAGGGGCATGGTGACTCAGCACACTTCAGAGTGCTGAAAAGGTCAGCTGCAAAGTCGGCAGCTTGGCGATTCGAATCCTGGGTGCCACAAAGTGGAGTGAGTTCCCGCTGTTAACCCCAGCTCCTGCCAACCTAGCAGTTCGAAAGCATGTAAATGCATGTAGATAACTAGGTACCACCATAAAAAGTGGGAATGTAAACAGTGTTCCGTGCAGCCATGCTGGCCACATGGCCACGGACTTGCACAACACTGGCTCTTTGGTTTGAAAATGGAGATGAGCACTGCCCCTAGGGTCAGACATGACTAGCACACATGTGCAGGTGAAAACTTTACCGTTATGGAAGCATTACGTCTTTATTAACTTCTCTCATTATTATTTTTAAAAAGATAATAATAGGGTGCCATATAGTCATTTCTGACTTATGGTGAGCCTTTTCTGGGTTTTCCAGGTAAAGAATACTCAGAAGTGGTTTACCATTCCCATTTTCTGAGGGTGCCCTTGGATATGCCCAAGGTCACACGTCCAAGGCTTTGCTCACAGGGATATAGTGAGGGAACAAACTTTCAACTTACGACTCCTCAGCCAGATATTTAAACCCATGGGCTACCCAACCAGCTAAAATATTTAAGAAGCAGGCTCATAAAAGAATCCATTTTTAAACTTTGGGAACAGGGCCGATTTCTTCACTTTTTATTATTCAATATCAAGTTGACAGGTGTTGTTCAAAAGTGAAGTGAACAATCCAGGTATACATTGAAGTGTAGACACCGCTGGCAGTGATTTGAGGAGGTATGATCTTGTCACTCTCGAGATTAGCTTGAGGAAATGATCATTCATTTGATATAAACTAAATGTGCTTTGACAGACATAGCATGAGCCGATGCAATTTTAATGTGAGGTTAGAACTTAGCTGCTGTAGTTTTCTTCTCCCACTGTGCGACAGCGCCTATCTTTTGATGAAGAACCTTGTTAATGATGCATTTCTCTAAAGGTTGCAAAAGGTTTGGCGTGTGAGATCTAACATCAAAAGGCCTTCTATGCAATTGATTGAATGTACCCACAAGCACATTAGTAGAATCAGGCCCTGACCATGATGTGACTTCTTTCCCCCCCTTCGGCATTATTATATTCAAAGATAATTGTCAAATGCAGTCGATAGTAATTTGGGTCGAGAGTGGGATGCTGCATCTCACTTCATCCTGCTTTGAGATTGAAACATCTTTGATCCATATGACAGTTTTCAGGCTGGATACGTCTCTAATGTTGATGCAGTGGCTGGGTTTTGACATTAATTCCTTCATTCTCTTATTCATTCATTCCATTTCTAACCCAACTTTCTTCCCAAGCATGGAATGCAAGCTGCTGAAGAATAAAAAGATAAAATAAGTACAGAAAAAAACCACCCAGAAAATGGATTGCCAGTAATTAAAATTTCGGATAATCTCAGAAGCAATTAAAACAAATCAATATAAAAAAGGGGGGAACACATGCAATCTTCATGTGGCACATCCTGATTTCTTGTTGTCCTTACATGCCATGAAATGTTCTCCAGTTTAGGGTGGCTGTATGAAAGAGGGACCTCTAAAAATGTTTTGTCCTCAACAGCCCTGCTTAGCATTGGACAATCAAGTAGTGAGACACATCCATTTCTTTTAGGGTAATCCATAGCTTCTATGATTCACACAATCAAAGGTTATGCCATAGAGTGTATTTAAAAAAATCAATTGATCTTTCTTTGCAATTCTTTGAAGTGCTACTCCAGTAGGCAGTAGATATTTGCAATATGATCTCAAGTGCCTTCTACTTTCCAGACTCCAGCTTGAACATCAGGTATTGCTCACTCTTGTTGCAACACCATGAACACTTTGCTAACATGGGAAATGAGAGTTGCGGTCCTATAGTTACTGCACTCCATGACATTTCCATTGAACATTTTAGGTTTGTGGACCATTGCTTTGCTCTCCATACTTCCCCCTTTATCCTGTCTAAATAAATAAATAAATAAATAAATAAATAAATAAATAAATAAATAAAAGAAAGAGGCATCTGAGTTCAATGTCTAACCCAAAGCTTGGAAATAGCACTTTTAGACTACAGTTCCCATAATCCCCAGTCAGGCATGTGCCCACTAGCCACACAGAGTTTAGCTTTAGGGTACTACTAAATGTGAGACGTCACTTGAAATAATATTGCAGAGGCACACTGATCTCACAACTAGAGATGGGCACGACTTAGCGGTATTCCCGTTTCCGTTTCCGTTACTCGTTTCCGTTACTCTACGGAAACGGTAACGGGAATCACTGCCCCAGACTTCGAGCTCGAACCGACGAACGAACAATTTGGTCTGATTTGTCGTGCTCGTTACTTGCATCGTGCAATGCCAAGCGGCACAGAAAAAAAGTTTTTAAAAGTTAAAAAAAAACCCGATTCCCGGCCCTAAAAGTAGGCGAAAACTGTCTGAGGGCACCTACCAGGCCAGAAGGGTGTTTTATTTGGGGGGGGGGTTCCCCGCCCCCCTCTCCTTGGCTATTGCTACTGCTGCGCTGCTGGTACCAGGCTGGGAGGGCGCATCCATTTGCCATGCAGTGCGGGGGATCCAAAATGGCGACTGCAATATTTTTTTTGAAATCGTTGCCCAAAACCCCACCAAAGCACCACAGAAACATGTGAAAATTAGCTATTTTAAATGCTTGAATTTTTACAGGAGCAGCAGTGGGTTTTTCTTGCAAAAAAAAGTATCCGTTGATTTTATTTTATTTTATTTTATTTTATTTTTTTACACCTGCACATTTGCAATGATGGGCTCGCCCATGGGAGTGGACCATGCAAAGTTTTGCAGCCATTCCACCAATCGCATGGCCAGGTTTTGCTGACTGTACCAGGCTGGGAGGGCGCATCCATTTGCCATGCGGTGGGGGGGGGATCCAAAATGGCGACCGCAATATTTTTTTTGAAATTGTTGCCCAAAACCCCACCAAAGCACCACAGAAACATGCGGAAATTAGCTATTTTAAATGCTTGAATTTTTACAGGAGCAGCAGTGGGTTTTTCTTGCAAAAAAAGTCTCCGTTGATTTTATTTTATTTTATTTTATTTTATTTTTTTACACCTGCGCATTCGCAATGATGGGCTCTCCCATGGGAGTAGACCATGCAAATTTTCCACCAATCGCATGGCCACTTGGCCAGGTTGACCACAGAGACTTCTGCGATGTGCCAATCGGGCATAAACAGCCCACTAATCGTAGCCCAAACCCGAACCCTAAGCCTAACCCATACGCCAGTACACTGTCCTTCTAAGTGGGTCAGAGAGGCACCCAGATGCACCCCAATACTCACCGTAACCTCACCCGTAACTAGCCTAACCCTAGCCGTTGCGCTAAGCCGTCTTAACCCTAAGCCAGATCTACTTGCATTGCACTACATGCAAGTACGTGAGACACAGCGGGTGCAAAGAGTCTGCCAGTCCGTCACTTGTGGCTCTGGCTGACTCCTGCAGCTCCCTCCAGGAGCCCGCTACCCCCTCCCCAAACCAGTACTAACGACAACGAAAAAACGAAAAAACGAACCGACTAATTTTTGCAAATTTTCGCGAAAAACGGAAACGAGCCGAAACGGAACCGGCCCGACTAACGACAACTCGAAAAAATTTTTTTTCAAGTCGTGCCCATCTCTACTCACAACAGTTGTCTGCCTTCCCAGAAACAACAATTCTGGTTGAAATCCTCATGAAAATGAGGTTTACGGACTGAAAAATAAAATTAAGCTTGCAGCAGGAATATGTATATCTAAAGTGCCAAGATTAAGAAATGGCTACTTTCACTCATAAATGAGATGTATCTGATCCACATATAGTAGCCTTATCTGTATATTTTAAAAGGCTGAGTGATACAGTGATTGTGAACCAGTAGAGTGTGCCTCAACAGGATGTCAGGGCAGCCATGTGCAGTTTGCAAAAACATATCCAATGCTGCAATTTTAATTTACTCAGAAAATAGAGAAGAGCTATTGGCTTTCTTAGCATATACTTTTTTTGAATAATTTTATGAGGCACAGTACTTTCTTAACCTACTTTCTAAATTTGCATGGGCTTTCTATATTTTCAAATGTCTCCATTTGATTTTAATCACAACATTTCTCATTTCAGATAAAATGATTGAGGTTTGAAAGGGGCATTTGAATTGGGAATGGGTTAGAAAAGTTTAGAAAACACTATGCTAATAGAGCCAATGGTGACTTATCTGTTAGGGCAAGTAAGACATTCTCCCACCTTGGGCTTAGGTTGTTGTTTTATCAGGAATTTTCTATTTACCTTTTCTTAAGAGAATTAGATAAAGTTTATTATTTAGTACTTTACTTTAATTTTGATGCCTTCAATTTTTCCATCAGGTAGTCAGTCACCTAAGCCCAAGGTGGGAGAATGTCTTACTAGCCCTAACAGATAAGTCACCATTGGCAATATTAGCATAGTGTTTTCCAAACTTTTCTAACCCATTCCCAATTCAAATGCCCCCTTCAAACCTCAATCATTTGATCTGAAATGAGAAATGTTGTGATTAAAATCAAATGGAGACATTTGAAAAATATAGAAAGCCCATGCAAAAAAAGTACTAAATAATAAACTTTATCTAATTCTCTTAAGAAAAGGTAAATAGAACATTCCTAATAAAATAACAAACTACTAAGACTGCATAACAAGAACAAAACAAACAAAGTAAAAGCAGGTAGGGCGAGGGCAGGAAGGGCAATGCCCATCAACTCAGACAAGCTCGCACAGACAGTCTCTGCCTCCCTCCATCAGTTGACATAAGTGTGCGTTAGAGAGTGGTGAGAGCAGGCAAAGACAGCTCTTTTTGTAGAGACTTAATGGTAAAAAAGCACTCATTGGTTCATAGTTCCGGATGAGGTCCACTTCACATTAGCCCCATAATGTCTGGAATGTAGATCTTACCATATTCCAACACCATCAGCCAGCCCAATCTTCCATGCTACTTATTACTAGAGATGGGCACGACTTAGCGGTATTCCCGTTTCCGTTTCCGTTACTCGGTTCCGTTACTCTACGGAAACGGTAACGGGAATCACTGCCCCAGACTTCGAGCTCGAACCGACGAACGAACAATTTGGTCTGATTTGTCGTGCTCGTTACTTGCATCGCGGCGATCGCGCAATGCCAAGCGGCACAGAAAAAAAGTTTTTAAAAGTTAAAAAAAAAACCCGATTCCCGGTCCAAAATGGCGACTGCAATATTTTTTTTGAAATCCTTGCCCAAAACCCCACCAAAGCACCACAGAAACATGCGAAAGTAACCTATTTTAAATGCTTGATTTTTTACAGTACCAGCAGTGGGTTTGTCTTGCCAAAATACGTCTCCGTTGATTTTATTTTATTTTTTCTTAATTTATTTTTTTTACACCTGCGCAACGATGGGCTGGCCATGGGACGGGACCATGCAAATTTTTGGAGCCATTCCACCAATCGCATGGACAGGTTTTGACTGACACTTCTGGATGTGCCAGAGGGCATAAAAAGCCGAGGCAGTTCCAGTCCGTCACAGTCTGGGCTTGGATCTTGTGGAGGGTGGTCAGGGCTGGATTGCTGCGCTCAGTCTAGTTTCGATTTCGCGGTCGCGGTCTCGGTCTCGCTAGGCAGGGAGGGAATTGAATTGATATTAATTCGAATCGCAAAACATAATAATTTCTTCTATTCCCTGTGGGGAATAGCAACACAGTGTTTATTCTCTTTTTTGTTTTCTCCATTTTTGAGGAAGAGTTCCGTACGTTTTATATTTGCTTCAAGGGGGAGGGAAGATTTGAGTGGGAGCGGTAGTGGAGGGGAGGTGCTGCGGATTTATTTTGAAAATATATTATTTTATATTACACTACCATACCATTTCTTTTGTATCCCAATTTCCCACCAAGTTCATTTACTTGGCCAAGGTCCTTTTACCCTGCGCCTACAGTTTTTTTGCTGCTGTTGCGATTGGGGTTTTGGAAGGGAATCCAGCAACCCCTATCCTACCCTAGTAGCAGCTTATAGTTTTATTCCATTTATTTTCTATTTTACAGTTTATTAGCAAGTGGCAAGCAACAGCCAAGGTCCAGTAGTACTAGTGCTTAGAAGGGGAGGTTGGAGGCTGTGGATTAAATTATTTTAAAAATATTATTATACAGTACAGACTGAGTACTAGGCAGAGTCTCCCTCGCCAACCAGTGCACTCACTCAAATTTCTCAAACACATTTGTTTTGGCAACAAGGCTAGGGCACCTTCCTCTATAGAACATTTTACAATTTCATTTTACTTAACACTATAGATATTCTTTGAATTTCTTTCCCTTGTCCAACACCTCATTCATTTTTTTGCAGTCAGGCACTCAAACAAACATTTGTTGAAGGGCAGGCACCCAGCCACCTCTATAGAACTTTTTCTTCAATTACATCTTTGAAGAAGTTCCATTCATCTTAGTTACTGTGCATTATTGTGAAAGTTGGGTGCTGCCAGATTTTGCAAACCCCTTGCTTCTATTAGCTTGGTTTTTGTGCAGTTGTTGTATAACTTACATCTGTGAAGAAGTTAAGTTACAGTTCTCCTAATTACACTTGCCCTGTGCATTAATTTGTGAAACTTGTTTGCCAGGATTGGCAAACCCCTTGCTCCTATTTCCTTGTTTGTTGTGCTGCTGTTGTGAGTCCATCTCACTCATTTACTTGCCACCACAGTCTACATACACAATCCAATTACAACTGGGAAGAAGTTACAGTTCTCCTCCTAATTACACTTGTCCTGTGCAGGGCATAGAGAGACTTAGTTGGGTGCCAGGATTGGCAAACCCCTAGCTCCTATTTCCTTCTTTGTTGTCCTGCTGTTGTGAGTCCATCTCACTCATTTACTTGCCACCACAGTCTACATACACAATCCAATTACAACTGGGAAGAAGTTACAGGTCTCCTCCAAATTACACTTGCCCTGTGCAGGGCATAGAGAAACTTAGTTGGGTGCCAGGATTGGCAAACCCCTAGCTCCTATTTCCTTCTTTGTTGTCCTGCTGTTGTGAGTCCATCTCACTCATTTACTTGACACCACAGTCTACATACACAATCCAATTACAACTGGGAAGAAGTTACAGTTCTCCTCCTAATTACACTTGCCCTGTGCAGGGCATAGAGAGACTTAGTTGGGTGCCAGGATTGGCAAACCCCTAGCTCCTATTTCCTTCTTTGTTGTGCTGCTGTTGTGAGTCCATCTCACTCATTTACTTGACACCACAGTCTACATACACAATCCAATTACAACTGGGAAGAAGTTACAGTTCTCCTCCTAATTACACTTGCCCTGTGCAGGGCATAGAGAAACTTAGTTGGGTGCCAGGATTGGCAAACCCCTAGCTCCTATTTCCTTCTTTGTTGTCCTGCTGTTGTGAGTCCATCTCACTCATTTACTTGCCACCACAGTCTACATACACAATCCAATTACAACTGGGAAGAAGTTACAGGTCTCCTCCAAATTACACTTGCCCTGTGCAGGGCATAGAGAGACTTAGTTGGGTGCCAGGATTGGCAAACCCCTAGCTCCTATTTCCTTCTTTGTTGTCCTGCTGTTGTGAGTCACTCATTTACTTGCACAGTTCCTTGGTGCTTTTCCTTACTATCACATTATACATTCCCTGGCCTGAGCCACAAGAAGTGAGAAAAATGAGGAGGGGTCGCACAGCTAGAGGGCAGGGGAGGGGGACCCCTACTAAGATAAATAGGGGCACGTTTCTGAGGGAAGGGACAGGAAGTAGTGCAGAAAGTGATACTGGTGCAACTCCCTCCTCGAGTAGCAGTGCCAGTGGCACAAGCAGCAATGTGCCATCGTCTGTCACCGAGGGAAGCATGGATGAGGCGTACCAAATCCCATCTTCGTTACCTGAGAGCCCCACCCTTGAACAGCAAGAAGACAAGGGCTCTGATTCTGAAATGGCATCAGAATCAGAATCGGGCTCCTTGTATCTAAACCTCCCAGATTCTGAGGACCTGTTGGCAGAGTCAGACTTAAGGCAGGCTCCAGGCAGTGACGGAAGGAGCAGCCCTCTTTCCACCCAGAGTACCACCAGTGAGAGCAGTAGTACTAGTCTACTTTCCCGGCAGGGCAGAGGCCACACCAGCACCACAGCAGCGGCAGCGGCAGGCAATAACAGAGGGGGCGTTACTTTCTGTAAGCCACGAGGGTGTCTGTGGGAGCATTTTGAGAACAGCCCCCAAGACGCAAGGATGGCGGTGTGCAAGATATGCGGGGTGGTCTTGCGCAGGGGGAATGACCCCAAACACCTCTCCTCAAGTGGGTTGCGCAGCCATCTGATGAGGAAGCACCCTGGGACTCTGCCTGGAACCCTGTCAGGCCCTTGCTCTTCAGGGAGGAAGAGAGGGGAAGAAGGGTTAGAGATAGAGAAAGAAAAACACAGCTCCGCTAGTGAGAGTGGGAAGAGGCAGGCCACTCTGCAAGAAGTGGGGCTGTTGGGTGGGACTTTTGTCAGCCCTCGAAATAGGGCCAAAGCACAGGAGACCACCACTCCAGTGGTGGGTGAAATGGTGGCCATGAACGGGTTGCCCCTCTCCTTTGTGGAGTCATCAGGCTTCAGGCACCTGATGAAGCACGTGGCACCATGGTACGAGACTCCATCCCGGCGTACCTTCAGCAGGCGGGGTGCTTCCCTCCCTTTATGAGTCTGTCAGGGACAGGATCCGGGCCCTGCTGCAGGCGGCCAGAGGGAGGAAGATCCACTTCACTTCCGACCTCTGGACCGGTGGGCACCACGGATACCTCTCACTGTCGGCTCATTGGTGGCAACCCAAGGAGGTCCTGGAGCCCCGGTCAGCCCATGAGCAGCTGCAGGGGAGGCACAAGGCAGCACCCCAAGAGGGTATAGGGTGGTGCTTCTCCAGGCACAAAGCATGGAGGACAACGCCACAGGGATCAACATTGCTGACGTTCTCAAGACAGCAATGCGAGAGTGGGGATTGGGGACAGAGGGACAGGTCAATCGTGGAGTCATGGTTACAGACGCGGGCCGTAACATGACCAACGCGGTTCTTGGGGCAGGGTTCCAGGGCATCGTGTGCGCAGCACACAAACTGCATCTAGTGGTGGGCGATGCCATTGGCCTGGGTGCACCAAAGGACTCCTGGAGTGAGGGGACCACGGAGACCAGGGCCTTGCTGGACAAGTGCCGGAAGATCGTGGGGCACTTCGCTCGCAGTGTCAAGGCAGCCAGGATGATGCGTGAGAGGCAGGCGGAGACGGGCCGACCGGAGCACGTCCTGATCCAGGACGTGACCACCCGGTGGAACTCCACCCACGAAATGGTCAAGCGTCTGGTGGAGCAGAAGGAAGTGGTGGAATACATCATGTCAACCACCCCAGTCCTGCATGAGGGGAGGGAATTGGACCTTGGTGCTACCGAGTGGCTCGCCCTCTCCCAGATGGCGGGTATCCTGCAGCCTTTTGAGGAGACCACCCACGTCCTCAGCAGCTACAACGCCAGCCTGGGCCATGTTCTCCCCCTGGTCAATGCCCTTCGCCAACGCCTAGAGACCAGTACCCGGGAAGAAGGCAATCTTCTCCCTAAGAGCAGGGCATTGGCAGACAGGCTGTTGACCGGCGTGGATACCCGCCTTGGGCCACTCAGAAGGGA
The DNA here is from genome assembly GCA_037367245.1 of Phrynocephalus guinanensis. NCBI lineage: Eukaryota > Metazoa > Chordata > Lepidosauria > Squamata > Agamidae > Phrynocephalus > Phrynocephalus guinanensis. The sequence goes on along the minus strand of CM074741.1, from coordinate 54,373,520 downwards.
AAAGGTGTACCAGATGGCCTGCCTGTGCGACCCTCGCGTCAAGGGTTCCCTGGCGGCCAGCACTGCCGAACTGAAATCCTGGAAGACGGAGCTATGCCGTCAAGTCAGGGCTGTCTCCGATGAGGGCCAGGCGTTTCAGAGGGCGCACGGAAGCCAGAGCGATGCTGAGGAGGAGTCCTCGCAAGGATCCACATCCCTCTGTACTCCAGGAGCGTTCACCCAGAGACCAGGTTCCGTTCCAGCAGCCAACTACCTGGCCTCTGCCCTAGCCATGGCAGTTTCCTCCTCAGTGGAGGCAAGGGAGGAAGAAGTAGCAGACCCCGCTCAGACCATGGTGAAGGAGTACATGGCCGAGCCCCTCCAACCCCTCAACTCGGACCCACTGCACTACTGGGCCAGAAAGGCAGACCTCTGGCCCGCTCTTTCAACTCTGGCGTTGGACCTCTTGTCTATCCCACCCACCAGTGTCCAGAGTGAGCGTGTCTTCTCCCACATGGGAGATGTCCTGAGGCCGCGCCGCTGTCGCCTGGACCCGGAGACGGTGGAAAGGTTGACTTTCATCCGCTTCAACCTTTCCACCTTGGGATTACCCCAACACTCCAAGAACTAAGTTGCTGCCTGTAACCTAACCTCCTGCCTGCAATCCTCCATGCCCGCCTGCAAGCCTGCCTGCCTCCCCTTGGCCCTACGAGCCTGCCTGCCTGCCTGCCTGCCTGCCTGCCTGCCTGGCCCTGTGACTACCTGCCGACTCCAGTGCCTAATGCCTGCAGAACTGCCTGCCTGCCTACCTGTATTCTCTCACACACACAATTGAAGGGTACTATTAGTGGCCCAATTTTTCTTGCCCTGGCCTGTCTCCAAACCAGGCAGGGCCACTCAAAGTGTCATTGGAAAGGGTCTGTCTGTATTGGCCCAATGTTTCTCCTTTTGCCATGGCTGGTCTGAGAGAGACCCTAATACCTGCCTTCCTTGGTGCTTCACACCATTCCCTTCGCCCTACGAGCCTGCCTGCCTGCCTGCCTGCCTGCCTGCCTGCCTACCTGTATTTTCTCACACACAAAGTGGTGAGGAAGCACTTTACAACAACCTACCTCAAAGACTGAGTATCAGGGGGCAAGCTCCCCTCCTTACAGCCTTAAAGAAATAGACCCACCCAGTTCTCCTGCTTCCACTCTGTCTTCTTGGTTGCCAAAACCCGGTCTCCTGGGGTGGCGAGAGAAACTCTGCCTGCCAAGGAAGCCTCCATGTTTGGTTCTTGGTGGATACTCTGTCCCACACTGACTGTGTGAGTCTGTAATTTACACAGACCTAGCTCTGTCTCCTCCGCCACTCTTTCTACTGGGCTGCCAGCCGTGCCTCACAAAGAAGGGAAATGTCCTTGTTGTGTGTGCGTACTCCTTGCCGAAAGTCCCCTGTGTGGATCTTGGTGCTGTGCTGTGTGACTCGTGCGCACACTTGGTGCTTAAACATTTTATAATCATTTCTGCCCTAACCCTGGAACAAAGGCTGCCGGACCAGAAAAGTTACTGGTTGCAAATCTAGGTTGTGATTGATGATGATGAATGAGTTATGGGAACACTCTTCAGGAACAGCTGGTGGTTGGCTTAGGGTTAGGGTTAAGGGGGATGTTTAGGCCTCCGCTACTCTGTCCTCTGGGCTGCACCACACTGTGTCTCACTAAGAAGGGCTGGAGTGGAATGTACTTGCGCGTACCACAGTTCAGCTCAATAATCGTTTGTTTCTTAGAAATAGAAGAGCCTTTCAGGAGGAAGTTCCAGGCTTGGCTCTTGGAGTTGTGGAACTGCTGTGATTCACTACGAAGGGCATGGAGATGGAATGCCGGCACGGCAGTTAGGAGCAGTCTACCAGCACACAGCTGGGAAAGAAAGTCAGAAAGCTTGGCTTGCTGTCCTTTTGGAAGCCTGTGTGGTCAAAGACTCAGACTCACTCTAGCTCTGTGTCTTCTCCCTGCCTGCCTGTCAGGCTCCCCCCACTTCCGGCTTAGAGGAGGCCTTCCAGCCGCTTCTCCTTCACCCTAACATCATGGTCCAGTTAGTGCTTCAAGTTCAGCCCTGTCGCCACTGCCCTCAACTTGCCCATGCAGCAACCACGGCTGTGCCCTCTTCTTGGCGGAAAACCTCTTGAAGACCAACTGTAACAGTGCATTCACTCAACAACTATTTGTTTGCACACACTGTGCCTCACAGAGAAGGGAATTGTGCTTGTGTGCTAGAAAACAGCCGTGGGGTGGGCCCGTGATTAGGCAGAACTCATGTGAAAGCACCCTTGGACTCTGCCTGGGACAGTGACAGGACTCTGCAGGAAGGAGTGCCGCAGTGTGGGAGTGTTGTCAGCCTCTGGACCGCCAATTAGTCTTCAGTGGGCTGCCATTGCCATACACTGTGGCTCACAAAGAAGGGCAACTTACTGCCGTGCTGGTGGCCCTCTGTCACCGTTACAAATAGGACAGTTTATCAGAAAGTTCAAGGCTTGGCTCTTAGAGTTGTGGGGAATGTGATTCACTACGAAGGGCATGCCACTGGGATGCAATGCACTGACTGTGGCTCTCTGTGAAGGGAGGGAGCAAGGAAGCCTCCACTCCAGGCTTGGTTCTTTGTGGGTACTCTGACTCACACAGACAGTGAGCCTGTGTTTCTCAGGCCTACTGTCTTCCGTGGAGTGCAAAGCTATGTCTCACTGAGAAGGGAACATGGCTGTGCTGGCCTGCTAGGAGTTTATGGCCGGGGGAAAGCAGCACACAGCTGTGTAGGAAGACCCTCTGGCTTGCAGTCCTTTTGTCAGAGTGGTCTCAGGCCTCAGAGTCAGACACCATGTGGACTCTGCTTTTCCACTGGGCTGCCAACTGTGGCTCACGAAGAAGGGCAATTTCCTGGCGTCCTCCTCAGTCCATTCTGCCACGTTGGGGAGCAGGAGCTTCTTCCTGGCAATGTTCCTCCCCTACGGAGGCCCTGTGGCCTCAGACTCAGGCTATGTGGGCTCCTCCAGCCACTCTTTCCTCTTGGATGCAAAACACTGTGCCTCACTAAGAAGGGAAGAGTAGTTGGGTGCCAGCACTCCAGTAGTTTCTCTGACAGTTCCATCCAGGCTTGGCTGTTGGAGTTGTAGGAGCTGGGATTCACAACGAAGGCCATGGTCGTGGTCGGGATTGCTGGCCCAGCATTCAATTACTCCAGCTTGTGGCCTCCGCCACTCTTTCCTCTGGGATGCAAAACACTGTGCCTCACTAAGAAGGGAAGAGTACTTGGGTGCCAGCACTCCAGTAGTTTCTCTGACAGTTCCATCCAGGCTTGGCTGTTGCAGTTGTAGGAGCTGGGATTCACAACGAAGGCCATGGTTGTGGATTGCTGGCCCAGCATTCAATTACTCCAGCTTGTGGCCTCCGCCACTCTTTCCCCTGGGGTGCAAGACACTGTGCCTCACAACGAAGATAAGAGGACTTGGGTGCCAGCCCTCCATTAGTTTATTGCAAAGTTGCAGGCTTGGCTCTTGGAGTTGTGTGGGAACCAACTGTGATTCACAAAGGGCATGGTAGTAGACTACCGGGCCGGCAGGTAGCAAGTCTACCAGCACAGAGCTGGGGACTTGGGGAGGAAGAGTCAGACTCAGAATGTGGCTTGCTGTCCTTTTTGCAGCCAGTGTGGTGCCAGACCAAACTCAAGGTGATTGGCCTCCTCCTCCAGTCTTTCCTCTGGGCTGCAAGACACCGTGTTTCACATGGAAGGGGGTCCCTGATACAGCACCGCCAAGACTTAGTCAAAAAGTGACATGTGGTGGACGGTGGTGCATCGCAGGCAGTGTGGTGCCAGACCAAACTCAAGGTGATTGGCCTCCTCCTCCAGTCTTTCCTCTGGGCTGCAAGACGCCGTGTTTCACACAGTAGGGAGGTACTGATTTGAACAGCATTCGTACGTACAGCACCACACCAAGACTTAGTCAAAAAGTGACATGTGGTGGACAGTGGTGCATCGCAGGCAGTGTGGTGCCAGACCAAACTCAAGGTGATTGGCCTCCTCCGCCAGTCTTTCCTCTGGGCTGCAAGACGCCGTGTTTCACACGGAAGGGGGGTACTGATTTGAACAGCGTTCGTACTACGTACAGCACCACCCAAGAGTTTGTCAGAAAGTGCCATGTGGTGCATCGCAGGCAGTGTGGTGCCAGACCAGACTCAAGGTGATTGGCCTCCTCCGCAACTCAGTCCTCTGGGCTGCAAGACACTGTGACCCAAGGCCAGTGGCATTTAAATTCCTGTCATGCCATTCAGCTCCATCCTTTTTATACTGGAGCTGGCAATGAGCCTGCCGCACTCTGGCTCTGTGCTGTGGTGCTCTCATACTCTGCCTTGTGGCCTGACCGGAGTGGCCGCCCTTACTCTGGCCTTATGGACCAGAGATAGTCCTCCTCCTTGTATAGCCTAGTGGGCTGGGCTGTGGGTTGTAAAACTTAAGCCAGAGCAACCCAGAGCCCTATCCCATTCCCATCCCTACCAAAACTATTCCTGGCTGTAGCAGCTACTAGCTAGGTACGTAGCTTAACCACCTCAGGCTCTAACTGCTAATGTTTTTTTTGACCATGACCAAAAGCAGGGTTGCATTGGCTTTGGCTTTATTGCTTGTCCTTTAAGTGTGTGTGACTTTGACTGTGAATGTGAAGTGAAGGCAGAAGGACCTTGGTGATGGGGGGGCCAATTTGAGAGGAGTAGAGGAGTAGACCCCTCATTCAGATTTGGGGAGGAACGGAATGTCTGTTTCTCCTGCTGCCTCTGAGAGAGGTGGAGGGGAGATGGGATGGATTCAAAACCAAACAACAAAAAAGTACAACAAACAGGCACGTCAGCCAGACCAAGTAGGGTGGCTGGCTGGTTCAGCATCAGCAGATTCAGCAGCACAGCAGACCAAGAGAAAAAAAAAGAAATGCAAATTTGTTTCTGCCCCACTTTGTTTGCTTAGGATGCACTAGCCTTGTTGTGCAGCAGCAAGTCCATCACCCAGGCAGGTTTAAACTGTATTTCGCCTGCTCATTTGCGGGACCCGCGCCCACCCGCCCACGCGCCCACCCGCCCCGCGCGCGTGCCCGCCCGCCCGCCCGCCCACCCGCCCACGCGCCCCGACCGCGCGCTAGCCACTCCCCCTGCCGCTGCCGCTGCCGCCGCCCACGCATGTACCCCCGCGCCACTGCCGCCGGCGCTGCGCCCGCAAGCCGCAAGTCTCGGTCGGACGTCAAAATGCGCGAAATCGCGACAGAAACGGAAACGAAAAAAAACGAAAAAAAAAAAAAAACGAACCGACTAATTTTTGCGAATTTTCGCGAAAAACAGAGACGACCCGAAACGGGACCGGCCCGACTAACGACAACTCGAAAAATTTTTTTTCCAAGTCGTGCCCATCTCTACTTATTACAGGTAGAATATGTATAGAGTATGTGTGAAAGTTGGCCCACTGGATGGTTTATGTCTCTATATGTGGGTGTGGCATGTGTGAGCCCTCTTGCCACTACCCACCAGGATGTTGCTGTACATTCCTACCCCACACCCCACCCATCCACATTGGGTATAAGCCATCATTTGAGAATCTTCAAAAGGTTTTAGACTTAACGAGCATGGCCAAAGGTAAAATGCTGTTGGACCTTGTGACAACACCCTGGATTCAGGAGAAATACATATGTAAATTATCGGCCAGTCCCAGCAGGAGGGCGAGGGATTGTATGGTATAAAAAGGGTGGAGCCTGGTCTGAGAGTGGAGAGTTGACAGCTGAGAGAGCACAGCTCTGGCTGATACTTCACGTCCCTCTCGCTGCAGTTCGCGGCCCCGCTGGAGACCAGTTCGAAGGAACGTAACCTCACATCCTTGTGGGTCAATCCGAGTTTGAAGGAACATAACCTTACGTCCTTGTGGGTTCAATCTGCATTCACCCCAACCACACCCCCTGAACTGTGCTCCAAGTGGGGTGAGAGATTCCCGTCCTGGAGCTCGGGAATCTTTTCAATCCACTTCTTGATCCATGTTGAAAACCGAGTTCAACATGGAGGCAATTTCACCTCAGCTTGAGGAAGGACATGAAGTAACCACCATAGTTAGAGTTCAGTCAGGCAGGTTAGGTGTTAGGGCTTTACTATTTACTGTTTATTAAAGACAGGGAGGCTTGAATATTTGATTTATTCTATTTTATGTTTAAGGCAATGCATACCAACTTCAGTCATTGTATTTATTTATTTTCTCAATAAACATCATTATTATTTGCATATTATACATCTGAGTCTGTCCCAGTTCATAAGGCGTCGATGTAAAAGGTGGCAGCATTACCAAGAGGATGCGGTGAAGATTAATAACTTGGTTCTTTACACTTCACGTTTTCATCACAATTACACATCTAAAAGAGAGGTGTCATCACAGACCTTTAGTCCAAAACAACAATGTTTCATGGCTCCTTCTTCAAAACCCATGCTCTGTACTCTTGAATGTATCATGTTTACCGTTCTCTCACATGATTCACAAGTCATTGCACTACCAAATACACTTGTTGAAAAACAGTCTTGAGAATTGCTTTGTGTTGAAGAGAAAAGTGCTTAACAAAAGGAGAAAGAAGCCACCTTTTGGAATTTTCCCCTGTGTGGTGTCACTTTAGGAAAGGCAGTGAGCAAAAGAGGGCGTTGGCAACATTCAGGCTGCCCTTCACTATCTAATATTTGGCATCCTTAGCACACTGTTTTCTAAGGGTCCTCATCTTTAAAACATGTGTAGCAGATAGGTGCATGACCCCCTTTGTGCTGGAAATAGCTGTGGTGCTGAATTTGGCTAGTGCAAATGTTTGAAATGAATTTATAAATTAGTTTTAAAGACTTTGCCAACATAATTGGATCATGTGTTTTGGAAACCAAGAGCTTGAAGTTTAAAATGTTTAACACAGGAGAAAGTGACATGGACAGCTTTCTCCAAACCTGCTTGTGACTTAGGAATGAGATCAGACTGATCTCAGATGCTAAAGCACACAACTGGGAGGCCCTGGCTACGTTTGGAAGGCTTTTGTATGCCTCAGATCAGAGCCAAATATTGGAGAGCTCTTCGAAGCTAGGCTTTGTTCCCTGGGGCGAAGTCTAAACAGAGGAGCTTCTGCTGGAAAACAGCCTGAAACAGCAGCTGGCAAGCACAGATTGGGTGCCTGCTGGGAGATATTCTGGGTATGCATGGAGTAGTAAGCATGGAACAGGTGCTTCTCATCTCTAGAACTAAACTGCATACCCAGCTGGCATGTAGCTGAAATATTCCTTATATTTATGGGCATCTAAATTAACGAAACACCAGTAAGGTAGGTCAGGGGCACATGAAAACTTCTAGTGAGGATTTTGTGTTCTATTGTATCATGTATTGTCAATCAGCTATACTTTGACCTCATATGGTATGATTTTTGAGTTGGATTCTTTTAAAACAAACCTTTATAGGGAAGTTCCACATTTCCCCACAGAATAATATAACCCTTTCTGTTTGGAATGAAACAGGGTCTGATAGTTTCAATATGTTTATTCCCCTCCCCCTTTTTGGCACTGACAAGGTGGCCAGATCATTGCTTGCATGATTCAGTTGTTGAATAACTGGCTTCTAAATTATGTTAAATAGGGATTGGTATTGCCCAAGGCAGAGTTGGCTGTTGGTACGTATAACATAATTAGAGCATAACTGCAGCAATTCTTTCTCCCATCTGGCAATATTTTTGTTCAGACTGCTGCAAGGACATGTAAAAACATGTTAACTTGGGAAAGGAAAACTGTAAAACATTGTGTGTCCTTCTGGCAACACAAATCTTTGAGGATAAAAAGGAGACAGAAAATCTCAGAACAATGTTCTCCAATAGAAAACTCCATCTGATCTCAGAGCATCCCTGTAGCTATCTTCAGCAAAATAAGAAAGCACAACACTGTATGCAGATGGAGAGGGTACAAGTTTAGTTCAGTTCAGTCAGTTTATTGTATTGGCCAAAAGCCGTTACAGACTCGGTAAGTTACAAATATAATCAGATAAAAACTAATAAAATCACAATCATAAAATGAGGGACCTATCCACAGGGAGGTCCAGCATATGGTCACCTTTACAGAAAAGTGTGGGGGGGGGAGGGAAACATACATAGGTACCACTTCATATCAAGGAGTCCTCTGCAGAGTTAACCACAATGGCTCTCAGGAAATTAGTGTGGATTAGAGATGGGCACGACTTGGCGGAATTCTCGTTTCCGTTTCCGTTCCTCGTTTCCGTTACGCAACGGAAACGGTAACGGGAATTACTCCACCAGAACTCGAACTCGAACCGACTAAAGAATAATTTGGTCTGATTTGTCGTGGTCGTTCCTGGCATCGCGGCGATCCCACGATGCCAAGCGGCACAGAAAAAAAGTTTTTAAAAGTTAAAAAAAAAAAAGATTCCCGGCCAAATAGCAGGCCGAAATATGCCTGCCTGAGTGAGGGCTCAGGGCACGTACCAGAGGGGTGGTTGACCCCCCTCTCCTGTCCTGCTCTGGTGGTGGGGGAAATCCTCGTCGTAGTCACACGCAAGTCGCAACAAGCACCGGACTCGCCGCCGCCCACCGCAATTCAAGCGGAAGCAGCACAGAAAAAAAGTTTTAAACTCCCCCCCCCATTCCCGGGCCAAAAATGGCAAAAATATGTCTGCAGTGCAGAGTGCACCTACCAGAGGGGTGGTTTCTGGGGGGGGGGGTCCCGGCCTCTCCCCCTCTCCTGTCCTGGGCAGCCGGACTCGAGTCGCCATGCCATGCGGTGCGGGCGGGGGATTCAAAATGGGGCAGGCGACCGCAATTTTTTTTTGAAATCGTGGTCCAAAAACACACAAGCACCACACAGAAACATGCGAAAATTGCTATTTTAAAACTGCCAGAATTTTTACAGTAGCAGCAGTGGGTTTTTCTTGCAACAAAATGGCTCCTCTTTCCTCTCTCCATTGATTTTATTTTATTTTATTTTATTTACACCTGCGCAATGATGGGCTGGCCATGGGAGTGACCATGCAAATTTTTGGAGCCATTCCACCAATCGCATGGCCACTTGGCCAGGTTGACCACAGAGACTTCTGGGATGTGCCAACCGGGCATAAAAAGCCCACTAACCGTAGCCCGAACCCTAACCCTAACCCAGTAACCCTAACCCATACGCCAGTACACTGTCCTTCTAAGTGGGTCAGAGAGGCCCCCAGAGGTGCACCCCAATACTCACCCTAACCTCACCCATAACTAGCCTAACCCTAGCCCTTGCGCTAACCCTGTTGCCTAAGCCAGATCTGTACTTGCATTGCACTTAGCAAGTACAATTCCCTTCTTAGTGAGACACAGCGGGTGCAGAGAGAGTCTGCTAGTCCGCCACTTGTGGCTCTGGGTGACTCCTGCACAGGCCTGGCTCGACCGGCAGCATGTGTGACATCATGCAAACCATGCCCCCGAGGCCTGACTGATGCAGGGAAGGCAGTATGCACCCCCAAAAGAGGGGTGCCTCTGCCAGTCTGCTGTGTCTCTGCGTGCAACTGGGTATGCAATCATAGCCATATGGCTATGCATGCATGCCCTTTTGCAGCAGGTGAGGAGAGGAGACCCCCATGTATGAGGGGTCTCCAGGAGCCTGCTTTCCCTAGCGGGTGAGGATAGGAGGCACCCACCTCCAAAAAAGAGGTGCCTCCAGGAGCCCGCTACCCCCCCAAAGCAGTTTAACGACAGACGAAAAAACGAAAAACGAAATGACAAAATTTTTGCGAAGTTTCGCGAAAAACGGAAACGAGCCGACACAGGCCGCCTCCGACACACGACAACTCGAAAACGTCATTTTCCCTAGTCGTGCCCATCTCTAGTGTGGATGTTTCTGGCGGCTTTAGCACTTTGGAGTAGCCAAGTTGTTTTCCAGGAATTTTTCCCAAGCTGAGAGTAGAGTACTGTAAATAGTGAAGAACATCCTCTGTCTCACCTGCTCTGCAAACACAAAGTCTTAGATGCCTTGGAACATTCATATATCTCCCATCTAAGGGCCTTTTCACACGACCCCTAAAATCCACGGCAAATGGCTCCCAGATCCGGAGCTTAAAATTGTTTCCCCACCAGCTCCGGAGTTTACAAAAAATTAAGTGTGACCACGCCCACCTAAGCGCGTCCCAGTGCACTTTTCAAGTACCTGCTCTCCGGGGGTGAAAAATTCCTGATGCGGATCTAAGGTAGTCAGTGCCGGCTCTCCTCACTTCTGTTTGTTGTTGTTTTTGCCCCCCGCCCCTTTAAGAGATACTTGCTGCCGGGAGCAGAGCGAGACGGCAGAATGGAGGTGAGCCTGCATTCTTTTCTTCCTTTTTTTCTCCCTCCCCTCACGCAGACAGCAGCCAGGAGTGCGGAGGGGGTGGGAACACAGGAACAGCGACAAACCCCCAAGATCTCTGGTCCGAATTTAAGTGGCCAGAGGATCTTAGGGGTCGTGTGAAAAGGCCCTAAGACAGCAGTTGGTATTGGAAATGGAGTTCTGTGAATGCAGTTCTCAAGGGGACAAAGGTAAGTGTATGTAAGAACTGCGCTCTTGAATGTTTTGTTTTCAACAGGTGATACCAATCAGAGAAGTTTGAGGAGATTATTAAGGCTAAATCCTGATCATTATCCAGTTTATAAATCCACTCCCTCAGCATACTTTAAACTCCAGAGAAAATAAAGATTTATGTGGAGTGGTTTTTGGAAGTTAGTAAGGTTTTTACTGATTTGGCCCAGCCACCACTCTTCCACAGCTCCACTAAGCAGTGTTTAGGAAGACGGTGGAGATGGTACCATCACAGAACTGTGTCCAGTTTATGGAACACACATATTTACATCCATGCTCCATTTGTTTAAAACATAGCCTTTTTGAAAATCTGTATGAGTGATTGCAACTCATATGGTCTACCTCAGAAGCACAGCTTAGAATGTGGCTACCCTAAGGCAATGAATTGGAAACTGGGGTTTGTTTTTTATATGGGTTAAAGTCACATGAAAGACACATGGTATTTGGGTCAGTGTTTGGATTCTCTTGGGGAAAAAATCCAGGCATGTCCAAACTTCAGCCCTCCTGATGTTCTGGACCTCAACTCTCAGAATTCTAAGCTTAGATTGTCAATGGCAAAGGACTGTGGGAGTTGCTGTCCAAAACATCTGGAGAGCCGATGTTTGGACATGCCTAATTTAATCCATTTTTAAGTTGTGTGGTATATTGGCCGAGGATGCTACATGAGCTTTTAAATAGTTGGAATTGATGTGTCTCTCCATCCCCACCCCCCGTGACTGCCTGTCCATCCTTTCACTGGCTAGTCTTCATTGCTCCTGTGGTATTAATTTTAAAAATATTCATTTCAGACTGGCATATTGCAATGCCCCCTTGCAGGAGACACACTGAGACACACAGGAGTGAGGGAAATACAAGAGTGAGGGAATGGGAGCCTGCACAGGCAAGAGGGAAGGCATGAGATATTAACAAGAGACAGAGCCCTTCTGCTGTGGTAAGACAGAGACTTCCTGCTGGATGGACAGATGAACACACACACACACACACACACACACACACACACACACACACACACACACACACACACACACACACACACACACACACACAAGGGGAATGGAGAAGGAAAAGGGAGAACATAAGGCTCACCTGAAAGGACCAAATTCCAGAGATACATTTACACCAACAGAAGCATTCACACATGCCAAAACAATTTAAAATATCAGTGTTGTCATCCAAGTTAAAATAAATTACCCTCTGCCAGAAGAGTAAAATATCTCCCTTGTGATCAAAATAGCATGATTCCCCGTCAAAATGTGTGTCATCTTAAGAAAAAGCAATTTAAAACATGCTGAAACCCAATTCAAATGTGTCTTTTTCCTTGTGAAACTGCACTCTTAGAAAGGCTGTGTGATTTGCCACTCACTGATGTTTGTCACCTGCTAGGAAATTCTGGGAGCAGGACTCCAAAAAGTCAAGTTTCCCAAGATCTGCTAAGCACACATACATAGTGTGAGCACATGGCATCTGGAACAAGCTGTGGGATTCTAATATTGAGCTGTTCCAGTCAAAGTATTCATGTCTGTCTTTATTAGAGACATCATTGCTTACATTTCTATGTTAGCGTCCATTTTAAATTCTGAAGTCACGTTTAAAAAATAAACCCCATGTTAAAATGGAAGACTCAAGCTTTCCAACACTAATTGCCACATTGATGCAGGCAAGTGCTGCCCACTAAGCTGGCAGAAAGTTACCACTGCCCTGTAGAAATGAGCAGCTTGCTCAGATGACCCTCAGACTGGGAGCCAGGACTGGAAGTACATGAAAACAGAGATTAATGTCTCTCATAGGAATGTAATGTATGAAGAATAAAAATGAATAGATTTTTACTTAGAATTAAAAATTGGAAGAAAAGATGCTGCTTGAGGACCTGTCTAGTTGATTTTGCCACCCACCTTGTTTGTATGTGGTGGGTGTCAGTGACTGTAATTAAGAAAACAGATTGTATATATAGCTTTCCTTTTTCCATTCCCTGGGGTGAGGCTCCCCGCTATCTAATTTATCAAGCTACTGATGCTAGATCAAAGCTCATGCATAGCAGCCTGGAAGCTTAATGGTTCCTTTAGCTTCAAAGAAATTGCTATTTGTGCAGTCCCGGTGTGTCTCAGACACAAGATACAAACCCTTTCACTGTATTTTGCAGGTCAGTTCTGACTCCAGTTTGTGATGCTGCATGTTGCAATTAAATATTATTATTATCTTGAGCCTCATTGTATACTCTGTTCCAGAACAGTTGAGCCATGAGGGGAATGATAAAAAGTGCATGTGCAGTGATTAGAAAGTCCCACATTATTCAGTGTTACCAAGCAAGTAGAACTAATACATACGTATGGGATTGCAATTTGCAACCATAGTCAATATACAGGTGAAACTTTAAAAATTGGAATATCATGCAAATGTTCATTTCTTTCAGTAAGTCAACTCAATAAGTGAAACTAATATATGAGATAGACTCAATATATGCAAAGCAAGCTATGTCAAGCCTTACTTTGGTATAATTGTGATGATTCTGCCATACAGCTTATGAAAACCCCACATTCAAAATCTCAGAAAATTAGAATAGTGTGAAATGGTTCAATATTCTATCTAGGCTCAAACTGCCCCACTCTCAGCTAATGAATCCATAATACCTGCAAAGGTTTCCTGAGCCTTTAAATGGTCTCTCAGGTCATCTGCTGGTGTTGGTCCACTGTGCTTCATTAAGTCCAGGGTCAACGCAGCTGTCTACCAGGAGATTTTGGAGCACTTCATACTTTCTTCTGCAGATGAGCTTTCTGGGGATGCTGACCACATTTTTCAGCAGCACTTGGAACCTGCCCACACTGCCAAAAGTACCAAAACCAGATCATGGGATTACTGTGCTTGATTGGCCAGCAAACTCGCCTGCCCTGAATCCCATAGAGAATCTATGGGGCATTGCCAAGAGAAAGATGAGGGACGTGAGACCGAAAAATGCAGCAGAGCTGAAGGCCACTGTTGAAGCACCCTGGTCTTCCATAACACCTCAGCAGTGTCACAGGTTGATAGAATCCATGCTGAGCCACATTGAGGCAATAATTGATGCAAAAAGGGCCCAAACCAAGTCCTGAGCACATATGCACACTTATACTTTTCAGAGGCCCAATATTGTTCTATTTCCAATCCTTCTGTTATTGATGTCATGCAATATTCTAATTTGTGAATTAGATTGTGAATTGGGGTTTTCATAAGCTGTACGCCATAATCATCACAATTATACCAAAGTAAGGCTTGACATATCTTGCTTTGCATGTAATGAGTCTATGTTCTGTATTAGTTTCACCTTTTGAGTTGACTTACTGAAATAAATCATTTGCACAATATTCTACTATTGTAATATTTCACCTGTATAACTGCTTGATTGCACCTAAATATCCACCTAAATATGGAGTAGAGATGGGCACGGATATAAAAATGGTTTTTCATTTTGTTTCATTTCGTTAAGGAGTTCGTTTTGTTTTGTTTCATTTTTTGTGATTTTTTGTGAAAAAAATTGTTTCATTGTTTCATTGTTTTGTTATTCATTTTTACCCACTTTTTCCCCATGATAACAGGCCGCAGGAGGGAGGCGCAAGTGGTGGCAGCTTTGAAGCCGCGCTGCTCTGGCCGCCTAAGCATGGCCTCCTTGTCTCCCCTCCCGGGGCTGGGTTGAGGCTCGAGCCCGCTGCGTCCCTCAATGGCACTGACAAGGTACGTGCTCCCCCCATGCAGCTCGGCGTGAAAGGACCTCCATCCGGACCAGCACCAGGTAGGAGACATCTCTGCCCCCTATTAACAAAACAAACCCAACCGAACCAATTTTTCTCAGTTCGCTTCATTTCGTGTTAAATTTGCCCCTAGGGTTGTTATTCATTTTGTTACATAATGAACTGAATAACGAATAATGAAACAAAAAATAGTTCATTTCGTGCCCATCTCTAATATGGAATAACAGAAAGCCCAAGTTCTAAAAGCCTAATATTATTGTTGAGACATGAAACATGCAAAATTAAGACTTTACAATATGATGATGGTGATTATAGCTTCTCCAAAACCAGAAAACAACCCATACTTTTAAGTTCCACAATTTTTATTCATATAGAAAAAATATTAGTAAAAGACTAAGAACCACTGATCTAGTGAACTGTCTAAAGTTTTCAACAGAATGCCTGTGTAATACAACATCAGTGAGTGTGCTGCACAACAGATGTCTTTCAATACTGATTTTTACCCCCAATACTTTCTTGACTAAAAATACTGTTTGTCATTAGAGGCTAAGTCTGTTTGATTTAGAGGACTCAGTATCAGGGGTTGGTGAAGATAATGTTTTAATTAATCCCCTGCTCCAACAATATGCTCTGTAATGTTTGCTCAAGAATATTTCCTGACTGTGAATATTTGCTGCTCTGCATTGATAAACAGGTGCAGAAGATTGTACATTGGACAGTGGATGAAATCCTGCTCATAGAGCTAGGAGAGCAAAGTGTTCTGCTTATATACCGCCCCGTACCACTTCAAGTGGTCTCTGGATGGTTTACAATTTAATTACAGTATGCAGGCTACACATTGCCCCCACCCCAGCAAGCTGGGTACTCATTTTACTTTACTCAGAAGGATGGAAGGCTGAGGTAAGGCGGCGGCGGGGGGGGGGGGGGGGAGGAATCTGATTCCCTCCTCAATGGCTCAGTGTTTCAAAAGATCTTGGCATCACTTTTGTTATGAAGGAACCACAGCTACCCCTACCAGTATACTCAGGATCCTAACTTGTATTTGATTGTTGGTGTGCAGGAGCAGCCAGCATTGAATGAACTCCAACATTCAGCTGTAAATACGTGTTAGTATCTGACATGAACATACAAGTTTTAAGAACATGTTATGCCTAACAGTCATTGCCTGATAATCTGTGAGATGCAGTGGTGGATATTTGGTCATAGTATTCAGCATGCAATAGAACGCAATGTTTTAACAGCATACAGCAGTCTACATAGTTTGTACAATAGGTATTGTGGCACAGACTGGTAAATATGGTTATGATTTTGTGTAAAGAATGATGGATAGATAGGCAAACACAATGGGGAACCTCTTGACCTTAGAACTGCTGGGCAGCTCAGTGGTTTAGGTAACTGGCTGTAGAGCTGTAGGTTGGGAGTTTGATTCCCCAATGTGCCTCCTTGACAAGGGCCAGATTTGATGATCCCTTCTAACTCTGCAGTTCTAAGATTGTTGTTGTTCAGTCGTTCAGTCGTGTCCGACTCTTCGTGACCCCATGGACCAGAGCTCGCCAGGCCTTCCTATCCTCCACTGCCTCCCGGAGTTTTGTCAAATTCATTTTGGTTGCATCGATGACACCGTCCAACCATCTCATTCTCTGTCGTCCTCTTTTCCTTTTGCCTTCGATTTTTCCCAGCATCAGGGCCTTTTCCAGGGAGTCCTCTCTTCTCATGAGGTGGCCAAAGTACTGGAGCCTCAGCTTCAAAATCTGTCCTTCCAGTGAGCATTCGGGGTTGATTTCTTTCAGAATGGATAGGTTTGATCTCCTTGCAGTCCAGGGGACTCTCAAGACTCTCCTCCAGCACCACAGCTCAAAAGCATCAATTCTGCGGCGATCAGCCTTCTTTATAGTCCAGCTCTCACTTCCATACATCACTACTGGAAAAACCATAGCTTTAACCATCCTGACCTTAGTTGGCAAAGTGATGTCTCTGCTCTTTAGGATGCTATCTAGGTTTTGCCATTGCTTTCCTCCCAAGAAGCAGGCGTCTTTTTATTTCGTTGCTGCAGTCGCCATCTGCAGTGATCAAGGAGCCCAAGAAAATAAACTCTGTCATTGCCTCCATTTCTTCCCCTTCTATTTGCCAGGAGGTGATGGGACCAGTGGCCATGATCTTAGTTTTTTTGATGTTGAGCTTCAGCCCATTTTTTTCACTCTCCTCTTTCACCCTCATTAAGAGGTTCTTTAATTCTTCCTCACTCTCTGCTATTAGAGTAGTATCATCTGCGTATCTGAGGTTGTTGATATTTCTTCCGGCAATCTTAATTCCGGCTTGAGATTCATCCAGACCGGCCTTTCTCATGATGTACTCTGCATATAAGTTAAATAGGCAAGGTGACAGTATACAGCCTTGTCGTACTCCTTTCCCGATTCTAAACCAGTCAGTTGTTCCATATCCAGTTCTGACGGTTGCTGCTTGTCCCACATATAGATTTCTTAGGAGACAGATAAGGTGTTCAGGCACTCCCATTCCTTTAAGGACTTGCCATAGTTTGTTGTGGTCTACACAGTCGAAGGCTTTGGCATAGTCAATGAAGCAGAAGTAGATGTTTTTTCTGGAACTCTCTGGCTTTCTCCATAATCCAGCGCATGTTGGCGATTTGGTCTCTAGTTCCTCTGCCCCTTCTAAATCCAGCTTGTAGTTCTGGAAGTTCTCTTTCCACATACTGCTGAAGCCTGCCTTGTAGAATTTTGAGCATAACCTTGCTAGCATGTGAAATGAGTGCAACTGTGCGATAGTTGGAGCATTCTTTGGCGTTTCCTTTCTTTGGGATTGGAATGTAGACCGATCTTTTCCAGTCCTCTGGCCACTGCTGGGTTTTCCAAATTTGCTGGCATATCTTATGCAGCACCCTTTACAGCATCCTCTTTTAAGATTTTAAAGAGTTCAATTGGAATGCCATCACCTCCACTGGCCTTGTTGTTTGCAATGCTTTCTAAGGCCCACTTGACTTCACTTTCCAGGATGTCTGGCTCCAGGTCAGCAATTACGCTATCTTGGTTATCAGGGACGTCCAGATCTTTCTGATATAATTCTTCTGTATATTCTTGCCATCTCTTCTTGATCTCTTCTGCTTCAGTTAGGTCCCTACCATTTTTGTCCTTTATCATATCCATCTTTGCACGAAATGCCCCTTTAATATCTCCAATTTTCTTGAACAGATCTCTGGTTTTTCCTTTTCTATTGTTTTCCTCTATTTCTTTGCACTGTTCATTCAAGAAGGCCGCCCTGTCTCTCCTTGCTATTCTTTGGAAGTCTGCATTCAATTTTCTGTATCTTTCCCATTCTCCCTTGCATTTTGCGTCCCTTCTCTCCTCCGCTATTTGTAGGGCCTCGTTGGACAACCACTTTGCTTTCTTGCATTTTCTTTTCTTTGGAATATTTTTCATTGCAGCCTCCTGTACAATGTTACAAGCCTCCATCCATAGTTCTTCAGGTATTACAGTATTATTATTATCTTTATTGTCCTATTTTATTTATTGTACTGTACTTCTGTTTCTAAGGTCTGTGAAGATTCTCAGTCATCCAGGTTCGTTTAACTGGGAGTTGAGTCATGGCTACTGGACTTCTTTTTTGAGAGATAGAAACGTTTCACTGTTCATCCAAACAGCTTCATCGGATGAACAGCTGTTTGGATGAACAGCGAAACGTTTCTATCTCTCAAAAAAGAAGTCCAGTAGCCATGACTCAACTCCCAGTTTCTGTTTCTAAGGTTTTGCAGCTTCATTTAAAGTGATCAAGATGTTTAAAGGAATTTCTTATTTGCTTCCACTCAGGATTTTGGTGCAAGTTATCATACTGAAAAGTTATGCCTAGATGTCCTAAAGCACATCCAATCTCGCCTGATTTTGGAAGCTAAGCAGGGTCAGCCCTGGTTAGTACTTGGATGGGAGACCACCAGGGAATACCATGTGCTGTAGGTGCCTGGAGTAGGAACTGGCAAACTCCTCCAGTATTCCTGCCAAGAAAACTCCATGGACATGGGGTCACAAAGAGTCGGTCCTGACTGTAATGATGCAACACACACACACACACACACACACACACACACACACACACACACACACGTATTGAAAACAAGAGCACATAGATTAATATCAAAATGTCTTTGAACTATAAATTTATAGAAGTCCAGCTTCTACACCCATAAAACGTTGTGCCATTCCTTCTGGAGTTTTACACACTGACTATTTTTCAATGCTGTTATGATGTGACACACTCGTTCTAACAGACTACCGTCCTTGAAGTAGTAATGCTTGAGATTTTCTTTGAGTGCTAAAACTGCCATGATAACCTGAGCCCTCACTAATAAGAAACACCCAAGGAACAGAATGAACGGTATGGTTCTATTTTGGATTATCTTAAGATACTCCAGTTCTATTTAATGATATCTTCGTAGCCATAACCACAGACTTGGGTCCCACATTGTGGGAATGTTGTAATAAAGATTGTGGCTGTGATTTGTGTTTGTTCTTCTCTTCCCCTGTGAATATATGTGTAGGTACTTACACACTCACTCACACACACCACTGAGAAAGAGAAGAAAAAATAAACTGAGATTTCCATTTGGCCAAATAAGCAAAACTGGGCAGTGGAAGATAGCAAGATAGAGGAACAACGTCTTTAAAAATCAATTTAGATGAGATAGATTTTATTTAAGGGGATAATAAAAGACAGGTGTGTTTGAGCTGGCAAATTCAGTATGTTTGTAAAAGGAAAAGAGTACGCTAGTTTCTCATAAGACCTTTATCTTCTATTTCCTCTATGCTTTCTCTTATTTTCTAATAAAGGCTGCCTTCATCTTTTAGTTAATCTTAAAATTTCCTGGGCCATGGTAATGTGTTTGTGATGACAGGCAAAGAGCAATTACTTGGGAAAAAATGATGCAAAACTCTTTGAGCAGCAGAGGTACTGGAGATGTAGTCTGACTGTTGGTGTGTTAAGAGAGATGATAAGTTCCCCCAAATTTAGACAATTTATGCTGACAGATTGTTTCCTCTGTCCCTTTCATTTCATCTGGGTCATGTGTCACTTTGATGGGTGCTTAATGCAAAAAGAAGTCCATTTTCTATCCAAGTCAACTTTTTAATGTATGTGAATTACTAGGGAGTGATGGAGGAGAAGGAGTGAAAGAAAGAAGGCCACCATCACCCATCCTGTAAAGCCAGTTCCATCAGGTTTTGTCTCTTGTCAGTTAGCACCTAGTACCCATCACACCAGAAGAGGGAAACAGGGGAGAGATGGATTATCCTACTGATTTAGCCTATAGATCAGACATTTTTGGTTTCTCTCTGAACTGTTTGCATGGCTGGAAGTAATAACATCTGGCTTCGTTAGAGCGATACAGTGGCAATACAACTGATGTTTATATGAACTACATAGCTTAAGACCAAGAAACTATTGTTTTGGTTTTGTTGATATTTAAGCTTCTTGATATTTAAGCTCGTCCAATCACAGAATAAAATATCAATGTTAAAAATAAAGAAGAAATGGATATATTTAGGCATAGCTTCAAAAGTGAGCCTTTTTATTGCCATCCTGAGTTTTTCTTCAAAACAGAAATGAAGCAAGTGCAGTGGCTCCCTGACCTGGCTTGTGGTCAAATAAAGGCAGGGAGATAATTGCTTGAGCTACCTTTTTCCCCTCTGATGTCACTCCAACCAAGTCTTCTCAGTGTGAATGGGGCAAATACAAATGCTTGTGACTTCCATCTACACCAGACATGTCCAAACTTCTCCCCTCCAGATGTTTTGGACCACAACTCCCAGAATTCCAAGCCTGTATTTCCAATGGCAAAGGTCTGTGGGAGTTGTGGTCCAAAACATCTGGAGGGCCAAAGTTTGGACATGCCTGGCCTACACTGAGCCATCTGTTTCAGGCACCTAGTGGACAGAAGGGTTTTCATTCTGCCCAGAGGTCTCCTCCTAGCAACTGGGCACAAAGGCCAGCAGGCAGTGGAATTTACACCATATTGAATGGGTCAGGTGACAACTGAGGTGGAAGAGAAGATGAAGCTACTATTTGAAATAAATCAGGTTGCAGTGAAAGTAGGCCAACTTAACACCACAGAAATATTCTCAGCACTCCAAAAGTCAAAGATATATTAAAGATTTCAATCTGCCAATTAGAGATGGGCACGACTTGAAAAATTTTTTTTTCGAGTTGTCGTTAGTCGGGCCAGTCCCATTTCGGGTCGTTTCCGGTTTTCGTGAAAATTCGCAAAAATTAGTCGGTTCGTTTTTTCGTTTTTTCGTTGTCATTAGTACTGGTTTTTTGGGGGGGTAGCGGGCTCCTGGAGGCACCTCTGTGGGGTGGGTGCCTCCTCTGGCCCGCTATAAAGGGAAAGTGGGCTCCTGGAGGCACCCGTGGGTGCCTCCTGCCACTAGGAAGGGGAAGCAGGCTCCAAGAGACACCCCTCTACATGGGGGTCTCCCTTCCTCACCTGCTGCTGCTGCAAAATGCTATGCAATAGCCATATGGATATTGCATAACATAATGTGCAGACAGTGAGACCAGTGTGAGAGTGATAGGGTCATACCCGCCCTTCACAATGCTCTGGCACCACCATGTCTCACACAGAAGGGAATTGTACTTGCTGCGTGTAGTGCAATGCAAGCAAGTAGATCTGGCTTTAAGGTGCCTTAGTGCAAGAGCTAGGGTTAGGCTAGTGACGGGTAAGGTTACGGTGGGCTAGTGGGTTGCACCTCTGGGTGCCTCTCTGACCCACTAAGAAGACAGTCTGTGACGTATGGGTACGGAGTCAAGGGTTAGGGTTAGGGCTAGGGCAGGTTTTAGGGGGCTTTTTGGCACATCCCAGAAGTCTCCATGGCCAAGTGGCCATGCGACTGGTGGGATGGCTCCAGAAATTTGCATGGTTGTCCACTCCCACATGGCTGGCCACTTGGCCAGCCCATCATTGCGCACTGCGCAGGTGTAAATAAAATAAAATAAAATAAAATCAATGGAGGACAGAGGAGCAGAGGAGAGACATTTTGTTGCAAGAAAAAACCCACTGCTACTGTGAAAAATCTGGCAGTTTATAAATTTTCGCATGTTTCTGTTGTGCTTGTGTGTTTTTGGACCACGATTTCAAAAACAATATTGCGTTCGCCGCCCCATTTTGGATCCCCCGCCCGCACCGCATGGCATGGCGATGGCGACTCGCGAGTCCGGCTGCCCAGGACGGGGGGGAGGCGGGATCCCCCCTCCAGAAACCACCCCTCCGGTAGGTGCCCTGCGCCCTTAGTCAAGCAGGCATTTTTCCGCCTGCTTTTTTGGCCCGGGAATGGGTGGGGGGAGAGTTTAAAAGTTTTTTTCTGTGCCGTCCGTGCCGCTTGCTTGCGCTTTAATTGCGGCGGCCGGCGGCCGGCGAGAGACTGGGCTTTTTGCTGGCTGCGAGCCTGCGGCGAGTCCCACCAGAGCAGCCGAGGACGGGGGATGAGGGGGGAGGCCGGGGACCTCCAGAAACAACCCCTCTGGTAGGTGCCCTGAGGCACGGCAGGCATTTTCCCGCCTGCTTTTCGGCCGGGAACCGGGTTTTTTTAACTTTTAAAAACTTTTTTTCTGTGCCGCGTGTGGCATCGCGCGATCTCGCGATGCAAGTAACGAGCACGACAAATCAGACCAAAATTGTTCGTTCGTCGGTTCGAGCTCGAAGTCTGGGGGAGTAATTCCCATTACCGTTTCCGTAGAGTAACGGAACCGAGTAACGGAAACGGAAACGGGAATACCGCTAAGTCGTGCCCATCTCTACTGCCAATAAAAGGATTCTGGATTGATCTGGAGGCAGAAATGGAAACATATAGTGGTCCAGTGGTTGTAGAGAATTACTAGCACACTACTTCCTCCACTCCTTCTTTCACCAACCTAGATGATCAAAGCCCATTCCAGAACAGCACAGACATTTGCCCACATTCAGTGAAATTGCATACTTAATCCTAACAGTAAAATGTTTAGTAACTCATAAAGCAAGATGATAATTCTAGCTAGTGGACTGTAGTGGGCTATGAGGATGCAAGTACATTTCACTAAGCCCTACACTTATACAATATGGCTGTCATACAGGTTGCAAGATAATATATCACATGCAGTGACCTCAGCCTGAGCACTCCATGATGCTTCCATGATTGGTGTGTCTTGAGATGATTTGGAGCTTTGTCGGAAGACTACTGGGATAGCTTACAGTCAATGTCTGATTCAATTTCTTGATTTCTATTTTCTAAGTAAAAATTATTGAGTTCTTTAGTAATTTTTTAAAACCCCATTGATAAAAAAGTAAAGGTTCCCCCTGCACATGCATGCTAGTCGTGTCCGACTCTAGTGGCAGTGCTCATCTCTGTATTCAAGTCAAAGAGCCAGTGTTGTGCAAGTCCGTGGCCATGTGGCTGGCATGGCTGCAAGGAAATAATGTTTATCTGAGGGGGGATATGATTGAGACGTACAAAATAATGCAGGGCATGAGTCAAGTGGATAGAGGGAAGCTCTTCTCCCTCTCCCAAAATACCAGAACTAGGGGACATACACTCAAATTGAGGGCTGGGAGAGTAAGAACAGACAAAAGAAAATATTTTTTCACCCAGCGCGTTGTTAGTCTATGGAACTCCCTGCCACAGGATGTGGTGATGGCATCTGGCCTGGATGCCTTCAAAAGGGGATTGGACAGCTTCCTGGAGGAAAAGTCCATCACAGGTTACAAACCATGATGGAGATGTATAATCTCCAGGCTTAAAACCAGGGTACTTCAAGGGCCAGATGCAGGGAGTGGTATCAGGAGACAGATATCTAGTCTCATGCGCTCCCAAACGCATCTGGTGGGGTCACTGTGAGATACAGGAAGCTGGACTAGATGGGCCTTTGGCCTGACCCAGCATGGCTCTTTTTATGTTCTTATGTTCTTATCTACTTGCATTTTGCATGCTTTCAAACTGCTAGGTTGACAGGAGCCGGGGTTAACAGCGGGAGCTCACTCCACTGTACGGCACCTGGAATTTGAACCACTGAGCTGTGATCTAGCCTGCTAAGACACCATGCCACACCCAACCCCACTGATACTGGATAGAAAAGTGAGGATAGAAAAGTGAGGACATTTCACACCTTTTCTTTTCGGGAAAGCAATTCATTCTATGTGCTTGACATTTTAGTTAGTACTCAGAAAAGGTGAGTTTGTCCCTTCTTGCTGTTCTTTTCTCTTAATACTTTCTATTTGTGGTCTGTCAAAATTGTGGCCATGCAGACCACTATACTCAGTTTTGAGTGAAAAGAGTTATTGCTACTGTACAATGCGTCACATGGACTCGATCTTGTTTTGTTTTTATCAGCAGTAAACACCAGTGATACTGCCCAAGCAATTTGCTGCATGCATTAATGCAATGCTGAACTGAAATCTAACCATTTGTTCAAATTACTGTAATAAAGCAACTGAGATTGCTAGTATTAATTCTTTTCAGTGCCTTTCCTATCACACTGTGAAGAGCTTTGTTAATTCTAGCTTATTCATATTTCCTTGCCAGTTCCTTCTTATACCATAATCCTATGAAAAGGTAAAATAGACCACCTGACGCTGGGCCAGAAAATGCTAGAAGATGTTGGGAGTTTTATTCACAACCTCATACATTAGCTGTATTTGGAGTGATGGGGAAGGGCTTTTCTGGGCCAGGGTGATTATTTATCTGGCAATCATTCTGTCCAGCATTTGAAATTCAAAGGGAGACTGACTCTTTGATGACTGTTCTATCACTCTCTTTTGTTGGTTGGTGGCAATTGTCTGTTTCTGTTGATCTGTTTGGTTGCTTGCTAGTATGTGTGCAGTAAAGAAAACAGTGTACGCAAGCCTATAATTTCAAGCAATTGTAAGTGAAGAAACTTTTTTCGTTCTTTCTCCTACTAATGCCATGTTTTACTGACACTTTTTTTTTAGAAAGGAGTGGACTCTGGGGAACATGTACCTATTCTATGTGGATTTCTGAACTTCTACTGGGTAGCAAAAAGAGAATTTTACCAGAAATTCAAAACTCTGCAACCAAAAGTCAGGAGCAGCGCAAAACATTTACCTGCCTAAGGCAAAAAATCACAAAATCACAAAATAAGTAACAGTTAATGGTTAGGGTTGTTTCCTTTCCCAGTAGATGTGAGATAGGATGAATGAATGTTATGTGCAATCGGTAATAGTGGTTGGGACATTGGAACTGTTGGAGTGTGGAAGCTATAGAAGAAGGCAATAGGGAACTGCTCTTGGAGTGGAATATGGAGTGTTAGGAGAAGACAAGTGAAGATGGAAGGATGAAGGTAGAAAAGGGCAGACTCTCCTTAAGCAGAGAGTTGTGGATGCTACACAGGAATGTTTTAGGGGTTAAAGGCATTTGGCTTTGCAGCCATGGGAACAGAAGTCGTAAAATGCAGCACATTGTCAGCAAATAAGGGATCATTTCTAGCAATCTGTGTTCTGGCACAAAGCAAGGAACAAGAGAGGTGTCCTGGCATTAGAATTCTAGCTATGATGCAGACAATTTAAGAAAACTGAAGACTTGAAAACATAGCTTATGAAGAATACAGACAAATTTTATGGCCATATCCATGAATCTATCTGAGCTCTTTGATCCCCCTGTGGTCTTTATTTCAATGGAAAACACCATGTACTACCTTTCTCATCATCTGAAATGCAGTTGGCTGCTGCGTTGGCCTGCTAAGGGGCCCATCATGACCACTGATTTTCAAGGCAGAGGTCATCTGAAGCACAGGGAGAGGATGATAACGAAGTACGGATGGAAATATCTCTCGCTTTCTTTCTAAATAGACATCTGAGGAACTCTGTGCTCCATGAGATCACATAGCAGAGTCTGTTTTTTATATCACAATTTTTACAGAAGACATGAGCTATTAAGTTAGGGATGGTGCTAATTAACTGTAAGACCTTCTACTCCACCAAAAGGCTAAGAGTGATAAAAGGATGAAAGCTATAGCCCCTTTCATGGCATCAGATTTGACCATTAAACATTTAATATGAATTTTCATTTAGATTTTCTAGAGGTTAGAAATGTCCCCTGTGACATACTTTATGGTAATCTTCCCCTCTTTTTCTCATCGGCCCCATTATATACATTAAGAAGTTGGAAATAAGCCCACAGACAATTTAAAATTCCTCGCTGTACCTCAGAATCTTGCCTTAAGCCACAAGCAGTAGATATAAGCACTGTCAAACAAATCTCATGGGCCTTTACCTCATAAATGCCATTTGTCATCTGAAGGAAACAGAAAGACCTTGGGCCATTATGTCAAGAAGACCTATTATATACTGAGAACAAAAATTTAGCTCTTTCCTTTGCAGCAATGAGCAGAAACAAGACTGAAGAACTGCAATGCCAGGAAAGGGAAGATAGCAGACAGCTGCTGTGAGGTTGGTAAGGTGAACATACCTCCTGTGGCAGCTGTAAGTAAGGTGGTAGGAGAATGTTGTAAGTCAAAGGTGGGACATTCTGTTGTTATGAAACTGGATTGTTGTAGAGGGGACCATTGTCTGTAAAATAGGCAACACTTAGTCATTCCTACTGGTACTGATTCTGAACTGAGGGTGTACTTATCAACTGGGGCATTGAAGAGGTCATCTAGAAACATAACAACAGTTTGAGGCCTCGATTACACAGGAGTTATTTAAAGCACATTTACCTTCTAATGAACTGACATTTAAAAGAATGTTTCCAATAAAAGCCCAGATAAATCCATTAGGAAAGCATCTTTTATAGATGCAATGTGAACTAAATTACTGTTCAGAGTTTCTTTAAAAATACACATTGTAAAACTTCATTTATTTTATTCATTTCTGCATATCTACGTCCCTCTGTTGCTGGAATTGTGCCTTGAAATAGCCAGCAGAGGGTGTGTGAGAGAGGACAGGGAGGAGGGATGGATGGAACATGTGATTGATAGTGGTTTGTAAAAAGTGTGGCTACTTCTGTCCCTTTAAGAATGCTTTTTTTGATCTCCAGGAGGTGGAGAGAAGGGGAGAGCTCCATTGGCAGGCAGTGGTGATGGGTGTTGAATGGGAGCTGGGGATGAAACCTCATCTCTTTTGAAAGCCCCAGCTGCCAAGGATCTTCCATCCCTTGGAGCAAAGGATAGGGGGAAAAGGAAAGCCAAGCACTTTCCATAGGCTCCTCAGGCAGAGCCACTGAAGGACATAAAAGGAGTGCCAGAGAAAGAAAATGGTGGTGATGGGGAGAAGCACATACAAGCCAGAATGTGGCCTAAAATGCACCTCATTCATACCATAAAGGCAGGCAGTAGGGATGTGAAGGGGAAGGACACCGACTTGAGAGGCAAGAATTTGTCACTGAACAGTATCTGTGCTTTTTTTTGGGGGGGGGGGAGGAGAAGATATCCAAACACACAACCCAAAGCATAGGGAACTAACCGGGAGAAGCTGAAGTCCTAGTACACAAGGGCAGGTACAATATTGCTGCCATTACTGAAACTTGGCGGGATGAAACTCATTATTGAAATGTGCTACTAGAAGGATATAAATTGTTCAAAAGAAACAGACCCAACAAAAGAGAAGTTGCACTATATGTAAAGAATTACTACCCCTGCACTTAAATACAAGAAACCAAGGATGAAAGTCTTCCTGAAACTCTTTGGGTGAATATTAGAGGTGTGTGTGTGTGTGGGGGGGGAGGATTGATGACATAGCAATAAGTGTGTACTACAGCCCATCAAACCGAGCAGAGGAAATAGATGGACATTTTGCAAATCAGTTAGCTGAGATGTGTAGGAAACATACCCTTCCGAGATCGGTAAAATGAGTACCCAGCTTGCTGGGGGGTGGGCAATGTGTAGCCTACATAAGCTAATTAAAACTGTAAACCGACCAGAGACTACTTGAAGTGGTATGGGGCAATATATAAGCAGAATACACACACTATAATAATGGGGGTCTTTAACTACCCTGATATCAAGAGGGAAAGCAACTCAGCAGCAAGTAAGAGGTTCAACAGGTTCCTGACATGCCCAGCTCACAACTTTATCATGCAAAAGGTGGAGGAGGGAACGAGAGGATCAGCCATACTGGACCTAATACTTACTAATAGGGAAGAAATAGTTGAGGGAGTGGAAACTGCCGGGACTTTAGAGGAGAGCAACCTTGTCATATTAGAATTCACCATGCCGGCAGGGGTAACTGTACCAAGATAGACTAATATTCTAGATCAGTGTTGGTGAATGTATGATGCAGTTGCCAAATGTGACATGTGGATCCCTTTCTGTGGGCACACAGCATTCCCTCCTCACAGTCATGGCACTTCCCCCTCCGCTCAAAGCACACCACTGTGCTCCATGGAGAGAGCCAGGTGAAGGGGAGGCAGTGGCTTGTGGGCTCGTTCGTAGCCCCCGTTTACTCTCTAGCCATACTGCTCTGGGCATCCCAAAAGCTTGCTCTTTGTTCCTCGCTTTCCCGAAGGATCACACCTGAAACATTTGTGACCCGGGGTACCACAGTATTCAGGTTTAATTGCCGTATTGGCACTTTGCAAAAAGTGGGTTTTGAATCGCAGCTTGGGCACTCAGTCTCTAAAAAGTTCACCACCACTGTTCTACATTTTAAGAGAGCGGACTTAACAAACTGAGATATGTAATAGGATGGATTCTGTGGATGGAAACCCTAAAGGAAAGAACAGTTCAGGATGCTTGGGAAACTCTGAAAAGTGAGATAATAAAGACCCAGAGGAAAACCATACCATAGAGGAAGAAAAACAAGGATTGTATGAGAAGATCGGTGTGGATGGATACAGAGCTCTCCAACAAGCTAAAGGACAAGAAGATGTACCACAAGTGCCACACATCCCATCTCCCCTCCTCCAGCTAGCTGCCCTACTCACAAGCCTTACTGAAACACCCAGATTATCCTCTGTCACAGGCTGTATAGTTCAGACAAGAGTCCAGGCTTCCCTCTTCTGCCTCCTCAGGCAGCCGACCGCTCAGATGAAGGAGACAGGCAGGGATTTTCCTTGCACATCCAGTGAGTCCGTTCCTGGATGAGTCAGGGCAATAAGGCCTGGGCTCCTGGTTGAACTAGACAGCTGGCCATGGAGGATATCCCAGCCAGTGTACCTAGCCTCGTGAGTAGGGCAGCTGGACTGGGGTGGGGGGGGGATGCATGGGACCCTTGGTGCCACAGATACAAATTGCTGTGATGCACTTTGTATCCATCTCTACTCCTCACTGAACTGCTGAGTTGCTAGTTCTTTTCTCTGTCTTTTCTTTGTCTTTGTCTTTTTTTTACACACAGGAATACATTTTGGTTTTTTGCTTTTATCATCTCTTGTGAACTTCAGCTCATTCTCAGCTTTTGTCTTCCTAATACTATCCCTGCAATTTTTTGCTACCTGTCTGTATATTCCCTTTTGTGGCCTGGCCTTTCCCCCACTTCCTAAGTATCTCCTTTTTGCAGCTTTTGTGAAGCCACATTGGTCTTTTTTCCTTCATCCATTTTTTTTCTTGTTCACATTGTTTGCACCAGTTGTAATTCTAAAATTTCCTTTCCAAGAAACTCCCACCCATCTTGGACTTTTTTTCTTGTTAGAACCTCCTGCCATGGGGCTTTCCTTATAATTGTTCTGATTTCATTAAAATTGGCTGTCCTAAAACCCAGTGTAAACATGCAGCTGCACCCCATTTTTATTTCCTTTGAAATCAAGAACTCAAGAATAGCATGGTCACTCTCCACTTATTGCTACTTCATCTATCAAAGCATCCCTAGAGAGTGCTGAGGTAACACTGATGCCTATGACTTGGAAAAATGCCATCACAAGATCCTGCTGGGACTCAATGTCCAAGGACTTTATGTACATTATTGTTGCCAACTGCTTCAGCAGAGTCAAAATCTACAGATTTAACAAAGTCCTAGTATTTTAATAGACAAATTAGAAGATTATAATACTGGTTTAAAATATGCATGTTAACATATATCTTGTTAATATATGCATAGGATGAGATCTACTTACTGTGGCTAAATTTTTTGCTTGTTCAGTGTAGGTGAGAACTGAAAGTGTTACCACTTATGCCTAACAATTTTGCAAACCAAAAACCCCTGCCCCACTATAGTAGACAATCGGTATTGATTGCTGTACCTCATTGTGTGGAAAAAGCATAAATGCAAACCTGCTACTCTTTTCCAGGACTGATTTACTGAAAAGAATGAAATCTGCCTCAGTACTGAGTAATAGTTGCACATCTTGTCTGGAAGTAGCATGAACTGTCACAATACACTTTTATAAGAGGCAGGAGTCTCATCCAGCTGTGATGTTACCTGTCATTGTTAGCCAATAGCCATGTAAATTATGGGCAGGACTGGCTCCAACAATTTATTAAGGTGGTCTGCTCAAGTATCAGATGCTCAGAGACAGCTAAGTGCCAGAGGAGAGTGTTGTGTGTTAAATGGCTTGTCCTCACCCACTCCCTAAAGTGGCCTGCAGTCTTTAGATGTCTTGGAAGATGCTATCCCATAGTACAGTATATGCTAGTATGTGTGTGAAACAGAGAGAGCGAGAGAGAGCGAGAGAGAGAGAGAGAGAGAGAGAGAGAGAATATCTTCTTGGCCTCAAACTGCAGCATGTCTTGTCATGGTGAAAACTGCAGAACTGCTTTGCCTCCCTAAGGTCCCAGCTTTTTCAGCTTTTTCAGTTTAAAGAGATCTTGTATAACAAGTACTCTTGCTTCACACCACAGTGGAGAACCACTGTGTATTAGGGCAGGGTATAGCTAGCAAAAGCAAAAATTGCCCCGTGGCACAGTGGTAGCAGGCTCATGATTTACTCAGTCTTCCATCCTTCTGAGGTTGGTAAAATGAGTACCCAGCTTGCTTGGGGGGGGGGCAATGTGTAGCCTGCATACTGTAATTAAAAACTGTAAAGCGCCCAGACACTACTTGAAGTGGTATGGGGCAGTATATAAGCAGAACACTTTGCTTTTTGCTTTTGATTCAGTATAAGGTTGTTTCCTTGGTAATTATCCTGTTTCAGGAGCATATGGTTGCACTCTATGATAGCTGTCTGGGTGATATATATATATATATGCTATGATATTTGGTCTTTGCATGCACCAAAATGCAGTAAGCGCATGATCTGCTGGCACTTTCAAGCAGTTTGTCCAGAACTACCAAACGAAGTACAGGGTGTGGTGGCTCAGCAGGCTAGAGCACTGAAAACTGTTGGCTACAAAGGTCAGCAGATCAGCAGTTTGAGTCCCGGGTGCCACGCGTGGGACGAGCTCCCGCAGTTAACCCCAGCTCCTGCCAACCTAGCAGTTTGAAAGCATGCAAATGCAATTAGATAAATGGGTACCACTGTAAAAAAGTGGAAAGGTAAAACTATGTTTCTTTGCAGCCATGCCGGCCACGTGGCCATGGACTTGCACAACATGGACTCTTCGGCTGGAATACAGAGATGAGAACCGCCCCTAGAGTCGGACACATCTAGCACACATGTGCAGCGGCCGGGGGGGGACCTTTACCTTTACCTTACCAAGCAGAGTAACATTCCTTCAATGCACTCTCCTTCCTGGTGCTATACTAGAACTTTTCATGTTTTAGCTCACTCTGTAATTCCCTACAACCGTTACATCATTTCAATTATTTCTTGCCTCCGATTTTGCCCAGAGTCTTTTTGAGGCAAGTCGAAATCTTGGATATATTCTTGACTATTGGACTGCTGTGGATTTTTTCTGCAGTTCTCTTAAGTTGCCCTACTTTCGTTGTAACCTGATTTATTTCAAATAGTAGCTTCAGCTTGAATAAAAATTGGAAACAGATGTAGCAGGAATTGCATGATCTGTCTGCTTCAATATGTCTGCAAAGGAAAATCCTGATTGACATTCATTACTGATAATACAGATGGCATGCCTCCCTATCATCTCACAATAGCTAGTTGCCAGAACTGATGTTAAAGGATGATGTATCAGTGGGAAGACTGTGTTATGCAAGCCGGTGCTATTACAATCACAGTGGGCAATGCTACTAGCTAGCAATGGGCATTAACTGTTGGCTGGACAGCCTAGTGCAACTCATTTCCCAGCTGACCAGCTGATCCACAGTTCTGGAGCCACCCTCTCCAATGGGTACCCACTCAGTTTAAGTACTCAGAGGTGGAAGGGTTGGGTGCTGATTCCTAATGGATGCCTGCTGGAGTACAGCTGCTCCCATTTATCCTGGATACCAGGTGGGTATCTGGGCAACCAGTCTAGCTTGGCCCCAGGGACCTGCTGAAGCTATATTGCAGCTTGTGAGAAATTCTTCACATTTGGCATTAGTGAGGTTTGGGGGAGTGCAATGACTTGGCATTTATCTACATGAATGTGGTTTCGCACGACATGCTATTCAAGGTAAAATAGCTGCATTTGCCTTTTATGCTAAGGCTCAGTGGTGCCCTTTGCAGACCAAGGACTTCAGGATTCAGAAGATGCTGGAGGGTTGTAGTAGAGAGAAGAGGCATAGTGCAGCAGATAGATAGAATCCTTTCCACCCCAGATGCTGATAAACTGGGAAAGGCATGAGAGCCAGTATGCAAAGACTCCTTTGAAGTTAGTTTGTTCAGAGCAGCAACCATGATAGCGCTTTTCCCAGTACTTTTCAGATCAGTGAGCTTGTCAGTGCTTCTGAGACTGATCAATCTAGAGTGGTTTTTGCAGGTAGGCAATTCAGTGATCTTTGAAGATCGGGTCATTGTTCACCTGTGAAGGTCAACAACCGATCAGGCAGGAAAAGGACATGTTATTTCACAGGGACTATGTTCAGTAGTTGAATTGTGTCTGGTATGGCATTGAAAGGTTAGATGCTCTGAAGTGGGGAATCTGCAGGGGAGTTGTTTCATCATGTTAATGGTCTGTCTTTGATGAAGTTCCAGTTTTGGAGGATAATTTCAAATGCATTGTAGGTGGCCAGTACTGTTGGTTGAAAATTTGAGACACACTCATTTCATATTGGAGCTGTATCAAGAGCAGCTGCTTTAGGATATGGTGAGGACCAAATTTGAAAAGTTGTCACATGGTCCTCCTGTAGATGTTGTTCATATGTGCTTCCTCTTCTGCAGTAGATGCTGGTGTTTAATTTTGTCTGTTGCAGGTTCCGACTTCCCAATGGAGCTGAAACATGTTTTTTTGGTTGGCCAGATTTTGGGCCGAAAAGTTTGCATTGAGGACCAGCTGCAGTCACAATCTGTGTCTTGGTGCCTGAGCATCACTGTAATAGAGGGGGCAGAGTAGCATGCTGTGGGACAATTTTTTTGAAGAAGCATCTCAGGGCTCTTCTGATGTGCCCCTGAAGTTTTGATGATCCACCTGAGAGGAAATGATTCAAAGTAAACTAAGAATATCCAGAAGCAGCAGCAGCCAACATCAAGTGAAGATAGATCCCCATGTATACTGCATTAACAATCTTTTCTTTTTCATTTTCTATCTGACAGAATTTGTGTTCCCCGAAAAAGGGCAATTTGCTTATTATACAGGCGGTCAATGACTTGTGTGGGTCATTAAGAGCAGACTTCTGAAGGTGCGAATTATCTGGTCTGATTTTTGCCCGAATTGACGTGGTAAGCTGTGTGTGACCCCTGATGAAGTGGAACCAGATGGAGAGTGAACTGTGAAGTTCAGAGTGGTTAGTGTTAGCCTGGGATCAGTAAAGAAGCACCCTGACCTGAAGGTGCAGCACCCTGATTTATATAGACCCAATTTGTCCATTTGTCTGATTGGGGCCTAGGTGTCTTTCTGCAGGATTTGCAAGGGAGCTTTTGTGCTAAAATTTCAGCTTTGATGGTGAGCAGGGGGCATAGATGGGCAGTGCAAAGGTCGAGATGGAACTGAGTTCCTTGATAATGCCATGACGGGTAGTGAAAATGTTGAGATGGAAGTGAGTTCCTTGATAATGCCCAAGGTGTGTCTAAGACATTCCACCTCCCAAATTTTAAGAGTTTGCAGGCACGATAGGAAGGGATGTAAGGGGATATTGCGGCAGCAGAGTACCCAGGGTCAAGAGGCTTGGGTGGGCTGTAGACTTACATGGTATTATATTGGTACAACCAAATAGGTGTTGTATAGTGGTAAATGTTTGCCAGTGCTCTTCAACATTTTTTTTATTAATGACCTGGTCAGGGGTTCAGGGAATGCTAATCAAGTATGCTGATGGCACAGAATTAGGTGGAATAACTATTTCCCTGGAATATGGAAACAAAAGATAGGCATGATTTTAATGGGCTGAAATCAACAGAATGAAATTCAACAGGGATAAATGCCAAGTAGATTCACAAGCTGAACATGAGCCAACAGTGTGATGTAGCTAACAAAAAAGGCAAATACTATTTTTGACAGCATTAATAGAAGAATAGTCTTGAAATATTGTGAGGTACTGTTTGGCATTGCTTTAGCTTCATCTTGAGTACTGTGTCTAGTTTTGAACACTGCACTTCAAGAAGGATGCTGACAAATTGGAACAAGTTCAGAGGAGGTCAACAAGGATGATTAGGGGTCTAGAAACCAAGATATTTGAGGAAAGTTTGAACAAACTGGGCATGTATAATTGTGAGGAAAGAAGACCGGGGGGGGGGGAGGGGGATATGATAGCACTTTTCAGGTACTTGAAAGGCTGTCATACAGAGACTCAGGTTCTGTTCATCACCCAGAGTGCAGAACACTCAACTATGGGTTTAATTACAGAAGCCAGAATTTGTTGTAGTTCAGGGAAAACATCTTAATTATTACTGCAATGGAGCCAAGTACCTTGAGAGGTGGTGAATGCTCCAACACTTGAGGCATTCAAGAGAAAGGTAGACAGCCAACTGACAGATATCCTATGATTTGTATTCCTTCCCTGAGCAATGGGTTGGACTCGATAGCCTTGTAGGCCTCTAGAAACTTCATGATTCAATGATTCTATTCTATGATTATATAAACAGTTGGACCTGAAGGTTATCAAACTTGAAGGATGGTTGTTAATTTCCAATGCATCCAGAATGGCTGCAACTGTCTTGCCAACTCATATTGCAGGATGCTCTCATATCTTTAATCTACAATGGGGTTCTCTGGTGCTTAATATTTGGCAGTTCGATAATTATACAGGTACAGCATGACAAAATGTATATGAGCTCTGGAATGACATTGCAGGTACATTACAGGGACACAAAACACTTTTAAAGTCAGGGTGTTAATGAATTCATTTCCTTTAATTTCTTTGCATAACAAATACTGAACCTTATTTGTGTGCAGTGTGACGAGAAAGTGCAGTCTGGAGTCTGGAGGCAGATGTGCTCAGGTTGCAAATGAGTGTGAAGTATTCATAACGATGAAAAATTCTGCAATCTACATTAGCTAGAGGGCTGTTTATTACTACTGCGATCTTACTAGAGAGGGGAGGGATGTGATGGAGCCTGCAAAGCAAACAGACTTTGGTGGCTTGTCTACTTTTAAGAGCAGGTGTCTATGAAGGGGGAATAGAATGCTCAAGAGGAAAGGTATGAAGCAGCGGCAGAGCAAGAGGAAAAAGAAGGAAGAAAGACACAATTTTACAAGTTGCTGTATTTCTTATGCTTACTGTACTACTAAATACACTTGTAACTTCCAACCAACTTATTTTAATTGTGGCAGTTGGTTGCTGGAAGGAACAAACACTGATTATTAAGCTGTGAAACAATCATATATTTTTATTTATTTTATTTGAGCAAGGGCTTTGTCAACTTAGAATGCAACCAGATTGTTAAAAAAATGCTTCAGGATTGGGACACCTGACTCACATCTTCTCTTGACCACAAGATGCAAAAGGAAATGCAAATCAGTCCAGATCTGATCCATCTGCGGTTTAGCCTCTGTCATTGGGGCTTCTACTTTTTGTTGTCATTTGTTTAAAATCAGATGCATTAGGATTGGTTCAGGCTGTGTGATTACTTCAACCAATGCAGAAAAGGACATATAGAGGCATAGCAAGCAAAACCTTTATTTATTGGCAAGACTTTGCTTTTCCCTTTCAGAAAGCTTAGAACTGAATAAAGCATCTCTCCATCAGTAAGACGTTTCTTTTAATAAGACAGCTTGCTGCCAGCACTATTGTGCTAGGACACCTAGAACACTCACTCCAAGATAATGAGAGAAGGAAACTAGTAGACGAACTTCTTGATTCATTTACAACCATGGTTCCTGCAAGCCTATAATAGAGCTGCAAAGAAACTACAAACAATGCTTTCCTTCTTTCACCCTATGCATCCAGTTAAGACAAAAAGACCACATTTCCTGGTGCAACTTCACAGTGAATGAATACAAGTACATTTGCATTTCTTTTGCTGTGTAGTCAGACCTGTAGGAGATACTCATTTATGATATGATTACAATATTCAATAGAGGAATTGTACAAACTAGACACATTGTTCCCCTGTAGTTCATAACTGTGATACTACATAACCTCAACATCACTTTCTCTCCCCTTTCTCCTCATCTTTCCATGCTGCCTAAATTCCTTTGCTATATTATGTGCTCTAGAGATGGGCACTAATAAAAAAATGGTGTTTCGTTTGTCGTTTGTCATTTAGGGGGTCTGTTTCGGTTCGTTTCTGTTTTTTGTGAATTTTTTGCAAAAAAAGTTTTTGTTTTCATTCGTTTCATTACCATTTCGTTACCATTTATTTCCATTTTTGTGATTTTTTTTAGCTTTTAAAGCAGTTCAATGTATTGCCGTAACAAAAACGAAACGGACGACAAAATTTCTGGTGTTTCTGTTCGTTTCGTTTCATTTTAGAGATGAAATTCATTTGTCGTTTTGTTGCATAACAAAACGAAAAAACGGAAACAGAAACGAAAAATTGTTCATTTCATGCCTATCTCTACTCCCTAGCCTCTGGAGGAAATTTGAAGGGGGGTATATATTACTGAAGATAGGAAAGAAAATCTGTTTCCATCATTTCAGTTAATTCTAGCAGTACAAATACCCTTTTGGATCCTGGCCACAGTCTAAGAACTATTACACTGTGAACGCTTCAGTACTTTTCCTGCCTTAACTATACATGTGCCAGATATATAACTGAATTATCCCTGGTTTATGACCTGAATTACTGGCAAACATAATCCAAAATTGCTTGAAGAACACAGGGTGCAAAATCTTATTAAACCAAATAATTGTAGAACGGGTTAGAATAGTTAGAATTCTATTTCTTCTGAGGGTAACCATGTGGCTGGCTGACTTACAAAGGATAATTATACAGGAGAAGGGCTATCAGAGAACAGTTTTCTGTGGTCAGTACAAGTGCAGTACATAAATCATGAATTAGTAGAAGGGAAAGAAGGGCCCCTGGAGATCACCCTCAGTAGGGGATGCCTAGGGAGAAAAATGAGCAGGCACATACCACACATTGTGTTTCCGTTAAAATGCTAAATATGAAGCGTATCAATGAGCACAGGCATCTTGATGATTATTTTGTTTTAATGATGCATGTGTCCTCCAGAGAACTCAGAACGAATTTGTTACAAGCAACGTAGTTGTATGCAACTTGTTACTTTTGGGATGACCAGTAATGCAATGAATCAATACAAAGGTACAATTTGGTACAACAAATAATGCCAATGCTGTTTAGGCATATGGAGCAATACCTGGTTGCGCTCAAAGGTTTATTTTCAGAGGCATTGTAAAGCATTTTAGGAGCATGTGGATGCACATTTTTATCAGCCCTGGTTTCGGCCAGGCAAGCGTTTCGAAGGTGTAATATTATAATCAATCACAGAGGAATGCTAGGCACTATGCCAGCATGGTTTTCTCTTCTGCTCAGTAATTTGTATGCAGTTTTATGCAATTTGTATGGAAAGCCAGGCCACCAATCCACAACCCAGCAAGCCTGCCCAGGAGCATACCATGGTTGAAAGTATCAAAGGCCACTGAGTAGATCTCTAATTCTTGCAGCCTCTGGCCTGCCTAATTGTTTTGCAAGAAACTAGCTTTTCCACACAATTAGCCGTAAGTGGAGTCATCCACCATTTGACATGATCTCACCAAGACTGTATAAATTAAAGACTCTGCATAAATGTGATTATGGGAACACTCAGTCCCTAGCTGGTTTACAAGCAGCTGAAATCACTTTGCAAAGCTGCCTCCAAACAGTGCCCAAAATGGGTAAATGCTGGCTAGAAGATGATGGAAGATGTCACTGAAAAATGACATTTCCAGGACCTGATAAAATGCATCTTACTGTGTTAGCTATGGCAGGGATTTAATTAGATGATCCATGGGGTCTCTTCCAGTTCTCCAGTTCTATGAATTGGTGTTTCTGTGGCCTTCCCAAAAGGTACATTTTTATTTTTCTATCCTAATTGCCTGAGAGCTCCACTAGCCATTACCCCAAGGAAAGGAACTGTTGACATAAACAACAAAAAGGAAAGAGGAGGTCCCTCAGATGAGAGCACAATATAAATGATGCCATGGCTAAAAGATCTTAGGAGAAAAACAGGACAACACTGGCTGTACTTAATCTTCACACTACAAGCAAAATTTAAATTAATGTACACAATCTGGTGCCAGCCCTGGAGTACTGGATTTGGCGACCCTATCCCAAATGCACAACAATTCAGCAATGTTCTCCTCATGCAGCTGGAGTAACTTCATATCTCCTTAACCTTCACGAATTTCTGCACATTATCAACCTAAGTATCATTTCTAGGAGTGATGTATGGCATGCAATATTAGATTCAATAAATAAATGATATGACTCAATTTTGCATGATCTATCTCTAAATTCTTTTCCCCCTGAAATATAATGTGACTGCATGCTGTTATTAATTGCTGCTTGTCACTGAAAATACAACTAGCTAGAACAAAAATGATCCTTTGGATTATTTTCTTTCCTATGATACAAATTTTGAGTAAACTCATAGTGTGGGCATTCAAGTGTAAACCACAAGCTATTTTGAATGAACCATGATGGATTCAGACAGCTGGGGTGAGGCCTAGAGTCTTCATTTCATGAGAGGAAACACCCTCCTGATGGGACTCTACTGAATCCACATGTTTGCAGACCTTGTAATCCCCCCAAACCAGGTTGGGTAAACTTCGTTCACCTATTACTTACTATTTAGCTGAAGCATTAGTAACTTTTCAGCTTGTGTACTCACACTGACTCTGCTCTGCTCATCTCTCAGTTATTTAAGTCTTGGTTACTGGGATAATTCAACTTCTAATTATGTTTGCTTTTCATTTCCCTTTACCTATTCTTGTCTTCCCTTCATCTATTCTTGTCTATTTCTCATTAACTCACCTCTCGTCTATAAACAGCAAGGACATGTGTTATTGTAATCAATAACTGTGCAAAAAGCATGCTCTGTTCACGAGGCGATTCTCTATAGATCAGCCAACCAGCATATGTAGCCTTTCCCTTGTAACCAATCACCGATGCTGAGCATACTGTGGTATGTAAATGATATGTAATAAAATGTGCCAATAGCAAGGGGCAAGAGATTGCTCTGCTGGACGGACAACTGGACTTGAGTCTTTCTTCATCAGGATCCTCCTACAAACCAGACAAGTCTTGAACTGTTGGACACTCTTACTGTGTATAGTGTGTATGACTAGTATGGACATTTCTGGGCTGATGTGATTTGTCTATCTATCTAGCACTAATGCCTGATGGCCAGTTTCTTTCAGCTTTTGAAATTCAAAGAGAGGCCCACCTCTCTGCTGAGCAGTTGATCCCTCTCTTTAGTCTGTTGGTGGCAGTTGTTTTCTGCTATTGTTCAGCCCTGTTGTTTGCTATCACATGCATGGTATAAAAGCAGTATACATAAGACTGTAATTTCAAGCAATTGTGAGTAAACTGTCATCTTTCATTTGATAAAAAACCCCTTGGTCATTAACAGAGACAGATGATTTTTAATTTTTAAAAACATTATTTAGAATACAGTGCAGGGAGAACTACTCCATAAACCTCTCTTCCTATACTGCATTCATCTCTCTAATTGAAAAAAAAACCCACCACCCCCAAAAAGAGTATCCAATTAATAAGCTTTAATTGACATTTACTTCAAATGGATTAATACAGCTGTTCTTCTGTACTTATGATGCTGCTTTATCTTAGAATTCAAAGGCATACTTCATATTTAACATGCTAATGCAAACAAATCTACTAAAGGAAGATTAAGATTCAATTTATCTCATACTCAAGCCTACAGAACAGTACTGTATATCCACCAAATTTTTTTTCTAAGAATAATTGCTAGAAGGCAAAGACTTAGTAATGCTTAGAGTGGGGCCAATGGAACCAACATGCACACACAAGTGCAGGGCTTATTTTCAGGTGTGAGTGTGAAAAATGTGCATGTGCAAAAATCCTCCCCTTCCCTGGGGTCTTTCATCACAACCTGAGCAAAAGCAGTTGTCACGGACACTTGTGGGAGTGAAATATTGTTATACTGTAGTAGGCTACCATGATATTATATACAGAACATGCCTTATGTGTGTGAATCTTTGGTGGTGTCCTACCAATGTTCTATCTGTAACTTGTATTCCCTCCTCTGACTGACAGGAGCTATGGAAATTTGAAATTCTTGAACTCTGCAGTTCCTGACCCTGGAACGTCAG
Organism: Phrynocephalus guinanensis; assembly: GCA_037367245.1. NCBI lineage: Eukaryota > Metazoa > Chordata > Lepidosauria > Squamata > Agamidae > Phrynocephalus > Phrynocephalus guinanensis. Next base: position 54,333,592 of record CM074741.1, on the reverse strand, counting down.
AAACTGTTGAAACACATTTCACATGTTTCTGTGGTGCTTTGGTGTGTTTTTTTTACCATGATTTCAAAAGAAAACTTGTGGTTGCCATTTTGGTCCCCCCCCCACTGCATGGCATGGTGAGACGACGAGGATGACCCCCCCCAGCCTGGTGCAAGCAGCCCAGGACAGGAGAAGAGGGGGGGAAAGGCCGGGGACCCCCCAGAAACCACCCCTTAGTAGGTGGCAAAGCCTCAGTCAGGCATATTTTCACCTGCTTTTTTGGCTGGGAGTCGGGTGTTTTTTAAAAAAAACTTTTAAAAACTTTTTCTGTGCTTCGCATTGCGCGATCGCCACGATGCCACAAACGGAAATGAAAAACCTGACCAAATTTTTCTTTTTTCGGTTCGAGTTCGAGTTCTGACGGCTTAATTATCGTTCCCGTTTCCGTTACGTAACGGAAACGATAACCGAAAACGGAAACGACAATTTCACTGAGTCGTGCCCATGTCTAATTATGATATTTATGTCACATTTTGAAATCTGTTGTTTTATCTATTGTAAACCACCTTGGTTCCCCTACGGAGAAAAAAGCAAAATAATAAATAAATAAATAAATAAATAAATAAGCAAGCAAGTAAGCTGTCATGTTTCAGACACGCTTTGGGATGAATGGAATGGCTGTTCTCTAGAAGGGAGTTTAAAAGTGTTGACGGGGGGTGTGTGTGTCAGGGACGACAACAAAAGGGTGTGTTGTTCCTGGTTGAAGAAGGTCTTTAACAGATGACATAGCTTCCTCACCTGGGACTGATACATACTAATGTTTCTGTGAAGATTCTCACTCATCCAGGTGAGGTTATCTGGAATTTGAGTCATGGTAACAGGACCTCTTTTTTTTTAAAAGAACATTGCAGAAGAGTATTTATAAGCTGCAAAGTTAAAAAACTTAAGAAATCACAGATTTAGAAATCAATCTTAAAATCTTAAAATATTTCTAGTAGTTGTCTGTGAAGATTCTCAATCATCCAGGTGAGTTTATGTGGAAGTTGAGTCACGGCTCAACTTCCAGATTTCTAGTAGTTAAAACCCAATTTTATTCTCTTATAGAGAGATGAGGAAGACATTTTGATTATATTTACAACTTGTGCATGTACATGCTTCTTAGAATCATTAATTGAGCACTTTGTGTACCTGGCAGTGGTTCCAATAGCCTCTTTTAAAGAGGTTTGGGGAGCTCTGGATCGTTTGGTGCCATTCACTCATAGGTTGTGTCATTGCAAACATTCACCCTAATATATATATATGCTTAGGGATTGTAGCATCCAGGTCTTGATGAAGTAGCCAGGCTGGCTGATTGATTATAGGTAAAGCCCCCCCCCCCCAAAAAAAAACACCATGCCAAACCTCACAATACTTTATGTTTTGGTTTGTGTAGTGTGCATGATGACCTCTTTATGTGATTCATGTGTGTAGTAAGTCCTATAAGCCCTGGCTATATTATTCTTTAGAATGAAAGTTGAACAATAACTATCAGAACATACCCTCCTATCTTAGCATGCAAGTATCCCTGTTCACATTGAATGAGCTGAACTGGTCCAAAAACAGACAACGCATGGTACTAGCATACCATTATTCTAATACCATGATGCATGTTGGCCTGGGGTGGAGAACCCATGGCCCTCCCGATTGCATGGGATTCCAATTTTTCTCAGTTCCAGCCACCAAGGAGCAAAAATAATGCCACCATTATTGATGATGGGAGTTGGGAGCCCCATTTGGTTTCCTCTCCCTGGATCAGACCTATAAGCATCTACCTGGTGGTGTAGATGAGGTTTATATTTGGTTAAGTAGGGATAGGACTGAAGCCAAAGTTTTAAGAGATGGTCTCTTATCAAGGCTTCAGTATGAAAACAATTTATTGGCTGCCATTCAGCTTTCTTTCTTTCTTTCTTTCTTTCTTTCTTTCTTTCTTTCTTTCTTTCTTTCTTTCTTTCTTTCTTTCTTTCTTTTTCTTTCTTTCTTTCTTTCTTTCTTTTTCTTTCTTTCATGGCCAAATGGAATGAGAGCTCATTTTGAAGAAGCTGTTATGATTCTCTTTGAAACGGAATAGGGCACTACCTCAGAGAAGACATGGGAAGCTGGAATATCATGCTGAGTTTTCTTGAAATCCGTATGTCATAGTATTTCTAATTATAAATACACACACATGTAGAAGGTCCACCTAGACACTGAACTGTAATTGCTGCAAACTACTGAACTGCTAGAGAGCTCAGTGATTTGGGTATCCGGCTGCGAAGCCAGAAGTTGGGAGTTTGTTCCCCCACAGTGCCTCCTTGAGAGGGACCAGACTCAATTATCCATAGGGTCCCTTCCAGCTCTTGTAGTTCTCAGATTATTATTATTCTGAAGAGCAGGGAGATCTCTCAGTCATTTTTTTCAGGAATAAGCGCACTTCATTAAAAAGTCACATTTCCTCTAAACAGTGTCAAAAACCCAGAAAGCCCACAGACAGCATACAATTGAATTACAAAGAGCCTTGGTACATTAAAGAGACCTTTTTAAAAAAGAATAAGATGAATTTAGCAACAACAAGGCACAGATGTACAAAAGAACAGGAAACTGCCTTTTACTGGGTCACACCACTGGCCATCTAGCTTTTTTGTTAATGCTAATTTATTTACCTTAGTGAAAGAACATTGTAAACAATAACAAATTAATAGCATTGGTCTGTAACAAGGAATGGATAACCTAATATAACACCTTTCCCTCAATGCAATATTGTTATCAAATTAGAATATCACACAATCATAGCAGAAGTAGTCCAAAGCTTCAAAGTGCCCCCCCCCCAACCCTACCAGGTGAATCTGATATTCCCCAGTGACCTCCAACCCTGCTTAGCTTCCAAAATCAGGCAGGATCACCGTGTTCACGGTGGTGTAAACAGATTTCACTATATCTCCCCAGTCCTGGCTGGCCTGCATTGGTTACCAGTGGAATCCTGAGTCAAGTTCAAAGTCTTGATACTTCCTTACAAAGGCCTCCATGGTTTGGGACCACATTACCTGTCAGATTGTTTCTCCTCAAGGTCATCTTTCTATGCCTCCAGATCCTTCGAGCCTCTGTTATTCACCTCTATATGCCTGCTGTGTTTTGTGTCACCACCATTAGGTTTTAATGTTAGTTTCTCTTGTGTTGGGGCCAGCTTTTCTACTTAGTTTGTATGGTGTCACTTTTTTGTCACCCAGAATATTGTTTTGCACTAATGAGGCGGTATATAAATAACAGAAATAAATTTATAAATAAATACTCAAACCAGGAAAGAATGGATAGTATGACTGCATAATTAATGTGGGCCTCTCTGAATTTGGCATAATCTTGACAAAAGGTAATTTTAAAGAAGGTAAAGTCTGATTTGTACCATTAACTTGCTCTCGGTTCACAGCCATATGACTGACAGGAAATTTAATGCCTTCCTCCTGGAATTTCTAACTACAGTAATATGCTACAGGAGCTGCTGTAGTAGATGGGTGATTAACTCTCGACTTTGTTATCTGAGAATTGGTTGAGCTGGCAGCCTATAATTGGTGTTTGACTTACACTCACAGTAGGAGATAAAAAAGGAACTGAGAAAAGCTCTCGTTTGAAATATTTGTTGCAATGGCCATGAACAACACCTTGAAATATTTTACTGCAAGCAGATTTAGCAAGGCCATTTGAAAAGAAGACAAAATGAGTCAGAAAGCTGCTTACTGGTCAGTGTATTTTAGATTTGGGGCACAGACTTATGTATGCCTTGGAATGAGGTAGACTTAACTACGGAGTATTTGAGTCCAGTAAAAACTACCTAAGGCTCAGAATACACATTAAATTTTACACTCATGGCAAGAGAGAATACACTATATATTTAAACCTAATTTCAGATTATGTTGCTGAATATGGTCTTGGGCCATTTTGCTATCAACCTGGATTTAAAGTATCTATTTTACCACTGCAGTTGACTTCACAGAAAAGAAAAGACATATCCCATAGGCAAACTAATCTGACTACTTACCCAGTGCTAGAACATCCAGAGGGGCAGAATCTCCCAGATATCCTTCCAGCTCAACGAACTGCACCATCAAAATATTTTAGCCATTTTTTGAGTCATTGGTTTCATTTGCCCATTTTCCTCCCTTTCACTCCGGAAGGCCTGATCCTGTCAATCACAAGCACTAGCCAACCATGGGAAGGATTTAAGAGACTACGGGGTTGGCAGGTCAGACAGCTAAACACACAGCTCAAAGAGTTCTGGTAGAGCTGCTTTCTCTTCTTTATAAATCTGATTCACAGAAGCCATTTTCACATCAGAGCCACTTCTGCTAGTCAGAGGAACCTTTCTTCCTAGGAATCAGGTTATTTCATAGCTCTAGTACCACATTTATGCCCTCGTCAGATGGCCCCTCTTCTGCCCTGGCTGATCACAGAACAACCTCTATACTTTGGCATACAACTCCAGCGTGATCTATAGGGTTTGGGGAAAGAATGTTGTCCCTCTCCTGCTGCTACAGGGCACTTTCCTTGAGGGAGTGCTTTGAGGATGTCCAAAATCCAAAACCCTCTAAACCTGTAGAAGGTTTAAAGGTGAACCATGGAAGCTTCTCTGTTATTTTGGTGTCTCCAAGTGGCTTGTAGGCAATTCTAGTGCTTCCAAACTTCTTAACCAAAAATGGACTGATTCATGGTTCATGTTTTCCAAAAAGTTCAGGAAATTCATGGCTTGTGGACTTCAGTGAATCATGAACCACAATGAACCACGGTTTTGTTGGTTCATGCCCATCTCTAGGTGAGACATGTCTGGTACTCTGTATTAGAGATGGGCACGAAACGAGCAATTTTTCGTTTTCGTTTTTGCTTTTTTCGTTTCGTTACGTAACGAAACGAAAAATGAATTTTGTTTCCAAAATGAAACGAAATGAACCAATCAACAGAAATTTTGTCATGCGTTTCGTTTTCGTTGCGGCAAATACATTGAACTGTAATGAATGCTAACAAAACAGCACTTTTTCATTTTTGTTTTCATTTTTTCGTTTCGTTACGTAACAAAACGAAAATGAATTTTTTTGCAAATAATTCACAAAAAACGAAAACGAATCGAAACAGACCCCCTAAATGACAAACGACAAATGAAACACCATTTTTTCTGAGTCGTGCCCATCTCTACTCTGTATAATAAGGGAAGCAGAACTAGAACACTGGGTGTAAATTAAGCAAAAGTGTGAGAGCAATGCAAATAGAACATAGCTGTAATGGCTGCTGATTTGTTGCAATAATATTTAAGGATGAAAAGCATCCTTGATGGAATGAGTGACATATGTGTATTTTGACAACCAGCCAATTGATTTGTTTTTGTTCTATATGCTTACTTTTTCAGAAGCAAAATACATAACTTTTATATAGAAACAGCAAATCACAAATTTGAGAACCCCTTATGTAAAAGAAAATAGTGAAAATCTATCTATCTATCTATCTTTCTTTCTTTCTTTCTTTCTTTCTTTCTTTCTTTCTTTCTTTCTTTCTTTCTTTCTTTCTTTCTTTCTTTCTTTCTTTCTTTCTTTCTTTCTTTCTTTCTTTGTGTTCACAAGACAAAATTGTGCTGTATGGAAGAAATGGAGAAGGGAGAGAAGTTAAGGTGGCTTTTCCAGCTGAATTGAGAGCCTTCTCCAAGCAGTAAAACAAATGTATTGGAAGATTCAATCAGAGATCTCCCATTTAATGTTTTGATTGCCTCATAAGGCACAGTACAGTTGATTTAGTAGTACTTTGTAAGTCAGGCTTGACAGAACTAGGTCAGTTATTACAGGAATGGTAATCCACTTCTTTCATTGAATTGGAACAGTTTCCACTTAATTACAGAGCTTTGCTCACTGCTAGTTTTCTGACTGACAATTGCTTTTTCTTCTTTTAACAAAAAAAGCTGTCTTCTGTTGTCATACATACCAATGTGCCTGAACCGAACAAGGCTAAAAAAAAGTTGTGGTGTTTTAAGGCAGTCATATATGTGGAGCACACTCTTTCAGATAATGGTACACTTCATATAATGGATAGGTGAGTATTTCTGCAAGAGATGGGAACTTAACCCTTTTGACTAGAACTCCCCAGTTGCTAATATCCAATGACTGAGTCCAGGTTAGACATTTATGGACCTTTTGTTTCATTTTCCAGGGATTTGCAGTGCTAAACTGTTGTGGGAGAAACAACAGAAGATCTTGCTGTACCTTAAATACTAAGGCCAGGAATTGGATCTAGTAATATGCTTCTAACTGGATTCCACTGCTTCCTCCAGAAACAGTGACCCTTCCGTTCTCCTGCAACTTGCTGTACATGCATTCATGACTGCTTGGTAGGGCTGGAATTCCTTGAGGAGCAGAGTTTTGGACACTATGGAAATTGTTAAGATGGAGAAAAGAAATACAGTCAAAAGCTTGCTGGAACTGGGTCTTGATTCACCACCAGATGGGCAAACATGGCATGAGGGTTGGTTGGCTGCATGCTAAACCCATCCAAATATTCTTCAGGGTCTAATTATTTGTCCTGGCCCTCAGGAGGAGTCCAGATCAAGTCCACCTTTCTTTAATACAGGGAGAAAGGTGGCTGTGGGTTGGTACCTTGTTTCTCCTCAAACTGAGGGGATTGTTCCTCTTCATCTCTTGTGGAGATGAGGCATAGTTTGTGTGTTGCTGTTCTGGTTGTTGTCACAGTTGTGGAAATATTGAATCATAGTCTGCAGACAAAGGCATCCAGGGCCTCACAGAACTGTGTCATCTGTATTGGTTTGGTGAAACAAAATAACTGCCTTTCTGAGAGGAATTACACTTCTGCTTGGTTCAGTGTATAGCTGAATAGATTTATACTGTTATTGTGTGAGTCCACAGTGTTCCTGCTGTGATTCAAGGGGTCCTGTTGTAGATTAAACAAAATGCCTGATTCTTTGTCCCAAACCCCCAGGAGGAAGATTTCAGTGGAAATGTGTTCTATGAAGATCATATTCCTGATTTTGAAATGTTTTGAAATAAATCAATCCCTTTTGATTGCTGTAAAGATTTGTGGGAACAGTCTGTTCTGGTGGAGGTACATGATGTTGGAGTTTGAGAAATGCAATGCTGAATAATCTGAATTTGAGCAATTTGCACAGAAGCAAGGGCTGGATGGAAAGTGGAACAAGCAGCCTCAAGTTTCCCATCCCTGCAATATCCCAGTGAGCTTCATTCCCATGTTTGGTATGAGTGGAAATGGTAGTAAAAGAAACTAGTCTCCACAATGTCCTTTGACATTATTTCTCTAAAGATATTGCACCTTCACTATAGCATGGGTTGTGTGCTAGAAAAGAAATGTTAGAACTCACGTACTGTATTTTTTATAAGGAAAAACTAAGATGGATCTTCTCATTTCCAAGTTAAACATCCAGAAACAGCATACAACTACATTGATTAAAACTTTATGGTTGCTATAGCAACCTTGCTTTTTACTCGCCTCATAACAGCTCTGTGTAATTAGTACAATTTTCAAAAATAATGGTTTTATCATTATCATGCTAATATTTTGTATCTTTTAACAAGAGTTTGTGAACACTTGAATTCAATACAGCCCATTTTCGTCCTTCTATTGTCTGATAGTTGTCCAAGCTTCAATATACATCAAGAATGTCAGTCAGGATGCTATCTGACAATATGTACACTTTTCCTGCATTTTTCAGTTAACCCCTTCTCACTACCATATAATGTTCCTCTGTCGCTGATCAACTGCTCATCACAATCCAAATTCATGTTTTGTGGAAGATTCTGCAAAATGCAATTTAAAAAAAATCTTACTAAGACTTAATGTGGCTGTATTTGTACTTCATATCATAGTTTGTGTGTCCTCTTCTTTTTTATCCAGTCCCAAAACACTGCTTAACACATTATACTAATGACTAACTATTGTCAGAAGCCACTAAGAATCTTTTGTATGCTGATGACATGGCAATTGACACACAGAGTTCAACCTTTGAAGCTGTTGAGAAAAAAAGGTGAGGCTCTGAATCTAATGACTATATAATACAGAGATGACCAGTTGAAGCCAAATGGCTTAAAAACTCAACTCTGTGCTTTCCATTTGAAAAATCATGAGGCAACAAGAATGCTGTAGGTACATAAAATCATATCTGGTTAGAACACTGTGCTACCCCAAAATACTTGGGAGTTTTCCTTGATGGAACTCTCACTTTCAAAAAAAATCACAGTTTTAATACCAAACAGAAAGGAACAACATTCTGAGGAAATAATGGACACAAGATGGGGTGCCCCACCGCACACATTAAGAACTTCTACACTACCCTACTCTGTAGGAGAATATGCTAGCCTTGTTTGATATAGATCAGTGGTTCTCAATCTGTGGGTCCCCAGATGTTCCTGGACTGCAACTCCCAGAAACCCCTTCCAGGAAAGCAAGTGGTGGAGGCTTCTGGGAGTTGCAGTCCAAGAACATCTGGGGACCCACAGGTTGAGAACCACTGGTATAGATCAAAACACAAAACAGATGAATGTCACCCTAAATGAAATATTGTGATTGGTCCTAGGGTTTCCTAGGGTTTTAAAAGCCATCCCCACCAAAATTGTGCTGGGAAAGTGCTGTGAAGAAAGAGTGGGTCAATGTGATATCCTCAGAAAAACAGATGATTCTGCACACCTTGAAGTTTTCTCTACCCTTTCCATGCAAATCTTACTCCCAAACAATGCCATTTAGAATAAGAATTGTTGTAACTAATTATCCTGTCCAACCTGGCATTTCTAGCACAGAAGAGCCATACATTATAAATACATTGTGGCAAGGTGTGGCAATTTTCAATGTGATGCTAAGTGATTTTAAATGTCGAGGTTACAGGTTGTAAATCTACTTGACAGGTCTTACCAGACCTAAAGGTGTATGGAAATAATTTGATTAAATACAATAAATGCAATATATTGGCTTTCCTCAAGCAATCAGCTAAGTTTTCTCTACCCAATGGGGTATTCCTTTATTTTTCTTGAACAACACCCCTATCTTAAAAGCACTAAGAGAACCTTGCCAGTGGATTCAAAATTATCTTCTCATTTGCTTGTCAAGGCTGGTGCTCTGAACAATGGGATAATAAATTCCATGGGGTGTGCATGATTAGTCACATAATTAATCACAGAAGGGACTAAATTATAGCCTTGAGCTGTATTTTGTAGAATGTATTAAACATACTGAGCTGTATTAAACATACTGAGCTCAGTGGCAGATCTTTCCATCTTAATGGACTGGATTAGCACCAATAAACTGAAATTCAGTCAACACAGAATATAAATGCTTATGGTAGCTGGCTCATTTTTCCTGGAAACTGATATTCAGAAAGTTCCTGTGAGGCTAGCAGTAGTCTGCCAGCATTAGGGGCTATCTCAATGTGGGGCTGCTTTTAGATCCCTCATTACCACTAGTGGTATAGATGGTTTCAGTGGCACAGAACACCTTCTGTCAGCTTAGACCAATACAGAGAGACCCTCACAGCAGCTATTTAAGCCTCACTTGGGATTTTGCAGAATGCTACAGGTTGGAAGACTGTTGATGACTGTCCAGAGGAATCATTTAACTCAAAACAACAGGGGTCAAGGACCATACATGCTAAGCCTAGGGTGCCCTTAAGCACTTTTCGGAAGTAAGCAGGGTCGGCCCTGGTTAGTACCTGGATGGGCGACCACCAGGGAATACCAGGAGGCACCTGGAGTAGGAACTAGCCACTCCAGTATTCCTGCCAAGAAAACCTCATGGATGGGGTCACGAAGAGTCGGTCACGACTGTAACGACACAACACACATGCTAAGCCTTATGGTACAGTGGTTAAACCAAAGTACTGCAATCAGGATTCTGCACATGACCTGAGCTTGATCCTGACAGTTTCAGGTAGCTGGCTCAGATCTGACTCAGCCTTCCCTCTCTCTGAGGCTGGTAAAATGAGCACCAAACTCACTGGGAGGACAAAGCGAACAAAAAGATGCTCAGAATATGGAATGGGGGTGATGGTGGATTGTAAGCTTTTGATACCCAGTCTGGTGTAATGGACAGAGTGATGGACTACAATGCAGGAGGTCTGGGTGGGAATCCTTACTTGGCCATGCAAATGTACTGGGTGTATAGAACCAGTAAAACGTCCCTTTAAATAGCTCATTTATCTTGAAAACTGAATTAGAATTATTTTAAAACAGTACTGACTTAAGGCACATAAAATAAGCTTGTAATTCATGTCAATTACTGTACATGTTTCCAGTGCTTCATCCAGGTTTTATTGGGTACAGTTACACAACATATTGACCTATTGATGCATAAAGTTTTATTGTTATTTTAATAAATTTTAATGCATTTATAACCCTATTAATGTTTTCATTTCTATTTGTTTTTTAGTTATCCTTGAATTTGCTGTGTCTTGGTTTTGTTTCTGGTTTTGATGGATTGTTAGCCATCCAGAGTGGTCTTTGGCCAGATAGGCAGGATAAAAATCTAAGGAATAAATAAATAAGTACAACAAGATTTTGCCAGTGTTTGATTCCAAGGCTCTGTGGACATATGGAAATTTTGTCTTTTTGTCCTTGTTGGTTGCTTTCAAAACCATAGTAAAGCTGTCAGTTCCAAATCAAACATACAGTATATCTGTGTATTTGTTTGCTTGTCTTATATTTCTTCTGATTTTTTTATACGTTCACCTGTCTTCATCTGTGATTGTTCATATCATATCCCTAGATATACTGTGTTGTGTAAATGCAAGTCTTTGTAATAATAGGATACAAATTATTTTCTGAATATGAAGCTTAACATGATATGTGCAGGGTGGGATTTGGAATTTTTCAGGCTAGGACTGAGAATTGTCTTCAAATGTAGACCTGGCTTTGGACAAAGCTTGGTTAACTCTTTAAGCACCTTTTGGGGGGGGTTGGTTGATCATAACATTGGTTAAATTTAGATTTAAAGCATGGGGTTCCAACTCACAGGTGGGGGCTTGGTAACAGGAAAGGTGGCCCAATCCTCTTCCAATAGCATTCACAGGGCGCAGAAAATAGGAGAGACCATGTGGAGCACTGAAGTGCCTGCAGGGAGGAAGATGGAATGGAGCGGACATCATGCTGACCTCTGCTGGTTGGGCCAGTGTGATCTCACAAGATGAAACTGGCAGGAGAGTGGGCAAAAGGAAGAGGATCCTAATTCTACCCACTGGCTACTTAAACTTAGACCAGCCTGGAGTAGGCTGGAGTTTTTGTTGGCAACGATCCTCACCCATCCCACCCTATTTTATTTTGCTTAAGAAAAGGGAATGTTGATGGTATATTGATATCTTGCATTATTAGTCACAGCTCTCAGGGTGGTTTGGGACATTGGGATGCATCCAGATGGTTATTGGGTGGCAGGTGGGAGACCTGCATATCATAGTGCAGTAAGGAATCCATTTGTGGAACTAGAGAACAGGGGGCCTGGAACCGTCCCACCTTGGGTGGGACAGTGGTTGCTCCTGCCCATGAGATGCCAGGAAACCACTGAATACTTTTTATTCATATAGATTCAGAGGATGGCCCCTCAGAGGCCCAACGAGGCAGTGGTTTGCCTCAGGGTGAATTCAGGCCTCCTCAGAGTATCCATAGCTAGAGTGCCTGCTGTTGGTAATCAATAAAGTTGTGGCACATTTAACCCAAAAATGTTGGGGTTTGTTTAAGATAGAGCTGCAGCAGATGTTTGTCTTGAGAAGTCAGAAATTTATTCACAAAAATATGTTCTGAGGACAGTTCACTGCCTTACATATAAAGGGAGCTCTATATATTTATATGTCCATCAGCAATTTAAAATTCCCTCACTAAAGCTGTTTTGTAGAAGTGTGGAGAGCTTCTTCCAGGCTTTAAAGAGCAGGGCTTCCACATCTTCTTTTGCTGCTGCCAGCTGCATCTAGCTTGCTTGCTTTTATCTCAAAACACCTGGGTGGTCTCCCAGTCCTAATTGCTTTACTCTCTTCATATGCTTCACCCAAAACCTCTTCTCTACTACAACTTTGTAAAATACAAGCTCCAACCTAAATACAGTATAAAGTGTATTGTGTATTAAGTGAGATGAACAGGCCTGCTTAGGAGTAGGCTAACAAAATCTAATCCTTCTTCTCTCTCATCCAAACCAAGACTCGTATCTCTTTAGCTCTTTGCATGCAAGGAACATAGGCTGAGTGACACTTGGGTTTCTGGAGCACAGGGCCGGCACGTCCATTAAGGCAAACTAGGCTGTTGCCTAGGGCGCCAAAATGGAGAGGGGGCGTGGCCAGCCTGCTGCCCTCCTGCTGCCTCCCTGGCACTGGCCACCACCGTCCGTTCCCCTGCCACCCATTGCCATCTGCCTGCCGGCCCCTGCACCCATCGCCACCCACCCCCGTGCTCATCGCCGTCCCCGGCCATCTGCTGCGCACCTGCCGCCCTGCCCCCCGTTGCCACCGCCACCTGCCTGCCGCCCCGCCCCCCACCACCGCTGCCACCTGCCCGATGCCCCACCCGCCCGCTACCGCTGCCGCCCACCCGCCACCCCACCACCCCCACCACCCACCTGCCACCCCCTGCCCCGCCTGCTGCCACCACCCACCCCACCCCTGCCCCTCGCCTAGGGTGCAAAAAAACCTAGTGCCGGCCCTGCTGGAGCATGACTTGTTTTTGAAATGCAAATAGAGATCAGAGGTCTCAAATCATTTAATCAGTTATGCTGGTGGCTCAGCTAGCTTTTGCAGTGCCTGCTGTCAATCATTTGTTTTCTAACAAACCTCAAATGCTGATCACATTTGCTCTCTACTAAAGTAGTCACTAGGAATGGGCACGAAACAAAACAGTTAAGGTTTTTTTTGTTTCCTTTCCTCCCCCCCTCCACATTTGTTGTTTTGTTCCATACGATTTTTTTCAAAAAAAAATTGGTATGAAACGAACCACTTATGAAGTGGTTCGTGTGGGGGGCTTGAAAGTGTCAGAGGGACAAAAGTTTTTTTAAAAAGCTCTGGGGTTTCCTAGATACCCAAATTAATGCCTCAAGGAAAAGGCCACAAGATATAGGGTCCATTCAATGATGCCACCCAGTCTGTGGATTGCTCTCCCCATATTATCTAGCCTACTGTAGTTTCCTAGATCATGATCTATTCAACAATGAATGGAGACCTATATTATTTTCCCAAGTATTTTAAAAACTTCTAAGGTTTTCAGATTCTAGCACTCTTCTAGTTTGTAGCTTGCTTTACTTTATATGTGTTGCTTTTACTCTGCTTTTTAAAATTCTTCTGTTGTTATGTGCAGCTTTCATTTTTAATGTGTTGTTCACAATGCAGAAAACTCTGCTTACTGGGTGTCATAAATGTTCAAGAAATAAAATGAGATGATAAAATCCTCTTATTTTATTGATGACCTTATATTCTAGAAATGTTATGAACAACATAGATTTTCTTCCTTCAAATGATTTAGAACAGCATTCATGTTTCATTGAGTTTGACACCATGCCTTAATTCTGTTATGCTAGAGGATTGTGCCAAAATGAAAATGTCACCTAGGATACAGATTTGTAAATACCTGCTGAATTTACTTTTCAAGTTCTTCCCACACACAGTTCAGCTGTTGAGTTCTACTGGAAGAATACAACTTCAGTATAAGAATTAAGAATTTTATTATATATTTACATATTTTTCACAAATGTGTAAATGGTCCTCTCCCAGATTTTTCATACCGAAATGTTAGCACACCAGGCAATTCACTAATTCAATTTGGAGGATGAAAATTTTCATCATTATTTGCATATTTGTCGCAACTCGCCCTACCTGCTTGCCTCCTTTGCTGAACTGGATAGAAAATAAAATAAGCATTAGCAGAGCTGGAGCTGTTGTTAAGTCCCTGAAGCAGAAATGCCCTTAATTCAGTTAACCCTAGCTAGAAATGTCAATTGAGAAAAATACCCTGCAGCATTGATGTTTAAACTTAGCAAGGAGCAGGAAAGGCAAAAATAATGAGGCACTTGAATGAGGAATATCTTACTGAATGTGCAGTTTCATAAATTTTACAAGAATAGGAAGAAGTCCAACCAAGAAATCCAAATACTTGAATTTTCATCTCCTTGACAGTGAGTGGAAGAAGTCTCAGGCAGTTAGTTTTCATCACTCATAAACTTACATGGAATTTTACTCTCCTTTTAACTTCTCACATTCTCTTGTAGCTTTAGTGCAATGCTGTCTTTTAATGCAGTGTAAAGTGTTGTTCAATTCCCTGTTCTCAATACTTGAACATGTCTTAATTGCACTGAACTGTATATTATTCCTCATTACCATAAACCACCTTGGGCCCTTTTCCAAGGAGAAAGGCAGGGAAAAAAACACTCTAAAATAAATAAATAAATAAATAAATAAATAAATAAATAAATAAATAAATATGTAGTATTCCATAGATGGGTGCCAATAGGAGTGCCTACTGGCATCCATTTAGAAATATGGAAGAAACTGGGAGTTCAAATAATGGAATTTATAAACACTTATAATAGCTCACAATGGGGACTGTGCCATTATCTTCTACACAAGGATACCCAGTGTGGTGCTGTAGATAGAATACTGGACTGGGATCCAGGAGGCCAGGATTCAAATCCTCTCTCAGCCATGGAAACTCACTGGAGGAGTAGAACTTGTAAAATTACTCCTTAAATATCTTGCCTACCTTAAAAGCTCTACTAGGGTCACTATAAATCGGTTCTGACTTGGCTGCAGATAACAAGAAATTCTGCACAAATCTAACTAACTATAACCACCATATTCTAGAAGGTTACATTTAAAGTAGTTTTAGGGAGGTACTGTATATAGTCTAGTTTATCAGGCCTAATTTTGGGCTGAAAACGGGACCCTCGGCTTATATTTGGGTCAATTATTTTAGCTACTGAGGCAAGTGCTTGGGTCAGTGGCTAAATGTCATTTTAAACATTGTGTGCCACTTCTCCTGATCTCCCCCCCCCCCCCGCGCGTTGAAGGGGAGCAGCATGCAATGTTTAAAATGACTTTTAGCCACTGAGGTAAGTGCTTGGATCGGAAGTGTAAGTCATTTTAGACATTGAGTGCTGCTTCTCCTGACCCCCCTCTGCATCACGGGGGAGTGGTGTGTGATGTTTAAAATGACTTTTAGCCCCCAAGGCAAGCACTTGCCTTGGTGGCTAAAAATCATTTTAAACATCACACACCACTCCCCCAGCTCACAAAGGAGCAGCTGCCAGGCCCTGCTGCATTTCCCACCCTAGACTTATATTTGAGTGAATAAATTTCTCCATGGGGGGGAGGTTTAAATTAGGGGCCTCGACTTATACTTGGGTCAACTTATACTTGAGTATATACGGTACATTATTCTTCAGAAAGGTTGTGTTGTACTTTTTCTTTGTGCACCTGCAAAAAGAAAAGCATTCTACTTCACGAAATGCCTCAGAGCATTGCTTTGAAAGGGTTTCCAGGGGGGAAGGAAAGGCCCCCAACTACCTAGCTGCAAAAGAAATACCAGAGATCTTCCAGAAACTATACTGCTTGAATGGTGGTAGAAGATAAAGGGACTCATTGGGACTTCTATATCTAGTACAGTACTTTGTTGCTGTAGCAAGTACCCATGCTAAAGTTGTACAGCTACACCAACTTTGTGCTTCCCAGCATGCAACAAACTTCCACTGCTGTAGACTACAGTTAAATTGTGCTTCTGTTTGCTTTCAGTGCTGTCATATACTTTGCAAGCCACACAGTTATTTGCACTTCACAAACCCCTCCCACAAGTTCTGTTTAAAAAGGGCTGTATTCCGTTTAAAAATATCCCGGTATTTACTTATTTTATTTTAAAAAACCACTTTATGACAACAGTTTCATCCACGTCAGTCCTTTTGCAAATGTTCATGTCACTATTCACTGGAAATAAAACTTCTAAATTATTTTTGTTTCAATTATCTGCTTATGGCAACAAAAATAAGAATCTTTCACTGTTCTGCGTAATTGGGACGAACTGCGAATGTCAGAGAAAAATGTTATTTAGCAATGGAGAGTTCAAACAGATTTGCAAAACACTGCTCTGGAGAGGGACACAATATAGCACCAACTCAATGGGGGCTTAAGACAGAAAGATAGAGCAACTCTTCTGTTTTTCTCTAAGAAAGGCAGAATGATAAATGACTAGATCTTTTTACTTTCAGTTGTAAAAAGATCTAGTCACTTATTTTGATATGTTCACACTGAAATAGTAATAATAAAGGGATATAAAAAGATAGTGGAAATAGCCTAAAATGATGAATATAATATTGGATACTAACTTGAGTCTGAGTGATTGGGATTCAAATACAGGCATACCTTGGTTTACGAACACCTCCATTAATGTAATTTTTCATTCACAGAAGGAATTCCATTTACAGGCATACCTCGATTTACAAATCCCCCCCAATAACCCCAGTTTATGATTTTTTTCTGTAAAAAAATATTGCCCCAGGATCCAATCACACCCCTGTGTGTTTCCAGTTTATGAAATTTTCAGAACACAAAATATCCCTGGGAACTCATTAAATTCATCAACTGAGGTATGCCTGTAGTTATGGGATGCAACATATTATCTGGGCACTAAAACTGAAAAGGAAGCAGATGGGTCATATATGCTAAATCAAAAGCAAAATATAGTGGAGCCTCTAGAGATATTAGGCCTCCAAGACAACTAACCTGAAAACAGATTTTCTGTCAACAAGGAGGAAAGAGAACCTTTACAAAATAATACTAATTACACAACAGCTACGGTAAGTTTTTATACCTCCCAACTATTACCAGATCAGCTTTACCAACCACTGTAGGAATACAAATCAGAAAAGTTAGCCCACTGATACAGAACAATTGGACAACTGTAGAAAAGGTACTTTGATATTTGAAAAGGACCATGGGCTTCATGTTTAGATTGCAAAATAGTAAAAACCCATAGCTTGTAGGATGCACTGATGCAGGCTGGGCAGACGATAGTACAAATTATAAAATAACTAGTGTTCATGTACGGTGATGGTCCTGTTTCATGGGTTAGTCACAAAGATGTTTTAGCTCTGTCTTCCACAGAGTCTGAATTCATTGCTGAAACATGAAAAGAACTGCTACAGTTGGAGAAACTGCAGAATTATTTTGGGATAAATGAAGAGGTGCCAATCTGTGTGATGGAAGCACTATGCACAAGTCTGTAATTTCAAGCAACTGTGAGTAAA
Source organism: Phrynocephalus guinanensis (assembly GCA_037367245.1). Taxonomy (NCBI): domain Eukaryota; kingdom Metazoa; phylum Chordata; class Lepidosauria; order Squamata; family Agamidae; genus Phrynocephalus; species Phrynocephalus guinanensis. The sequence goes on along the minus strand of CM074741.1, from coordinate 54,316,348 downwards.
CATTTCTTAGTTTTTTTTCTCTTACAAATGTCTCAAGAATTAGTTATTGAGACTTTAAGTGTCAGTTAATGAGAAAGAGATGGAATCCGGAAAATCTTAACCTATGCTCCTCTATAGATCTCTGCACCTTTTCTGTGTAGTAAAAACTCTGCAACAGATGGATGGATGTGTTCCATGTTCCCCTGTTGTGATGGATTAAGTGACGATGCTGTCTCAGGAAAACTCAAAAACAGCCATAATTAGAAAATCCATCAAATCCAGCAGGAATCAGCCTTGATGAACATAGCTTAGATCCTGCCTTTTTATTTTAGTCTTATATACCATTTCCTACTTTATCTGGAAGTTGAACCATGGCAACTGACAATACCCAGACAAATCAAAAAAACCTTCACCACCAAGGCCATAGCTAATGACCCATACTTTATAGGATTCAGCACTTTAAGCCATTGTTCACCCTAAGGCTATGGATACTATTGTCTACCTAATGAGCCAATTCAGGCCATTGTCCATCTTATGAGCCTATTTCAGACCAGGGTGACAAGAGATCAAAGCTAACTATAAGATGGAGGACTCACGCTAACTGTATTCAGACTGATGAAGCTGCTTGAATGAGCAGCAAAACATTTCTATCTCTCAAGAAAAAGAAGTCCAGTTGCCATGACTCAGCTTCTAGATAAACTCACCTGGATGACTGAGAATCTTCACAGACATTTCCTACTTTGGGCACATTGTTACACCTTTGCTTAAAATTCCACAATTGACCAAATGAGTAGTGGGGGAAATTAGGTTTTAAACCAGTGTTGTGTTTTAATTCTTTTTGCCTGTCTTTGCATCCCTCTGTGCTACATCAAAACTGGTTCTGGAGAGTTTTCCAACCCTCTAGAGGAGATTTGTATGTACACAGAATGAATGAGTGTGGAACCCTTACTTGGTTCCCCAGATAGAAGGAGATCCACCAATATAATGACTAGTGCCCAGCCTTAAATATGCTTCAATATCTAGTCTCGTGCACTCCCAGACACATTTGGTGGGGCCACTATGAGATACAGGCAGCTGGACTAGATGGACCTTTGGCCTAATCCAGCATGGCTCTTATCTATCAACAGAAATAAAAGGGGAAAAAAGACATATAGAAAGTTTCAAGATTTCTTCCATGGTTAATGTTGTTACTTCACCAGCAGGCTAGTTGAATAGGTGGAGCCAGCTCCTGCCATCTCTGACATTGCCTGTTTGGTTCAGTTTGACCATGTCACAAGAGAGGAGACTGCTAAATTTCTGGCTGGCTGCAAACCTACCATCTCCACTTTTGACCCTTGACCAGCATGGTTAATAAAACTACCATCAGGCCAGTTGTGGATTGGGTCTTTAACATCATTAATGCCTCAGTTTGGGATGGTATAGTGTCCTCCCAGGTCAAGGAAATCTTTATAAGACTAGGCATTAAAATAATAATAATAATAATAATAATAATAATAATAATAATAATAATAATAATAATAATAATAATAATAATAATAATAATAATAAATACCTTTATTGTCAATGTACAACATGTGCACAATGAAATTAGCTGGGTCTCCCATGCCCATCCCCACCACCATCCCACCACCATCTCACTGGCAATCACTCAGTCTTATTGCACCCTGTGTACTTGACACAGAATGTGCCAGCCCACAGGTCAGTTCTTCTATACTTGTCCTGGGATTATTTCCCATTCAGCAGTCTGACAGCCCATGGATAAAAACTGTTCTTCAGTCTGTTGGTACGGCAGGCTATACTACGATATCTTCTGCCTGATGGTAACAAGGTAAAAAAGTGCTGACTGGGGTGTGAATCATCCTTAAGAATTTTTCCAACCCTCCTGAGGCAATGATCCCTAGCGATGTCATCCAGTGCACTCAGGGGACAGCCCATGATATACTGAGCTGTGCTTACCACCCTCTGTAGTGTCTTCCTGTCAGCAACTGTCAATCCAGCATACCAAACGGTAATGCAATATGTGAGGATGCTTTCAACTGTGGACCGGTAGAAGGAGATAATCAGTTGTTGCTTCACTTTGTTCTTATGCAAGACCCTAAGGAAATGCAGTCTCTGCTGGGCCTTCCTGACTACCGCAGTTGGCAACCTTAAAAATTATCATCTGTCATTATTCCTTTCCTGGGGAAGGTGATCGAGCAGGCAGTAGCCAGGCAGCTACAGACCTTTCTTGAAGAACAAAATATCCTGGATCCCTTCCAGACCAGATTCAGGCTGTGCCACAGAACTGAGATGACCCTGGTCACACTGCATGATGGCCTGCTAAAGGAGGTAGGCATCTAGGCGGTAGACAGGGGTAACCATATCTTGCTGGCTCTCCTTTATCTATCCCCACCTTTTGATATTGTTGACCATAGAGTTCTCCTAGAAAGATTCTTGGAAAGGGGGGGGGCTCAGGGAACTGGTACTTTTCTGGTTCCAGTCCTTCCTCTTGGATTATGTCCAGAGAGTACCACTTGGGGACAATTTGTTGATCCCTTTGACCCTCAATTGAAGGATTCCTCAGGGGTCATCCTTGTCTCCAGTGCTATTTAACATCTATGTGAAGCCACTGGGGGAGGTCTTTAGGAGGGCTGGAGTGTGTTGTCATCAGTATCCAGATAACATGTAACTGTACCTCTTCTTTTCCACCTCGGCAGTGGATGCCACCTAGGACATACAATGCACTCCATGGTTTAAGCTGATTCCCCCAATATTATCTGCCCACACCACACTAGGGCATAGCAGTCTAAAATGCTCTGTGTGATCACCCTGAGACAGCCTTACACGTCTGTGATATGAAATTGTCATGGAACCAATTCCCAGCAGAGCTTTGTCTAGCTCCTTTCCTTATAGCCTTTCATGGGCAGTTAAAGACCTTATTGTTTAGGGAGGTTTTTGGCTTTTGATATTGATTTTATATCATGTTTCTTTATTATAATGTCTGGCTTTTTGTCATTTGTAAACCTCCCTAGTTAGGTGGGGTAAAAATCAAAATAATAATAAAAAATACTTCTGGGGAATTCATGGCAGCAGAGAACACTAAATAACTTAATATGATGTCTCACAAGACAGTGCCTTTTTGTTCTTAGATTAGACTACTGTAGGTCTCTCTATGTGGTGCTGCCTTGGAGGTTAATGCGGAAGGTCCATCTAGTGCCGAATACTGCAGCCAGATTAGTAACGGGTACTAGAAGATCCCATCATATTACTCCTATTCTGGCCGCACTGCAATAGCTGCTGATCCATTAACACATTGACTTCAAGGTCTTAATGCTGACATACAAAACCCTAAAAGGTTTGGGACCTTGTTATCTAACAGAACAGCCCCTGCCTCTAAATGCTGCCCGCACCACCTGCTCCTCACAAGCATGTCATCTGAGGGTGCCGACTCCGGGAGAAACCTATAAATCAGCAACAAGGAACCAAGCTTTCTCAGTATTGGCACCTAGGCTTTGGAATCAGCTCCCCTCAGAGATCTGCCTTGCTCCATTGCTGATGGTCTTCAAAAAACGCCTGAAGACCTGGTTGTTCAGAACAGCTTTTCCTGGATATTAATGATTATTCACCGATTGCTGACATTGCTATCCGCCCCCGTCTGTTCCTTGATTCTTGATTTCTGATTGATGAGTGATGTTCTTGTTATATTTAGTATATATATTATGTTACGTTGTTTTAGTTATTATATTTTTATTGTATATTGTATCCACTGTTTTATGTTGAATTGTTGTAAACCACCCAGAGTGGCCTTGTAGCTAGATGGGCAGTATATAGCTAATAAACAAACAAACAAACACACACACACACACACACACACACACACACACACACACACACACACACACACACACATACATACATACATACATACATACATACATACATACATATTAGTAGTTACACACATTTCATCTTACACAATAATCATGGGCACGACCAGAAAAAATGACGTTTCGAGTTTTCGTTTGTCGGAATGGGTCCATTTCAGGTCATTTCCGTTTGTTGCGAATTTTTTTAAAAAATTGTCGTTTCTGTTTGTCGTTTGTCGTTTCCACCACAATTTAGCGCAATTTGACTTCCCAGAGCATAGGGGCGTCCCGCAATCAGGGCCGGCGCTAGGTGTTTTTGTGCCCTAGGCAGCGGGCGGGACGGGGGGTGGGGGTGGGGCGGCGGCCACGGGCGGGCGAGTGGGCGGGCGGTGACATGGGCGGATGGGCGAGTAGGCAGTTAGGATATCACTTAGGATAGAGGTTCTGTTCTTGGCTTGCTCCCCAAATGTGTGTGTGTGCAAGCAAATTGAAGTTGGGAAAATAGAAAATAAATGGTAGTATATAATATATATTTAAAATAAATCCACACCTCCCACTCCCAGTCGAACCTCCCCCTTTATCCAATATCAGAAAAAAATCCTCACAAACTGCCAGAGAAGAAATAAAGAATAAACTGCTATTCCCTTCAGCAGACAAAGCTGCAGGGAATCAAAGAAATTATTTTCTAAATTCAATTCCCTCCCTGCCTGCCCAACTTAAATCCTAAAGCCTCCAGCCTCCCTCCTCAATCTCGATCGGATCACACCAGCACCAGCAGCCAGCCCTCCTCCCTCAACCACATCCATACACCCGACTGCAGTTTCTGGAAGGTGCCTCGGCTTTTAATGCCCTCCGAGACATCCAGAAGTGGTAGTCAAAAACCTGGCAATGCTATTGGTGGAATGGTTCAAACAATTTGCATGGTCCCATCCCATGCCCAGCCCAAATGGGCAGGTCTAAAAAAATAAAAAATAAAATAAATTAAAATAAAATCAATATGACATTTTATTGCTATAAAAAACTCACTGCTGCTACTATTAAAATTCAGGCATTTAAAATAAATAAATTTCACATGTTTCTGTGCTGATTTGGTGTGTTTTTTGACCACGATTTCAAAAGAAAAATTGCGTTCACCATTTTGGATCCCCCCCCCACCGCATGGCATGGCGAGACGACGAGGATGACTCCCCCCAGCCTGGTGCAAGCAGCCCAGGACAGGAGAAGAGGGGGGAAAGGGCCGGGGACCCCCCCAGAAACCGCCCCTCTGGTAGGTGGCAAAGCCTCAGGTAGGCATATTTTCACCTGCTTTTTTGGCCGGGAGTCAGTTTTTTTTAAAAAAAGTTTTAAAAACTTTTTCTGTGCTTCGCATTGTGCGATCGCCACGATGCCACAAACGGAAACGAAAAACCTGACCAAATTTTTCTTTTTTCAGTTCGAGTTCGAGTTCTGACGGCTTAATTATCGTTACCGTTTCTGTTACATAATGGAAACAATAACTGAAAACGGAAACGACAATTTCGCCAAGTCGTGCCCATGTCTATTACACAATATTGCCAACATGGTATCATTTACCAAGTCTCAAGAACAAAAATTATCTTTTGAATGTGGAAGGTTTGCTTTGTCACCTCATTGACTGATGCAATTATGGAAGTCCTTCTCAGCCAAGGAAGAAAAAGCAATTAAAGATGTGAAGAGCTGTACTAAATGAAATCAGTGACACTTCCAAAGATTATGGTAAGTGGTAACCAGCACTTTATCTTATTCCACACTAAAGCCCTCTTAAGCTGTTAGCCTCTTGAGATAGTGAATACTGTCAATGGCATTATACATTTTGTGATATAATACCTTTTCTCCAAAGTATTAAATGACATTAAGTTCTGGTATCATGAAGTTGCTAAAAAGGTCTGTGTATCCATACTTTTTCACCACCATGAATTATACCCTTAATTGCCATCACACATGTTTTTACCCAGCCTTTTAGAATGTCAATGGGACTGATAACAAAGAAGCTTCAGACATCAAAATGTGCCTTCCTAGGTTTAAGCTTTTGTTGTTGTGTTTGTTGTTGTTGTGCTTCATTTTAGTGGAATCTTTATCCACTTGTTAGGACCTTGGCAAGGTGCTCTTGATCTTATATCATGGGGCTGTCAGGTTAATTTCAAAAGTCCTTTGGAAACCATCAGTTCATGATTATGGAAAGCACAAGCTGACTTTTCTTCAGCAAACTGCAGGTGAGGGAGAAAGAAGAAGCGGGAGATAGCAGAATTAGACTGGGGATTAGAGATGGGCACAAAATGAAAATTTAGCGTTTCATTTCGTTTTGTTTTGTTTCTCCTTTCATTTCATTCCAAATGAATTTTAAAGTAGTTTCATAATGAAACAAAACAAAACGAAATGAAATGCTATGCTTCCCTGAGCCCTAGAGCCACCAAAATCTCAGGAGAGCTTATTTTGAGTCTTCTCTATATGGCCATCCCCCCCAAATTTGGAGAGGTTTGAGGTTCAGGGGGCTGAGTCATTAAGCTCCAAAGGGGATTCCCTAGGAAAAAATCATTCTAATTGAATTGGGAAGCCAAGCTGCTAATCATTCAACTGCAGGGAGGGGAGGCTATTGCAGCTTTTTGAATCAATTTTTCATGTTATGCCATCACTACTTGGGATCTTTGGTACTTTAGGTCAGACTAACATGGTCTTCAAAGCTACCAACCAACAGCACTTGGCCTATGAAAGATTAACCCCCCCCCAAAGAATGTTCCTAGCTCTAATCAAAAGAAGGGTCCAAATTCCATTCAGAATGTCCTAACTGAACTGACTAGATGGGCCCTTGGCTCTTCTTATGTTCTTGTATGTACAAGAATCATTGAACACATCCAGAAGATGGCTGTGTCTGATGGAATATTAAGCAGCTGCTAAAGTGAATGGTGGTGGGCACTGGGTGGCACTTTGGCCTCTCAGTGCACTGCATACACACACACACACCCCGCTGACCAGGGACTGCTGCTGTAATCAATAAAGTTGTGGCTTTTCCTCCAAAAAACTGATCGTATTATATTATTTTAGTAGTTTATAAAACCCTGGGCCCTCCATTCAGTGATAGGCCAGCAATAAAAAGGACAATTGTAAGCTCTTGTCAAACCACATTCTTTATATACGTACATGGCTCCTTCCATGATTACTTACTTTCAAAACAACCATGATGAAAGAGAGATGCAAAGATAATTTGCAAGAAGAAAGTCAGCTTCATAGATGTCAATGTAACCTTTATAATTTTAATTTTCTAGTGAAAGAAGAGTGTCTTTTTTTTAAAGAATATATTTAGAACCTGTGGGTGGGCAGGACAAAGTAAGGCAACATGCAAAGAAGAAAAGCTTCAATAATCTCCCAGATGATGAATTTCACTTCTCTTTGAAGCGTGCATATTTTTACCTGTGTATGGATGGGTACAGGGGTGTAGAGCAGCCAGCAGTCTCCTCCATTCTCACAAACAGGATTTCTTTAAAGAGGGGTGGGGGCATTGTGTGGATACATGTGGCCCTCCAGCATCCCCTGTGCACTCTGTAATTCTCTTCAGATCTGGAAGTTGAGTAATGGCTACTGGACTTCTTTTTTGAGAGATATCTCTCAAAAAAGAAGTCCAGTAGCCATGACTCAACTTCCAGATAAACTCACCTGGATGACTGAGAATCTTCACAGACATATCTCTTCAGATCCATTCCCCAAGCTCACCACTTTCCTAGGGGACAATGGAAGGAGCATCTCAAGAAAAGGTGACGACTGTGAGCATATTTGGGCATCCAATGAGCAAAAACACCACCCTATCAGCTGACCTTTCCACTCCAGAAACATTGCTGGATTATTTTTGACATGAATGAGAAAACTGGGAAGAGGATTTGCATGGAGAAAAAGTACTGATTGGGGTAACAGCTGACAGCCTGCCCCACTGCTAGCTACCTTACTCATCCCTTCTTCTGATTTTACTTTCCCTTTATTGCCTAAGCTCAGGATTAGTAACCATTAGAGATGGACACAAATCAAAAAATGGTGTTTCGGTATTTTGTTTGTTGTTGAGAGGTCCGTTTCGTTTCGTTTCTGTTTTTTGCGATTTTTTGGAAAAAATTCATTTTTATTTTTGTTTTTTTTCATTTTTTGTTTCTACCAGCTTTTTGCACAATTTTTAAAGCATTTCCGTGTGGGGGCATCCCCCAACCCCCCAGACCAGAGGGAAAACACTAAAAAAATTGAAGCTGGCAGAGACACAGTATAGACTAGGTAGGCAGGGAGGCTGCAAAGGCAGCGGCGGGCGTTGCCCAGGTTGCAAGGCAGCCGCAGAGTGACTGCACTGCTGGGCAGGGGAGGGTACTCACCGAGGGGTACGCACACACGCACACAGGGAGGCTGCAGGACTGAAGCTAGAGTCGCAGAGACAGCAATCCCACCCTAATTCCCACCGGGGACTGCAAGGAGGACGGGGGTTGCCGGAGCTTTTTATGCCCTCTGTGGCTGCCAGACCTGCCCAGTCTGCAACCTGGGCATGCTATTGGTTGAAGTTGTCCAAGAATTTACATGATCCCATCACATGGCTTGCCTCCATGTTGTGGCTGGAGTGGGGACATCCATTTTGTCATCCTTAAAGGGAAAAGAAAAATACATCGCGATGGGAGAAGACAAAAACAAACGTTTTAAGGACCCCAACCCCCTGGTAGGTAATAATTTCAAATAATTATCGCATCATCGCTGCATTTTTATGGATATCCAGGGTGTTTTAATACTCAAGAAATCAATATTAGGCATCAGGCAGCCATTTTGGGTCGATGTCCCCTAACTCCCCTTAAAGGAAAAAAATACAGCGATCTGAGAAAATACATAAATGCACATTTTAAGGACCCCACCCTCCCGGTAGGTATTATCAGACAGTATAAATAATTATTGCTGCATTTTTATGGATGTCCAGGGTGTTTTTTAACATTTAAAACAGCTCATTTCATTGTGCGCCGCCATTAACAAAAATGAAACGTAATGACCACAATTTTTGTGGTTCTGTTCGTTTCGTTCCATTTTCATCACAATTTTCGTTTGTCGTTTCGTTATGTAACAAAACGAATAACGAATAACGGAAATGAAATAATGTTCGTTTTGTGCCCATCTCTAGTAACCATGTTTCCTGAAGAAAAGTATTGATGGCTTCATTGTCTTTTCTGAAACAAGCTCACAGGCTGGAGAAAAAACAGAAATATGAATGAGAGCTACTTGTGATTCACAAGGGGGATAGAACTGAGGTGAGGGTGCATTATTGATCAAAAAGAGTTGTTGGCATTAGTGCCGGCTCAATTACGATGAGCTGTTCCACATCTACAAGTAAACAATCAAATGGAGGTGTCAAACTGAAATATGTGTTGAACCACTGAAAGGCTGATTGCTTAAGTGTTTTGGTGAAGAAATATGCTGTAACGTTTCCTACAAAGCTACATAAGTAAGAGCTGTAAAACATGGCAAGTGGTTGAGTCAATGTTTTACGAGACACACTTATTTTTAATGGTCAAACAAATCAAGCTAGGTAATTTGCATATTGTAATGTTCAGTATACTGTAGTTAGCATTTAGAGAATCCAAAGCTAACTTTACTTCAGACCGCTTCATGGCCATACATACGAGAAACATAGAATCATAGAATCATAGAATAGTGAAGTTGGAAAGGTCCTCTTAGGCCATCAAGTCCAACCCCCTGCTCCATGCAAGAATACAAATCAAAGGATATCTGTCAGGTGCTTGTCCAAATTTCTCTTGAGTGCCTCCAGTGTTGGAGCACTCACCACCTTTCGAGGTCATGGGTCCCATCGCCATACTGCTCTAACAGTTAGGAAGTTTTTCCTGATATTCAGCTGAACACTTGGTTCTTGTAACTTGAGCCAATTGTCACCTGTCCTGCACTCTAGGATGATTGAGAACAGTCCTGCCCCTCCTCTGTATGACAGTGCTAATATATTTGCCCATCAGACTTTTTTTTCCAGGATAAGTACACCCAGTTATTTCAGTTTTTCTTCATAGGGCTTGGTTTCCAGTCCCCTGATCATCCTTGTAGGATGATCATCCTGGTTACCTGTCAGCTTCCGCATTTTCAAAGGCACTAACATATAAGCTCTAAATGGTTTGGGACCTCTAGCAGAATGCCCCTTTCCGATGAGAACAGCCCATGCTAAGGACTCTTCCAAAGTGATTGACCCCATGAGAGCCCCCCCCAACAAATACAAAATAGAAAGAAAGAAAAGAAAAGAAAAGAAAAGAAAAGAAAAGAAAAGAAAGGAGACGTCTCGGTGGTCACTTTTCATCTTTGGAATACCCTACCATCTGAAATCTGCCTGGCCCCCTCACTCAAAACTTTTAAATAGTCTGAAAATTTTTTTGGCTATTTAGGTAGGCTTTCCCAGAGCCTGGGTCATCTTAATCAATGTGATTTTACTAAAGAGCTCAGTTCTAACACCTTCCCCTCTTTTAGTTTTAATTTTTAATATTATCCCTTACATTTATTGATTGATTGTAACTGTCAATAATTAGTTGATGTTGGTGTTTTAATTTAATTACAATTTTAATTATTTGATTTGATTGTTTGCATTTAACTTGAGGTACTTATGTTATTTGTATTGTTGCAAATAGCCGTGCTGCCAGATGGGTGATATATGAATGAATGAATGAATAAATAAATAAATAAATAAATAAATAAATACAGTAACAAAAAAGTATTGTATGAAGGATACATATCAGCCAATATAAAGTCCATATCCTGGACTTGAGTTGAATAGCTGGAGAGTCTTATGCTGACATGAAAGACATAGCACAAACAATTTCCCCCAAATTCTGTCCATCTCCTGCACTCTTCCATGCACATATGATTACATAACCCATAATTCTGTACATAAAATATAACCGTTTTAGGTTTACTATGCAAACCCAATCGGATTCTGACCAATGCTTTCAAAAATACTGATTAAACTCGATTAACACAATCTCTTGTGCCAGAGTTCTTGGTCACTTATTTGTTTCAATAAATTTGGACTACAGTTGAAAGAGAGATGTAGGGCACGAGGACCTTTCCAATTCTGAAGAAAGCAAGGAGATCCTATGAACATCCAGAGTTGGATTCTATCCAATTTTTCCTTTGCAAATGAATCACCATGAGGTTATTATGCATTGCACAAAACAAACAAACAAAAATGATTCTGCAGTTTGACCCAGAAACAAACAGCTGCTAATGAGTTGTTCCATGCAAAGCAGAATTTTCACCCCCCCTCCTATTGCAAAAAGAAAGTGGATTCTACTCATACTCACATGTAAACTTCCTTTTTTTTAAAAACACTTCTCTTTTGAGTCACTTCCTTTTGGGGTACTTCTTTATTGCAATAGTAAATAAATAGGTTTTTAAAAACTATTTATTTCATATAATAAGGAAAAAACAACTCAACTTTTGTGATGTAGCATATTTTCTTGAGTGTTCATTCCCACCTTGTTTAATGGCTAAATTAAGCATTTCAACTAAGGACTCTCACTGGCTCAAACAGCAGGCATTGCCATAGAAGAAATGCTACTCACTAGAGTGAAGAAATAGATATCATAGTGTATAAAGTGTAGGTACGTTTTCACAGACTCTGCCCAGCTTAGCTGCATTATTTATTTATTTAAAATATTTCTACCCCACCATTCCCCCCGAAAGGATGCAAGGAGTCTGTAGAGTTTGTATCCATTGAACTAATTAGGATTAATGTGTTCCTCATTTTGAAATGATGAGATTCTGAATCAAAGGCATTATAAATTCTGGTCACAGTATGGTGGTGAATATTCAGCATTTGTAGTGTATTGATCTCTGAGAGAGTTACATCCATACTTAGCTCTTATCTTGAAATCAATCCAACTTAAAGTGCTGGAGACAGACTGGGAATATTCTGTTAATAAACATCTGATTGATGCTCCCCCTTTAAAACATGTATATTGATGAAACTCCTTTCAGAAAGTAGATGAAGCAATTAGCCTTCTTAAAATAAACCAATTAGAATTTCAAATACAAAATGTATCTCAAAGCTTGTAAAAATGATTGGCTATATACTCACAAGTGGCAGCTGAAAGGTAAACCAAAGAGCTAAGGAATATATTATAAAAACAAATATGATGTCTCCTAATTGTTTATGGCCCCAGTAAGTGTGATATTTCATCTCATAATACAACAAGACAGAGCTGAATGCCTTAGAAGCCAGCAACTAACCACTAATGAATTTTCTGCAGTGTTCACGGCTTCTATAAAATAGATGAAACTTTTAAATGATATTTTATAACTATCAGAAGGAAAATAACTCTTGGGCATCTTTCCTTTAAATGGCTAGTTAACTTTGCAAAATAGCTACAAATAAAATCAAATGAAGCAGAAATGGCAGACGTAGCAGTGCTCTGGAAAATGTAAAATATTTAGCAATTTGAAGTGATATTCCTTCATCAAGCTGTAGTCCCAAATCACTGTAGGTTTCAGAAGAAGCAACAGGAAGCTGAAAAGGAATTCACTGATTCATGTTTCTCTTCAGTTAAACTAGTTCCATCAATTAAGAGCCTTGTGGCGCAGTGGTTAAATGCCTGTACTGCAGGTAAAACTGTGCTCACGACCTGAGGTTCAATCCCAGGTAGCAGGCTCATGGTTGACTCAGCCTTCCATCCTTCCGAGGTTGGTAAAATGAGTACCCAGGTTGCTGGGGTGGGGGTGGGTGGGGAATGTGTAGCCTGCACACTGTAATTAAAATTGTAAACCTCCCAGAGACTACTTGAAGTGGTATGGGGCAGTATATACACAAAATATATAGCAATGGTTCCCAAGAGAGATGGGCATGAAGCCTAAACAAATAGAATCATAGAATCATAGAGTTGGGAGAGACCTCAAGGGCCATCCAGTGCCATGCAGGAATCCCATTACAGTATTTCTGGCAGATGGCCATCCAGCCTCTGTTTGGCTATTGTAGCCTTGTGTAAGCCGCTTAGAGTACTTTGTAGATAAGCGGGATATAAATTCAATAAATAAATAAATAAAATAAATAAAAACCTCCAAAGAGTGAGACTCCACCATCCTCCGTGGCAGCATATTCCACTGCCGAACAGCTCTAACCGTCAGGAAGCTCTTCCTAATGTTCAAATGGAATCTCTTTTCATGTAGTCTGAAACCATTGCCCTGAGTCCAAGTCTCTGAAGCCATGGAAAACAAACCTGTTCCTACTACTCATGAAGCATGTGCCATGCTTTCCTTCCCTCCACCCCAAATATACTGGGCACTGGACACCACCAACATATTTCTACTTTGGCATTGCTCTACTCTGGGTAGGAGCTCAACCAATCCATTCTCACCTCCTCCAGCAGTTGACCACTCCAAAGAGGGGTGGGATGGGAATTCTCCCTGCAGAGTCAATGAACTTTTGGCTGCTGGAGGAGGCAGACATGGATTGGCTGAGCTTCTGCCCAGAGTACAGCGCCACCAGAATAGAAAGACACTGGAGACTCTGGAGCCCAGTAAGTGGCCCAGCTGGCCTGGGAGATAGGAAGCCATGCTTACCTTCTTCATACAAAGTAGTTTGTTGAGCTTTATGCCCATCTCTAGTTCTCAGTCTTCACCAGTCCTCCCAGAAGTCTTCACCACTAGCTATGCTGGCCAAGATTTCTGGGAATTGTAGTCAAGAAAATCTGGGGACCCAAGGTTGGGAACCACTGATATATAGAAGAGTAGATTTCAGTAGAATCACAAATGGCTCATCACTTTGGAATAGAGATGGGCACGGAACGAACATTTTTTCGTTTCTGTTACCATTTGTTGTTTCCGTTATGTAACAAAACGACAAACGAAAATTGTCATAAAATGAAACAAAATGAACAGAACCACAAAAATTGTGGTCGTTACGTTTCGTTTCCATTAATGGCAATGCGCAATGAAATGAGCTGCTTTAAATATTAAAAAAACGCCCTGGACATCCATAAAAACACAGCGATAATTATTTATATTGTCTGATAATACCTACTGGGGGGGGGTTGGGGTCCTTATAACATTTGTTTTTGTCTTCTCCCATCGCGATGCATTTTTCTTTTCCCTTTAAAATGGATGTCGCCACCAGCCACAAAATGGAGGCAGGCCATGTGATGTGGGATCATGTTCAAACAATAGCATGCCCAGGTTGCAGACTGGGCGGGCAGGTCTGGCAGCCACAGAGGGCATATAAAGCTCTGGCAGCCCCCGTCCTCCTTGCAGTCTCTGGTGGGAATTAGGGTGGGATTGCTGTCTCTGCGACTCTAGCTTAATTCCTGCAGCCTCCCTGTGTGCGTGCATGCTGCGTACCTCTCAGTGAGTACCCTCCCCTGCCCCGCAGTGCAGTCACTCTGCGGCTGCCTTGCACCCACCGCTGCCTTTGCAGCCTCCCTGCATACCTAGTCTATACTGTCTCTGCCAGCATCCATTTTTTTAGTGTTTTCCCTCTGGTCTGGGGCATTGGGGAATGCCTGCACACGGAAATGCTTTAAAATCATGCAAAAAGTGGGTAGAAACGACAAACGACAAACGAAAAACGGTAACAACATTTTTCAAAAAATTCACGACAAATGGAAATGAACCGAAACAGACCTCTCAATGACAAACGAAAAACCGAAATGCCATTTTTTTGTTTCGTGCCCATCTCTACTTTGGAATATAGGAAATTACCTTATACTCACCCATCGATCATTTTAGTGCTCTATTTTTGATTCTTCACTCCTCACAAGCTCTATTTTTTTAAAAGAAGAAGCGTACCAAACTCACTTCACATATCTCTGCCACTGATTTCCACACCCCATGAGTCCTATGCTTTGGTTCTGCATCAGGTTTCGCCCAGCCCATCACTAAAGAGGGACAAACTATATATTTTAGGGGCGCGGGGGGGGGGAATCCAGCTCCTGAGATATGATCTATGTTGGCTAGGCAGTTCTGGCAGTTGCAAAACAAGGAAGTTTTTCCATTTCCATCTTGGACTTCTCATTCTCTTTCCTATTGAAGCCTGTTCAAAATGCTTGAACATGTTCAGCCCACATCCTAGGTGCATTTAGGGAATGCACAGAGCCCTGGACAGTATTTCTGAAAGCACCAACACTGTCATCTCATAGGGTCTACATGATGATTTCTCCAAGGACCAAACAATAATTTTTGATATCCATGTTGTAGGCAGCCTATTAACATTCACTGATGCAGTTACCTGTAAGTGAGTGGATGTCTTATAACATTATCACAGTAGTTCAGCCAACAGTTGGAGCTTGCACATGTTCTCAGAGAGGTGTCAAGTTACTGATATAATTTAAAATATTTGGGACAACAATATTACATATTTAATGAAGTCCCACACAGTTTTGTTCTGCACAAAGCTAAATACATTAAGGCAATTTTTACTGCCCAATAGTGGTTCCAAATACAAAGCAGGCCAATTTTCAAGACACTGGGTATTTAAAATCACATACAAAACCAAAGAAATATCTTAAAATTCATGGAAGCTTTACTTCTGAACATGAATCAAGTGTCCCATCAAATTTAACCCCCAGATTCTGCACTTCTTTCTTGGTGACATAGCCATTCTGAGGGGGAAACTACAATTAATCTGTTTTCTTTTTGATATTTTTTTTCCTCCAGATATACCTGATTTGCAACTTAAGCCCATGTTGATGTTTTAACGACTGATTATTTATTTATTTATTTATTTATTTATTTATTTATTTATTTATTTATTTATTTATTTTTAAGTTTATATACTGCATTGAATTTTCCCAGGGAAACTCTTGGCGGTTTACAAACAGAATAACAAAATGATTTAAAACCCCACAGATACAAATAAATGGAACACAACAAAGCAGAAACAAGAGAAGAGTCAGGGAAGAGGCGCAAATGCTTAACACAGAGGACAACAGATAACAAGGGGCACAAAACAGATATTAGCGATTGCCATATGTTTCTTTGAACAGCCATGTTTTCAAAAGTTTCTAAAAGCTTTGAGGGCTGGAGCCAGGTGAATCTTGCTGGTCAGTTTGTCCCATATAGTCGGGCCAGCGACTGATAAGGCCCAATTGTGAGTCATAACCTTATGGGCCTCCCTAGGGGCAGTCACCCAAAAGTGAGAAACCCCGTGATGCTTTGGTGGGTCTGGACAGCTTTGACCTTTGGGAGATACACGCTGTCAGATACTTAGGTCCCAAGGCATGGAGGGTTTTGTAAACCAAAAGCAACACCTTGAACCTTATTCAGGAGGCAACAGGCAGCCAGTGCAGGTGAATCAGAATTGGGGTGATGCGGTCAAATCTTCCCACACCAATCACCAATCCGGCTGCTGCATTCTGCACCCGCTACAATTGCCTAGCAAGGTTCAAGGGCAGCCCCATGTAGAGTGTTGCAATAATCTATCCTTGACATGACCACTGCCTGCACAACTGTCCTCAGGGAGTTTCCATCAAGGTACGGGTGAATCTGGGCCCGTACACAATATTGATCACACAATACACCACATAATACAGGATTCCTTGGTGGTTAGTTCACATCCGTTTTGTCTTTGTAAGTGTTGTGCTTCAGCGCGGTACAAAAAATTCTTACTTCACGTCCGTCATGCAACAGCTGAAACTTGTCTTGATCACACCCCCAGAGCGGGATCAGAGTGTGACAATACTATACCTGGTGCTGGGTTGGGTGTTCTCTTGTCACAGTTTGTTCCCGGTTCCTGTTCCGAGACAAGGGACTGGAAGGAGAATTGGAAGGCCAAGATGGAGATGGAGAGAGATGGAAAGTACTGAAAATTCTGTAGCATTGACGTGTAAATTCCAGAAGACCAGTATATCAAAATATCGTAAAAGTTTTATTTACATTATTTTAAAAAAGGGTTAAGAAAGCAAGACAAATTCAGAATTTGTTACAGAACAAGACCGTGAAGTAACAGTTGTTATCACGACAGTGAGAAAATGGGAACAGGGACTAAACAGGGACAAAACCACGTGATCACGACCAACACTGTCATGGTACAAAACTTGTTGCGGAACAAGGAAGGAAATGAAGTAACCACCTTGGTGAGGAAAATCATGTACTATGAATACTAGACATCTTCCAATATTCAAGGTAGCATCACTTCTAACTAACATTACATGTGTCATCTGTTTTGTCCTATTGTTCTAGCAACTGACTTTACCAATGACAAGCATGGAACATAAAATCTCTTGCATCTTCTCTTTATTCCCCCACCTTACCTCGAGAAAAACATTAAGAGTCTTCCATTTCATTTAATTCCGTATCCTTCCAGTTAAGGAGATTTACATTTAAATGAGAAGATCGTGTTTTATGCCTCACCATAAATACTTTATGCACAAAAGAGGATTGTCTTTCTGCTTAATATTCATATAGAAATAAAAACAAACAATGCATTGTATGCTGGGGAGTGATCATCACCATCATAAGCACAATCATGAGTTTAGAGACAGGTTGAAAATTAGATTTGCTTACTAGGGCTGCAGCTCGAACCATTTACTTCAGTTTATTCCAGTCCTTGTAACATTTCTGGCTTTCACTATCATTACTTCCTGAATTGTCCTTTGATGTCTGCTTCTCAGGAATCACATTAAGCATATACTGTGGCAGCTCACCAACCATAGTCTTTGCATAGAACCAAAGAATATAAGATCAAAAAACCAAGTTTGTTAATTCCCATAAAACCAATGACATAACTGCATCATTGAGACCAATGTGTTTTGGAGTGGTCACATTTAAATGCAAACACTTGTATATCAACTTTTGTAAAACTGAGTTTTAAAATGTAACATTTTAATATTAGGATTACAGTGTTTGTTAATCTGTTGCTACCTCCTGCTACAAAGTACAAAAAAGTAATTTGTTAGGTTGATTGCTGATCTGTTTGTTTTATTTTATTAATTTTCCTTGACAACTCAAGAACTTGGGTATATTAAATATCTTTTGAAATGACTGAAACCTAGAAGAGAATAGTCTTTCGCTGTGAGCAGGCTACAACATGCTATTCCACAACCTCTTTGTTTGATGTCGCCCAAGCTAGGAGATCACCTCATTGAAACTGGTTGGGCAAGGAGTCCCTTGGTACTAGAGATGGGCACGACCAGGAAAAATTACGTTTCGAGTTGTCGTGTGTCAGAGCCGGACCGTTTCGGCTTGTTTCCGTTTTTCGCAAAATTTTCCAAAAATTTGTCATTTCGTTTGTTGGTTTTTCGTCTGTCGTTAGTACTGGTTTTTTTTGGGGGGGGGGCTCCTGGAGGCACCTCTCTGGGGTGGGTGCCTCCTCTGGCCCGCCATGAAGGGAAAGCGGGCTCCTGGAGGCACCTCTCTGGGGTGGGTGCCTCCTTTGGCCTGCTACAAAATGGCATGCATAGCCAATTGGATATGCATACCATTAAGTTGCAGTTACAGCAGGCAGAGGCACCTCTCTTTCGGGTGCCTCCGTGACTCACTGCCTGCACTTGGGCTGGGGAACGAAGTGAGAGAGGACCCCTACGGGCGCCCGCTGTGACTCACTAAGAAGGGAAGTGTACTTGCTGTAGTGCAATGCGAGTACACAGATCTGGCTTGGGGTTAGGGGTTAGCGCAAGGGCTAGGCTTAGGGTTACTGGTAAGGTTAGGGTGAGTTACTGGGGTGCACCTCTGGGTGCCTCTCTGACTCACTAAGAAGGACAGTGTACTGGTGTATGGGTTAGGGTAAGGGTTAGGGTTCGGGTTTGGGCTAGGGTTAGTGGCTTTTTATGCCCGACTGGCACATCCCAGAAGTCTCGGTCAAAACCTGCCCAAGTGGCCATGCAATTGGTGGAATGGCTCCAAAAATTTGCATGGTCCACTCCCATGGCCAGCCCATCATTGCACAGGTGTAAAAAAATAAAAATAAAAATATAATAAAATAAAATCAATGGAGATGTTTTGTTGCAAGAAAAACCCACTGCTGCTACTGTAGCAGGCAGTTTTAAAATAGCTATTTTCGCATGTTTCTGTGGTGCTTTGGTGTGTTTTTGGACCACACGATTTCAAAATAAATATTGTGGTCGCCCCATTTTGGATCCCCCGCCCGCACCGCATGGCATGGCGCCACTTAGCGAGTTGGCGACTCGACGAGGATGCACACTTTATTATTATTATTATTATTATTATTATTATTATTATTATTATTATTATTATTATTATTATTATTATTATTATTATTATTATTATTATTATTAATTAGACATGGGCACGACTTGGCGAAATTCTAGTTTCCGTTTCCGTTCCTCATTTCCGTTACGCAACGGAAATGGTAACGACAATTAAGCCGTCGGAACTCGAACTCGAACCGATAAAAGAAAAATTGGGTCTGATTTGTTGTTGTCGTTCATGGCATCGCGGCGATCGCGCGATGCCAAGTGGCACAGAAAAAAAGTTTTTAAAAAAAACCCGATTCCCGGCCAAAAAAGCAGGCGAAAATATGCCTTCTGAGTGAGGGCACCTACCAGAGGGGTGGTTTTTTGGGGGGGCATCCCCGGCATCCCCCCCTCTCCTGTCCTGGGCTGCTCTGGTGGGGGGCATCCTCATCGTCTCGCCCTGCCATGCCGTGCGGGGGGATCCAAAATGGCGACCGCAATATTTTTTTTTGAAATCGTGGTCCAAAAACCCACCAAAGCACCACACAGAAACATGCGAAAATTAGGTATTTTAACTGCCTGAATTTTTACAGTAGCAGCAGTGGGTTTTTCTTGCAATAAACGTCTGTCTCCAATCCCATTGATTTTATTTTATTTTATTTTTATTTTATTTTTTTTACACCTGCGCAATGATGGGCTGGCCATGGGATGGGATAATGCAAATTTTTGGAGCCATTCCACCAATTGCATGGCCACTTGGCCAGGTTTTGACTGAGACTTCTGGGATGTGCCAGTTGGGCATAAAAAGCCCACTATAACCCAAGCCCTAACCCTAACCCTAACCCTAACCCATACGCCAGTACACTGTCCTTCTTAGTGGGTCAGAGGCACCCAGAGGTGCAGCCCACTAACTCACCCTAACCTTACCCGTAATAACCCTAAGCCTAGCCCTTGCCCTAACCCCAACCCTAAGCCAGATGTGTACTCACATTGCACTACACGCAAGTACACTGTCCTTCTTAGTGAGTCAGAGGGCACCCAGCAGAGGCATTCTTCTCTCACCTCGCTCACAGTCCAAAGTTCCAAAAAACTCCAAACCTGTACGCCAGTATGCTGTCCTTCTTAGTGAGCTAGAGGCACCCAAAAGAGAGGTGCCTCTGCCAGTGCCACTTGGTACGCAATGGCTACACGGTCATGTACCCTTCTTTTTCCCTTTGTAGCGGGCCAGAGGAGGCACCCACCCCAGAGAGGTGCCTCCAGGAGCCCGCTACCCTACCCCCCCTAAACCAGTACTAATGACAGACGACAAACGAAATGACAATTTTTTGAAAAATTTCGCGACAAACGGAAACGAGCCGAAATGGGCCGGCTCCGACACATGACAACTCAAAACGTCATTTTTCCTGGTCGTGCCCATCTCTAATTATTTTTATTATTAATTAGATTTCTTTATCTCCCATCTAGCCCATAGGCTACTCCATGTGGCTTACAACAAAAAAGAACAATTTAGATAAATAAACAGCATTAGAACTAATTATACATATTCTATATGAAACATTTGTTGCATAAAATAAAAGCACAACAGTGGTGTTTCCTGCTCTAGTTCAGAGGTGTAGCCAAGATTTGGAACACCCGGAGACAAAGTTTGTTTTGGCGTCCTTTCTGCCACCACCCCCCACATTGCACCCACCCAGTAATGTGTGTGGGGGACTCTGCAGGCATGGGTTGGGTGCGTGCACGCGTGTGCGCATGGGCGGACGGGCAGATGGGTGTGTGTGTATGCACGCACATGCACTTTACACCTCTCCCACCAAGGTGAGGAAGAGGAGGAGGAGGGCACTGTGGCCACCGCTCTTCTGCTGCCTGCCTGCTTTGCCGCTTGCCTGGCATGCAGTGGTGTAGGGGGTACCGTTGCCAAGCCTTAGGGGAAAGGAGGACTACTGGATGGAGGGAGGGTGCAGGGCTTCCTCCTTCTGCTCCCCTTCCAGGTGCCCTCAGATTGCTATACCAGGGGCAGATGTAGCCTTCTGCCCCACCCTAGATACACCCCTTCTCTAGTTGTAATGGGTGGCTCTCCTAAGGAGGAATTGGTTAAGGAAAATTGAATATATCTAGCTTCAAATAGTCAGTTTTCTCTATTTCATGAATTAACTGTCCTAACCCCCATCTCTCTCTCTCTCTCTCTCTCTCTCTCTCTCTCTCTCTCTCTCTCTCTCTCTCTCTCTCTCTCTCTCTCTCTCTCTCTCTCTCTCTCTGTGTGTGTGTGTGTGTGTGTGTGTGTGTGTGTGTGTGTGTGTGTGTGTGAAATACAACCTCAGATTGCTTCATAAAAATGTCTGCTATTCTAGGCCCAGTACATAAGTTTTCAGAGGAACACATTTGTGGAAAGAGGAAATCAGACTCTTATTCACAGACAAGTTTTCTTGAGAAACTGTAATAGACAGTAAATAATTTGACATACTGTATAGATTTTGACCTGCTCTGCGAGAAAAGAACCAAAGTAATTTACAAGATAAATTGTTCAATTTTTCAGTAGTCTGCAAAGAATAAATTCCAAAACTCCCTAAGTGTCAGATTATTGCAATAAGCCTCTCTTTGGTTAAGAAAATGTATTCTGATTTTTTACTCTAGTGATCTGTCACTTTAGTACACATTACTGCAAAAACCACTTTATATTTCTAAGTAATTTATTTCCCCGGTGTAAACCAAACATTTAAAAATGTTCTAAGAGCACTGACCTTTTTTTAAATAACTGCAAACCCTTTACATTTCTAAAAGCTTTCTCCCCATTCCTTCCATTTATCTGAGATACATTTGTAAATGAATTCTGTATACTAGCTTTTGAACTGCAACCCTGGAAGGGACGCTATGCATCATTGAGACCAGCTCCTCTCAAAAAGGTGCAGTGGGGAATTGAACTCCCAGCCTCTGACCTAAACTGCTGAGCTATCCAGCAGTTCTTAAAGGACATTAAAAAAATAAGTTGATTATAAAGTGACGGCGGAAACCCTCGAGGACTACACCTCATACAGCTCCTTAACACTGGGCATACAGTCTTTACATGAGGAAGATGGAAATTACAGTACAGTATAGGCCAAAACCTTGTGGGGGCAAAATATAAAGGAAACAGATTATTCCAAGACATTTTATATGGTTTGTTTAGCCAAGGTGGTTCCCCAAGTTCCCACTCTTATGCCCCCCCCCCCAGCTATTCTTGATGTTCCTCACTATTCGTGCCGGCCAGGATATCTGGGAGTTGTTGTCCATCTGGGCACCCAAGGTTGGGAACCACTGCTTTAGCTGGTATTTTGGGAAGATTTGTTTTGTTCTGAGTACTGCTCTGAGCTGTAGAAAATGGCCACAAACGTCAAACAACACTTTACATTGCTTGCAGATTTGCATGGCCATTTTGCTGTTGTCTTGCACCGAAATAAGACAGTCTGCTCGGTAAACAGCATACATACACTATGCTAAATTGAAATGTTCGTACCAGCTAAAGCAGACCTATTGGCCCAATGTCTCTTATTCCTATATATGATGAAATTCGATTGTATGAATTTATGCCCATGGATGGTGATGATATCATCAGAGGAGATGTATAAAATTTAATTTAAATTAATTAAAAGCACTATGTCTTCCTGACTTAATCTGTAAGGCTCCTCGAGGCAGCCCTAGGGAATGCTTCAGGAACATTTGGCTTGTGGGGTTTTTAAAACTTTTTATAAAAAAATCACTATCAGTTTATGTGACAAACCCTGCAGACAGGAGTGATGAATATACAAATCATCAGCCAATCCCAGCAGGAGGGCGGGGAATGGTATGATATAAAAAGGGTGGAGCCTAGTCAGTTGAAGCAGTTCAGTGAGTTAAGTTAAGTTGAGAGTGAGTGCTGGGAGACAGCACTGTTCTCTGAGAGTTCTGTCAGGCAGTGAGGGCTATACTGTTTACTAGCGATTTAAGACAGGGAGGCTTGTGGAGCTGATTAAATCTGTTACAGTATATGTTAAAGGCAACACATACCCTCCTCAGATATTGTTATAGTTATTATCTTCTCTATAAACTTCGTCATTATTTTTATATTATATATCTCTGAGTCAGTCCCAATTCATGAGGCGACGAGTGTAAAAGGTGGCAGCATTCTTAAGTGAATAAAAGGTGGCAGCGGTACCATTTCCATCACAGAATTCAGTGTGTAAAAGGGAGGTGTCGTCACAATTTAGTGGCACAGCAGTGGGATGTCGAAATAAACCCGGTTGTGCCTCTGAAAACCACAGTCTGGGAAAGGGGAACGTCACAGTTTACTGCTGCCATGATTAGAACTGCCCTAATGAGCCACAAAATCTAAAGCAGGAGGATAGGAAGACTTCCCATAATTTAAATAAAACTTGACCTCCACCACTTTACAATCACATAAATATATGCCACTGCATTTTGATCATTGTGTTTATGCATCCATTTGGTGGTTCCCTGGAACTCTGAATAATATAGGGTGAAAACTCGAATGACTACAACTGTAAAGAAGAAGGGATGAAAATCCTGAAAACCTCTGATGCTCTGAAGAACATGGCTTGAAAACTCATATTTCAAATATGCACACAGTGGATATATTATTTATTTCTGTTTTGTAAATTTTATGTTTTTTCTCTCCACAAAGGGCCAAAACGCTGTGAGCATGCATTCATTTGGGAGATGATTGCATCAAGATGAGCAATGCTGAATATAGAGAGTGCTAAAATAATTATGGGCGTATAGAAAAAGTGTACCTGAAAATGCACACAGTATTAAAAACATGAGGTTTGAACAAGAGTTTACTAAAAGTCATTGCAAAATAATTAGCCAGCTCCAGATGAGTCTGGAAGTAAATGCTCTTTACAATAATATTGCTTTGCCGAATAATCAGTTTCATGTCTTTTAAAAGTTTATATTCGAAGACTGCATTTATCTATGTTTATAGATTACATTTTATGTTTATAGATTGCAAGTGTATTTTACATTTTTTGCATTTATATACTTAGCTGCTTGCTAATAAATGCTTTTAAAGAAGAAAAGGATTCATTTTTGAACTTTTAAGATGAAACATCAAAGGATATTCAGAAATGAAGAACTAAATTAAATAAAACAAAGAACAATTTTGCCTGGGGCCATAAATAAATTTATTGTTAGATGTGTGAAAAACACAAATCTATAGGTCTCTCATAAGGAGCATGTTGATCAAGACCCTTATAGAGGACATTCAATTTTTTCCCCTGTGGAATCACCAGCACAAGTCATGGTATTAATTAGGGTGAATTGTCACTGGTAAAGAACTTGGGACATGTACCATTATCACACACCACCAAAATACATGGCTGGTATGATATGAGAAATTCAGTTATTCACCTCTTAACTAGTAGCTATTTGCCACTGAGATGTATTTCGGTAGACTTACACCAACACAAGTAAATAGTACAATTCTGACCAATATTATATTGCTAGACAATCAAATAGCAATTCCAGGGGATGCTGGCATGCTAATAAACTAAACATTGCTGTTGGGTTTTAATAGCTCAAAAAGGAATATCAGCACCATGTGCAACTTAATTGGATTTATATTAATATTGAAAGTACAACATAGTTGCACAAATCAGGAGGATAACTAAAGAAGTTAATCATTAATGAAAAACCAGCATGGATTTTATTCAAATAATATTAAAATGTTGGCTTCTGCAGCAGTACAGTAATTAACATTGCAATTTGCAATTCTCAGTTGTCATTGTCAGTTACAAATAGCAAATGATGCATGAGTACTAGATCTGCCTTATTATTGTTTTATGATCTGATACATTAATGAAAGTAAAGAGAGAAGCCAGATAATTATGTTAATTATTGGCATACTTCCAATCTAGGCAACTGTTTATACAAAATTAATATGGAAAACACGGATTTCTCAAGATGGATTTTGTCATACTTAAGATTTTATTTTCAGGTGTCATGAAACATTGTTTAAAAATCTTTGTTTTGACACACTCACTTTAACATCTTTGTTTTGACACACTCACTTTAACATCTTTAGTCACAATGTGGGCAATCACAGGGGATGAAACATGTGATGTACAGATCACGTTTGACAAGTAGTTCAATTTTTTTTTTAAAAAAACCCTTTGGAGTACATAGCTGATGGTGAAAAAAACTTCTGTAACTTGAATACACTACAGCTATTTTATTTTCTTATTTCTTTTTTAAAAATTATTATTATTTCTAGCCTCTCTGCAGTGGCTGCCTTCAGTAAAACCACTGTGAGGATGAGGAGAAGGAAGAAAATCTAACCTGCGCTTCTGCAGGCCGCTCAAAGGTTATGTCGTTGTTATGCATTACTGTTTGAAGTCTTGAATAAAGTGCTGCCCTAGTTCAAACCATACAATGGTTTCGCGTGGTCTTTCGCCGTCGGTGGGGAGGGCAAAGGACTATATGTCCCTGAATGTGTGCCGACAGTGATAACAATGCTGTACAGTTTGCATGTGGGAACACATACTCTGCTGAGGATATATTTTCATTTTACATAGGTTTTTTTTTAATGGCCACTGTTTGACATTGTAATGATATCCCATTGTGAAAAGCACAGGAAATGTGCACATACAGTAAAGAAACCTGAATGGTCCAGCAAGCTGACCAAACATATAATTAAAATTCCACAACCAATTAATCCACCCACTAATCTTTACACAAAAAGTGTGCACAGAGAATATTTAGACATAATTGAATGGGTGTTATGTTTAATACATGTCTGCATTTAATGCTTTAATTGCAAATATTTTGCAAGTTTTAAACTGTCCTTTCTCTAGAAGCGGCATTGCCTTTAGCACACCATACAGTATAAGAAATTCAGATTTGAATGGGTTATACTGTGAAATTCTGTTTGCCATTTAGTGTAATAATGGCAAAAAGTTGTGTTCCCATATTGCAAAAGGCACATGCCTGTTCTCTAACTGTGCTTACATGTGTCAATAACAATGTAGGGACAGAATTGAGGCAAATAAAGAGAGACAGGAGTGCACCACGAACTTGGTCAAGTATTTCACCTGGTCAGGCACAAGAATGGGTTTAAACAATACTGTATTTTATAAGCGATAATGTAGACTTAGAATGTGGCCTCATTCTAAGGCTTAATTTCTGTTCTCTTATGCTTGTAAGGAAACATACCTGTGCATATGTCCTGTCTCTGGTGGAAATTTGTTAATTCTTGTATATTTGTTTGAAAAATATTAACAATACTGTACTGTCTGTCATATTCTTGAGTATATATTGCCTAGGGGTGAATAATAGCTATTAAATCTTAGAGGAGCAATTGGAGTGAAAAGATTGCTGCTTTGTCTGAGCCACTGGATGCTACTGTTCTTGAATTTCACATAAATAAGGATGATTTTGGGGGTGGCAGAAGTGGACATTTTAATGGAGATTTTAACAGAACAGAGCAAAAAAAGCAAAACTAATTTGGAAACTTGGGTATATAATTGGATATGAGATCTGAAAGCTACCCTGAAATGTAAAAGCTGTAGAAAGGTAAAGTAGGAGTGGAAAGCAACAATTACTATATTTTAGCACGTTGCATTGTTTTTATGCCAATCAAGGTTCTGAAATGGAAATATGTTTTTGGGCAGAAGATACAATAATGGTAAAGTGATTATTATAACATGGATGCATTCAGGGTTTCAGTTCAAAAGCATGTAAATGCAGGTAGATAAATAGGTATATATATATAATTTCAAGAGCAAGCAAGCAAACAAAAAACACAATCCAGCCACAAGCACCAGTGATCAGTTCACATAATAGAACATATGACACCCATCATCTGCAGAGAAGGATCGCTACCACCCTTGATTGCAGTGAAACTTCCCAATCCCTCCATCACAATACGACTATCACCTATTATCCTTGCCCTCTGAAGATGCCGGCCACAGAGTCTGGTGAAATGTCAGGGGGGGGAAAAACCTTCCAGAAAATGGTCAAACAGCTCGAAAAACTCACAACAGATTAAAAAGACCACTTGATTTATCATGATGATAGTGCATTTAACAACAAACCCTAAATGAAATTTGGAAAGGTTTAACTTTAAACTGTTTTACGTCACCTCTGCCTGAAATCTTTGTTTGCATGGTTAAATGATCTTCTGTAACCATGATAAATATTGCATTGCATTGTTGTTTTGCCTTTTATTAGAAACTTTTAAAACAGCAGATTTGGGGAATTTTGTAGTAATAAAGAGTTTCTTTATCTTCTTCCCTGTACTCCACCCTGCATGGCTCAGGAGAGCCAGGCACCATGTGGAGAAGCTGGGTGGGAGGGCTCCTTCAGATGATTGTCAGGGCAAGGGAGAAAGGCATTCCTTTTTAAAACTTTCTTAGGTTTAGCTAGCTGGCTTGATAACTCTGTGAGTTAGGTATCTGGCGACAGAGCCAGAGGCAGGAAATTGGATACCCCACTGTGCATCCCAAAAAAACTGATCTGTGTGGTCTTAAGCAAGTTGCACTGATCCGGAATGACCCCAGAAGAAAGAAATGGTAAACTACATCTGGCTACTCTTACCTAGAAGACCCTAGTGAAAAGGTAAAGCGTAAAGGTAAAGGTTCCACCCGCACATGCGTGCTTGTCATGCCCGACTCTAGAGGCAGTGCTCATCTCCGTATTCAAGCCAAAGAGCCAGTGTTATGCAAGTCCATGGCCATGTGGCCGGCATGGCTGCAAAGAAACACTGTTTTACCTTCCTGCTTTTTACAGTAGTACCTGTTCAGGTACTCACATTTACATGCTTTTGAACTGAAACCCTGGAAAAGGCTGCCATAAATCAAAACTGGCTTAGTGGCACATGATTAGTATCATTAGGATTAATTTTATCTTAGAAGTCAAGTGTATGAGCCGCAGCAATTGTAAGAACCTCAGGTAAAGCCTTCTGTGTCTTTTGTATTTTCATTTTGGACTTCATGCTAAATATTCATATATAATATGAAACTTCAGAGACATTAGCTCTGAGACACTAGCTTGTATACACAATACATCATTTAAGAAAAGTAAGCTAGTATACCATGTCTAATATTTATGAGGGAGAGGTGATTCCATCTCTGGTTAGATTCCATCTCTGAAGCAGGATATTAATGCCAAATAGATTTAATATGTAAAACACATATTATATATTGTAACTTGCTAGGAATGGCATGTATTAGAAGTAAGACACCCTTAAAATTCATTTTAGAACACAAAGATTTTTTATTATTATTTTTAAAAGGTTGACATCTGCTTATTCTTCATTTATACAAAATGAGCTAACAGCCAAGCACTCCTGTGCTGAGGGATTTGACTTCAGATTATCAGGGCCATTAGCAATGAACATTCTTTATAGAACTACCTAGCTATTTAGACAAATAGTATACTGAAGGAAGTACACATTTGCCTGTTGAATTATATTGTGCTAGTCTTGCGTATGTTGTCAACTCTTCATTAATAATAGAAAAGCTACCAAATCTTTTGGATTACTTAAATACAACAATTGGTATCAGATGCTCACTGTGAGATGATGTGTATTTGAGGTAAAGCGACTAAAACAGGTTCACTCTCATCCAATATTTTCACTAGTATACAAAGCTCAAATATTTATTTTATTTTATTTTATTTCATTTATATACTGCTTGTCTTAGTGAAAAGCCATGTCTTCCTTAGATAATCAGGGCAGATGACACAGAATGATTTACAGAGCAGCTCATAGGAATGTGGTGAACCACAGAGGCTCAGAGATGGCCAGACCATCTGGCCTTTATATACCTGTTTCAGAATACTGCACTTGTTCATTAGCAGATCTTTATGCAGCTAGCTTCTTGAGTGTTTATATTTCACTAATTGGCAAATGATAGCAGAACATCTCACTAATGAGCAAAATTTAACAAACCAGGCAAATAACAATGGCAGAATTGAATATTAGCACATAAGACCGGGGTGCACTTTATCTCTTTTTAGATGGTCATGCCAGAACATTTGGAATAAACAAACTGGTATCTTGACTCTGATTGCTCAGCTGGACAAGATTGGTTGCTGCAGTTGAAGCCTAGAACATAAGAAGAGCCATGCTGGATCAGGCCAAAGGCCCATCTAGTCCAGCTTCCTGTATCTCACAGTGGTCCCACCAAATGCCTCTGGGAACACACAAGATTAGATATCTGTCTCCTGATACCACTCCCCTGCATCGGGACATTAAAGTACCCTGGTTTTAAGCCTGGAGATGACACATCTCCACCATGGTTTGTAACCTGTGATGGACTTTTCCTACATGGACTTTTCCTTCCTTCCCCAGTTAGACTTCAATAAATACTGATGCCTGCCAGTGTTCTACATTAGCTAAAGTATCTACATCATAGTCATCATTGGCCACAGAGAGGGACATGGATGGATACTACACTAAGCTACATCACCATTCCTCCAAACTGCTAGCTAAGGAGGAGCTTGCTTGCTGCACTATCTCCATCTAAGAAGCAAACCTGGCTTCAGCATCATTAGCCATGTGAATTTGGGACATTAATAACAACATATAAGTTAGAACTGCCCTTGCTATTTATTTTTTGGTTTTTGTTTCTGGGTTTGTTTGTTTGTTATTGTTTTATATTCTTAACAGTTGATTAAGGTATTCACCTGTTCTTGCAGATGTATGTACAATCCTTTCAAACAGTGATACCTTATTTTATGTTGTTTAGCAAATTTTCACTGGAGTTGTAATTGTTTGATACATTTGAAGAGCTCTTGAAAATTCTGACACCTTTAAGAATGCTGTTATTTCATTTATTCATGACATTGTTTTTATTTGTTTATTTGTTTTAATTGCACATCCTCCTCTGATTGGTACAAAGTCGCAGATGGAGGGAGGGAGCGGTAAAGCATAGATCTGGATCACTTCGGACGGAGATCCCTGGAAGCTCATTAGTCTTTTTAATATTTCAGTAGGATTAAAAATCTATACAGTTTAAATGCTCCAACAGAGAGTCATCAGATTCTGCTGAAGAAACCATTAACCTAAATGCTTAGGCATTCAAAGTTGTGCTCTCAGTCTTTTCTTCTGCATCTAATTCAAGTGGTGATTTCCCATCCTGAAAAACACTTGGATGATGGCATCCTCTATGTTTGGGGAAAGATTAGCACTGTTCTGTGTTGGTTCTTCATTCTTGAAATGAGCTTGCATCAAGGAACACTGGGCAAAACATTTAGATCCCTCTTCAGCATATCCTCTGTAGAGTACTCTATGAAGTATATGCTTGATTGGAAATCCAATCCTTCCCCCCACCCTACTCCTTTGCCCCTGCAACAATAAATTGAAGACCTCTTTGGTATTTTTGATACTCTTTTGGATAATAAATGGCATGTTCATTGCCTTGATTGCTGCATATCTGAAAGCTGGTAATTAAACTGATTTGTGTTTAAAAATGTGTTCATTTGATTTTATTCTGGTATGGTGTTTATATGTATGATTACCTCTTCACACATGTGAATTATTTCTTGGCATTGCATTTATCACAGGTGGATGATAAAATGTGAACCAGCCTAGAGGTTTCCAAGATTCCCCTTAGCCAGGTGTGCCAAATGGCTGAGACTCAGAGTAATTAACAAATACATGTAATAAATACACAGTATATTGTTTTGAGATGCATTTTCCTTTCATAAAAAACATGATAAACCAAGCCTAATTTTTATTTTAATCAGCAGTACAAAAATGCCCAAATGTCTTGGGAACAAAACAGTAGCAGTCCCTCGGTCTCCAGATGGTCTTTCCATCATCCCACTGAACATTAAACTATTTTGCTCATCTTCAACAATATGGCAATTTCTACATCCTCCAATTAGACATGTCACTGATCTTGCATTGTTTTGAATAAAATAATTTCCTTACCAGCTGTCTGCTAACTCGTTTTGTTCTGAGACCATTCATGAGCCTCTGTTGCATCTCTGATTTTGGGACCACAATGGAGCCAGACCCCACCCCCAACCAATCTTCCTGACAATTTCTCACACTTTTTGGATCCTACTCCTTGCTGCCTTACCTGTGGTCCCTTTGTTCATGAAAGAACAGTAAGTTTCTCTCTAGCTACAGGTGATTTTGTGCCAGGTTCCAAAAGCATGGGTAGTTTTCCTACATCTCCATTTGCCCAGCTTACTGCTGTAACAGTGTGGCATGAAATTCCCCCACATAAGCAAGTTAAATGAATGGATATACGGATGTGAGAATGCACAGATGGATGGGTTTATAATTGTTCTGAACTCCATGGTCAGACTCAGAAGGCTTATTTCCTGTAGGAGTAAATATTAAATACTTGCCTACCCTGCTGGAATCAAGAGGCAAGTCACAATGAAGGGGGGTGGGGTGAATAAGGGCCAAAATTGTAATTAATTCAATTTTTTAATTTAGCCCCTCACCCTGCAATGGAGCCTCTGAAAGCATAGAAAAAGGACAGAACCCAATTCCTTCTCAGCCATCTCCTCTACTCTTATGAGCAAGACCCCTTGCTCCAATAAAACACCTCCTGAACCTGATCAGCTTACTTTATGTGGAAAGATGGAGCAGGGTCTGATTTTTCCTCAATTCCTAAAATCTTTAAGTCATCTGTAACCCATCTAGCTTCAGCGCAGCAGCAGCTCAGTTTCTGAATCACAATATCCAAAGTGCTGCTCTGACAGATGTCTCCTCACTTAAAGGTATTATTGGGAACTCCCTTCCACCTATAGTTTTCCACACTCCTGTTCCCCTGTGTGACCATTATTAAATGCACAGCCACCATCCAGCATGCCCCAAAGCCCCATGAGAATCAGTGCAGGATAAGCTAAAAATTCCTACCCATTTTTTGTTCAAGATGCTTATCAGGTGACCCTGATAATTCCTATCCACCAATAAATAAATTTTGGCTCCCATGGAGGCTGGCAGGGAAAGCCAGACTGAATAAAGATGTCTGCCTCAAAGCAAGGGGTGGCAGTGGGGTGTGTGTGTGTTATATCCTTCTGCCCTCAACCCAATGATGACACATCAATGCAAAATGACTCTGACACCTGCAGTCTCACCAAGCTCAACATGGAGCCAAAGTGACAGCATGGAGTATTCTTTGTTTATTTAATTGGTTGATATACAGCCCAGAGTAGTGAATTCACAAAAGCCCATCCACTTCATTCCCATAATCCATGAAAACCTAATCAAAATGGTGATATAACCAACAAGTACGGTAATCTACAGAAACATAAGGTTCAAACATTAACATTTACATCATTGAAAGGTAAAAAATAAAGGTCAAGATTCCCCCTGCACATGCATGCTAGTCGTGTCAGACTCTAGGGGCAGTGTTCATCTCTGTATTCAAGCCGAAGAGCCAGTGTTGTGCAAGTCCATGGCCATGTGGCCAGCATGGCTCCAAGGAAACACTGTTTTACCTTCCCACTTTTTTATCGTGATACCTATTTATCTACTTGCATTTATATGCTTTCGAACTGCTCAGTTGGGAAGAGCTGGGGTTATCAGCAGGCACTCGCTCTGCTGCGTGGCACCTGGTATTCGAATCGCTGAGCATCTGACTTTGCAGTCAACAATTTTTGGAGCCTTTGTCCACTGAGCCACCAGTGTCCTTAAAAAGATGTCTTATATAACTCTGCCTTGAGTAATTTCTTGAATATTAGAAGGGATGGAGCCTAGTGCACCATAACTGGTCATTTATTCCACAAAATAGGGGCTGCTGCTGAGAAAGCCTTTTGGTAACTTGATTAACCATTGTTGGCTTGAGACTATATATCAAAGTGAGGTAGTCTTACAGAAACTGGTTTACTGACAGATAATGCATGGGTAGCGGCAATGAATTGGAAAGGTGCAATTTAAATGAGTAAATGGACAGGCAGAACAGCATAGTGAAGCAGGAAAGAGAAAAGTGTGCTTGGGGTAGCAAAATGGAGCAAGAAAGGGTGGACTGCTTTCATCGGTTTCCTATATTTCCTTGCTACTTTCCTGTGCCCACATTAGTGTCTTACCCGAAACAGTATAGTGCGCATCTATTTCCTATGCCTCCTTACTAATAACTAAGTGCATGAATCTAGAGCAAAGGAGATTACCTAAATAGCTCAAATTTGAATACAAATTCTGCTTTCAGAAACTAACCCTTCCTAGTTTTCAGTTATGATAAATATCAATTCATTACTTGTATAAATGGCTTAACAAATATTTCAGAGATTGCTATTTTATATAGTGACTATTTTTGTTGCTTTTGAAAAAAAGGGGGAAATTAAAGGTCAATGTTTCAGAAATGGTAACTATTCTGGCAACAAGCAAGCTTTTGTGAGTCCTTGGACTCAAGTTATAAAAATCACTTTTAAAAGTTCTGGGCAGACGTAGCATCAAGGATCACAGTTCAGCAGAAGACAGAAAATGAACATGCTCAATGTCTTCTTTTTCCACTAAAGAAAAGAGCCCTCATTAACTATTATTAGTTTCAAATGCGAAACTTCCAATACTGAATTATGTTAGTGAAATAATGATGGCAAAATTGCTGTACGAACAGTATATGACCTCCGAGATGCTGGTAGATGCAGGTGCAGAAATTCACATTTTTTGGCCTTAGTTTGACTCTGACAGATTGAACCATACATTTCATTAGCATGGATAGATTGCCACCTAGAGGCTAAATGTTCCAGTGAGTGGAAAAGGCCAACCTCACCACCATAATTAATTGAAATTGTATCCTTACTAATATCACTGTGGTCAAATGAGTCTGCTCCAACTCTTTATGGGAAACCTGTGGCCATCTATGTGTTGGCTAGAAACTCCAACATAACCCGTTTTGAAGGATAATGGGAGTTTTAGCCCAAGATCATGAGGGCTGACATTTCTGTACCTTGCTTTAAAATCTCTCTGCATTCCTGAGTCATTCTTCTCTGCCTAGGGCAAGCAGCAAGTGGCAGAGATATAAGTATGCTCAAAATGTGCTTCTAGAAGGGTTTCTTGCTGCATTTGCCAGTCATCAACAGAAAATTTTGGTTGTGGTATTATCACAAAATGTTACCAAAATTCTCCAGTGTGTGGTCTACAGGGGTCTTGATGAAAGGGCACAGGGTTTCTTCAATATCCCGTTATTGAAGGAAACTTATTCTTTTTGTTTTGAGGTACAATGCTGAGCTACAAATGCATTTTATTCAAACATATTTTAGTAAATAGGGGAAATGAGCCAAACTGAATACATAATGAAAAATGTATAAATTTAAAGCTCACCATAGGAAAATTGTGCACCAAAATATGCCATCTAATATGCCACTGGTGAAAAAAATGTAATTTTGGAAAATCCCAGACAGAAAACATAGTATATTACATCATTATCAATTAATGATGATAATATAATAATAATTAATATATTAATCAATGGCTATTTGTTGCTCTTTCAGCTGACATCACTGTTTCATCCACACACATAGCTGTGCAGCATCATTTCAATAAAATTGCCTAAGAGTAAATGAACAAGTAAATGAACAAGTAAATGAATACTTGTCTTACCTCCAAGTAAACATGCATGCACTGACAGTCATTTTTAATCATTAAAACCTAAATAATTTAGAAATGAACAAGTACAACTTTAAAAAAAGTCTCTATTTGTTCAGTTTTAACATTATGAGTGTTGAGTTTTGGCTTGAAATGCAATATACTTCATCACCTTTCCAGTTCTTGGTTTTTGAGCTTGTGCTGCCACCGTGTGGTTCATAGTGAAGATGCTTAAGTGGTCAATAGGTGCACACATGATAAGGTAGGTAATATGAACAAGCAACTTTGTTATACTTGCATTTGGCAAAGATGTATGGTACTGGCTTGGACAAAGGTAGCAAAATATTAAAACTCATGACCTGATGTATTTATGTACAGTAGCCATGTTGTATTCTTCCACAGGAACAGAGCACAAAAGCTGAGATTGTTTGAGACCAGTGATGGCTGAATCCCAGTCATCTCATTTTGGGACAGGATGGATTTTTCCAGGAGATTTGGGAAAAATCTTGGGAACAATCTAGTGATGGAGCAATCTGCATTTTTTCTGCAACTTACCAGCTCAGTGAGGGAAAAGGAGAAAAAAGCATCCAAGAAACTTGGCATAAAGCTGCAGGTTCTCTGACCCTTGAAAACTTTCATCTCTTTTTAATGAAAACTTATGGGCAGGTAGAAGCCCTCTGTTCTCAGATCCTTCAGAATAACAGCTTTGAACCCCCCCCCCCAAAAAAAAGCAAAACGAGCTTCCCACCAATCTGGGGCTTGTAGACCCATCTATTCATCTCTTCTTTCATCTTTTGCAGTATACGTTTATGAAAGTGGAGGTGGAAGAGAAAAGTGGTTAGTTACTAGACAAGGAATCTAGCACTGTAACTTATAATGCCTCCATGAATTCTAAACTGGGGCAATTCAATCTCCAAGGAATGGAGTCTCAGATACTTTGCTATAATTTAATTATGATTTACATTGTTTATGCTTCTTGCGGAGATGAACAGGAGAAGCAGGCCAGTATTTATTTATTTATTTATTTATTTATTTATTTATTTATTTATTTATTTATTTATTATTTACGCTTGTATACCGCCCCATTCCCACAATGGGGACTCTGGGCGGTTCACAACATCAGAATAAAAACAGATAAAAATCGATTGCAAACAACAATTAACAAAACAACGATGTCCAGGAGTAATTAGGCGGGGGGGGGGGAAAGAAAGAGTGGGACCTTAGACATCGCCGTAAGCTTCTCGAAAGAGGATGGCCTTAAGATTCCTCTTAAACGCTGCCAGCGATGGAGCCTGCCGTAAGTCACTGGGAAGTTTATTCCAAATAGATGGAGCCACTACCGAGAAGGCCCGTCCACGAGTACCAGCCTTACGGGCCTCCCTCGGATTGACCGTCCGCAGTGATAAGGCCACCGAGGCGCGGGTGGGTCGGGCCAAGTCTAATTGTCGGGGGAGACGCTCCGCCAAATAAGCCGGGGCCAAGCCATGGAGGGTTTTGTAAACCAAAACCAACACCTTGAACCTTATTCGGGAGGCAACGGGTAACCAGTGTAGGCGAGCCAGGATAGGGGTGGCGCGGTCATAGCGGCGCGCACCAACCACCAGCCTGGCCGCCGTATTCTGGACCCGCTGCAATCGCTGAACAAGGTTCAAGGGAAGTAGATCTCAGCAGAGTGATATAAAACAGAATTGTTTGTCTGTTAACAGAAAAATCTCAGTTTCAAAATATAAACTCAAAATGACAATCAGAATGAGGAAGAGAAATCAGAATGAGGTTAAAAATATAGACTTAGGCGGTTACTTCACATCCTGTTCATCCCTCCTTGCTGTCCCGCTTGAGACTGGTACAAAAAAAAAAAACTTACTTCATGTCCATAGCATGACAGCAAAAAAGTTGTCTCAACCACACCCCCAGAAATGGGAACAGAGCATGACAATCATACATGTCCCTGGGCTGGGGAATTCTTTTGTCTCTGTTCCTGTTTTGGGACAAGTTCCCATGATGTAACGACTGTCACACAACGAGGACAATCTTCGGCTCGTGAACTTGTGTCCGTCCATTTCTCTCATACTTTTGAGTGCTGTGGATCGACATTTCGAATAGATGAAGCACAGGGGGTGTGGTGCGCCCTTTATTTTTATGCCCCCCCCCCAAAAAGATCTTGTCAAGAAACAAGGCCGTGAAGTAACACTTGTCACAAGACAAGTTATCACGGCCGTGAGTAAACAGAAACAGGGACTGAACAGGGACAAAACCACGTGACTGTGAACAACATTGTCATAGTACAAATGGAATCGCGGAAGAAGGTAGGACATGAAGTAACCGCTCACTGTTGGAATAAACCAGCAGAGATTTCATATTTTTTCCATTTAGGCTAAAGTCACATGGTAAAGGTAAAGGTTCCACCCACACTTATGTGCTAGTCATGTCCGACTCTAGGGGCGGTGCTCATCTCTGTTTTTTAGCCAGTGTTGTGCAAGTCCGTGGCCACGTGGCCAGCATGGCTAAATGCATTTCTGTGCACAGAAGACTTTAGGCTAAATCCAAAACATTTTTGAATCTCTCTTTCTCTCTCTCTTTACCCATGCTGTCATTGCTTCCTCCTCCTCTTCCTCCTTGCACTCTTTAGGCAAGAGAGTGAGGGGCTAACCAGCTGGTGAGGAGGTAAGGAAATAAGGGGGTGGCAACTGAGCAGGCAAAGGGGCAATTGGGTAGGCAAGGGGGTGAATTGAATGTAAGGCTGACTAGGTGGGTGAGGGGGTGAGCGAGTGGGGTGGGTAACCAGGCAGACAAAAGGGGTGATCGGGCAAATCATTTTTGCATTTAATGGGCTTAGACCTAGGCAACTAGAAGTTTTTCCCCCACCCTTCCTTTTAGAAAATGAAATTGTTAAACTAACAAGAATAAAAATAAAGATTGAGGAGCTAAATCCAGTTGTTAGTTGCAACTAGAGTAAGCCCAGTGAACCCATTGGTTCTATGTATGTATGTATGTATGTATGTATGTATGTATGTATGTATGTATGTATGTATGTATGTATGTATGTATGTATTTACTGCTCATCTTCCCAATGGAAGTCTGGGCAGTGTAAAACAATTACATAACAATAAAAACAAATATCAAACAAATCAACCAATTAAAATAATAATAATAATACTCAGCAAGATGGCAGAATAGAACAAAAAAAAAACCTAATGGTCACCAAATGCCTCTCTGAAAAGCAAGGTCTTAAGTGCTTTTTTGAAGGCCAGCAGGGACTGCGCAAGGCTCAACAGTTTGTGGTCATATCTGCCCATACCAACCAACAGTCTGGCCACCACATTTTGTGCCCACTGTAGTCTCCGAATAAGGGTCAAGGGCAACCCCATGTAGAGAGTATTGCAATAATCTATCCTTGAGATCACAAGCACCTGCACAATTCTCAAGGAGACCTTGTCTAGGTATGGGTGAATCTGGGTGATCTGCCTAAAATGAAAAAAGGCAGACTTGGAGTCGGCCATCACCTGGGCTTCCAAGGACAAATCCAAATCCAAGACCATGCCCAGATTCTTCACTCTATTGCCAGCTGAAAGGTAATACCCTCCAGACTGGGGAGAGGGCCACTGTACCCAGCAGAGGACACCCTGAAGAACAGAACCTGGGTTGAGTCTGAGCCTGTTAGTCCTGGTCCATTCCATGACCGCACCCAGGCAGGAATCAAGGGTCTGCACCACCTCCACTGCAGAGGTGGTAACGGAGAGATAGAGCTGTGTGTCATCAGCATATTGATGACACCAGACCCTAAACGAACTAAGACAACAGACTCATATAGATCTTGAACACCATGGGGGAGATGGCTGACCCCTGGGGCACCCCACAAGGGAGCTTCCAAGGGGCTGACAGCTCTTCTGCCCAGCTGAACATGCTGGGAACAGCCACCAAGGAAGGACTGGAGCCAGCTATAAGCTACCATGGCCAACGGTATCAAAGGCCACTGACAAGTCCAGGAGGACCAACAAGGTAGAACACTCCCTTTCAGCCCCCAAGGAGGTTATCTTGCAGCATGAACAGGGTGGTCTCAGCCCCCCGACACAGCCTGAACCCATTCCTCCAGAAATGTCTGGAGCCAGACAGCTGACACCCTCTTGATCACCTTGTCCAGGAAAGGAACATTGATAATTGGATGATAGTTGGACAAATCATCCGTTGCCAAGCCAAGTTTCTTTAATGTGGGCTTCACCACTGTCTTCTTCAGGCAAGAGTGAAAAATCCCTTCCCTGAAGGATGCAGTGGAAATAATAGAAGCCCACTCTGGCATGCTCCCTCTGGTGGATTTAATAAACCAGGGCGGGCAAGGGGTGAGGGAGGAAGCAGCTGGCCTATAATGGGCCAGCACCCTGGAGGCGTCTGCTGAGGATACAGGCTCAAACTCAACTATACAAGGAGACTGAGGGGGTGCAGCGCCCAGAACACCCAAGGGGATGTTAGACCAGCATGGATGGCCTCAATTTTGCATCTAAAAAGGCTGCAAAAGACTCACTAGTGAAATCACTAGGAGGAGGCCCAGACTGACCAGGATTGGTGAGGTCTCAAACCACCCAGAACAGTTCTGCCTGGCAGTTTGAGGCCTCACCAATTCTCAGGGAGGCATAAGATCTTTTGGCCTCCCTGACCACCCAAACATAGCGCCTGATCAGTAAAACAAACAGCAGCCCAATTTAATGCCGACCAGTCCTTTCTCCATATGCTTTCAAGTCTTCTACATTCTTGCTTCATTGCACTCAACTCAGCCATGAACCACAGCGAGGATCGAGCTCCACAATGGAGAAGATACATGGGGGTGATCCAGTCAATGGCCTGGGTGGCAGCATCATGCCATCTCTCCACCAGACTGTCAGGAAGCTCCTGAAGGCCTTTAGAAACCTATCAGGGTCCAGACGACTTTGGGGGCAAACCCAAACAAGGAGCCAATGTGTTGATTGAGCATGCCTCATTCTTTCAATGGGACTAAAAATTGGAGTTATTGTAATTAGAAATGGCTAACCTGCTTCAAAAACACTTGCTGAAGCACATGCTTTTATGTGCTAGTTGACAATGAAATAACCTTAATACAGATGCAAAGATTTCTTTTCTTTTAAAAAAATCTTAATTATACATTGTGATGTTAATTTTAGTGAAACTTTTTTCCTAAGATTGTTCAATTAAAATCAATTGACTATTTTGTAGCAAGAAAATATTGTACATTACTGTCTAACCTCAAAGCCAGTTAGATGAAATGAGCCTTTTGTTCTTTGAAAACATGAGATTAAATTTGCATTATTTTAATGCTTGTAAATAACATTTTTGAGAGGCAGGCATGCAAATCTGTTTTTCTGCCAATTAATATATCTTCCTTAATTGTTAGTACTTTTTAAGGGGAACATGATGCAGCCTGTCTTAATGATTACTGTGCTTCAGCAATGTTACAACAAAAACAGAACAACAATTAACATTGTATATTGGACAACTGCCACGAAAACAAACAAACAAGAACAGAGGTGAAAACATTGTGGCATCTTAAAGGCTGCTTCTTTAAAAACATTATAACACCTATAAGACTAATACAGTGGTGCCTCTACTTATGAGTGGCTCTACTTATGAGTAATTTGACTTAAGAGTAGAAAACCATTGTTGTTTAACTGCTGCCTTACAAATTTTAGATGCGGTCTGCTCTACTTACATTTCTTTTTATTTTTTAATTTTTTTTTATAAATTTTAGATAGGCTGCTCTACTTACAAGTTGTTCAGATCATGAGTATGTATTCAGAACTGATTAAACTCCTTAAGTAGAGATACCACTGTACTTAATTCAGTGTGAGCTTACAAATCCTCTTCTTCAGACACATAAGAACATATAAGAACATAAGAAGAGCCATGCTGGATCAGGCCAAAGGCCCATCTAGTCCAGCTTCCTGTATCTCACAGTGGCCCCACCAGATGTGTCTGGGAGCGCACGAGACTAGAGATCTGTCTCTTGCAACCACAGCCATACTATATGGGATACAGGAACCTAATATATTAGACTTTTTTTCTGTATGTGATTTGTCATTGTGAGGAAAGCACACTTTTATATGGAACTGAGATTGGGCAAATTATACAGGTATACAGAATCCTGTCTCAAGGACTAGAAGTAGACATTATAGATAGCATGTAATTAGAAACAAATGCCTGTTAATGTCTGAGAGAAGTGGCTGAGGCTGCACCTGGTGGCTGCAAAATCAAGCACCAAAAGAGTACCCTGCTTGAGTCTTGAAGACTAAAAACAAAATGATGTAAGTTGATTTGCTGACCATTGGTAATGAAGAAAGCTCATACTGCTGTGCCACTCATATACTTTCATTTAGTAAAGGATTTCCCCATTCTAATTGTGGATGTCATAGGAACATAAGAACATAAGAAGAACCATGGTGGATCAGGCCAAAGGCCCATCTAGTCCAGCTTCCTGTATCTCACAGTGGCCCCACCAAATGCTTCTGGGAGCGCGCAAGACTAGATATCTGTCTCCTGATACCACTCCCCTGCATCTGGCCCTTGAAGTACCCCAGTTTTAAGCCTGGAGATTATGCATCTCCATCATGGATGAATCATTTAGTTCTAGAGGGGGAAATGGTATTTCATAACAAAAAGAAACAAAATGTGTCCTACTGTTTCATTAGGCAATTTGTTGTTCATGAAGCAATTTGTTACCTAACAAAACAACAAAATGGTGTTTCATTTTTTGTTTTGTGACCATTTCTAGTTAAAATACTTCTGGAACAGGAAGGTTTTTACCTGGCAACAAAATGCCATTAATGTGGGTACCATGCAGATCTCACTTGGGAGGGCATTCCATAGTCTGGGGGCAGCTGTTGACCAACTTATAAACAGCTGTGTTATGTCTACAAGTCATCCCTCTCAGCTCCTTGAGGGATGGCTTTGTGGTGTTTACCCCTTGGTGATGAATAGTTTCTGAGAAGTATCTGTATTGATTGGTTAGTTGGTTGTTTACCAATGGGAGAGTTTGGGGGAGGACCCCAAGTGATTTGAAGGCTCAGCCCAGCACTGTATTGGTCAGATAGGGACTTACACTTACTGACTAAGTGATAGATAGGAACTTGCATTGATTGAGAGTCTGAGAGAGTCTGAGAGAGAGTCAGATAGGGTCTGACTGAGGCCGCTATCTCATGATGGGGAAGATCTGTGATTGTGAAAGTCTGTCTTTTCTCCTTTCCTGGTCATGTGACTGAGGATGTGGGTTCTCCATTCCCACATACAAGGAAATTTTTAAAAAATATAAAAGCACCTGGGGAAAAATATATATATGTTCCCCCCAGCACCGATCAGCTGGCCTTCGGTGCTTTTTTTAAAAAAAATCCCTAGCACCGACCAGCTGACCCTGGGGCTGGTTGGCACTAGGGAAAAATAATAATTTAAAAAAGCAATGAAGGCCAGCTGATCAGCACTAGGGGGGAATAAAAATATATATATATTAAACAAACAAAAGCGCCGACCAGCCCCAGGGCCAGCTGGTCAGTGCTAGGAAAATATCTATCTATCTATCTATCTATCTATCTATCTATCTATCTATCTATCTATCTATCTATCTATCTATCTATCTATCTATCTAAAGTGCCGAAGACCACATGATCAATGATCAGCCTAGGGGGGAATAAAAATATTTTTTTAAAGTGTGGACCAGCCCCTTTTTTGTAACCTGCTGCTCATAGCAACTGTTGCATGTTATGGGAAATCCTGCATCTCATTCCAAGCACTTGTACTTCATTGATTGCTTTTCTATAGAAAAGAGCTTTTGCTTATGAGTGGCTCTACTTATGACAAATATATCTAGTCTTCCTTGCTGTGTTTAACATGTGGTTGTAAACTAGAGATGGGCACAAAACAGAAATATAGTGTTTTGTTTTGTTTCATTTCGTTTCAGTCTTCATTTTATTTCATTTTGTTAATAATGGAATTTTTAGAAGAATTTTTTGTCATTAAATGAAATACTTCATAAGGCTATAAATAATGGGGAGCTTTCCTTTTTTAGATTTAACAGGGAGCCCACTGCCCTAAATCAAAGACTCTCAAACCTTCCAAACAATTTGCTTTCAAGCAAAGAACCCTCTGTAAGCAAGTTAGAAGCCTAATAGCTAACTGCTGCACACAGAGATTGGGGAGATAAACACAGATGATCTGCAGGGAGGGAAGGCAAGAAAATATTTTTAAAAATAACCAGACTACTGAAAAATTGA
Source organism: Phrynocephalus guinanensis (assembly GCA_037367245.1). Taxonomy (NCBI): domain Eukaryota; kingdom Metazoa; phylum Chordata; class Lepidosauria; order Squamata; family Agamidae; genus Phrynocephalus; species Phrynocephalus guinanensis. Next base: position 54,273,621 of record CM074741.1, on the reverse strand, counting down.
ACAATTTATCTTGTAAATTACTTTGGTTCTTTTCTCGCAGAGCAGGTCAAAATCTATACAGTATGTCAAATTATTTACTGTCCATTACAGTTTCTCAAGAAAACTTGTCTGTGAATAAGAGTCTGATTTCCTCTTTCCACAAATGTGTTCCTCTGAAAACTTATGTACTGGGCCTAGAATAGCAGACTTTTTATGAAGCAATCTGAGGTTGTATTTCACACACATACACATAAACACACACACACACACACACACACACACACACACACAGAGAGAGAGAGAGAGAGAGAGATGATACTATGATATATGTGTTGTTGCCTTTTCAAAATGCCATTCATTTTATTCAAAAAGTTTAAAAAGGAAAATCACACCACCACCCTAAATGACAGCTGTGAGAAAAGGCAGGGAGGGTGTTATATTGATTCTATGGGTTCCATCCCCACAAGGCATTACAGATCTAGCACAGCCTGGATGAGGAGAAAGGCAGGGGCTATCTCCCTTCCATTCCCCCAACCTTCCCCACAATGTTCTTCTATCAAACTGCAGATGTACATGGCTGTTGTTGGTGCCTCCTCATTCCTCATGAGTAAACCACACTAACCTTGCTCATGAGTAAACTGTCATTCCAAATACCTTTGCGAACCCTTCTGCTCAATGGACAGGCCCTAAGGTACTGTATGTCACATGGCATCTAGTTCTGCCCTTGATCCTCTTTTATTCCAGTGCAAGATTTTGCATTCATTCTCCAGTGTCTCCACTAGATGCCAGTACTGTAGTTGAAACAAAATAGATTGGATTTAATTTCAGCAACTCCTCTGGCCATTTCCTTATTGTTATTGAGCAGTGCAAAAAGCTACATTTCAGCTTGGTGTATTTAATTTGGAATCAATAATATCCACCCTAGCGCCATGTAAAGCAGCAAGTCAAAAAAATGTTAACTGTTTCTAATATTAAAAATCAAATTAAAGTCACATTTCCCCGACATTTCTGAGTAAACATCATTAAGAATGCATTTCCATCCTCACCCGTACCTCAAGCAGGCCTATCTTTTCCAAAATGCCTCCTGGCTGCAATATGCATTACTGAGAAGGGAAACAACACATTGCTCTCATTTTTGGTGAGCTACAGCAAAGCTTGATCCTCGCTTTCTGTGAAATATTTTAGCATGACATTTTTCTTGGGAAATAATTTATGAAACAATCCATTTCCAAAACATCCTTAGCTGCACACTTCTTGGCATTTCAGAAATTCGGTGACAAAGAACTTGAGGCAAGAAAGGGAAAACTAAAAAGCTTAAGGTGCCATTGTGCTTCATCGGTGATATTGGCCATGTGTCAAAAGAATGAAGGGACACAATTAAATAAACATTGCTACCAATTAAGGTGACTGTCATCTGACAGTTATTGTCTGCCGGCCATTTTGCAATGCATTTGTGAATATTCATGTATACATGGAACCAATACTATTGACCAACTTATAAACAGCGGTGTTTGTTTATCAAATGTGATCTAATACTCTCTGCATTCTTAGGGTTGATCATTAATCACCACATTTCTTTGCCTGGGGGGAAAACGTCTATACATTACTTGCAAATTTGGATAGATGTTCACATGAATAAATCATTACTACTGTTTTTGCTATATGCCATGAAGTTGTCTCTGACTTACGTTGATTCTATGAATGAGTGACCTTCAAGTGTCATGCCTTAGACAGCCCTGAAAACTCAGGGCTGTGTGTGTGTGTGTGTGTGTGTGTGTGTGTGTGTGTGTGTGTGTGTGTGTGTGTTTGCGCACGTGTGCATGCCATCAAGTTGATTTGGGTCTCCAGATCTTCCTGGACTACAACTCCCAGAAATCCTGGCCAGCACAGCTAGAAGTGATGACATCTGGGAGTTGTAGTCCAAGAACATATGTGGATGCCATTTTGGGGGTCACTGCTCTAGAGGCACAGCGGGGATTCGATATCTCCACCTCTGGCTCTGTAGCCCTGAAAACTCAGGGCTGTGACTTCCTTTGTAGGATCAATTAATCTCACATTTGCCCTTCCTTTCTTTCTGCTGCCTTCAACCTTCCCCAACATTATTATCTTTTTCAGAGAATCTTGTCTTCTCTATATGCCCAAAGTACGACAGCCTCTGTTTCATCATTTTTGCCTACAGAGATAGTTTAAGCTTGATTTGATCTAGGATCCAGTTGTTTGTTCTTTCAGTTATTTTGACTTTCTGTGCTTTCTGTCATCTGTATACCTTAAATTAGGCTGATACTTCATGTCCCTCTCGCTGCAGTTTGCAGCCCCGCTGGAGACCGGTTCGAAGGAACGGAACCTCAAGTCCCTGTGGGGTCAAGCCGAGTTCACCCCGACCACGCCCCCTGAACTGCACTCCAAGCGGGTTGAAAGATTCCCGTCCTAGAGCTCGGGAATCTTTTCAATCTGCTTCTCGATCCGCCTCCCAGGGGACGTGCGGTTCCTCTTAGCCCACACCGAGAAAATACTTAGTGCGATTACTTTTTTTTTTGGTTGAGAAGGGGGGAGGAAGATCGGTATTTCGATGTATCGAACGACAGGAATTATAATGCCTTTTATGAATCCATTTCCTCCGCTTATCGACCAAGATTCTTCCTCGAACAGTTCACCCTGTTTTGTGTTTGTTCCTTATTGCCAGGTAAGGATAGAGGATGTGCGGTTAAAGTACTGCCGGTTTCAATCAGCATGCCTGTGAGTACAGAGAAACAGGGGCAGAACCGGCATTAGGTCACGTGACTAAAACTGATTTCAACACAGAGGCAAGTTCACCTTGGCTCAAGGAAGGACGTGAAGTAACCGTCTTAGTGATATTTCTTCCACCAATTTTCAATTGAACATTAAGGGAATAAAATTCACCCTTGTCTGATACCTTTGCCCATAGGAAACCATTCTGTCTCTCTATGTTCTAACCTAATCATACCTTCTTGTATATAATGCAGGGTGTGCATCATGATAATCAAGTGCTGAGGCACCCCACTTTCTTCCAGAACAGCCCATAGTTTCCCCTGATATATGGGGACATAGGCTTTGCTAGTAGTCTATTAAGCACAGACTGATCTTCTTCTGAAATTCTTTAGTGCACTTCAGTAGCCAGTAGATATTTGTAATGTGATCTCAATGCCTCTTCCTTTTCAAAATCCAGATGAGTCATCAGATATTTCTCACTCCATATAAGGTTAATTAAGCCTTTGTTGCTCCAATACTTTGAACATCTCTTTGCTCACATGGGAAATTAGAGGAATGGAGCTATAGTTACTACTCTGTGGTCCATTCTTCTGTTTTCCATATTTGTTACCATAGTCTTGTTAGGATTTTCACACATCCAGCCTCTAGGTTAAAATAGTTGTATTAGTATCTCACCTCCCTCTGGTGTTTTATTTTTTTCAGTGCTTTCAGAGCAGGTTTTACTTCATCTTCTAGAACAGTAGGTTTGTGATAGGATTCCTCTTCAAAGGAGTCTGTCAAACTTTTATCTTATATTTATGTCTTCAGCATACTGTTTTTACCTTCTCTTTATTTTCACCTGGTTACTGTGCTTCCCTGTTGGTCTTTCAGCATTCCTAATCTAGGCTCAAATGTCCCATTGATTTCTTGGGTCTTCTTATTTTCCCCTTGCATTTTTCTCCTCTATTTCTTTGCATGTGCTATTATAATAGTTATCTTTGTCTCTATGTGACAGTTGCTGAGAAGTTGCATTCAGAATTCAGACTTTACTTCTGTCACCTTTCACTTAGTTTCTCTCCTGACCATAACAATTTTAGTTGTTTCTTCTGTTCATCCATCTGTGATTTTTCTTTTGTTTTTACTCAGACATTGTCTTTTCCATTGCTCTCTAATAATACTGTATATTTAGTTTCAATCCACATTTTTAATTCACAGTCAATGAAGTTTAGTAATGAAAATATGTTATTTATATGGTCTTAAATTCATGTGAAATGTTGTTTGCATTGTACTTTGGCACTATTTTTTTAATGTTCTTCAGCATTATTCTAATGTTTGATATTAATAAGTCATCATGGGCAGTACCACAAAGAGCTTCTGCTTCCAATTACATAGTCTATTTGAATTCTATATTGACAGTCTAATGGTTCCCACATATAGAGCCATCAGTTTAGTTGTTTGAAGTTTGTATTTGCAATAGATGGATTGTTGGCTTTATAGAACTCTATGAGTCAATTTCTTGCTTTGTTTCTGACCCCTAAACCCAATTTTGAACATTTGTTTCTCCTTTGTTTCCAATTTTTGCATTCCAATCTATGATTATAAGCAGGCATGTCCAAACTTCGGCCCTCCTGATGTTTTGGACCACAAATCCCAAAATTCCAAGCCTGCATTTCTAATGGCAAAGGACTGTGGGAGTTGTGGTCCATAACATCTGGAGGGCTGAAGTCTGGACATGCCTGATTATAAGCATACTGTATTTTGGTATGTGATCAATTTCCTTCTTGATGCTTGCATGAAAGCTTTCAATTTCATATTCTTTGGCATGTGTAGATAAAACACAGACTAAATGATGGTTATGTTGCTAGTTTTTTCCATGTCTGATTGATATCATTCAGTCAGACCTGGCATTACAGCCCCTAACTGCCTATGCTAAATCTTGCTGAATATTCAGGCATTCAATTTCTTGCGTTGCAGTTTCCAGTTTATCTTGATTCACCCTTCTCATATTCCAATTGTGCGTTATCTGTTCGCTTCATGAAACACATCTGCATTGTCTTTCCTGTAAACACTTTCTTAAAGTGGTAGGAAGTTGTTGTGTTCACTGAGATTATTTAATATGTTTTATTGCAGAGTGCAACAGCCTAGCACAGAATGTATGACTTTTCAGAAGGAGTTGTTCTATGAAGGAAATATTTATAGTAGAGATGGGCACGACTTAGCGGTATTCCCGTTTCCGTTTCCGTTACTCGTTTCCGTTACTCTACGGAAACGGTAACGGGAATCACTGCCCCAGACTTCGAGCTCGAACCGACGAACGAACAATTTGGTCTGATTTGTCGTGCTCGTTACTTGCATCGCGCAATGCCAAGCGGCACAGAAAAAAAGTTTTTAAAAGTTAAAAAAAAAAACCGATTTCCGGCCCTAAAAGTAGGCGAAAACTGTCTGAGGGCACCTACCAGGCCAGAAGGGTGTTTTATTTGGGGGGGGGTTCCCCGCCCCCCTCTCCTTGGCTATTGCTACTGCTGCACTGCTGGTACCAGGCTGGGAGGGCGCATCCATTTGCCATGCAGTGCGGGGGATCCAAAATGGCGACCGCAATATTTTTTTTGAAATCGTTGCCCAAAACCCCACCAAAGCACCACAGAAACATGCGAAAATTAGCTATTTTAAATGCTTGAATTTTTACAGTAGCAGCAGTGGGTTTTTCTTGCAAAAAAAGTCTCCGTTGATTTTACTTTATTTTATTTTATTTTATTTTTTTTTACACCTGCGCATTCGCAATGATGGGCTCGCCCATGGGAGTGGACCATGCAAAGTTTTGGAGCCATTCCACCAATCGCATGGCCAGGTTTTGCTGACTGTACCAGGCTGGGAGGGTGCATCCATTTGCCATGCGGTGGGGGGGGGATCCAAAATGGCGACTGCAATATTTTTTTTTTTGAAATTGTTGCCCAAAACCCCACCAAAGCACCACAGAAACAAGCGAAAATTAGCTATTTTAAATGCTTGAATTTTTACAGTAGCAGCAGTGGGTTTTTCTTGCAAAAAAAAAAAGTCTCCGTTGATTTTATTTTATTTTATTTTATTTTTTTACACCTGCACATTTGCAATGATGGGCTCTCCCATGGGAGTAGACCATGCAAATTTTCAACCAATCGCATGGCCACTTGGCCAGGTTGACCACAGACACTTCTGGGATGTGCCAATCGGGCATAAACAGCCCACTAATCGTAGCCCAAACCCGAACCCTAAGCCTAACCCATACGCCAGTACACTGTCCTTCTAAGTGGGTCAGAGAGGCACCCAGATGCACCCCAATACTCACCGTAACCTCACCCGTAACTAGCCTAACCCTAGCCGTTGCGCTAAGCCGTCTTAACCCTAAGCCAGATCTACTTGCATTGCACTACATGCAAGTACGTGAGACACAGCGGGTGCAAAGAGTCTGCCAGTCCGTCACTTGTGGCTCTGGCTGACTCCTGCAGCTCCCTCCAGGAGCCCGCTACCCCCTCCCCAAACCAGTACTAACGACAACGAAAAAACGAAAAAACGAACCGACTAATTTTTGCAAATTTTTGCAAAAAACGGAAACGAGCCGAAACGGAACCGGCCCGACTAACGACAACTCGAAAAAAATTTTTTTTCAAGTCGTGCCCATCTCTAATTTATAGCATAATACAGGATGTGTGTGTGTGTGTGTGTGTGTGTGTGTGTGTGTGTGTGTGTGTGTCGTTACAGTCGTGACCAACTCTTTATGACTCCATATCCATGGAGTTTTCTTGGCAGGAATACTGGAGTGGTTTGCCAGTTCCTACTCCAGGCGCCTACAGCACCTGGTATTCCTTGGAGGTCTCCCATCCAAGTACTAACCAGGGCCGACCCTGCTTAGCTTCCGAAATCAGGCAAGATCGGATGTGCTTAGGGCATCTAGGCAGCTATAATACAGGATAACGAAGCTTAAATCTAACAACAGATCTTCCTTTGCCCTAGCTTCAATAGATCTAGCACACCTTGCTGTCTAACTAGGAGTAAGAAGAAGAAAGAGGAAGTATTTTCAGGGGCAGAATTTGGAAGGAAGCCTTAAGAATATCTACAGGCAGGTAGATCTAGAAAAACTGAGAGGAGAAAAGTAATTGAACAATTTCTTTGCCTATTACACTCATCTTCCCCCTCTATATTGATGCAGATTATTTACTACATAATTTGGTATTCTGTTCCAGAAGGATGCCCTGCCTGTGGGCTTTGCATAGGCAGTTTGTCGTCCATAGTAGGAACAGATTGTTGGACTAAATATGTATTTGATTCAGTCAAGCAAAGCTCTCCATATGTTCTACTCTGTGGTGTGATGGGAAGCCTGGGATTTGCATGTGTGTCTGTGTCTGTCCGTGTGTCCTTTTGATAGAGAAATCTTTATTTTATCATCTCAGAATTAGGAGAGGAGCTTTTAAGGTTGTATATAATCAGAGGATAAAGGAAGAGAAACACAAGCTACAGTAAATACAAAACTACAACCAAAATATATGATCCAAGAGTGCTTGTGAGATTCCAGCTCAACAATTACTAGAAACTTGGAGGAGGAGAAAGTAAATATCACCACCTAACACAATCAAATTTCCACTCAAATAAAAATAAGGAACAGGAAAAGAGAACTGGTCTAAGCTATTAAAAATCAAGACAAAAGATTCAGATCACTCATGGCAAACAGTAACCACCAAAATATTAACTGAGGGCGTTTATACACGACCCCTAAGCTCCGCCGCAAATGGCTGCAAGCTCCGGACCTTAAAAATGTTTACCCACCAGCTCCGGAGTTTGCAGACAATTAAGTGCACCCACTTTAGCGCGACCCAGCGCACTTTTCTTGTACCTGCTTTTGATGGTGAAAAATATTTGATGCGGAGAGTGCCTGAGCTCTCCTCGCTTCTTTCTGTTGTTTTTCTTTTGCCTCCGCCCCTTAAAGAGGAACCAGGAAGTAAACAGAGGTCGGAGCAACCTCCACCGGCACTCTAAAATAAATAAATAAATAAATAAATAAATAAATAAATAAATAAATAAATAAATAAATTTTAGTCTTGATTTGTACTCATATTTAAAACAGCACCAAATCATCCTTTAACTATTTTCTAAAATTCATTTGTTATGAAAACACCCTGAAACAGTAAGAGAGAGAAGTAAAGTTTTCAAGGATATTACTGATGCCTGACTTAAATAACTGGGTTGGTAATATCTTGCAACTGATTCCCTCAGAGGCTGAACTGGGTCCGCTGATAATTAGCATTTAGTTGTGTCTGATTAAAGACATTTGCTGCATTATTCTCTGACTTTAATGTCATTTGAAAGCATCTCTGTTCCTCTGTTCCTCATGTCTCTTAAATAATAAATAACAGAGGGCAAAGAAATAAATTCAGAAATACATGCTGGTTAACGTTAAGAAGAACAGTATAGGAAATATGCTGTAGGCTTCCTGATATTTTTTTTAAAATACTTTATTATCAAAGTCTATGACTCATTATCTTAGTAGAGTAAGAAACCACACACATTTAAAGGAGTCCAAGGCAAGTGATTAGTACAATAAGTTGTTTTACCCAAGTTTTACAAGAGGTAGCTGTGTTAGTCTTTGCAAGTATATCAGGAAAAATCCAAACAAAAAACTGAACAAAGAAACAAAAAAAAGCAAATAGAAACATGTCACACCTTTAATGTGACATGTTTTAGCCAAGCATATAGTGTAAGATTTTTTTTCTGAAAGTGCTTCTGATGCCTGTGGCTAGAATGGAATATTTTGGCCTTTGGCTCAGAAAACCAACATTTAGAGGACACTGAAATCTAGAGGTGAATCTGCTGATGAACTTTAGAAAAATAAATGGCAATACCTCCTGGATTTGTTTACTTTCACCACAAAGCTTGAAATTGTCTTTTATTTCTTTTTTTGGCGGGGGCAGAATACTGCATCCTCATTCCTCCTTGGGAGGGGGTTATGTTCTTATTCTCATGGATAGAGATGGGCATGAATTTAAAAATGGATCACAAAATTCACAAAAATTTGCTAGTTTGTCTATTTGCATAGATGCGAATAGAATACTTCTGATAAATACACATCATTTTTGGATTTGTTGATTTATTGGCATATAAAATCTCTTCTACAATGTCTCAAAGCTTGGTGAAGGCTGGGTTTTGAACATCTGATTTATACACCCAAAACCTCCCCAGGTACCTAGAGACAATAAAATAACAGAGAAGCTTTCTCTGCCTCTCATCTGCAATTACTCCAAGTTTCGTGAAGGTTAGGTTCCCCTAAGCGAGCTCCTGCTGTTAACCCCAGCTCTTGCCAACCTAGCAGTTTGAAAGCAAGTAGATAAATAGGTACTGCCACAAAAAGTGGGAAGGTAAAACAGTGTTTCCTTGCAGCCATGCCAGGCACATGGTCACAGACTTGCACAACAGTGGCTCTTCGACTTGAATACAGAGATGAGCACTGCCCTGAGAGTCAGATTTCACTAGCACACATATGCAAGGGGAACCTTTAACTTTTTAAAAGCCAGTTGCTAAAGGGCACTTTGGAGGTGGGAGTGGGGTGGGGTGGGATTTAATGGGTATGTAACTAAGATGTCCGAAACTCAATCTTTACCAAAGAAGACTGGGTTCTTTGTTAGGATTTTATATGACTATATTATCTTCTAGTTCCTCTGTTTATGAACTATGAATCCCACTCTCAGTAGTCAATACAGGCAAACACTTATTTATCACTTAAATATTTATCCTCTTACAGGAATGTACAGAACTCTTCTAGATAGCAAAAAATATTGCATAGTCATACAATAAAACAGATCAGTACTGTAACCTTAGGAATTTAATAAAGATTTAAAATGCAAATGAAATAAAAGGTCTAAATCCGCAAAGTTGTACCTGGAGCTGTTCTCTTTTTTTGTGCTGGAACTGTCTAACTATAATTATATATTGTTAGTTTAAACACTCTTTTTGCAGAGAATCAAAGGGACAAAGGGTGTTACACTGGTTTCTAGGGCAAAAGAGAGAGAGAGAGAGAGAGAGAGAGAGAGAGAGAGAGAGAGAGAGAGAGAGAGAGAGAGAGAGAGAGAAAAAAAACAACTCCAGGTACAACTCGGGGAATTAAGCAACAAACACACACACTGCTTTGCATAACAAAAGGTGTAACTTTCATGACACTTTAATCAGCGAGTAAAGAATCACCATTGAGATTCTCAAGTACCAGTTGGTATGCTGAGCAGAAAAGTGCTGTGGGGACTCTTTACTTGCTGAGTCTGACAACAAAGGAGTGAAAGTTATGCCTTTTGTTATAAAAAAAACACCAGGATCTGAGCCATTGCATGTAACAGGTGATATTTTTGTACACTTAAAGGTTTCCTTCATTTTTGCACCTGCACTTGTGTTTATCTTCTTTTTTGTCCATTAAAAAAACTATTTCCCTTCTCTAACTCACATGGGGCCAAGTAGTACTTTTATAGCTCTTTCAGTTTTGTTAAGAGGAAAAACTGGAAATAGGTTTAAAAAATATTCTCCTCATGCCTTCTTGACAAGCAGGCATAGTCTTCTGCCATGATGTATTTAATTTATCAGAAGCTTATGCAAAGAATCACATAAGAGGGATTAGTTGCTAAGAATATGTTTAGTTTTACTTCTTAGGCCCCTAGCTCACCTGGGGGAAGATCCGGATATTGTGAAAGTACAGCTTTTCTTCTTTCTTGGTCACATGACTGAAGATGTGGGATCTTCATTCCCACATACAAAGATTTTTTTTAAAAAAAAGTGCCATTCAACCCCACAGCCAGCAGGTGGCAATAGGAAAAAATGAAAAATAATTTTAAAAAAAACAGCGCTGACTGCCCGAAGGCCATCTAATCAGCACTGGGGGGAAGGGAAATTAAAAAAAAAATTAAAAGTGCCAACCAGCCCCAGGAGCTGGTGGGGCTAGGGGGGGAAAAGCAGAAAACCGGATCATATGCGAGCTCCCACGGACTTCTGGCTCGCTGTCTGTGAAGATTCTCAGTCATGCAGGTGAGTTTATCTGGAAGTTGAGTCATGGCTACTGGACTTCTTTTTTGAGAGATAGAAATGTTTCACTGTTCATCCAAACAGCTTCATCGGTCTGAATACAGCTAGTGCAAATCCTCCATTAATTATTAAATAAGCCACATTGATATTATAGTGTGAAACTCAACCCATAGCTCATTGAATTCAGTGAATTCAGTCATTTAGTATGGGTAATGTTCTGAAGGTGGGTATGGGTAATGTTCTGAAGTATGGGTAATGTTCTGAAGCTTTGACCTCTTGTCATCCTGGCTTGAATTAGGCTCATAAGATGAACAGTGGCCTAAATAGGCTTGTTAGGGAGACAATAGTAACCTTAGCCTTAAGGTGAACAATGGCCTAAGGTGCTGAAACCTATCAAGAATGGCTCCTTAGATATGGCCTTGGTGGTGAAGGCTTTTTGATTTTCCTTCTGGCTCGCATTTTTACTCAGCAAAAAATTCTCAACTTCTCCAGTAGGTCATGGAAAACTTGCCAAAGAGGGCATAACCATTTTTTGTTAAGCCCAGTGGCCGTGGGGACAACATTTTTGGAAACGCTTTATCTTGAAATTTAATCAGCATTTTAAAGGGCGTGTGATAGAGCCTTATAGTTGCATTGTTTTGTTCACATAGAATCCAGTCTTAAATCTACAAAAAAAAGCATGCTCATTTTGAATAGGCTTTCTAAGACAACTAAGTGTAAGTCATGCAGTAACGTCAACTTGGTGGCATGAAAAGTACAATGATCACATAGTACTTTTCAGTGCCAAATTGTTTGACATAAGAACATAAGAACAGCCTTGCTGGAACAGGTCACAGCTCATCCAGTCCAACATTCTGTCTCATACAGTGGTTCACCATGGACATAGATTGCCAGTCAGGGAACAGTGAAATTTCAGAGGTAGTAATGGAGGAACTTCCTTCTGCTTGATTCAAAATTAGCTCTGGAGCATAGCTTTTTCAGCATAGCTTTTTCTCTGAAATCCCATCTGCTTTCGAAGACTTCCACCTCCTGGGGTCTGTAGTTCAAAATAATATTGTTTCTGAGTTCTAATTGCTGTCTGAACCTTTTGGTCATCATCTGTTTCATGATGTAGGCAGATTGGATTAGGCCAGCCATTCTCAGTGGATAGCAAATGGCCCTTGGAGACCCTGACACAATTGAAGGGGAGCACAGACTGGAAACAGTTCTTCACATACCATTTTATAAGGTTCATTATGTGTCTGATACAATCCTGATTTGGCCTATATTGTTTTCATATTGTGCTTATGGCCGTGGCAAAAAAAATAATGGTTGAGACTAGCTGGTTTAGATTAATTTTATTACAGCCATAACCCATTCTTTGAAGACAGAAATATCACAAATTCACCAAAGTGGTACCACAAAAAGAAATATTATCTACAGCAGGCATGCCCAAACTTTGGCCCTCCTGATGTTTTGGACCACAACTCCCAGAATTCTAAACTTAGATTGCCAATGACAAACAACGGTGGGAGTTGTGGTCCAAAACATCTGGAGGGCCGGAGTTTGGCCATGCCTGATCTACAGTTTGCTACTGGAACAGGTTTACATTTTCCTTTGGGCGACATGATGTTTCTCTCCTAATTTGGCTGATGGGGTGCTTTAACCAATGGCTTCCTGATATATCCTGAAACACAGAATTTTGCCACATTGATTCTAATTTCACTTGAGGAGTCAGAAAGGAGCAAGGAGTTAAAATACTAGTCAGATTTGATTTGAATTTCTTTTTTTAAAAATGGTATGGAATATCAACCTCAGATATCCTTGTAGTATATAGAGGAAGCAGTTTAGAAGGACATGGTCAACAGTTTCCACCTTGTCAGGTTTGCAGAGGCAGAGACATTGGTTGTATGGGACACATGAACGAGGTCCTCCAAAGACTTCAGAAGGAAGCACATTGATTTGGGCTAAAGTGAATGCTTTGTGGTATTTAGTGATTTCTGTAGGTAGTCTGGCGGGATGAAGATTAATTCCTCACCACAGGATAGTATGAGTCATGGCCTCTGTTCATCTGAAGGGCAAAGGTCATTGACTAATGTATACAAACCTGTTCAAGATATCAAGGAACACTGTTTAAGCTTTGGTACATCCTTCTTGGCACAAATATTTATTACAAACCACTGCAGTGACCATTGAAGAAGAGTGGTGTATGGATTTTGAAAAAGAAAATAAATTGTGCAAACAGCATTCATTATATGTTTTAAAATGCATTGTTTTTCTAGCAAAACAACAATGTTGTATCTTTGGTCTACTGGGAGAAAGAATGATAGGAGACACAGTATGAATTGGTAGAGATTAAAGGGGATGATTTTAGCCATATGTTCCAGATGTCTTTGGTGGGAGGATGATTGGTTTATGCTTCTGCACATTGTAGATTGAGTTTAATCAGGCCTGAGACCTTGTCGAGCATTTAAGAGTGACAAATGGTTTCAGAAGGAGCAGACCATTTGTGCGTGGGTGGATGGAATCCGACTATAGAAATGTTCACAGTGCCCTTGAATTAGGACAACAATTACATTGAGCATCATTTCCCCCTCTCTTTTGGAATTGAACAGCATTAAGGAATCAGTACATGAAACACCCTAGACTCATTACTGAGCTGGAGCAAAAGGGGGGGCACTCATAAAACTGATTGGCTCAGATGGATACTGACGCTATGATGATGAATGCTATTCCTTCACATTTTGAAAAGTAAATTCAGGACTGAAGCACCTTGTGACCCTGCTTTGCCTCCAATATTGTGTCAGTTCTATAGTCAGATACACCTGACCAGTTTTTTTACACTAGCTGAAGTACGTGTTGTTTGTGAGAAAGGAGGAACTAGCTTTCATCTCACAGACACGTGTGGGCAGAGACTAAAATGGTGTGTGAAGGCAAGTAGTTGGGAAACACAGCTGGATAAAGCTTCCCTGCCCTCACCCTGGCATCTTTGGACAAACTGATTTAACCACCCATCCACTGTGGGTCCTCTGCAAGAGTAACTGGTCACTTAAGGAGCCTGATAGGATTGTTTGGTTTTTCCTTCCCCAGACTGGCATATTGAACACAAGGTGGGTGGGATGTTTTTGCCTATCCTGCACTGATAACTCATGGGAAGCATATGGGCGGATCCAGGGTGAGCCATGATTAAAGTGGTCACACTGGTGAGTAGTGTGGAATGGGAGATGTTTAGTGGTGAGTTCGAAAGGGGCAACCAGGGATGCCTCGATATCACTGCCCAGGTCTGGGGGGTGGGGTGGGACTGGCCTCGGCTGACACCCATGTAAGGTCATGAGGTTTGGGGTTCAGTGGCCTGGAAAGATTGCCCAGTGTTCAGTGGCTAGAAATGGGATTTATAGAAGACAGCATGGATTGAGGACTGGGCACTTGTCCATGTCAAGGTAGGAGAGGATGTCAAGAGGGAACCTATGGCAGGAGATGGCAGGATACAGTTTAAATGTTAAACCCATCACAAATGTCTCATCTCATTAGTTGGGCAATGCCCATTTGCTCCTGCCACAAAAGTGCAGAGTTCCCTCCACTTCTTCCTCCTCCACACTAGTGTGGCCATCTGAGATCAAGATGCCTGGTCATGCAGGATTCCATGAATTAAATAGACTCATTTGTACATGGATCTACACACACCGGCATCTCTTCTTAGGCAGCTGCACTGGCCTGAGGAGGATAAGGCCTTAGCTAGAAGGAGTTATGAGGTAGATAAGGCAAGGTCAGTAGTGCAGTTTCGCCATTCCTTTCTTCATATAACACACAAAACCTTCTATGTATGGGATGAGCAGCAATGTGCAGTCTTTTGCTAGAAGGAAATGTCATCCCAAAGTGAGCATTTAGATGCCATAATACTATCCAACTTTGGCAACATCTCACTTGGCAAAATTCAACCCTTTAAAATCATTCTTTAAAATAAAATTGTCACTCAGCAAAAACTAAAATAAAATAAAATAAAAATCCATTAGTCTTTGCATTCTGTTCTCCAGCAGAATGCTCTTACATCACAATTCTCTTGATACAATTAGTGTTTTCTCCCTCTTTATCTCATCCTCTCTCTCTCTCTCTGCTTTCAAAACAGGTCTTATAAATATTATTAGATCCCTCAGACAATTGCAAGAAGTCAAGTTTAACAATACACTAATGTTTGAATGTCATTACATTCCTGTGCTCGTTGAAGGTGATATAATTTATGAGTCCAGAATAATTGCAAAGCTTAGAATAAGCGTCAGGGACAAGGAATGTGTGGTACAGTTCTGTGGAGTATACCATATCTTTTTACTGTATCATTACTTGCACGATGACATGAAAATTGTACATAGCATTTAAAATACCTAACCTTTCACCCATCATTGAGTACAAATGCAATGTAAGGCAACACAATTTTATTTAATTATTTATGGGCTGTCAAGTGCAGGCAGGACTTAGAGTTAAACAGTAATTTGCTTAAAACCAGGGCAAAAGTCTGCTACTGCTTATATAAAATTGAATGCACATTGAAACAGTTTGTCACCCATGTAACTTCTCTGAGTACTTGCCCACTAGTTTCAGGAAGGTTCGGCTTTGTCTGGATGATCTTTGTCATATACTTTACCCCCCACCCTCATTCTGTTTTTCACATATTTGCATCATCTTCCTTGGGTCTTGATTGATGTTTCATAGCAACATGGGATATTGCCTTATAATGAATTCGGTTCTTTACAAAATCTCCAGTTTATACACGTGGACTATTGTGCCTCTGTATACGTGATACAAAACACCAGGACCTGGCCAGATATTGCTACTCAATATTGTGCTCATGTTGCCAGCATGAAAAAGGACACCACGTTTTGCATAACAAAAAATGTCCTGAATAGTGACAACCCTGATGGCCACCGTCATAGCTGAACACCCCCACATATCAGAAGCACCCTGCTTACAGAGAGTTAGCAGGTCAGGAGAAAGGACCTAGCTTCTCCTTCTCAATGTACAGCTTTTCTGTGTGCCAGCCAGGAGGTTTTTATTTATTTATTTATTTATTTATTTATTTATTTATTTATTTATTTATTTTGCAATCTGAAATATATGACTGACAACTTCTGATATGGCTGTGCCTTGTGATTTGCAAAACAGGTTAGCTCTACCATCCAATCTTTAGGCAGGTTTAAATACATAATAAATAATAGCACCAGGTAAGCAAATAGGCAAATGAAAAGCTCACATCAGGCTGGTGATTATGACTGTTCTTTAAGGTTCATCTTTGTTATCTCCCAGGGATGTGATGGGAACTTAACAATGTATTCTCATATTCTAAAATACCAAGGTGAATGGAACAGATACGTTAGTCGCATTGTTAGGCCTATGCCCAACAACCTTCAGATATTAAAGAACCTTACACTATTTCAGGTCCCATCTGCTGAGAACACATAAGAAGTCTGATAGCACCCATACCCACCACCCCAAACCCCGTCTCCATCAGTCTTCTTCCTGTCGACTTTGTCAGGGCACATTGCACTGACCCAGTGCACTGACCCAGAATTACAGGTCAACCCTAGGGCTAATTTTACTTTTCACTGCCCCTGGGAATGATGAGGCTGTGTAGTTGGTATCATCTTTCCTTTGCAGTTAATGCCTATATAATATTTAGAAGGACACCACAGACAAATATTAATAGAACAGCATCTTTATATGTGTGTAATCCAAGTAGTAGAGAAGCAGGTCCTTTTCAGCTGTTGTCCCCCAACTCTGGAATGCCCTCCCTAAGGAGATCCACCTGGCACCAACACTTTTGGCTTTTTGGGGCCAGGCAAAGACTTTCCTGTTTGGCCAGCATTTTAATTAGATTATTTGGCTGGACACATGAGCAGCAGGGTTTTATAATTTATAATTTGTTCTGTATGTTGTTTTAACTCTATTGTATTTTATAGTTTTAATAATTTTATTGTTTTATAGTTTTTAATACTTGTTGTATGTTTCCCAGAGTCCTCTTGGTAGTGGGGCGGCTAAAAAAAATCTTGTAAATAAATACATAAATATTACACTGCTCCTTGTATTTTAAGCATCAAATTTATTCTGAATTGGTTACAGGTTATGTTTAATGGTCAGGATAAATTTGTGACAGTGGGTGCTTTTACACGACCCCTAAGATCTGCTGGTCCCTTAAATTCGGACCAGAGATCTTAGGGGTTTGTTGCTTTTCCTGCGTCCCCACCCCTCCGCACTTCCTGGCTGCTGGCTGTGTGAGGGGAGGGAGTAAAAAAAGGACAAAAGAATGCAGGCTTACCTCCGGTGCTGGTGGACGCCGCCCCGTCGTTGTGATTCCTTCTCTTAAAAGGGCGGGAGGCAAAAAAACAACAGCAAAAAGAAGCGAGGAGAGCCTGGCACATCCGCATCAAGATTTTTCACCCTCGGAGAGCAGGTACCTGAAAAGTGCGTTGGGACGTGCTTAGGTTGGCGTGGTCGCACTTAATTTTCAGTAAACTCCGGAGCTGGTGGGTAAACAATTTTAAGCTCCGGAGCTGGGAGCCATTTGCGGCGGAGTTTAGGGGTCGTGTAAAAGGGCCCAGAGAGAGTAACCTTTTTTGTAGTAGCTGTTCAAAACCTCAGGCAATCCTTTGGTGAGACTGATATTGTAAATTGCAGTGATACAGCAGCAGCAGCAGCACCACCACCACCACCACCACTAGCAGCAGCAGCAGCAGCAGCAGCAACAACAACAACAACAACAACAACAACAACCTTAGATCAGCAGTCTATCCCCTATGGATCCCTCAGTCTAGCCCCTGTCTAAGAGGCAAAGTGTGCAATTGAATTTCCAACCTCTGGCTCAACATCCAGATGTCTAAAGCAGTTAAACTACTGAGATCAGTAGTGAGACATATTATACATATTGTACATAAATGCACAATTGGAAAATAAAATTAACATTCAAAATGTTCTTATCTGAGAAGTTAGACTCATGTTTTGGTTGACAAATGAAGCTTGCTCTCAAAAACCCTAAAACTTTTGTCCAATGTGAAGTAAGAAATATTTCCACTTTTCAGATAATCAGTTGCTTTCAACACCTGGGAAACTTGCTCTGAAAATGGCAGATTCTCATAGAATCATAGAATAAAGAAGTCGGAAGGGGCCCAACCCCCTGCTTAAGCCAAGTAATACAAATCAAAGGATATCTGTCAACTGGTTGTCCACATTTCTCTTGAATGTCTCCAGCATTGATGTACTCGCCACTTCTTGAGATCATTGGTTTCATTGCCATATTCTCTAACAGTGAGGAAGTTTTTCCTAATATTCAACAAACATCTGGCTTCCTGTAACTTCATCACATTGTTGCATGTCCTGCACTGTGGTGTGTCCAGCCCGTCCTCTGTATGACAGCCTTTAAAATATTTTTAAAATGGTACTATATCTCCCTTTCCTCCTTTTCTCAAGGCTAAACATGTCTAGTTCTTTCAGTCTTTTCTCATAGGATTTTGTTCCCACCCCCTAATCATTCTTCTTCTGAACTTGTTCCAAATTGTCAGCATACATTTGGAAGTGTGGTATCCAGAACTGGATATAGTACTCAAAAGAAGCCTAACCAGTGTTGAATAGTGGAGATTTGGAGACTACTTCTGTTTATGCAACCTAAAATAGTATATGCCATTTTTGTAGCCACATCAGACTGTTGCCTATATTTAGCAATGATGATTCCAAGACCCTTTCCACTTGTAATATTGCTGAGTCAAGTATCTCTATCTTGTAACTGTGTTATTTTTTGTTTCTTTTTCCTAAGTGCAGTGCTTTGTTTTTATCCCTTCTGGGTTTCATTTTGTTGTTTTCGGACCACTGCTCAAGTCTACCAAGATCATTTTGAATTTTGTCTCTATCTTCAAGACTCTAATCCACATAATTTTGTGTTGTTCATTAATTTCAGTAGGATTCACTGCCCCCCACATCAACCCACATCATGAATAAAAATGTTGAAGAGCACTGCACCCAAGACTGAGCCCCTAGGGTACCTCACGAGTTACATCTCCCCCACTTTGAGAAGAAGCCATTAATATTCCTCTCCTGAGTACAATTCTGTAGCCAGCAGTGTATCCATTATTTGTAATATACAGTATGACCCTGATGCCTGATCAAATATGTCAAATAATATGGCAAACCATTGAAGTTATGAGTTCTCAATCAAGTCACACAACAAATTGGGGTTTTCTGATCTATGTGAAATATCAGAGGATTGGTTTATCATTGAGACTTCCCAGGGAGTTTCCATGGCTGAATGGGGATTTGAATCCAGGTCTTCTGAATTCTAGTTGCCACTCTTGCCTATTACCTGGATACCACTATTCAGGGTGACAAGAGGTCAAAGTGGACTATAAAATGGAGGACTCACAACTAGCTTTCTTCAGACTGATGAAGCTGTTTGGATGAGCAGCCAACCGTTTCCATCTCTCAAGGAAAAGAAGTCCAGTAACCATGACTCAACTTCCAGATAAACGCACCTGGATAACTGAGAATTTTCATAGACTTATCTAGTGTACTATGTTCCACTGTCTCCCTAATATAGCATGCATAATACCTTAAAAATACCAAAAGCAGTGCTGGGAAAGAGGAGTTATGAACCAGATTAAGAAGATAAACAAGTTTCTGACTTATGCATGAAACAACTCATGTTCCAGTCAAAAATACAACCACCTTGAATTTTGCGCTAGTACTGCTCCTACCACCATCAAAACAAACATCAGCAAACATAAGATGAAAATCAGCATGGGGTTCTGCAGCTAATCTGTTAATGTGTCAAGACTGCAGAGCACTTTACTTAACCTAACAAGGGAGAAAGGTCTGCACACAACTCCCCTGATGCCAAATTAATGGCTTTTAAAGAGCTCTGGCTGACCTGTATTGTGTACACGGTCTTCCCAAGGTAGCAACAGGCACATAATAATTGTCTTCAGATAAGCTGTGGCATTCCTCAAGCTTTGTTATTGTTGTTACTATTAGTGTTCCTGAAACACATTCACTAGTTATATACCCACAAAGTGAGTCTCACCAGGAAACTGACCTTGAGCATCTGGCTTCTGTCAGTGTTGAAATTTTCCTCAAGTCCGCTGCTCAAGGACACTTTTGGGGGGGGGAAATTTGTGAGTGAATAACCAGGATATCCTAAACCCAATCTTCACCGAACATGAAAGGCCTGTAGAACACAGTCAGGAGAAACATCTCCAAAATTTTGGTGTCTCTAGGTACTTGGGGGGGTATTTTATATCCCAATGAATCAATTTATTTCTTGGTTTATCTACAGAAACATTTGTATTGACTTTTTTATTATGATGTAAGAGATAACCAAATTAGAAAACATTTTTTGAAAGTTGGAAACAAACAATATGTTGCTTGGTCAAATGCTTTTTATGTGAATGATCCACCAACTGGAATTCTACATGGAGAAGATTTATATACAGGAAATTCAATAACCATTTTAGGTCAATTTTTCCCATGTATTAAAATGGTAGAAATCTACAGTAACTCCGCTGTATCAATCATGTATCTTCAGATTTATTAAACCCAGGTTACTGTGTAAGAAAAATCGGTTTGAGATCAAGACATATAAACACTATTCAATTCTATAGCACTATAGAAGGTGGAAGTGCAGGCTACAGAAAAGAATACCAAGTGTGTGCAAAACCAGTTTTCTCTGAAGGAATTATAAAGAGATGCTACCAAAACATACAGACACATGTTTGGCACTGGTCATGGTTTCTAATATCTTCTTGTGGGAATAGCATCATTCACTTTTCAGAATATTTACATCTGACATTTCTGAATAGTTGCATCTCACTGAGATTATTGTAACATGCTCTTTTAACATCTGAGGTGGGAATTGGGAAATCTGGGGAAAGTAGTGTGAGAGAAGGTAGGATCCTCCTATCCACAAATAATGGTCTTGATCCTGCGTGTTTGCTTGTTTGGGAGTAGAAAAAAACCAACCATCTGGAGGGTAGAGATGTCAATATTACAAACCTCCTGCTCTCACAGAGAAGCCAGGAGAAACAACACCCTTTCTCTTCACACTGAGATTTCTCTGCATGAGTGCTTGTTTGTTTGTTCCCAGTAAAATCTCACAGGATATCTTAGAGCATTTCTTGGTTATTTTCATGGGAGAAATACCAAGCTGGAGAGGTTATAAGTTTCTGAGGAGAATAGCATATTCACTGAGAAGGATTCACCTGAAGAGACGGGGGGGGGGACTCAAGGTGCTCAGGGTCCTTACAATTTCATTGCAGAAGGGCATCTTGTTCGTACAGAATTCACCTGGAAAGAACAGGAGAAGCATCAGATTTTTCAGGCTTGTTACATTTCCTGTGTAGAATGACATATTTACTACACCGGATTTATAGGAACAGCAATTAAGGTACAAAGGGCAATGAATGAAAAACAAAGCAAGCAAACAAACAGACCAAAATAGAAATGAGACCAGGGTCTCATTTTCCCATAAACCCAAGTAGTGAGTCCCAAAATGCTATTATCTGCAGAATCATAGAGAATGAGAAATTTTGCAGGTATTTGTTGCTTCCTTACAATCAAGTATGGATTTTCCAGGCTTTTTATTTTAATTTACCACCAGAAGTTGAGATATGAATACTGTACCATGCTGAGAGAGGGACATGAGAATTCTAGTTTCTATCATTAAAATGTCATATTCCCCTTTTTTCTTCTTCTTTGTGTATTAGAAAAGCTTTCTCTGCCATCCCCATTATTTTTCAAATGCAGAAAGTTCCCCTGTAATAGAAATGCTAGATAAGGATGCATTTGTTCCCTTATCTGCTCAATCTGTATGCAGAACACATCATGATGAAAGGCAGACAAGAGTCAGGTGAAGAAGAAGTGAAAATTGGTGGAAGAAATGTCAATAATTTAAGATATGTAGATGACGCCATCTTACTGGCAGAATGTAGCAATGACTTGAAATGATACCTGATGGAAGTGAAAGAACCCAGCACTTAAACAGGCATATACTTTGAAGTACATTAAAATTATTGAAAATAACAAAGAAACAATTTAGAAAAGTGATAAGCAGTTGTGCATGCAAGGACAAAACACAGCACAGCAGAAGAACATGGCTTTGAGGCATGGCAAGGGACCCGGAAACATCAGGGGCTGGCACGTGGAGGTGCCAATCTGCTTGCAAATAGAACAGGTTCATGTAGTTCCTGGGAGAAATACATAACATAGCTTAAAAATGGATTAAAAGTTGCCCCAAGAGGACGAGCACTCAGATTCAAAACCCATATGATTTTAAATTGATTACAAACCCCCTGATCCAGGTACTAATCCATTCCAATAGTATAGCCACCCCTTCTGTCATAATCTGAGGAATCTTCTCACTCAAGGTACACTGAAAGAATGGAGTAAGGGTAACCTTAGGCCCTATCCCACATCCCTTTAAATGCAGATTAAATTTGTAGATAAACTGTGTCCAAAAATGTCATCCCCATGGCCACCAGGCTTTTTGAAAAGAAAAGACAAAGAAAACCCGGTAATGCCCCCTTAAGCGAGGTTTCCAAGACCTATTGGAGAGGCAGGGAATTTTTTGCCTCACTTAAAAAATCCACCTTTTAAAGAGGCAGACATCGTGGGATCATGTAGATCAGGCCTGCCCAAAGTCTGGCCCGGGGGCCAAATCCGGGCCGTCAGGCCATTTTGAGTGGCCCACGGCTGGCTGGCCCACCCCTCCCCCCTCCTTCACCCCATGTTTTTTTAAACAGGCTCCCTGTGCTTCCTTTGGTCCCCACCTTCCTTCCTCCCTCCCTCCCTTGTTCCCCACCTTCCTTCCTTCCTCTCTTGGTTTCCACCTTCCTCCCTCCCTCCCTTGGTCTCCGCCTTCCTTCCTGCAGGTGGGGTTGCAAGGGGTCAGTGGGTGGGGCTTGCAGTGGGGTGGCAGGGTCGGGGAGCAACCGGCCCCTGACACATTCTCAGCCACCAAATCTGGCCCTCCTTACAAAAAGTTTGGGCACCCCTGACGTAGATGATCCAGTTTTCTTTTTCTTTCCCCCCTCATAGTGCCGACCGGCTGTTCCTGGGCCTGGTCGGTGCTGTTTTAGTTTTCTTTTAACTTCCCCCCACCCCTAGTACCAGTCAGCTGGTCCTCTGGCTGGTCTGGCACTGTTTTTTATTTTTTAACTTCCCCCCATCCCTAGCGCCAGTCAGCTGGTCCTCTGGCTGGTCTGGTGCTGTTTTCTATTTATTTTTTAATTCCCCCACCCTCCCAGCGCCCAGTACTATCATCTCTGCTCTTAACGTTTGCTGCCACCAGCAAATATTTGAAGTTTAGAGAAGGGAATTTTCAGTGTTTCTCTTCTGCCCTCCTGAACTTCTTCCTCTTCTTCCTCTTCAGAAGAGTGTGACTCACTTTCTTCTACCATGCTGCTGTGTTGGTCATGTTAGAGCCAACTTATAGTAACCCTAATATGGCTTTCAAGGCAAGTGGTGCATCTAATGAGTGGTTGTTCTAGTTCCAACCCCACCCCATGTGAGTTTTCCATGGCTAATTGGGGATTTAAGCCTAGGTCTCCTGAGTCATAGGCCATTGCTACATGTTCAGCACCAGTGAGCCTGCTACTCTCACAGAATGAATGATATGTGAAATGATGCAAACTTGCTCACACAAACTATGGTTTTGTTGAAAGGACATGCAGCTTCTGGAGTCCCCTGAAACCTCATTGGTTCTAGCACATTCAGCACTAGAAATGCAGGCACAGCATACTGAATAGACCAATTTATCATTGCTATAATAGCACACACTGGGATCATTTATTTACATTCTAAATGAAGAAAATGGTAATTTTGCTTACGAACCAGTTAGAAGTACTAGTCAGAAGTATGTGCCAGAATAACAATTAACATGTTTTGCAATGCTATGACAAAAGGTTTAATTTTATCTTTGATTATTCCATTGCCCTTATAACTTTTGAATTGTATTACCCAATTTACGCGGTAAAGTTTCAATGCAGTAACACAAGATAATCTTATTTCTTTATATATGCTTGTAAATAATGTCTGCATGGATTTGAAGCAGCCTGAACAATGTCACATTTGCTGCTAAATAATTCAGTTTCACAATACAACAAATAAGGCTCATACAAAATTTGCCTCTACACTTTCAAAGATAAAAATGTGTGGCATATATCATGCATAGATGTTCTCCAAACTTAATTAAAGCAGTTAGATTAAAATGAAAGTCTTTTGTAACAACAATTAAGAAAAAATTAACATGTGATTACGGAATATGGTCTAATTTTCTCCCCAATGTCATATTCACAAATCATTATATATGAAATAAAATGTGTTGAATATTATCAGATCCATAGCTTCAGAGTATAAGATTCAAATATATATTTGGCATGATGCAGCTGATGTAATGCATTTGTTTTTATTTTTATAATGTGCTTCCTGCCCATATTGTGGAATGATTCCAATATACTCTATGCCAGATAATTACTGTTATAAATCCAATAACAGTATATAAGGTAGTTGGAGTGGGATCACTCATAAAACTCAGCATTTATTTTTGCCTAATTCAAGGAGGTGGCAACTTTAAAAGGTCTGGGGACCACACCAGCTACTCTGGGACATTGGAAGGTTGCATGCACTTCTCCATTCTAATTATTTTCATTTTACAAAAGTATTTTAGAAATCGAAAAGTCCCTTTCTGGTCTCTAATTGATGGGTTCTTTTGGAAACAAATGATCATAGTGGTAATGGGAGACAAGGGACAACAAAAGTTCTCCTAATATTCCTCCAGGGCACAAAGGAACTTCTTGAGCACTTAATTAAAATAATAATAATAGGGTAAGTGAGTTAGATATCTGGTTGTGGAGTCAGAGTTGAAGTAGAGCCAGCCTGTATGGTCTTGGGCAAGCTGCACAGTCCCAAGGCACCCCCAGAGGAAGGGAACGGTAAAGAACTTCTGACCACTTCCTACCTGGAAAACCCTGAAAAGAATTACTTAAGTCAGAATTGACTGGATGGCGCGCGCACACACACACACACACACACACACACACACACACACACACACACACACAGAGAGAGAGAGAGAGAGAGAGAGAGAGAGAGAGAGAGAGAGAGAGAGAGAGAGAGAGAGAGAGAGAGAGAGAGAGAGAGAGAGAGAGAGAGAGAGAGAGAGTAGGGTATTGGGAATTGCATTTTATTCCCCCACAGGGCTGTATGGCACTCACAGGCTACATTTTAACTACATCTGCCCAAATGCTTAGGTCCATCTGTAAGATCCAAAGCCTTTGAAAAGAAATGTAAAAACATTTAAAATATTTTTTTAAAACAATGGAAGGGGGAGTGGAGGTGCTAGGGCTGCATGTTGTCCCCCTGGGATTGAATATGGCTGCTATCCCACAGCTGGAAAATCTGGATCAAAGCAAAATGAGGATTTTTCCCTCGGAACGGTCACGTGCTTGAAAGCACGGGTCCTGTTTCCCCACGGGTGCAGTTTAAAGAACTATATTTTTGTGTCCCCATGAGCGGGAACCGCAACACAGCAGAACAAAAAAGGTTTTGATGCGGATTTGCTGAGTTCCCACGGACTCAAGTACCAGTTTAAAATCCACATCAGAACTGAGACAAATTTTGTACCACCTCGAGACCAGGTGCTTGCAAAACTTTGCTGAGTCACGCTTAAGTGGGTGTGGTCACTTTCCCCCCTTTAAAGTCCACTGGCCATGGGGTACACAATTTTATTAACTGCATCTTCAAGTTTTTAGTGGTAGTGGGATAGCAGCCTATAACTTCCAAGTCACATGTTGCCCAGTTGTCAGCTGGTCCTAGGGGAGACACTAGGTCTGTTCAGCTACTTCTGACAGTCTGGAATAGGGGTGTTTGGCTTATCCTTGCATGCTAGGATGAGGAAACTGCCAAATTACTCTTTTCCCTCAACAAGCTCAGGCATGTTGTGGAGTTCTCAATAAGAGACGAGGGTAAGATTTTTGTTTCTTGAACAAAGTACACAAAAATTAAGGCAATATTAGTTGAATGCAAATAGTGATTTGACATAGATAATTCAGATTGTGCAAAATAAACCTGGATGCTGCTTCCTTGTGTCAACCTTTAAGACAAGAGACATTGGAAGAAATATTCACATTTTTTTACTTCATCTTCTCTCAAGGAAAAGAAAAAGGAAATTAAGAGCCTTGCTTCCCCTTTGAAGGGAGGGTGGACATTCCTCAAGATGTTTTCATTTGCTACAGAATGTCTCAGATGGAACTTCTCTAAATCATAATGATATGGTTTCAACTCTGGAGCATTCCTGGACTTGGGGAGTTGCTCTGTTTGTGGTTATTGAATATTGATGAATAGGAGCTAGTGCATAATGCAAACTGCCTGCAGATTCCCCCCCCCCAAACAAAATTATCTACTTGTTTCTGAAATCTTTCTTTGTCCAAGAATTCTCTGAATCTGAAAATAAATGGAGCATGTATGGTGTGAAGCTCATGGAAGAACTAGTAGACAGAGTTCCATTCTCTCACATCCATTGATTCCCACCTCTGAATGTTCCATGCCCCTTCTATTAAATTATTATTTTTAGTTAATAATCCATATTTTCATGACTCTTCTTACTCTATCTAAAGAACACTTTGTAATGAGGGAGAGAGGGGTGGTGGTGGAATCCATGCAATATAGGAGATATGTCTGGTGTTGGATGGATAAGAAGAAAAATTAATAAGATTGGTTAGAGACTGGAACATCCCTACTGACATAAAATCATTATACTGCTCCTCCATAAGCAACATTTCTTTCTTTGCCTGAAAAGGAAGAAGAAAATAAGTATGATAACAATTTTTGGTACCAATTTAAGGGGACAATTGAAGTAAAAGAAAATGTCTGCTATGGTTCTTTGACATCTGGAGAGTGGAGACTATAAACTCTAGGTCTAATGCAAGCAGATGGCCATATCTATTAAAACAACAAAGTGATTTGTCTTATTATGATTTGAGTACTGTAGGATACAGCATCTCTATAAATTCTAGTATCTCTGGATGCTTGCGTGACTAAATTCAAATAACATATTTGGTTTAGAGCTCAAATTGCTGATGGTAATGCGAAATAATAATAAGGTTCCATGGGAAGACTCTTTCCATGGAAGTCCTTCAGCTACACCATAACATGAAGGCTAGTCTTGCCACCATTTTAGTAAAGCTAGTACATCATTTAGGTGTTAAGCAAGAGATTGTATACGTATATAAATCTTTTTTAAAAGGAGCAATACAATAAATTTGTACTTTCTTATATCCAGATCATTTAGGAAGAAGTTGAAAAGCAGGGGTCCCAGTACTGAACTTGGGGGACCCCACTATTTACCTCCCTTTACTTATGTTCTTATGAAACAAAACACCCATCTCTAATTTCCAACGTCATTCTGTTACATTCCCATACATTTTCACTATTTTTGTGGTGTTATATATCATCTATAAAACATTTTATATACATTTTCTTTCAAACTCACCACTTTCGTATACTTTACATTACTTTCCCACAACTGCGTTCAGTGTACCGATTCAATATTATGCCCTATATTTTGTGCCCATTTAATCATAGTATTTTAGAATTTAATCTTTAGTTTTGAACTCCAATATATGTTTATACATTTTCTAAATAAGTTTACCTTCACCCCGTAATAACAACATATCAAACTCAGTTTTCTCTACATAGAAACCTTCCCTTTTATCTTTACTGAACCTCAAATTCAATTGTGATCTCGGCCATCAATCTAATATTGTATTTTGTTTTTTAAATCCTCCCTCTGTCTGTAATTCAGACTCATTCTTTAACATATCTTGATATCTCCCCAACTTGTCAACAGTCATCAGATTTGGTTGTACAAAAGCTTCTATGGGGAAAACCATCATGGTATCTTTCTATACACTTGTTTCTGGATACTCTCCCATACCCTCCGTAATGTTTTCCTAGTTTTTGAACTAATTTTTTTGCATTATTTCACTTTTTTGGACCATACAAAGGCATGCCAGCCGAAGTTTTGATCATGACCTTCTAATTTCCAAATCCCCAGATTGTCTAGGATAATCCATTCTCTTAGCCACCCCAAGGTGCATGCTTTGTAGTACAATATAGTACTATAAAACACACAGTGTATTTTGAAAGGATCATGAACTGCAGGATATGAAAAAGAAATTTAAGATTTTGGAAGGTTTCGTTTCAAAAGGATGTGGCCATGAATGCAACTATACAATAAGTCCTAGCATACATAGATGGAAAACCTCCATTATTAACTGTTATAGTAATATCTTTGTTCTGAAAGCTTAATTAACCATGGATCAGAATTTCTAAAACAAAATACAGTTTAGGAAGGCAGCTGCTAAAGAGCACTTTCATGGAGGATCTGCTTTGGGGAACTATGACTTTGCCAAACCTGGGCGGGTTGGGTGGGTTGGGAAGGGGAGTCAGTTGACGACTCACTGTCAATGTGGCATCTCTAATTCATGGCTGGTGCATTCTACTGCTCCTGGATATCCTGAATTGCACAAAGCACAAAACAATTCATTTGTCAGAAGGTTCATGAAAGTTCATAAATAGTGACAAACCAGGAACCATCATTGACCACCTTTGGCTCGTTTATTATCCATTTCTAATGTCCACACATTACTTTCCTCCCTTGTTTCCCTTGCCTATTGTTCTTATACCTTCCCATTTCTCTCACAATTATCTCCAATCATAGTTTTTTTAATTTTAGTTTTCACTTGCGTGCTACTATACAATAATCAAAACCTTGTTTTAAAAATTGACAAATACAGGAACAGCTGATATTCCAATATACCAAAACAGGATTAGCAGATAGCCATGGTGAGGTAGAGACTCACTAGCAGGAACAAGTTAATATGAAACATTATCCAGTGATACCCACCCATGAAGTGCTTGGATCAGCATGCATCCACGTGGGACCAGGGTGTAGATGAGCAAATTGTGCTATGGAAATTGCTACTGAAAATCTGTTGCTGATTACACAATTAGAGTAGACTTATAGAATCAGTGGAAATTTCATTGTTCCATTAATTCAATGGACCTACGCTACTTTAAGGCTTGCTAGACTAAGTAATAGGATTTGAGCCAATATGTGACAATAAGAAATGCAATATATGTTCTGCTTTGCCATTTGATTAAGTTGATCTTATAAGCACTCTAGTTTCACCTCCAGCCCTGTGTCAAAACAAATTAATTTTGATGGATTTCCACATCAAGGGCCCTCTCCAACATATGTTAATATGATGTTTAGACACTTAGCCTATATTGTTAGCAAGTAAATTATTCTGCTTTGCACATGTTTGCAACATTTCGGAACAAATACATCTGAAATATTTGCTTGGCAAGGCAGCAAAATGGAATGAAAACAATTATGCCAACAACTCTTTTATTTACTGTACTGAAACTCTCAACAAAATGCTGCACCCTTCACAGGGGAATACACCAACCAAGATCGATTCACTGCACCTCCTTTTCCTTTCGTAATTGTTTTGTAAACTGTGATGAAGTCATTGATCAATTATTTGTTTGTGCAAAAGGCCCAGCACTATTCTGAAAACAAATTGACCCTCTCTCCACTATTTCCATTTGACACAATTACTTTTCCTGATGCCTGGACAAATTTCACATATCCAAAGTCTTGATGATGAATCACGTCAGCTACAATTTTATTATAGATTTGGCTGGTTGAACAGGATCAGGTAAATCATCATCCAAATCTTCAGAATATGATGAACTTTGGTAATCCTATTTATCTAAATCTAGCTGTCTCGTATCGGTTTCACTGCTGTAGTTCTCTTCTAAGTCTTTTTGTTCAGGTTTTTTAGTAGAGTCATGTAATGTGTACCTTGTTACATCCTCTTCTGATTCATTTCTGATGTCAATGGTTCAGAATCTTTTCCCCTTTTCAAAAATTAAGTCAGAGTTTTGCTTGACTTCCTTCTGCCCCACTTATTTTTTTTCTTTTGTGCTTGTTTCATTTCATTGAATATCTATAAAATATTTTAAAGAAATAAAATAAGCAAAGGGAATACTTATTCCATCAGCAACTGAATGTGAAATGGGAGCTCTTTGGGCTGTAATTTAGACTTCAATGCCTGGAGGCTCAGCTGTCCCAAAGTCTAATGCTTTTCATTTTATGTGTTGAACATCTTTATATTTCTTTCCAAGATGTTACCCTTTCCCCCCCTTGATGAGCAATACCTTGAACTGTTTCTGCCAGTATATCTATTGATCATGCTTCTTGGGCTTGAAAAATGCTTTTAAGCAGCGTATTATCAAAAGCAATTATATATATTATTCATTAGTTGATGGTATCCCACATTTCCACCATAGCTCTCCTCTGACACATTTTATCCTCACATTAACCTTGGAAGGTATGTTAGAACATGAAAGAGAGATTTGTCTGGCCCAACATCCAATGGGTTCCATGGTTCAGAGGAATGTTGAACCTGAATACTCCAAATCCAAATCCAAAATGCTGTCTAATAAACCATGTTACTGCTTGACAAAAAAGTGTGCATCCAGTTCTCTAGGTCTGCCAGAGCAGAATCAATTTTCTACCATTGAGACCCTTCCTTGCAAGTGTGGGTCCATGTGTATGCATACACACCATCAAGTCAGTTCTGACTTATAAGGGCCCTTTTTAGGGTTTTATATGCAGAGTCTATTCAGAAGTGGTTTACCATCCCTTCCTTCTGGGAGAACTGTGACACTATGCAGCTTGCCCAAGGCCACACAGGCTGGCTTTCCTGGGATGAACAGTGGAGAGTCAAACTCCCAATCTCTGGCCCCACAGCCAGGTGCCTAAACCACTGAGTTTTCTGGAAATGGTTAGAAGTCTGCTTCACATTTTGAAAAATGGCTATTTTGAGGTCTTAAACAGCAATGGGTTTCCTGTGAGCTATTTAAAAGCTAAACTATCCCTTCTGGAGGTTTCTAGGAGCTTCAGTTATCCACTTCCATTCTCTCCAGAAAAAAGGAGCCCAGCAGGAGCACAGGCTGAACTAAAACTTCCCCAAGATATGTTGGCATCGGTTCCAATACTGATCTGTCTGAGGCCTGATGTGGAGGGCCTCTGCCATGTTTGTGCTAGTATTGTGGTGTATGTACAACTCACTGGGGTGTCTACAAAGCCTTCTGAGCTCAAATAGAAGTGCTCTAGAACAGGGCTGTCCAACTTTGAACAGGCCAAGGGCTACTTTTTTCCGGCCCAAAGTGCCTCAGGGCTACTACACTAAAACCTCTACTTACAAATTAGTTAAAAAAATTGTAAGCAGAGCAGTGGTTTCCCATAGGAATGCACTGAAAATCATTTAATCCATTCTGGAGGGAACATAGTTCAATGGTTTCCCATGGGAAGGCTAACCATCCACATGCTTCCTTTGCACCCACTTGAGCTGTTTTTGGCGGGTGCAAGGGAGACGTGTGCATGCTTGCCCAGGCTGCTGGAAGACTTTTTTAAAAGTCTGCTTGACTTTAAGTCTGCTAGAGCAGTGGTGGTCCTTGGGGTGGGGGACGGAGGGATGGAGAACTTATCCCCTCACTTTTTAAATTGATGGCCGGCAGGCTACGTTTGAACTGTTTGTGGGCTACTGGTAGCCTGTGGTCTACCTGTTGGGCAGGCCTGCTCTAGAATGTCTGATGAACCTCAATGTACCATATCTCTTGTACACATTTCCTATAACACTGGCTGAATATCAAGTGCACTTTGTGGTTTGGTTTTCTTTTGCTCTGCTCACTCAGTCGCCAAAACCACCTTCCTCTATACCACATGCAGCAGCTTAACTTTACCTCATTCTCCCCTTACTTAGAGCTGGTGGTGGCTTCAGGCAAAACCCAACAATTAACAAAATCTAGCAAAAAGCATATCCTTTGAAAAGCAAGGAGGGTGGATTTACATGGCTGTATGTTGCCTGCCTTGAAATATTCCCCTCAGGGAATTAACCTAGTTCAAAAGATAATGTGGAACTGTTTTCTTTGATTTAGTAATATTCTATATAACATGTCTACTTCCTCTTTTTACTTTTCTTCAACACTTTTCCAACTTTCAATAGTGCCCTACTTGAGGCTTGAAGTAGTCTAGGCCAGGATAACTTTTACCACATTATTTTAAAATAAAGTATTTATGGCTCTGTTGGATTTGAACTCAGTCTCTGAGCAGAGGCTTTGTCTACAGGATTTGAACTGCCCCAGAGTACTGTGCTACTTACTGAACCCAAAGGGGAAGAGTGAAGGGACCAAGCAATATAAGGCATGTGAAAATCAAACCACTAGCAGCTCAGGGACATGGCTCCTAAATTAAGTATCCAGCAAATGATGCTGCTGAGGCCAGGAGGGATGTAGCAGAGACTCTTCTGGCCATGAGTCCACTGCATAGGTCTTTTCTGCTTGCCCCCCAAGGGAGATGGGGGCAGGACATCAGCCTCTGGGTTCAAGTGGCAGGATAGCTGGGGTTGTTCTCAACCCCTCTGTTAGAAGATGAAGAGGTGGAGGAGGAGGAGGAGGAGGAGGAGGAAGAAGAAGAAGAAGAAGAAGAAGAAGAAGAAGAAGAAGAAGAAGAAGAAGAAGAAGAAGACTGTGAGAAAGCTGAGGATGCCACCCTGAAATCTGGTGAGGACACATCCCCTATCCCCACAATTTGGCCCCGAGGTACTTCAGCTTCTCTGGTAGTTTTTGTGGAGTACAGCCCACTAGACCTGGCTGCTTGCAGGGTCTTTGGGGGAACCTACCCCAAAGGGCTGTTTCAAGAATGAAATGAAGGCTGGAACCCAGCTCCAGACCCACAGAGAACACTTGCATTAAACCTTCAAGGCAGAAATGCAGGATTAAAGCCACAACGAAGATGCCCTGAAAGGAAAGGTTCTTGATCCTCAGCTTGGGACCAGAAGGCTCATGGGATGCAGCACACAAGGCTGTCTCTGACTCCAGGGAGGGGCTGCAGGGAGGGACTCTTGGTTGCTTTCTTTTCACACAAAATGCATTAGGGGAGGAGCATATTCCAATAAAAGCAGAACCTCCTAATCTGATTGCATGGGAAGGGGCCTTTGGAGTGGGTGAAAGGTACGGATATCTGCCCAGGCTCGGGCTTCTCCTGTTGCATGCACTCATGGAATAAGGGTCGGCACTAGAGATAGGCACGAAATGATTTTTTTCATTCTGTTATTCGTTATTCATTTTGTTACATAAAGAAACATAAAATGAACCTGGGGGAAAATTGGAACGAACCGAACAGAACCAAGAAAATTAGGTTTGTTACGTTTTGTTTTCATTAATGGTGATGCGCGATGAAAAGAGCTGTTTTAAGTGTTAAAAAACGCCCTGAATATCCGTAAAAACCCAGCAATAATTATTTATTCTGCCTGATAATACCTACCAGGGGGGTTGGGGTCCTTAAAACATGCATTTATGTATTTTCTCAGATCGCTGTATTTTTTTCCTTTAAGGGGAGTTAGGGGACATCGACCCAAAATGGCTGCCAGATGCCTAATATTGATTGCTTGGGTATTAAAAAGTCCTGGACAACCATAAAAATGCAGCAATAATTATTTATTCTGCCTGATAATACATACCAGGGGGGTTTGGGGTCCTTAAAATGTTTGTTTTTGTCTTTCTCCCATCGCGATGTATTTTTTCCCTTTAAGAATGACACAAAATGGATGCCAGCCACAAAATGTGTGTGTGTGTGTAGCTCAGGATGCTCTTAACCCTGCCAGCTCCTCCAGACTCAGGCGGGGAAGGATGTTTTATGGCGCCCTTACATCTCTGCACCCTGGGGCTGGAGCCCCTGTCTGCCCCCCTAAATATGCTCCTGATTCATCCACCACCCCCATTTCAATTTTATAGCAGGAAATGAAACTGGCTGATCCATGAAGGTTTATTGTAAGAGTTCATCTGGAAGGCAAGAATCTCTGGGGCAGGCCAGGGGGTAACTGTTTGTCTGTCACAGGATAAAATAACAACAGAAAGCCTTCTGTCAACTTTAATACTATCAGGTCTTATTTAGGATAAGCTTTCAAGAGTCATAGTCAACAAAAAACATGTCAGCCTGAGGAACAATGATAGTGCCATAAGTTTTATACAGACATGGGAGGTCCTATAGGCTTATTTAGGTTTTTAATGATGCTTGAAAACTATAACCCACATGGATTGAAAATTATCATTTTTTCTTTGACCACATGTGCCGGTGTTGCAGTGCAGATAAAACACAATTGTTCCAAACTTCAAAAATGGTTCCAGACCAAAAGCATTTCAGCATTGCTATAGGGACCTGCTTGAGACTTATGTCTTTCTGGATAATCCTCCCCATGACATCTTTACAAATAGAGGTTCACAGTAAATTGAAGCTGTTTGTGCAGAAAGATTCTTGAGTGTCTGCTACAGCAGGGTATATAATATGGTCTGCATAATTAAGTGAAGATAGAAATGCTATTTAAGGTTCACAGAAGGTGGGAAGAAAAAGATACATGGCCAACTCTGAATCTTGTCTATTGCAATCAAATAGAATGCCAACAAGATGCAGGTGTACACCACATATAAACAACTAGAATTACAATTGTGATGGATGTGATTATTATTCCTTCCAAACAGCCTTTTTTCCCTGACTATTCTAATTAGGTAGTATCCAGCTGCTCAACATTTGCTGCTGAGATGTGCCTTCAGAGAAATGCATCTAAAACAATTCTGCTACAGAGAGAGCAACTCTTCCTTTCCAAATGAAATTTCAAATGACAAGAGAGGCAATTAAGTGGGGCCTGACATAGCAAGCAACTACTGAGAAATGTCAAAAGGAAACCCTGGAGTTAGTTACACAAAAAGGAGAGAAGGAATCAGAAGCAGGTAAGGAAAAAAGCCAGTTATGCTTCAAACATGGCTGCGTTTTGTATTTGAAACTTTGCATGCAAACTGTGCCTTCTTCTCTTGCCTCCCGCCCCACCGGAATAATCACACAATACACAAGAATGGGGCATACTGTAACTGGGCCACACTTTATTATCTAATTTAAACTTAAATAAATGAGGTGTGGAGGATGATTGGGCCACTGAGGTCACCTTTGACCTCCCCAACCTCCATGCCAACTGACCTTCTCTTGATAGCTATGTTTAAATATTTGAAAGGATGTCATATTGAAGAGGGAACATGTTTGTTTTCCATGGCTTCAGAGACTAGGACTTGGGGCAATGGTTTCAAATTATAGGAAAAGAGATTCCATTTGAACATTAGGAAGAACTTCATGACAATTAGAGCTGTTCGGCAGTGGAATATGCTGCCATGAAGGGTGGTGGAGTCTCCTTCTTTGGAGGTTCTTAAGCAGAGGCTGGATGGTCATCTGTCGGGAGACCTGTGATGGGGGTTCCTGCATGGCAGGGGGTTGGACTAGATGGCCCTTGATGTCTTTTCCAACTCTATGATTCTATGATTCTCTTCAATTGTTGTAAGCATGCAATTTTGCCTGCTTGCAGAAGGACATTAAAGCAGGAAAGTATAGCCTCTCTTGGAAAAAAAGGGCCCAGAGCCTAGAAATAACCACGAAGTAGGTCCTTTCCAGTGCCACCTCCCCCCCCTAAAAAAAGTCTTTTTCAAGCTGGTAGAGCTGGGAGAAGGGCCTCCCTGGAATATCTCAGTTCACTAGTAAGTTTCTACAGTCTAGCCTCTGACACTACTACCACAATAGAAGAAGTGGGACAGGGATTGGGAGATGATCATAGATAAATGGTTCTCACCCTGTGGGTCCCCAGATGTTCCTGGACTGCAACTACCAGAAGCCTCCACCACTTGCTGCGCTGGAAGTGGTTTCTGGGAGTTGCAGTCCAGGAACATCTGAGGACCCACAGGTTGAGAACCACTGTCCTAGATTAACATATGTGAGTCCATAGGGATTCAGTACAAGGCAGTAATGGAAATATCTTAAGTAAAAGATAATAACAGCAAGTTCTTCACAAAATTAAAAAAACATTGTGGGACCCAATATTTTAATATTATTTATTTATTTCAAATATTTGTATGCTGCCTTTCTCACAATGGAAGCAGGGCAGCTTACAGTATTAAAAACAAAACAAAATTAAAGCTAAATAATAAATTATTACAGTATTTAAAAACATTAAACAGATTTATTTTTAAAACCCAAAATGAGAGGAATATTAAAAACACAGTATCTTTATCTTTAAGATGTTGTAATTTGACATATCTGGGTACAGAATGAAATGATACGAATTAAAATACCATTTCTGCCATCCAGGCAAGGTGAAAAAGATTATTACCTCAAGCATGTGCAGCTAGCTGGTTGGGAAGTTTACAGGCCCCACCACCTGTGTGGCCTTAGGTACTGTATGCTGCATGTCCCTCAATGGCATTAGAAAGAGAGGGCAATAAACTGCTTCAGAGTACAATACAACCGCTGTATCCATGGTGGATCAGTTCCAGAACCCTCATGGATATCGAAATCCACAGATAAGAGCTCTTATCTAAGGATAATGGTGGGGGCAGGGGTGGTGGTGTGCCGGAGCGAAACCTTGGTAGTATGGCAGAGGTGGTGAGGAGGGCTCAGCATCAGTAAGCTTTCTTTTGTTTTCTTCCCTTCTTGTTGCCACCAGCCAGCTGCGCTCTTCGCCACCAAGCTCAGTGGCCGGCCTGTAGGGGCAGCAGCAGTGGTGACGAGGAAGGAAGAAAGCATAAGAAAACATATTGATGCCGAACCCTCCTCACCACCGCTGCCCAACCACCCTCTTCGCCGCCACCCTCTTTGCCACTGGGCTTGGTGGCCAGCCTGTGGGGGCAACAGCGGCGAGGAGGGCTTGGTATTAGTAAGTTTTATTTTGTTTCCTTCCCTTTTCGCTGCCACTAGCGCCAGCTACTCTCTTCGCCGCTGGCTTTGTGGCTACTGTTTGTGATAGCAGCCAGCTTTACGGCTACTGTTTGCGAAAGTATCTTGCTTTGCCAGTACTGAATTATCTTTTAAATATTTTCCCCCTCAATCCATGGATAAGTGAATGAGTGGTTAATAGTTCAGTGGATAAGGGGGTCATACTGTACTTTATAACTAGACAATTCTGGGAGTTTCTCTATGATCCAGAATAGATGCACATAATTGTTATGATTATCTTTCTCCTTATAGAAGCTTTGGAAAAGCTGACAACAAAAATATCTGTAGATTTTCTGACCTAATTGTTATTGAAACTAGAGTTGATTAAACACAAGTCGGAGCTGAAAATTTAGTTTTAAGAAGTGCGGTGAAGAAGAAAATCACAACACACTTGCTTTCTTCATGCACAAATATTTTTCTAAATGTATTTGACACCAGTCATTAAATAAATTACTGAAACCTACCTACTTTTCATTCCTTGTTGAAGTTAACAAAGCCATGTACTTGTGACCTTTTATACCATGCAGAATATATTAGGAGAAGGTTTATATAGAGTTTTTTAAATCTTTTGACACATCTGTTGACTGTTGTAGAATATAACAGTAGATGCTATGTAGCTTTCCTTCCTATGAGCACATTTTTTTTGTCTCAGTTCAAGTGTTATCCATTGATTTTGTATTGGTTAATTGGCGTGATTGCTTATTATATCAGTTATTTTTGTATGAGTGTTTTATGTAGTATTTTATATTATTGTATTTTGTTAGATTCTGATTGTTTAGGCTGTGGGGATTTTTTTGTATTTGGGGAGTCACCTTTGGGTGACGTATGTACACTGCCCTGAGTTCCTATGGGGAAAATCGGGCGGTTAATAAGTGTAATAAATAAATATCAAGTCTCCAAAAGTATTTTTCCCTCTTTTCACAACGTACCATTTTGTGACTGTTCAGTAACAACAACAACGCATGAATCATAATATTAGGAATCGGGGGGGGCATTATTTTGGTTATTGTCATTGTGGGGCATTGGATCTGGTCCACCTACCAGTCATTGATCTCTTACTCAATATCCCAAAACTGAAAACTACATAGCGCAGAGTGTTTGCAAAAATCCCCCTCACTGACAACTTGCTCTTAGAGGAAGCAGTGGGCCTTCAGGCATTCCAGAGAGAGCTGGCATAATAAACCACTGAAGAAACAGTACCATGGTGATGGTGATGAGTGTGATTCTGAGTGGCACATAAGCTGTAAAC
This sequence comes from Phrynocephalus guinanensis, assembly GCA_037367245.1. Taxonomy (NCBI): domain Eukaryota; kingdom Metazoa; phylum Chordata; class Lepidosauria; order Squamata; family Agamidae; genus Phrynocephalus; species Phrynocephalus guinanensis. Next base: position 54,235,762 of record CM074741.1, on the reverse strand, counting down.
GAAAACAAAGGCATGGAGGGAATAAGTAGTCAAGTGTGAATTAATCCACCTTCAGTTCATGTCTCTTCTGTATGTGTGTTGATTCAGGGAAATTCTAGTCCATATTCCCATATTTGCTTGATTTCTTTAAAAAGATCGACACAAACAGCCATGTTTGGCTATCCAGTTCTAAATACATTTGCTCATTTCAGGCATACACTCCTACATGAGATTTTGATTCAATCTTGCAAGACATAGGGCCTTTTCACACGACCCCTAAAATCCGCGGCAAATGACTCCCAGATCTGGAGCTTAAAATTGTTTCCCCACCAGCTCCGGAGTTTACAAAAAATTAAGTGCGACCAGCCCACCTAAGTGCATCCCAGCGCACTTTTCAAGTACCTGGTCTCCGGAGCTGAAAATTTTCTGATGCGGATGTAAAGTAGTGAGTGCCGGGCTCTCCTTGCCTTGTGTTTGTTTTTTTGTCCCCGCCGCCCCTTTAAGAGACAGGAATCATAACAACGACAGGGCTCGGGGCGATTTCCACCGGCAGACGGAGATGAGCCTGCGTTTTTTCTCCCTTTTTTCTCCCTCCCCTCACGCAGACAGGAGCAAGGAAGTGCGGAGGGGGTGGGAACACAGGAAGAGCGACAAACCCCCAAGATCTCTGGTCCGAATTTAAGTGGCCAGCAGATCTTAGGGGTCATGTAAAAGCACCCATAGAATCTGTTAACTTTGTAAATAATAATTAGAAGCAAGAATAGAAGCAACTGCTAAAAAAATCTAATTTATCTTCTATCACACAGATATTGTAATTATCCTCTTTCATGCCCTTTGACAAATGCACAAAGCTATTCCTCCACTAAAATGTGCATTCCAGAAAAGCCTCTTTCTTTTTTCCTTTGCTAAAGTGCCAAGATACAGCTCAAGCCTTCAAAAAATTTCTCTTTTTTCTTACAATATTTGATGGAAGAAGATAAATTTTGGGCCTTCTCTCAAAAGTGAATCTTTCTCTTTCTCTCCCCCCTGTTGTTTTAATATTATTTTCTAAAGATAAAAATAGCAATTTAAAAGGCATTTCAAGTAGGATTCTATACTAAACACACTGTAAACAAATGCAAGTGAGATTACTTTGACCTCTTTGGGCAAACCTAGTAAGGCAGCTGATATTTGGAGACAATTCGTTCAGATTAAGCAATGGTTTGCACATATAAATAATACCAGTAATAATTTCCAAATATTGGTAGTGTTTGCCAGTTGAAAATATTACAGTATTTTCACTTGAAGACTACCCTAGTGAGACAGGATCACAACTTTGTATTTTTGTGTGCACATTGACCTTCATAAATATTTCATTTGGTCATTAGTCATTATTATAGATTTTTACAGCTGGCTGTCCACTGTTCCTTTCCAGTGGAAAAATATAACTATGGTATGTATTAACAGCAAAATAAAATAAAATAAAATAAAATAAACTGCAACTCACTTTGTGTGATTTAGAAAATAATTAGAGCTACTCATGAATCCGTAACCGAACAGCTTGAATAAATCATTACAATATTTGTTAGTGAAGTTAAAATAAAAGATCTAGAAATATTTTGGCAGCCAATTATGCAGAAATCCATTCCCTGCTGGTATGTAAAACACTGCTTATATATTCATTTCCATAGTCCTAATAATCACAAAAGAAATACTTACCGTAAATCCCAAGCACCCCACACTCCTATATAATATACAGCTCTAGGAAACTACCTGTACGTGGTAACAATCTCCTTTTGCAAAGTTAGAGTTTGGATTCCTTCACCATATTACTTCAGTGCCTCCACATTAGCACAAGAAAATTCAGATATCAAGGTGTAAAAATTGGTAACTTTGCTAGGTGTCCAAATGTGCTCAGAGTACTCATGTGGACCATCATAATATATTGAGTACTTCAGGGAGAAGCAAGAAAACAGATGAGATAATGTGAATTTTGAATAGTAATAAGCCAACAAACCAAGCTTAGGCCTCATGTTTGTTACATAAAACATTATTCTAGCTAATGACTAGCTAAGTTTCATTTTCTCCCCCTAACATTGGGGATACTCTTAGTTGTATCCATACCAAAGCAAAGATGCACACTCTGATCAGAATCAAACAGTGCTACTCTAGCAGGGGTGGAGAACTTTCGGTCCTCCAGATACTTTGGACTGCAACTCCCAGAATTCCAAGCCTATATTGCCAGTGAGAAAGGACTGTGGGAGTTGTGGTCCAAAACATCTGGAAAGCTGAAGGTCCCCCACCCTGTACTATAGGGTATAATGTTGTTTGAAGTGCAATGGCTACCTCTCTAAGGGCGTTTATACACGACCCCTAAGCTCCGCCACAAATGGCTGCAAGGTCCAGACCTTAAAAATGTTTACCCACCAGCTCCGGACTTTGCAGACAATTAAGTGCGACCCCGCCCACTTTAGCAAGACCAAACAGCAATTTTCTTGTACCTGCTTTTTGGAGGTGACAAAGATTTGATCCGGTGTAAGGATAGTGAGTGCGGGGCTCTCCTGGCTTCTGTTTGTTCTTTTTTTTGCGCCCCGCCCCTTTAAGAGATCTGAATGCTGTCCGGAACAAAACTGAGGTAACCCGGCAGTCTTTGCTTTCTTTTTTCTCCGTCCCTCAGGCAGCCAGCAACCAGGAAGTGCGGAGGGGGGTGGGGACAGAGGAAGACAGAGGAAGAGCAACGAACCCCTAAGATCTCTGGTCCGAATTTAAGTGGCCAGAGGATCTTAGGGGTCGTGTAAAAAGGCCCTAACTGATTTAGAAAAGGAAGTTACTTCAAGTCCTTGGCCAATGCAAATAATCCGTGTCTGGGTCAGAGCTTGCAATATTCCATCTAATAATTAATATGTTAAATATTAGAAACTGGGAAAATTAATTCATTGCTGCTAATGCCAGATAATGAAAACATTTGACTCACTGAATTAGCAGTATTGATTTGTTACTTTAATTGTCACAAGGAGTGGGTTTAACAGAATGTTGTGTACGCTGTCACTGTGGAATCTTTGTAGCATTTTTATTATTGCCTCCTTCTGAAGCTTTTTCCCCCTTTATCATTTAAGAATCCTAGTATTAAAATTTTTGGGTTCCGCTGTTGGTTGTTCATTATTTTTATGTTCATTTTTTTGGAACCAATTATTATTTCTTTGAACTCTGTATTGTGGAATTTTACACTTGTCAACTGCCTTGAGTTCCCTTTTGGGAAAATCTGGCTGTATATAAATAAATAAATAAATAAATAAATAAATAAATAAATAAATAAATAAATAAATAAATAAAAGGATTAGGTTATGGAAGGACATTTGGCCATACTTCATCTATAAAAAAGAGCCAACAATTTATTTGGCCAAATGTACTTCGTTAACACTGCACTAGAGAAGCTTTTCCTGATGGATTGAGAAGCTACACAGCTTTCCATCATCTTACCATAGTTTTCCATGTATAAGATGCCCCCATATGTATGATACCCCCCCCCACTTTTCCAACCCCAAATTATAGTTTTGCAACCACATGGTTCTCTCCTCAGTTTACTTCTGTGTATAAATTAACCTCAATTTTTAGTCTAACAATTTTAGGCAAAATTATGCACAGAAAAATACTGTAACTCTCACATAGGCTATAGAGATCACAACAATGAATTCCTGGTTACAGATGTGGGCTTCCTGATGTATAACTTCCACACACTTTGGCTATTGGCTGTGCATGTTACCACTTCTGGGACTACTCCAGAAACATCTGGATTGCCCAAGTGAGCAGTTTGTTCTCATGGTGTATGGGTATCATATTTCTGTGGTGGAGGACAGTTGATACATAGCTGTAGGTAAATATTTTTCATGCCTAGAATTCTAATTCTTTCAAAACCTTGTTTCTGAACTGTTAAACTAATTTTGTCCTGATTTTGTGGGGGAAGTATAAACTATCCCCGAATCCCAGAAAAACAAACTAATTTTCAGTTCATTTTTCTGGTTTGTGTCTGGGAGGAATGGGAATGTAGCACTCCACCCCCACCCCCACCCCTGCTGCCACTTGCCCCCCCCCCCATGTGCAGTGATAGCTGGCCTTTCTGCTGAAAGGGGAACTAGGAGACTGCCCTTGAAGATGGGGGTGAAGGAGGAGGAAGAAGGGGAGGTTGCAGAACCTGGTAGGGAGGCAACAGGGGCAGCAGGAAGAGGGCAGCGGGCAACCATTTTGCTAAAGCAAAACAAAGTGCCAACCCCCCCCCCAAAAGAGCTTGGTCTGTCATTTCATTTTAACAAAAGTTCTTGCACAAACTGAATCACAAAATGAAACATGAATCATCCTGGTTCCAGGGATATTTTTTGGTTTGTAGGTCAGTGCATGCCCAGCTGTAATCATGAGTCACGCCACCAAACAAAAAGAAAAATGTAGAATAGGAGCCATCATGGCCAACATGGATTTTTACACAAAACTTTGCTAGGAACGGATTCTGACAAGTGGTAGCTTCTTGGGAGGCTCGTGATATTCTAATACCTCAAAGATGATGCAGGATGTTTTTGGAGATGACCCCTATTGCTTCCTGGATGCTGACTTTAAAGATACCCAGCTTCATCTTTAATGACCATAATGACACCATGTTACTCATGCTAGAATCTAAATGATTATACCAGAGTTTTAATAATAATTGATCATGTAGTTGACTATTCCAAGGAAACTATGAGACCCTTTGTGATTAGTCACTTCATAAAGGAGGTGTTCATCTGCGTTCTATTAGTTGTCATGCTGCTCATCGGTGTCAGTTCTCTAAAATGTCTAATTTGAGCTGATGTAGCAAGACAGCATCCCCAAAATAGCCCCTTGTACACCTCCTGTCTTCTATGAGTCTGGATCCACCTTTCTCATCAATAAATAAAAACATGATATAGTAGGTATATTTCACCACTATTGACAAACTGGGATGTGGGACATTTATCATACTGACTGCTGTACAGACTTTCTCTCAGTCAAGTTCTAGGTTACATTAATAGTATAAGGTATTCGAGGCTCTTAACTTGCCAATTTCGGTATCAAAAGGGAAATAACAATTCCTAACATCACACGGTGTCAGATTTTTCATATTTTCACCGACTGAAGTCATATTTAGCCATTACCTAAGTGGATATACTTGCCATGAGTAGACAGGAGTAATTTAGCCCCATTCTCTCAACTTCTGGTTTCACAACTCTCTACACATGGAGAACCAAACTTTCCTGAACAAATAGAGTTTTCTGCAACTTAACAAAGTATCTGATTCATTATTCTCTACAAAGCCTGTCCCCACTCCCTTTCCACTGCCCCTGTTGCCTCCCTATAAGTACAAGTCTTCCTATGGGCCCAACATCACCTTCTTAAGATTTAGCCATAACAGTGAGCTTGCTCTGTAAGCTGGCTGTTGATAATCATGTCCCAGTATACAGCTTGCATTCCTTTTATTCCTATCATCAAAGAAGAGCTCCTATTTTTTTGTATCAATCCATGGTTCTCCCCCCATTTGTTATCTGGAGAGAGGGCATTCTGGGTCCTTCTAAATAAAATTAAATATTACCAAAGCTTCAGGAGAGACAGGGTGGAGAAAGAATTTTCAGGCAAGGGAGAATTTCTTTGCACTAGGACAGGTGTACAATTGGAAAAGCTCCCCTATTTTCTATTTATGGAAATTTGGAAGCATTTTGCAAACTTTTGTTCTCTTATTGTTTCAGGTTGATGATTGTCTTGAGGATCACCCTTTGGCATCCCAAATCTTCTATGAGTTTAGTTTCCTGATTTCCTTTCATCTTTTTGATCCCACAAAAAAGCTCCCTTCCTGCTTTAAAGTCTTGACAATAATTTTGTTTTTTCCCTTCAGGCCATACGATCCTTATGTGATTTTGGTCCCTAAGATGTGAAGAAAGCGGCTGATTTCCTTCCGTTGTGCTGATGATATTTCCACAAGTTGCAGAAAACGGGTACATGGAGTGGAAAGAAGAGAGACTAGATTTACAGGTGCCTGGCTTTTGAAAGACCCATGCTGTGTTAGCATTGACTGAGTAAAACAGCCTAATGGCACAATTGTATTTCTCAGCACAACCAATATAAAATGTTTATCTATAAGGCAATTGTCTGCAGGTTTCAGATTTAAAGCTAATTCTGTGGTTACACTGGTCCTTTCATGTTGATGGTAAGAATATGAATGGTATGGAAAGGGGGGAAACATGCTGAAGCAGCTGCTTTATTATTTTTAATCAAATCCCTGTAATTTCAAGCCAGCCTACCATTGGTTAGAGGAAATGGGAGCTATGGTCACTATTTTCATTTTTCTTAAGAGATCAAAATGAGGAATACATATGTTGACACATAGCCCCCTGCTCATAATTATTGTCATCCTGATGGATCAATTGTCAGAGTTCTAAATTTATTGATTTATTGATTCCTAAATAAGTTTGCCTGGATGCTTAGTCAATGAATATGGACTCAGATCTCATCCTAATTTCTTCACTAACATCTGAATCCCTTCTATCCACTCAGCCCAGCTAGGGAAGGGCCAGAAATTGATGATTCATCATTGTTTCATTTACTCAATCATAAATGGAAATTGAGTTTTTTTCTGTGCATTATTGTGAATGCATACTCCCTTAGGACTTTTACATACTCTTCAATCATCCTTTGGACTTGATTGTATAATTATACTATCTACATATGTGGATAATATATATAGTATCTACACATGTAGAGTGTATAATTATATACAGTATCTACACATCCCTAAGATTCTCACTAGTCCTTTCAGCATTCTGAAATGTACACATCGAGAAGGACCCTTTGTCTCCACTCCTGACCTTTCCTGGGAGGTGTTCAAATCATGTTCAATTGAACAAAGATAAACATCCCTTGCAAGCCTTCCCCATGAACATGGGTAGATGGAAACAGGAGAGGACTACAGCACATATCCCAGGCTTCTTGCCCATATTAACATTTTAGAATGCCTGTTATCAACACTGTTGTTAGCAAGGAATTACTTCCTTTGTCTGTTGGAGGCAGTTTTTCTGAAATAATACCAACAATACTTTAGGAATTATGCTTTACCAGGAGACAGCAGTGTTCCTATCATATGTTCTAGGCCAGAAATGGTTGACTGGATGCTAATAAAGTGCTGGCTCTACTCCACCCAACAGTGAAACTGGCTCTATAAAATAGAGCTGGAGAAACTGAGGGCCTCTAGTACTGTTGCATTCAGATCTCCGTTCTCTCTAGACAACATAGTTAGAATGGGAATTGGAAAGAAGAGGGCCACAAGTCTCCTGCCTTTATCTTGATGGGAAAACCACCAACTGAATTGAATTTACCTCTTCAGCCAGATACTGCCACCCTTCCACCTAATTGCCAAAGCCAGTTGGAGCAGGTGCTGTTTCCCACCTGTAGTCCTCGCATATTCTACTCATAGTCTCTTTTTATGGATATAATGCATGCCTTCTGCTCCCTTTCTTCTTTCCTCCTGCTTTCAAAATGAGTTGCATGAATGTTTTAAAAATCATTCTCAGTTCGACAAAAAGTTTTTTTACTGCTCATATAAATAAATATTTTATTTTATCATGCAGTGCACTTGCCGATTTAGCCAATTTAAATTTTGTTTACTTCAAGCGATTACTTCAGAATAATTACTGATGAATAAATGATACATTTTTGGAAATGAGATATATTGTGCTAGGTTGCTGGCATTAGGGGTCCTATGAGCCCCACAGTTGGCAAACGCTGCAGAAGCTTTAGGAAAATACATAGATAAGCATCTACAGCTCTACGTTTGAATTTCAACAGTTGGTCTTAAGCTAATGTTGGAGAAAGATTGGTAAAGATACAATGCAGTCCACATTGCATTAGAGAATTTGTGGCATCTGTGGGGAGCTTACTGGCCCTGTTGGGGAGAAGAATATGTGTAGCCAATAATTATGTTAAGCTCTGAATAAAGGCTTCACTGGTTACAGGTTTTATCTGATGTTCAACTCTAGACCAGAAATTACCCACAGAGCCCCAACGGGGCTTATTGATAATTAGCTTTTTGTGGGGTTTGATCCTAAGACCTAGGCATTTGTTGGAGTCTGGTATACGGCCTGCCATACTGTAGCTTATGACACTTTATAAATCGTCAGTAGAGATGGGCACGAATCAAAAAAATGGTGTTTTGTTTTTTTGTTTTTTGTTGAGATGTCCGTTTCGGTTTGTTTCTGTTATTCACGAATTTTTTGAAAACTTTCATTTTCATTTTTCATTTTTTCATTTTTCGTTTCTATCCGCTTTTTGCATGATTTTTAAAGCATTTCTATACACAGGCATCCCCCAATGCCCCAGACCAGAGGGAAAACACTAAAAAAAATTGATGCTGGCAGAGACACAGTATAGACTAGGTACACAGGGAGGCTGCAAAGGCAGAGGTGGGCCTTGCCCAGGGTGCAAGGCAGCCACAGAGTGACTGCACTGCGGGGCAGGGGAGGGTACTCACTGAGACGTACGCACGCACACACACAGGGAGGCTGCAGGACTGAAGCTAGAGTCACAGAGACAGCAATCCTACCCTAACTCCCACCGGAGACTGCAAGGAGGATGGGGGCTGTCAGAGCTTTATATGCCCTCTGTGGCTGCCAGACCTGCCCATTCTGCAACCTTGGCATGCTATTGGTTGACCATGATCCCATCACATGGCTTGCCTCCATTTTGTGGCTGGCGACATCCATTTTGTCATCCTTAAAGGGAAAAGAAAAATACATTGCGATGGGAGAAGACAAAAACAAATGTTTTAAGGACCCCAATCCCCTGGTAGGTAATAATTTCAAATAATTCTTGCATTATCGCTCCGTTTTTACAGATGTCCAAGGCATTTTAATACCCATGAAATCAATATTAGACATCTGGGAGCCATTTTGGGTCGATGTCCCCTAACTCCCCTTAAAGGAAAAAAATACAGCAATCTACGAAAAGACATAAATACACATTTTAAGGACCCCAACCCCACTAGTAGGTATTATCAGACAGTATAAATAATTATAAATAATTATGGATGTCCAGGGCGGTTTTTAACATTTAAAACAGCTTATTTCATTGCGCGTCACCATTAACGAAAACGAAATGTAACAAACCCAATTTTTGTGGTTCTGTTCGTTTCGTTCCATTTTCATTACAATTTTTGTTAGTCGTTTCGTTATGTAATGGAAGGAATAATGAATAACGGAAACGAAAAAAAGTTCATTTCGTGTCCATCTCTAATTGTCAGTATAAACTTCAACTGCAAGATAATTTCCTTCTGGTTATAAATTTTGTGGCTATTAATATTTTGAAAAAGTTTTTAAATTCATCCCCACAATTTATTATTGAAACAGTAACAATTGCCACTGTGGAGTTTACCCCTTTGTGTTGGATAATTTATTTGATGTGTCTATGTAGATTGGTGGTTTGTGGACCAATGGAAGAGTTTGGGGGAAGAATCAAAGGGGATTTAAGTCTCAGACCAGCACTGAATTGGTCAGATAGGGACCTACACTTACTAAGAAAAAGATAGGCACAAAAAGCATCTGAGGGAGTCAGATAGGGTCTGACTGAGAAACAGTTGAGGACTAGTGAGAGAAGAGATATGATTTTAAGACTGCTCTGAGGAAAACTAAGTGTTGATTGTCTGAAATATTAAAAACTGGGTTTGCTAGTGATCAGCGTAGTCTGTAACCTAACTTTAGTGCACTGTAAATTAGTGCAATATACATTTTAAAAAATCCACCAATGAAAGCACCCAGCCCCACACAAACAAATAGGGGGAAATAGCATTTTTAAAATATGACACACTCAGCGCCCCCCCCTCCCAAAAAAGCAAGCAAAAGCAAAAAGAAAAGAAAGGTACGATCATCCCCACAACCTAAACTGCTAGAATATGGCGATGCATCTATTCTCTCTAGTGAGACTTTCTTGACATTGAAACAATCCTGAGATTTAGGGACAACCAAGAAATACTGAAGTCATATTCATGCTTTCTTTTCTTTTGTTTTCAAATGCATCCTACATGGGGACTCAGTACCGATTGGAACCATTATGCACTTATAGGGTAGATGAAACTTTTCCTTGCTCAATACAATCCCAATGAAAATTGCCCCCCTCTTGAAGTCATTGTTAACCTCAAAGAGAGAAGAAACCCATTGATGTGGTTCTAAGTGATGCATTTAGCCTTCAGTAAGATAAAATATATGTCTGGTAGCCTTAAGGAAGAAATGAAAATGTGAAGGCACCTATGTGGAAAACCCACAAAGCACCTCTCCTGCCACAGGCAACAAATTCTTTTGGAGCCAAGGTAACAACACATCACTGAGGGGGAAAAGGCTGTGATACTTTATTGAAAGTGTATGAAAAGAGAAAAGCCATAGCAAAATAGAAAGGAATAGTTCAAGAAGGATAAAAGACTAACTCTAATGCAAAGAAGTAGGGTGAAACAAAAATAAAACCTGAAACCTATTCTGCTACAGGGAGTGCTGTAAAAGGTACCATTTATTTCCCATTCCAATCCCTGCATTCCTTGTGGAATCCACATTCACATAAGTTACCTATTTCCTGTACAGTAGGACCCCAGTATCTGCTGGGGATTGGTTCCAAGCCTTTCTGTGGATAATGAAAACTGTGGATAAGAGAGAACACCAACATGTCCCCAAAACTACTGTTTTGTAGTAGTAACTTGCTTTATACCTGATGTTTTACAACAGTAGCTTGCTTTACAGCTGCTGTTTGTGACGGTAGCTTGCTTTACGGCTGCTGTTTTATGACAGTAGCTTGTTTGTGACAGTAGCTTGCTTTGCGGCTGCTGAATTATTTATTTATTTTTCTGCTGCCAACCATGGATAACTGAATCAGTGGATAATGAATCAGTGGATACGGGGGTTCTACTGTACTAAAGCTCAACAATGGCCCCAGACCCTGGCCATTTTATACATTTAAGACAGCTATCATGTGCTCCCTGCCTAGGATCAAAATACATTCCTTCCTAACTGGTTTGAAGAGTAACTCGCAAATGAAATTACATCCACAAAGGTACCTCTTTAATTGGCAAATTATTTGGCAAATTAATACCACTTGAGTCTTTCAAAGGATTTCTCTACTAAGCAAATTGGTGACATGTTGAGTTCCCATGTGCAGTTTTCCAGAGTTAATTGACTGAAGAACATAGCTTTGTGTAAACAAATTTCTTTTTGAGGGGACAACCATATGTATCTACATAGCACCTGTCTTCCCATAGAGTTATTTGTCAAATTAAGAAAAAGACATGGAAGGAAAAATCAAAGTATAAAACAGAACTGTGAAACAGACACACACCATTGCCCCATAAAGAGACACTTTTGTTTAAATGTTAACTGTTTTCAATCCCAAAGAATATTAAAGCAAATGTCAATGATTTGTAAGGATGCCCTATCTCATCTGAGAACAAATGAAGACTCATTGACTTGCCCCATATAAGCTCAAGTACCAAACAAATATCCCTGATTTACCCTGTTTTTGCACTATTTCCTGAAGGCGGGGCACAGCCTTGGTTTTGACCTATCTTCAAGGGATGACTGATCATCGGAGCAGGGGGCACCTCAATCCAGGACGGGCAGTGCATGCTAACACCAAGAGCTGCTATTATTTTAGTCTCTCTGTGTGAATAAAACATTCTGTTGCTTTGTTCAAAAACAGCTGCATCTGGAGGAGACATGAATATGAAGCTAAAAAGATTAACTATTCAAAGACTTAAAGAACAGAGTTACCTAACATAACATGTACTCATCTTCCTTGACAATCCTTATCTCCTAATTGGTTTTGATCCCTACCTAGAGTAATAAGAAATACTATCCATAATTGTTATTGTACAGACATGGTGCTTTCTTTCCATTCTCTTTGTGATCTTTAAAAATGATTTCAATCAAGCTGAGAAAAACATTTTTATATTGGCAGCACTGCAATACATAAGAATAAGAAAACAAAGCAATTATTTTGAAGAAAATGTAAATGAAAGTTTATGCTAAAGCATAAAGCTATCACAATCAGGGATGCTCTGTTTGTAGATGTGTACTTAGGGAATAAACCATCTGCCTACATTTATTGAACATGGCTGCAAAATTGTGACATACTTAGAATCAATAGTGCCTATTACCAAATGAGACCGCTTGCTGGGAAATGTAATGTGAGAGCACTGAGGGCAGAACAAGAGACAGAAGGAGAACTGCCTCAGTCTAGACAAATTACAGAGCTATGTTGCAGATGCTGTACAGGTCTTGCAGCCTCAACTAGACATGGGCATTTCATTTAGGAAGGGTTCCGGTTCTGAAATGAAACATGGCAGAACAGCTGCCATTCTATATTACGTTTCACCTTCCAGAATGAAATCAACCAGTCTCTTACCTTGTTTTCGATAGTGCAGGGCTAAACTCCAATGAGGAAGCAGCCTCAAGCACATCATATTTCACTCCCTGGCACTGGCCAATCAGACAGGGAGGCAGAATGATGGATGTCCCTGCACAGCTCCTGACTGGCAAGCACCATGGAGAGTGGTGCTTCCTTGTTGGAGGATAGTCCTGCAGTACCCAAAACAAGGTAAGTGACTGGTTGATTCATCTGGAAGGTGGATCCCAGTACCGAATGGCAGCTGTTCTGCCATGTTTCATTTTGGAACTGGACCCCTTCTGAAACAAAATGCCCATGTCTAGCCTCAACCTATGTGTTTTTATTCTGAAATACACCTGCGGGATTCAAGAGGACATATTCCTAAGTAAGGGGTGGATAAATGCCCCTCATGAACTTCAGTGACTGCACACTTCTTTCCCGGTGTCAAAGTTGATTTTTATCATTTCTGCTTTTGGTTGCAGTTTGAGGCAGTTCTGTAGGAAAAAAAATCTTTTGAAGAGCTGGCTTTTTTCAAAAAGATAACCCTACACATCCCAAGGGATGTTAAAAGATCCACTCGTCCACATAGGGTTTTGAATACTATTAAAGCAACAAGCTCATGATGAGGTGCATTAGGGAACACAAAGCTAAACCCATGTCAATATGAGTTTAGGTCACATACCAATTATTCAGGACTGGGTTCTGTATGGTTGAGCCAGCTCCTCTCTGGCTCTCCACTGGAGGCCCCACTCGCTGACACCAAGTGTGGTCATCACTTAATTTTTCTAAGACAGATTCCAACTTTGAAAGCAAAGGCAAATTTTGGAATCATAATTGATTACAATAACCAAAGGGGAAATGCTGTTGCAACAACTGAGATGCTATCTATGTCATATCACCATTAATTAATCAAAATGACTTCTTCCTTGTAAAGGTCACTTCAGTTTCTCTCTTTAATTGCCCTGGTCAGTATTTTGATGAGCTGACTATGTCTAACTTGTTTTATTGGCAGTGATAAGCAACCAGCCTTGACCAGGGCAATGACAAATATGAAACAGCTTAAAACCAGCAAACAATTGGTTGTGTTGCTGATGCAAGAATGGAATCTGACACCAAAAGAGAGCAGAGTAAATCTTGTTTCCCTGTTATTCTTAACATGTACTTCCTTAAAACATGGAGCTGCCCTTGATGTTTAAAAGATTTGAGGAAGATTTATTCAACCAGACAGTATAATCAGGTTATCAAAGAAATGAGACACTGGGTGCAATCACTAGCAATACAGACCTTATTTTCGAGACTTGGGATGTACAGGAGAGATAAGCAGCTGAATGATACACCGGAGATTGCAGTTTCAACAGCAATTTACCAGAAAGTTAAAAGCAAAGAACCTTCCTTTCACAGAGGAATGTAGATTAGGTTTGCTACAGAAAATCAGTTTTATTTACTTGAATGATGACACAATTTACTTCTAATACACAAAAAGATTTATATGTAGGAACAAAGAGATTATCTGTATCATAATATTACAGAAGACAACTTTGGGGGATCTCTCTGCTGTTCTAAAACCCACACACGTGCTCCAGCTGTATCTTTTAAATAGATATAAATTATCCAAATAGAGATACCCACCATGAGTTCATGGTCTTAGGAGTAAAAAGTGAGATGGAATATCTGCCTGAAGATGACTTGTGTGTCAGTTTTTTTAAAAAAATGAGTGTCACAATTCCTACATTTTAAAATACACTGTGCATTAGGTGTGTGCATATTTCCCCTAACATTTTAGTGAGATCATTTGAAAATACTTCCACCTCCTCCCTAATTTTGGGTTATAGACTGTATGCTAGCGCAGTATGCTAGATGCAGATTTTCTACATCACAAGAACTGCTGCCACAACCAAGCACTTTCCAATGAATATCATTATCATGCCCATAAAAATGAAACAGAATCCGTAATGAAACAAACTGAATTCAAAGAAAGTTTGACAATATCTCAGCTGAGAATGTTCCCAGGGCATCACCCATCCATATCCTACACATTACTAGTTTCAGGAACAAAGAGAGAACCATCACCAAGGTGACGGCTTTGTAAATAATTTGCAACATAGTCAAGGGACACCTCCCTAATGGCCAGACCCTATGTTCATTATTGTACATCAAAGTACAGGTGCTTCACAGAGTGCAGAAGGGCAGGTGACTACCTAAAAGCATTATAATTTAAAAAACTAATCTATGATAGACAACAGAGGAAAGGCTCTGTAATTATCTCCATTGGTTACACTTAGGATTCCCTAATGATTAATGGCAGTAAGGCATGGGGCTGAGTAAAAGGCACAGCAGAAGAGGTAAATTTTGTAGTGGGGAAAAAGTGGGTCTTGAGGAGGAAGCTGAAGAACAAGCATCACACAGATGCTCTGGGAGATGTTTCCAAGCATATGGAAGATTTATCTTGACATTTATGGGGGAGCAAGAGGAACAAGGTCATGGAGAGCTTGGACCTTGATCTCCAAGTGGACAGGAAGCCAGTTCAGAAACAACATTGCTTAGTCTTGCAGATAGCTTAGATTCTTCCACCATAGCCCAAGCAAAACAGAGTGTCCGGTGTCAACCCAGTGTGCCACAGTAGTGAAAAAAGCAAACTCAATGCTAGGGATCATTAGGAAGGATATAAAAAATAAGTCAGCAAGTGTCCTTTTGCGTCTTTATATATATTTGGTGAAGCCCCATCTGGAGTATTGTGTACAGTTCCAGTCACCATATCTCCAGAAGGATATTATGGAAATGGAAATAGTGCAGAGGAGGGCAACCAGAATGATTAGGGGACTGGAACATCTTCCTTATCATCTGAGGCTACAACCACTTGGCCTCTTCACTCTTGAATGACAGCACCTAAGAGGTCACCTGATTGAAGTTTATAAAATCATGCATGGTGTAGACAAAGTAGATAAGGGGGAAAAAGTTTTCCCTATCGCACAACACTAGAACTAGGGGCACTCCATGAAACTTTTGGGTGCTGGATCTCAAACAAATAAGAGAAAGTACTTTTTCACCCAGAGGATAACTGGTCTGTGGAACTCCCTGCCAGAAGAAGTGGTGACAGCTGTCAGCCTTGACAGCTTTAAGAAAGGGTTGGACAAGTTCATGGAGAACAAGGGTATCAATGGCTATCCTTATGGATGCCTAAGGACAACCTCTGGGATGGAGAGATAGGTAGGATATCTCTCAATGCCATTTGTGGGGAATCTTAAGCAGGTGACGAAATCTGCTTGGGGATGCCCTGAAGCAGGAAGACAGAATGCTGGACTGGATGGTGTACTGTGTAAGACAGAATGCTGGACTGGATGGGCTGTGGCCTGTCCCAGCAAGGCTGTTCTTATATTCTTATGAGTGATGGGCATGACTGCACCACAGTAACATCTTCCCTTTAACACTTCCCACAAGGAAGATCTGTCAGATATTAGATAAGAAAATATTTTGTATTAGACAGATGAGGTTTGTTTGCAAGTGTTTTGAATATATATTTAACTGATTTGTAAAATAGAGTCGAGCATGTATTACTGTATTGCTAAAACCCAGGTGTAGAGTATAAATGTAATGAGCAATAATGAAGCAAGATAGATGCAACAGTCAGTTAACCATTTTCCTGATTGGTTATGACTAGGTATGATAAAGTATAAAAGGACTCCAGGAATCATTATTCCTTGGACCTTTGGTGAGTCTTAGGGCGTTTATACACGACCCCTAAGCTCTGCTGCAAATAGCTGCAAGCTCCGGAGCTTAAAAATGTTTCCCCACCAGCTCCGGAGTTTGCAGACAATTAAGTGCGACCCCGCCCACTTTAGTGCGACCAAAGAGCAGTTTTCTTGTACCTTATCTGTGGAGGTAAAAAATCTTTGATGCGGTGCAACGATAGTGAGTGCGGGGCTCTCCTCGCTTCTGTTTGCTGCTTTTTGGCTACCCCCCCTTTAAGAGCTACTTTTACGGAGAGGAGGGGCAGAACGAGGTGAGCGGCATGCTTTTCTTTCTCTTGTTCTCCCTCCCCAACGCAGCCAGCAACCAGGAAGTGCGGAGGGGGTGGGAACGCCCGAAGAGCGACGAACCCCTAAGATCTCTGGTCAGAATTTAAGTGGCCAGCGGATCTTAGGGGTCGTGTAAAAAGGCCCTTAGTGTCTCATTGAGAAGGCAAATAGTCTTCACTCTGAATGAATTAGTGATCTGAACCTTTTTGAAAATATAGCACTTTGGCTCCCTTATACAGATGGGCACGAAATGAATTTTTAATTTGTTTTGCTATTTGTTTTGTTATGGAGTGAAATGAATAATGAACAGATCCATCAAAGAAAAATGAAATGAAACAAAATGGAAATTTCCATTCCATTCTCTTCGTTTTTTGTTTTCCCATAGGAATGCATTCAAACAATGCATTCTTATAGGGAAAAGCTGGCGGTTCCCCCATAATGCAGGGGAAACTGCAGGCATTTTTTTCCATGCCGAAGCCAACACCGATCAGCTGCAGTGTGGGGCTTGGGCAGAAAAATAGTTTTAAAAGCCTACCCTTTCCTGCTCCCAATCGGGTGCAATCAGGTGAGGGACGAAATTTTTAAAAAAAGGTTTTTAAAAAGTGCTGACCCAGCCTACCAGCTAGCTTGTCGGCATGAGGAAAAATAAAAATAAAAAACAAAAAAACATGCTGAGCTGGTTGCTGCAATAAGTAAAAACTAAAAACAAAAACAAAAACATGTGACCTGGCTTGTGGGCCACTGGTTGCCGTGATAAGGGGAAATAAATCAAAAAATAAAATAATAAATACACCAATCTGGCCCGTGGGCCAGCTGGTCAGCATGATAAGGGGGGGGGAATAAATTTCTTTTAAAAAATCTACCAACCTAGCCTGTGGGCCAACTGGTTGGTGTGATAAGGGGAAAAAAATAAACAAATTTTAAAAATGTGCCAACCTAGCCTGCAGGCCAGCTGGTCAGTGCAATAAGGAAAAAAAGATTGAAAAACTAAAAAGTCTGGTTGGCATGATAAGGGGGGAATTAAAAAACAAGCGCCAACACAGCTCACGGGCCAGCTGGTCAGTGTGATAAGGTAAATATAAATAAATTAAATTAATAAATGCACCAACCCAGCCTGCGGGCCAGCTGGTCAGCAAAAGAAAATTAAAAAACCCTTAAAAACTAAAAAATGCGCTGACCCGGCCCCTGGGCCAGCAGGTCGGCACGAGTTTACAAAAAATTAAAAAAAGAAAAATGAAACAAATTAAATACAAAACATTTTTTAAAAAATCATTTCATTTTAAATGACTCCCAAACAATTAAAAACGAAAAATGAAATGAAACGTCATTTTGGCATTTCGTGCCCATCTCTACTCCCTTATGTTTTATAAGTGTTATCCAGTATACACCTTACCATTCTTAACAAGGTACTGAAACAAATTGTGCTGCCTCATCTTCAAGCTTTAAGTGACAATTGTTATTCTAGGCTTTGAAACTGTTGCTATATTTAACTTTGCCACAGGACTCTTTTGTATTTTCTGTTTTTTTTAAAAATGGTGTATTTTATATTTCTTTCCATTTCCAAGATGCTGTGGGAAGGCTTTGCCATATGTATTTCTTGAATAGACAAATGTTCTTGAGTCTTCAAGAAAGCCTTTAGAGATGGCATTGGGTATATCCTTCAAAACAAAGGAAGACGGCAATGCATTCTAAGCTCTGCATTTCCTGTCAAGATTTTTTGAGAACTCCGAATAACAATAGCCTCTCACAGTAGCTATATCCCATGAATTTCTCTCTTTGTCACACATCACCTTGACAATGACCTCCCATTTCCCATATCAATGCATTTGAGTGCCAGGCTGTCCATTCATTTGAAGAAAAGGTTCTGCTGATAATATTTCTCAATGACATTTTGAGTCAGTACTGCACTTCATTGGAAAAAGCACAACATGGCACATCCATGCAAGAAGATAACCTTTTGTTCACTCCACTCTTCACAGTAGCCTGTTTATCTAAAGAAATAACAAGGGGAAAGAGAGAGGAGAAAGAGGAGCAGAGAGAAGACACACAATAAGAGGCTTACTTAACAGACTACACAGTTCTTAGTGTATCAGTAACTGAGTAGGGTGAATGAGATGCTGTGTCATGGAGAAACGAAAAATTAAGTGGAGGAGAGAAGGAAGGAACAACTATTTTAATAGGTGAATGATATATTTTGAGCATTGTACAGTAACATCAAATGTGACAAACTGTTCAATTCAAAGTACAGTGGTACCTTGTATAAAGAAATTAATTCGTTCCCAATGAAGTTCTGTTAAGCAAATGTTCCTTTATACAAATTTCCCATAGGAATGCATTGAAAACGGAGTAATCCCTCATCGCAACCATTTTTATGTTGCATGGATTCGCCCCATAGGTGATTCTGTTAAGCAAATTTCTCCTATCTCTGGAATTTTTTATGTTGTACAGATTTTATGTTATACAAACCATTTGTTATACGAGGGTCCGCTGTATGTTTATTTTGTTTAATCACATTAACACAGATTCACAAGTCTCCTAAATATGGTCTGCATTCCCAAGAGTTCTAGCAAACCAGCTGTACCACAATATATATTCCATCCACAAATATATTTCACCAGTGATTAATTTTTGGTCTTATGTGATGGCACTGCATGTACTCTCTATACTTTTGACTTATATGGATGAATTTTTCTCCCATGACCATAGTGATCTCTGGACGTTTTCTCTTACTCTAGCTTGAATGACAAAGCACAAGTTATACATTAAATGTAATCTAAGATTAGAGCAGTTCATTTGCAAATTTGATTTTTCTCAGACACAAATGTTTGCCTAAATCTCATTTGTGGAACATACATGTCAAGTGATTTGGAAAGACTTTCATATTTAGGAAATATACAATAATACCTCAGATAACAAATGCCCTGATAACAATTTTTTCAGATAGTGAATGGAAATTTCCGGTATAGTGCTGCTTCCGATAACAAATGTTCCCTATGGGCTTCCTCAGATAACAAATGTTTCATCATGCCTTGGAAAAAAGTATACCCAGAATGCATTGCACCCCCCATATTTTGTGGAGGGGTGGGAGGAGTTAGAGGGTTTTCCCCATGGTGTTTTGGAGCCAATTGGGACCTTTTTTTGCTGAGGGATTCATACCTTTTGAACGTGGAAAGGTAGGGAGATGAGGTTTCTTTGCTTTTTCCTATCCATTTCCATTGGGGAAAAGAGTCCTGGCTTTTTTCTGTTTGCATTGCTTTCAATTTTAAAATGGAATGGTGAAGAGAGTTGGGCATTACAGAGAAGAGTTCTAGCTTTTTTCTGTTTCAATTGCTTTCAGTTTTAAAACGGAGAGGTGAGGATAGTTGGGGATTGCAGAGAAAAGCCCTGGCTTTTTTCCTCTGTGTTTGGTGGGAATGACTGGGTTTTTTTTTTAAAAAAAGCTTGGTTTTATTAATCTTTGAACTGCTTTCCATTGCATTTTTGGCTGGAAAAGGCTGGGGTAGTCTTGCTGGTTTCTTTTGTCCATGTTTTCATTGCACTGCAGGGGGGTGTTCTGGGGAGGTGTTCCAGCACTGCATGTCTTTAAAGTGCACTTTATAAAGAGGTCTGGAAAAAAACCCTAGCTTTTTGGCCTTTTTTTCAGACTTCTGGAATGGTTTCCCATTCATTTCAATGGGAGACCACATTTCAGATGACAATTTTTTTGCCCCACAAGGGACAGCTGGCGCATTTGTATTGTGCCAGTTGAGAATTGGGGAACTGATACTGGTTGGTTGTGGGAATAACAATGTGGGTGGGTGGGAAGGAATGTACTCCAAGGGGGTAGGAGGGGAGCAAATATATAAAATATAATAAAGCCTGCCCCAAATCCCTCCCCTAATAAAAACCTCCCAAAAAGAACAGAAAAGCAGTGCCTCTCTGAGCACAGAGAGACACACACAGTACACACAGAGAGAAAAAGGCACTCTTTTCTACACACACACACAAACCACTCTCTCTTTGTCCACTCACACAACACACAAAGCAGGTTTGACTACACAGGGACAGCAGAAGTGAAGCTAGCCCAACTGTGATAGCAAGCTAGCAGCACTGCCAGAGCTGACTGTAACTCCCCTCATTCCCACAGATGACAAAGAAAATGAAACCAGCCAGCCTCTAGCCCCAGCAGGCAGTTATAACCCCCCCCCGCAAAGCACTTTAAAATGGATTCCTATGGGCACCCCCTTTGAAGTTGAATAATCCATCCTCCTGAACTTAAAGGAGAGAGTCCAAGGAAGGTTCACACCAAATTTGGTGCCTCCAGGGAAGTTGTTTTACAGTGAAACGAATCAGTTCATTTTAAACAAAAAATGCCCTTTTATTTCATTACTAAAGAAACACTGCTTCCCGGTTTTGTTTCATTTCATTTTTCGTTTGGTGCCCATCCCTAGTTATAAACACAAAGTCTGTTTAGCCATGTATGGTAGATTCATAAAAAGGCACAGTATGTAGTCCATCATTCAGGGAAAGCTTGCCTGAAGAGAAAGGTATTTAGCTGATTGGGGAAAGACAGCAGAGATGGGGTAGTCCTGGCCTCCACTGGGACAGAGTTCCAGAGTTTGACATATTAAAGAGAGTAAGGATGTATTAATATGTCACCCCTCTCATAAGAATCCTATTCCTTTTGCCATTTACCCTATCTCTGTTCCTTATTGCAAAATTAAAATAACAATTTTGGGTAGCAAAATTGAGTAGCATGTGGCTTCCAAGGTCTGAAATGCAAACAGTCCCTGCCCCCCCAGATCCCAGCATCTTCACTATGGGTGGAGCTTTCATATTTTTTTGGAATGTGAAGAAGCCTGGGGAGCTTTTCTAGCCAGAAATTTGGAAAAAATAAAATAAAATAAAATGAGCACATTCTTATTAAGCAGCTAATCCAATATGTAAGAAATTGAGCAGTGTGAGTAGCAGGCGTTTGCCTACATCCTGGATCAAGCAAAACATGGGGTGGAGAGATGAATAACCTTTGAAATCAAAATAATATTTTATTATAAAAAAATCTTGTTAAAGCTACATCTTGCAATAATCACAAAACAGCACAATGTTACTTACAAATGAGGCTGAATACTAGAGATGGGCACGACTTAGCGGTATTCCCATTTCCGTTTCCGTTACTCGGTTCCGTTACTCTACGGAAATGGTAACGGGATCACTCCCCCAGACTTCGAGCTCGAACCGATGAACGAACAATTTTGGTCTGATTTGTCGTGCTCGTTCCTTGCATCGCACGATCGCGCAATGCCACGCGGCACAGAAAAAAAGTTTTTAAAAGTTAAAAAAACCCGGTTCCCGGCCAAAAAGCAGGTGGAAAAATGCCTGCCGTGCCTCAGGGCACCTACCAGAGAGGTTGTTTCTGGAGGTCCCCGGCCTCCCCCCTCATCCCCCGTCCTGGGCTGCTCTGGTGGGACTCGCCGCAGGCTCGCAGCCAGCAAAAAGCCCAGTCTCGCCGCCGGCCGCCGCAATTAAAGCGCAAGCAAGCGACACGGACGGCACAGGAAAAAACTTTTAAACTCTCCCCCCACCCATTCCCGGGCCAAAAAAGCAGGCGGAAAAATGCCTGCTTGACTAAGGGCGCAGGGCACCTACCGGAGGGGCGGTTTCTGGAGGGGGGGTCCCGCCTCCCCCCCGTCCTGGGCAGCCGGACTCGAGTCGCCATTTCGCCATGCCATGCGGTGCGGGTGGGGGATCCAAAATGGGGCGGCGAACGCAATATTGTTTTTGAAATCGTGGTCCAAAAACACACAAGCACAACAGAAACACGCGAAAATTTATAAAACTGCCAGATTTTTCACAGTAGCAGTGGGTTTTTTCTTGCAACAAAATGTCTCTCCTCTCCTCCTCTGTCCTCCATTGATTTTATTTATTTATTTTTTACACCTGCACAATGATGGGCTGGCCGAGTGGCCAGCCATGTGGGAGTGGACGACCATGCAAATTTTTTGAGCCATCCCACCAGTCGCATGGCCACTTGGCCATGGAGACTTCTGGGATGTGCCAAAAAGCCCCCTAAAACCTGCCCTAGCCCCCCTAACCCTAACCCTAACCCTTGACTCCGTACCCATACGTCACAGACTATCTTCTTAGTGGGTCAGAGAGGCACCCAGAGGTGCAACCCACTAGCCCAGCGTAACCTTACCCGTCACTAGCCTAACCCTAGCCCTTGCACTAACCCACCTTAAAGCCAGATCTACTTGCTTGCATTGCACTACACGCAGCAAGTACAATTCCCTTCTGTGTGAGACATGGTGGTGCGAGAGCCTTGTGTAGGGAAGGCATGACGCTATCACTCTCGCTGGTCTCACTGTGTGCACATTCTGTTATGCAATATCCATATGGCTATTGCATAGCATTTTGCAGCAGCAGCAGGTGAGGAGGGGAGACCCCCCATGTAGAGGGGTCTCTTGGAGCCTGCTTCCCCTTCCTAGTGGGTGAGGATAGGAGGCACCCACGGGTGCCTCCAGGAGCCCACTTTCCCTTTATAGCGGGCCAGAGGAGGCACCCACCCCACAGAGGTGCCTCCAGGAGCCCGCTCCCCCCCCAAAACCAGTACTAACGACAACAAAAAAACAAAAAAAAGAACCGACTAATTTTTGCGAATTTTCGCGAAAACCGGAAACGAGCCGAAACGGGACCGGCCCGACTAACGACAACTCGAAAAAAAATTTTTTCAAGTCGTGCCCATCTCTACTGAATACATTAATAAATTGAAATATACATGAAGACACAGCGAGTGGCCATAGTGATTCTCCTCTGCCACCCACTCTCTGCCTTTTTGGTGTAGAGAATGTCTTGCTAATCATAATATTTTCAATCATTAAAGGCTTTCTTTAACTAGATACAAAAATACTCTAGAAAGTGGCTGCCTGTTATTTTTTTTCTCCTTCTAGCATTAGATTTTTTTGATCATAAAACAATAAGCAACACAGTTGGTCTCTCCATTTCCAAATAAAAAGCAATATTGGTTTGTTAAGGCAGGCATGTGAAGCTATTCACCATTTTCATGGTGGTGGTGGGGAAGATCCTAGACTAGGATTTTATTGTGGCTGTCATGAAGGACCTCACAGTTGAGACTCTTAGGCTGCAGTCTCACCAGCGTTTTCTGCACATTTTTGCTGCGGCGAACTGTGCAGTAAAAGATCGTGTCCTAACTGCAAAGGGAAGTAATTTGGTGCCCCGACCGACCACGCCCCCAGAAGCACACTTTCACCAAAGTTTTTTAAACCACCACTAGGGGTTGGTTTAAAAAACATCCCTTAAAGACGCACAGTTCTTTGCTATTCTAGTGAGGTGTGACCCCAGAAAATATGCAGTAATTAGCTTCGTATCCCTTTTCCTGCCACTTCCTGCAATGGAGACTTAGAAAATTGACCCAGAAAAAAGGGAAAAGATGTGCAGTAAGCAAGTAGAGACGGGCACAGAGCATTAAAATACTATCCTGTCAACAGGACACTAACTGCTCATCAAACACCATGTGACCATCTGGAAAAAAACCTACGCATTGAATTAAGATGCGCAGAAAACTTTAGTGAGACCACAGCCTTATTTATTGGTTCTCTGCCCAAAGGTTCCACATTCAGTCCCATGCACTTCTATGGGTTGGAGATTACCAGACAATACTGATTGCTCTGTGTGACACTTCACCCCAGTTCAAATTACACCCTTTGCTTTTCCCTATTTTATTCTATTTTTAAGAAGCTTGATCCTAGTCATTTGTCTCTTGCTTTACGCACTGCTCATTTCCCAAGTTATTGAATTAGTTGCTTAATAAGTGTGTGCTCCTATTAACTTCATTAGGTGTTAGAGCAGGTCCTAAGAAATTACTCGAACTTGCTCTAATTGAGGTCAGCAGTTTGAAAAAAGGCAAAGGCCCCAAATGGTCAATGCAATAAACCATCATGCATAATGTATTGCTAAATGTTTTGTTCAATTATTGTGACAAATGTAGCTTTCCCTTTTCATTAATTTATTCATGACATTCTGTAATGAGCCTAACCCAAGCAAATGAGTGGTTTCCCATCTGATGCTGCACTGAAATTCCAGACTCTATAGAATGTGCTTCAAAACTGAATTCTCGTGAGAGAAATCAATGTAACATACCTTCAGTTTTTACAAGAAGAGACTTCTGCAAAGTCTTCTCTGCAGGACTATTTCTGAAAACAATTTTGGACTAATCATACGTACCTGGGGACTTTCCTCACACCTTCCTGCAGCCAGCCATGGTGTCTCATCTAGCCACTCTTGGGAGGTCAAAGGCAAATTTAATACAGTCTTAAAAGTGGCATATGAGGTTGCATTCAAGGAATAACAGAGAGCCATCAGTATGGTCTGGCAACCTCCAACCCGGACAAGATGAAAAATAAAGAAGAGACAAGCATTATCAACTTTGGTAATGACACCACTTCCCAAACAAGAAACCAGAAAGGAAAGGATGGGGAGGGCAGTACCTAGTGTCCTAAAGTCAGGTTCCTTTTGACTTGACCACAAGAATACAGTCATTCATCTGCCCATGCACACACGTAGAATAGTTTCAATGTATTTCGTTTGTTAACAGCAGCTCTGCACCACTGATGGTGGAAGGGTATTTGGATAAATTAGATATGACAGAAATCTTTTAAAAGATTCCAAGATGTGAAGGAACGTGACTTCATAAATAATTGGGCTGTTTAAAGAACCTGACCCTTCTTGGTAAAATAAAAACAGCTGTATGCTTTTCCTTTTGATTTGTCATCATTTGTAAGTACTCAAGACATTCAAGTAAAATTCAATTAAAATTTGAAGTAGGAAAAAAGAGGTGTGGAGGGGGAGACCAACATAATTTCTTCACTTATGACTGAAGCTTTAAAAAAATGCAGCGAGGAGCCGGCTGGCCTCATTGAGAATCCTTGCACAGCATTCTGATGTTCAGGAGGCCTGAACCTGTCACTCTCTTTTGATGCGACTTAAGAATATTCCTTAAAAGGTATCAGTACATTTGGCTTCCCTTTTCTTGCTTTTAATCACAGTTTAAGGTTATCTTCGCACATCCTCAGTTTAAGACAAATAATTGGTGTGGTAGTGCTGTGCAAATAAACTCCTCTCAGCTCTTTGCTTCACGGTGTGGTTGTTGTGGAGCTGCAATAACAGCCCCAATCCAGTTGCTGTTTCAGTATTTAGGTAAATATGGGATATGCCACAAATTTAAGTGATCTGCTTATCAGAGCTGGGAACCTCATTTCGGCCATCTCCTTCTTACTGCTCTGAATGCAGCTGCTTAGCTACCTGCTTCGAAAAGCTAACCCTTTAAACTACCGTCCCCAGAATCCTCTGGAGAAATTTCATCCAGAAACGAAATCTTTTCAGGCTCTGGATGCGATATAACATTTTGTTTCCTTTGACCTAGTAAAATTTCAGATACCATGTAAGTGAAGCCTGTTAAGATTCTTGCCTTGTGGAACACCAAAATGCATCTTAATCCAGGTAACCATGGGGATAATTCTGGTTTGTTTCAATAGCTATTCAGTGTATAAGCCTGCAAGCTGCCCAGCAATATGTGCTCCGAAGGCATAATTACACAAATGTGGGGGCAATGGAGCATACAGGCCCTTAAAAGGGTCTTTGTAGAGGGGAAAATCAGTACTTCTTGAATTCTCAACACCAATGATATTTGTGTCTCATCTGCCATAGACTGAGAATTTCAAGAATCTTACTTCTGGGTCTAATGCTGTATAATATCCCATAAAGTGTGGTTCACTCATAATTTATCCAGTTCATAGTGTCACAGTGAGTTTCACCTCCCACTTACTTTTAAGGGGAGGAATGCCTCACACCCTCTCCAGGCATAACTTATTCATGCAAATGAATTCTGTGACAAAATTATAATAAAAACAAGTCTAGAATAAAAATCCATTCTGTGATAACAAGATGAGATAATGAAAATGGCTCCAGAGACGCAATTGGTGTCATTAAAGGCATAAGAAAAATCATATCAATGTTTTCCACAGTGATATACATAATTGCAGTCACATGAAATCTCCCACTACCAGCCAGCATTTATTAGACAATAAAGACAAGACTGGAGTGAAGGGAGTGCTGGTAGGGAGACTGAAAACATGGGCACACTGAGAAACCTGTTTCTTGCCAATCATTGGCACTCTTTCCGCGCCATGACACCCAACACTAATATGTTCTTTGCTCTCAGAATTCCAATGGACATGCTGGCTGAGGGATTCTGAAAGTCTTTCTTCAAGGAGATGGCTTCTCCAGGCCTGTTGACTTGGAAGGCGGAAAGCAAACCAACTAGTTGTTCATCTAGATCAGGTGGTCTATTAATTATTTTTGGCCAAACCCATGGTTAGTTAGTTTTGCTTTAGCCAAAGAATCTAGAAGGTGAAAATGTCTGTGAATGTTCTCAGTCATCCAAGTGAGGTTATCTGGAATCTGAGTCATGGCAACTGGACTTATTTTTTTGTGAGATTGAAACTTTTCACTGCTCGTCCAAGCAGATTCATCAGTCTGAGGAAAGTTAGTGGCAAGGCCTCTATTTATTTAATTTATAGTTCACCTTGATTTCCCATGGTCTGAATAGACTCATTGGGTGGGCAGTGACCTTAATAGGCTTGTTAGATGGACAACTGCCTGAATAAGCTCATTAGATGTACAGTGGCCTGAGGTATGTGGAAGTCCCACCTATGAAACCCTTCCCAACACCCATTAAATATGGGTCATTAACTGTGGCCTTGCTGGTGGAGGTGTGAAGTGTTTCTGACTTGTTTGAGGATTGATGAGAGGGCAGCATGATGAGTAGCAGACAGATTGTACTTGAGTTCCCCACTTCTGTTGAGAAAGGGTTTTTCAATACACACTTGAATGGCTTCCCTGACCCTCCTCTCGAACCACCTATCTTCTCTGTTTAGTATATGTACACCTTCATCTTTGAATGAGTGTCCTTTCTCCTTCAAATGAGGGTACACGGCTGATTCTGGTCCTGAGTTGTTGGCTTTCCTGTGTTGGGCCATCCTTCTGTTTAATGGCTGTTTGGTTTCTCCAATGTAGAGGTCTGCACATGCCTCACTGCACTGGAATTATGGGAAGGGCACTGCAGGCAGGTATTGATTGTCCCCAAAGAGGCTCCTGACAGATCAGATGAAAGATGTGAGGACCTAATTGGTAGAGATTCCCCACAAGAGGCACAGGAAACAAAGGTAAAGTCTGGTCTTGCTAAGGAGGATCCAGTCACTTTAGGATACAAATACACACACACACACACACACACACACACACAGAGAGAGAGAGAGAGAGAGAGAGAGAGAGAGAGAGAGAGAGAGAGAAATCCACACACAGCCTGATACACTCACACCCACACCCCAGCATGCTGGGACTGAGGATTCAAGAGTAGAGAACAAAACAGAGGCATATTCCATATTTCCATGTTCAATCACTTGCAGTAGTAATTGTGTGGAACTAGATGAGAAGGTACCCATTGTAGTGTAGTAGGTAGAGGGATGGACGAGGACTCTGAAAATCAGGGTTTGAATCCCCACCTGGCCAGTTCCACCCACTGGGGAAGTGGAACTGGTAAAACCTCTCCTTAAATATCTTGCTTATCTTGAAAGCTCTACTATGGTATTTGTTAATTGGTTCCTTTGCTTTCCTTAAACTTCTTTGCTATGCATTTGTTCCAATGTGATGGCATGTAACTAACTAGATGAGAAGGTGGTGGGCAGGTTTTCACACCAAGGACAATAAAATATTGTCACCCTTGCCAGCCCCAAACTACTGGAGTCAAATACCATATCTGATTTGGATGCCTATAGCAGAAATGCTTGCCTTGTGCCTGCTGGTATTCCTTGCCAAACAATCTCACTTGATTATTTTGGCAGGTGTATGTCTACTCACTCTTTGACCCTGTCATGTTGGACTGTAAATGAGTTACAGATTGAATACTTGACTCTGACCTCTAACTGTTCTTTTCATGTTTTTGGAAAAAATGTTTATTATCTATTTTGACCTGGATTGGCCTCGAACTCTCCAGAGCTCTTGCTTGCTACACCTTGGAACTTTAAGCATAATGCTCTAGGCTCAAATGCCAATTTGGTGAAGAGAAAAAACAATAGCCATTCAATATTTGATCATGGATGAACATGCCAATCTGTCTTGTATAACCAAGATCTGTTTGGTGGCATTGTTTTACAATGGTTCTAGTGGGTCCTGGACAGAAAATGCAGAAAGTAACGGTGGTGGATTCCTGTCTGACGCCCTGGCCATTGGCATGCGTGATCTTTCAGGACTTTGTCTGCTTCCTAATACTATTTAGTATTTCCTACTAACATTTTAACATTCACAACTGGAAGGTGTTGTCCAGAGATTTGGAGTTTAGTGCCATCAGTGTACTAACAATACCCAATTTACCTTTCCTTCCCATCTAAATTGGAAATAGTTCTTCTGGCTACTAAGTAGCTGGTGTCAGTAATGGGATGGATGAAGACTGACAATTTGAAACTTAATCCAGACAGGTCGGAGATGCTTCTAGTCAGTAAAACAATAGATCAGAGGACAGAGAAATAGTCTGCCTTGATTTGGGTTATATTCTTCCTGAAAACTCTGATTTGCCACTTGGATATACTCCTGGATTCAGCCTTAAACCTGGATACTGGCACACTTTTGCTACACTCATTCCTGGAGATGTCTGACATGGATGTGGTGACACACCCCTTAGTTAAATTCTTCTTGAATTATTATAGCATGCTATAAGTTTTTAAGACTGTTCCACTTGCATATATATGGTTGATGCTGGGTGCAAATAAGTTGTGTAATGTGCAAATGTATCTGCCTGAGATAGGGAAAATGGAAAACAGCAATTTTACAAGACAGAGGGAGGGAGAGGGTGTCAGGAAACATTAGGAAAGGAAAAGATGGAATGAGCACTGCAATTGAAAGAAAGAGGGATCAGCCAAAGATGAAAAAAGCAGGAAAGACGTGCAGAGAGAAAAGAGAAGCATCATTTTGGTGGTGGTGAAAGAGCTGGAGAAAAAGGATGAAGGCAAAGGTGGTACAGACTGCACACACTCTTAATGTAAAGGGTGAGAGATCCACACAAAGCAAAAAAGTATTGGATGGGAAATAGAAGAGTAAAGGCATTGAGGTGGAAGTGGGAGTAGCATATTTCTAGCTCAGTGAATTGGGAGCCTGGCTGTAGAGCCAGATGTCAAGCGTTCAATCTCCCCCATTTTGTGTCCCAGGACAACAGCCAGCCTGTGGAGTCTTGAGTAGGCTGCATCGTCCCAGAGCAATCCCAGAAGAGGGAAATGGTAAACCATTTCAAAGTATCCTGTGCTTAGGAAATCTCAGAAGGGGTCTCCATAAATCAGAACTGGTTGATGACACAGAATTAGTATTAGTAAAGCAATTGTCGCTAGCACAGAACTATTATTACATTTCTTTGGCCCTTCTTCGCAGTTGTTTTGAATGAACTAAGAGACAATGTGCCACATTCATTCTTGTAGCATAATAAAATAAATGTTGGATGGAGTCCAGACTTGCTACTCGTTGCCAAAGGAGAACAAGACTGAATTCACTGTGCCTGCTTTGCAAGCTCTTCCTGTCTATAATCTTCCTTCTGCAGACAGTGGAAAACACCTTGTCAGCTTGCACAGCCTTCTGTTTATCACTTGTTTGCTTTCTTTCATGTCTTGACTGCTGGACAACATTGAAAATGGTCAGAGAAAGGGCCCGCCTTTGACTTGTGTAGTTTTAATCACAACTTGGGCAAAGTTGAGATGGCACAAATTTATACATTCCTGTTAAAGCAGGTCAGCAGAGGAGATAGAAAAGCAGAGTCAACCAAACACTTTGAAAGATCGGAGGTTGCTACCCTTCTTGTATTCTTGGCTCCATTTTCTGTTCTGTTTGCCCTTTGTGGGAGTTTATATGGTATATAATGGAGACGTAGTTTAAGAGCTTTTCCACCTCTCTCTCAGAACAAAAAAAAGAAAGAAAGAAAGAAAAGAAAAGGAGAGTGCCTTGAGTAGTCTGGGGATACAAAATCCTTACAGGGCCGACTTGGACATTCAATAGTTGTGGTTATGACTGACTCATACTTCACTCAAATGTCTCCTAAAAGGGGCAGTCAGTGAACTGGCATAGAAGGAGGAAATATTGAGCATAATAGTATCATATAATCCAGACAAGATATACAGTGGTACCTCGGTTTAAGAATGCCTCGGTTAAAGAAAAAATGGTTTAAGAAAAGAAATTATTGGAAATGGGGTGCCTCGGTTTAAGAAAATTTTAAATGGAATGCTCCAGTTTTTCTGATCTCCAGAATGGATTAACTTGTTTTCAATGAAATCAGATGTTACCAGAGGGTTATATCTACAAGAACATTTAAAAGCAACATTACTTTTCAGCAGCCTGGTTACTTTTTTCATTTTCCTTTCTGATCCTGCAAGTGATGCATTTCCTCAAGCATTTTTATCATGCTGACTGGTTACTAATAGAGATGGGCACGAAACGAGCAATTTTTCATTTTCATTTTCATTTTTTGTTTTGTTATGTAACGAAATGAAAAATGAATTTTGTCTCCAAAATGAAATGAAATGAAACGAAACAACAGAAATTTTGTCATGCATTTCGTTTTCGTTGCAGCAAGTACATTGAACTGTAATGAATGCTAACAAAACAGCAATTTTTCGTTTTCATTTTCTTTTTTTTGTTTCATTACGTAACGAAACAAAAATGATTTTTTTTTGCAAAAAAATCACAAAAAATGAAAACGAACCGAAACGGACCCCCTAAACGACAAACGACAAATGAAACACCATTTTTGAGTTGTGCCCATCTCTAGTTATCAACACAAAAATACAGAGAAATGCTCCATCTAGTGGCTAATTCTGATATATCACCTTCACAATATAGAGAAGAAAATTGCAATATTTCGGTCACATAAGGCATAATAACAAATATCATTTGCTTCAGGTTATCCTTTAAGGAAAATTAGATGGGAAGCATGGCCTGGAGTATAGAAGAACATTCTGGCTTAAGAATTTAAACCAATGGTTCACAGTCGGCACAGCTTCTCTATTTAACATAGATTTACACAAAAAACAGATCATGCTACTAATCACCAATGATCAATGAGATCATGGCAATTGAAGAAGAAGAAGAAGAAGAAGAAGAAGAAGAAGAAGAAGAAGAAGAAGAAGAAGATAGACATAACAAAATACTATAAAACCTGAATAATTCCTATCAAAATGCATCTAAAGTAGCTTAACATGTCCTTTCCACCCCTCTACGTTCACAGGTGTGTCTGATAAGTATACGAGAAAGGGCCTTCTCTGTTGCTGTTCCCAGACTTTGGAACTCCCTCCCAATGGAGGCCAGAACTGCCCCATCTCTGCTGTCTTTCCGTAAGCTAGGTAATACAATTCTCTTTCCCTGAATGACTACCCATCCTAAAACTATCTCCAAGGAGAAAGACTCCAGCTTCCCTGGATTTATCCTCCATGGACAATAAGTAAGGCTGTGTGTCACCTGCCCAGAGATGCCAGCCCTCAAAAATCTGAAAACAAATTTGTACTGATAATATATATTCGAAACAAAGTGTTGCACCTGGTTCACTTATTTGATTTACTGGTGTTTCTTGAAGGATTGTTTCTTGCAAACATAGACGGTTAGAAAGCCATTGCCCTCCCAAGACGAAATAAAGACGTGAGACACAGAGGGTGTATTTTAAGCTGGGGCACACTTTATTAGAACATATCAACCATCAATAACCTCAAACCTGAGGGGGCCTGCCATTGTGCAGATCAATGGTTGGAACCTCAGGGTCTCCTGGGACACCTCCAACCAGCAAGCTTTTGGGCAAGTCACTACCCCCTGGCAGCACTGTTAGCAAGACAGCACCCTCCAAGGCTGGTAAACTTCCAAACTACCCCTGGGTCCTCAAGCCCTGCCCGTGGTGACTCTTGGCCTGAGGGGGGAATCCCAGTGCATCCTTCCCCAGATGCTGTAATCTCCAGATCTCCAGATGGACTAGGAGTGGGTATTCCCCTTTGCTGACTCACTGAATGCCTTTAACTTCCACACTACTGCCCAGTGTGACCAAATAACATTACTAACCTAACTAGTGTGGGAGTGCCAGTGTGGGATAGGTGAAAAATCCCTGTCCTCCAGGTCCAATCTTGGAATGGGTCAAAAACTCCTCTCCAGCCCTCGAGAGTGACCAGTCAGACTCACACTAGCACAAGAAAAAGCGATGGGTGGGTGGGGGAACACCTGGCACTGAAAGAGGGGCTTAGCCAGGGGAGGGAGTCCTGTTTTATACAGGACTCGTTCCCCCCCTCCCATCCTGGGCTGAGACTATCTTGTAAGTCTCGCACTCTTTTTGTCCAAGAGGGCAAAAGGACTCCTCCATCGGACTTTGCCTCTGAAGGGTCAACACTTAGGGAATATCCACTTCCAAGAGTGTTCCCAAGAATACTTCTCTTACAGGACGTTCTCTTCCAGGCCTCAAAAGTAAGCTCTTTATCCAGCATACATGTCAGTCAGGCAGAAATGTTATCTCTTTTCATTTGTCAAACGGAGGTGACATTGACAAAGAACTACTCACCTCTTCCATGAAGTCCTGCTCTGTTCACCAAATTTCTTGTAGATGCCTTGGTGGCTTCATAAGAGATTTCTTCTCTTGTCCTACTTTGATGCATACCGTGGCCTGCCACTAATGATTTCTTCTTTCTTTAAGAAATTGGGTTGCATTTTTATCACTTTTAATTGGGTAAAAAGAAAAAGGAAAGTTTTTACAATGTTAAATCCAACTTTTTATAATTAACATTGTCTGTGGCAAGTTTAAGTGTAAACTCTCTAGTTTTCTTGGTGACAGTGTTAATAAGAGAGCCTAATCTAGTTTTAACACCTCAGTCATTCTCACATTTAGCAATAACAGTTTTTACACTGCCTCTCTTTTTTAGAAGAACCTCAAGATTGTATCCCCTTCACACCCTTGATTAGCTTTCATGTGCAGCATTAATGACATCCATTGACTTATTATTTTTATAATCTGAAATTCTGAAGTTGAAACAGCTGATTTCACTGGGCTATATTTCCAAATAAGCCCAACTTAGGGCTGAAAAATGTAGCTCAGCCATCAGGTAAGGTAAAGGTAATGGTCTCCACCCCCTGCACATGTGTACTAGTTGTATCCTGTTATAGGGACAGTCCTCATCTCCATATCCAAGTCAAATAGCCAGTGTTGTGGAAGTCCATGGCCATGTGGCTAGCATGGCTGAATGCACTTCTGTGCACAGAACACTGTTTACCTTCCAGCTTTTTATGGAAGTACCTATTTATCTACTTGAATTTACATGCTTTCAAACTTCTAGGTTGGCAAGAGCTCGGGGTTAACACTTCCAGCGTGGCACCTGGGATTCGAACCGTCAAGCTGCCAAATTTTCAGCCAACAGTTTTCAGTATTCTAGCCCACACCACCACCACACACTATTTAGGCCTCAGTTGAGGGGAGAACAGTGACTCGCTGTGAGGTGTTGCAAGACAGGAAGTGTGTGCCATATAGCCCACACTATGTATGTCAATGGTTATCTGTCATCCTCAAGTGCTGTGGAGTTCCTATGACTATGACAATACTGTAGTAAATTTGATTAGATTCTTGATGGGACCCTGTTTGGCATCAAATAACTTGGCCCCAGTACCTCAAACCTCTCCAAATTTGGGATGCTTCAAGGGGAGAGCTTGAGGAATGTCCAAGGTGATTTTCATGCTGGTAGGTGCCCTCCCGGGAACAGTATTTTGAAGGACTTTAAAATTATGAAAGTTTTTCTACTGGGAGCACTCTGTTTGGCATTGAAAAACTTGGTCTCCATTCCCCAAACCTCTCCAAATTTGAGGTGCTTAAAGAGGAGAGCTTGAGGGAGGTCCACAGCAATTTTCATGCTGTTAGCTGACCGGGAACAGTATTTCCAAGATCAGAAAATGGTGCTTAAATGTTTTTTCCAGGGGAACCACCTTTGAAGTTTAATAACTCAGCCCCCCGAACCCCAAATCTCACCAAATTTAGAGGGCTTAAAGGGGAGAGTCCAAGGAAGGTACACACCAAATTTGGTGCCTCTCTATTGGTAACAGAGGACTGAATCAGTTCATTACCATTTCATTTTGTACAAATTTGTAAAAAAAAATATTACTAACGAAATGAAACAAAGCGAGGAGGGCAATGAAATGAAACAAAATGCAATTTTTCCATTTTTCTGCCCATCCCTACTCCCTAATACTACAGAGGGAACTCCCTGATTGTCTCCATGCTCCCAGCACACTTTGCCAATTAACTACCCTCAGCCCCTTTAGAGCTTCATAACTAACTCCCCTTACCCCAAAATCTTTCCAGATTTCAGGAGGTTCCCTAAAATCACTTTGGAAAGGTACCCCTGCTACTTTTCAGCTCAAAGGTAAGTAAAGTTTGATTGCATATTTTTAAAAATAGTTTTCAAGTGCATATTTTTTTTAAAAATTATGCACTCAAAAATTACTTGCCTTGGGGCACCAAGGTAGCAGGGGTACCTTCAGAAAGTGATTTTAGGGAACCCCCTGAAATTTGGTAACATGGCTGGCTTCTTTCTGATTCCATTAAGGGGCAAAGGGCTCCTGGGGCACCCCCTTTGGAGCTTAATAACTTAGGCCCCTTACCATAAAACATCTCCAAATTTGGAGGGCTTAAAGGGAAGAGTCCAAGGGAGATACCAAATAAATTTGGTGCTCCTTGGACCCCGAGGAGCCCATTTTAGGTAATAGCACAACACTTCATTTTTAAACAAAAATCTGTTTTGTTACTATTTGGTTAGCTTACAAAATGATTTGTCAGCTAATGAAACAATGAAACAATGAAACAGTGTTTCATTTTCATTAAGGTGCCCATCCCTAATTGCCACCCAAGATCCCTTGGAGGACTACATGTTGCTAGCCCTGATGAAAAGCATGTGAAGGGGACCACTTGAGATATTAAAAATGTTCCTGAAGCCATACTCAGTCGGAATGCATTTTGTAAGCCATTGTGATTCTTTTGGGGGTGGGCAGGGAAATCAGATGGTATGTGACAGGGCCGTGTTTTTCTCAGCATATATAACAGGAACACACCTAGTTTTGAACACATGCATCAATACCCAACCAAATTAACCTTGATGTTTACTCTCAGCCAAGTGTTTTGTTATTGAGTTGCCCATTCTTTCATTCTCGTGATAGTACGTTTAAGCTTGCTGGTTCAAACCCCTTCATCCACAATGAAACTTATGACTGGATCAAGAGATGGGATGGTAGAAAACGGATCTCCATGCTCATTTAACCTGACACCCACTTTGCCACAGCTGCCCTAAACAGCGATGGAAGTACAATGGAAGATACAGGGAAAGATACAGGGGAATATTTCTATCTTGAAATATTTGTATCCCATCAATAACATCAAACAGTTCAAATTTATTATATAGCTAGGATTTTTTTTTTGGATGTCTTCTGTGTTTTTTAAAAAAGGTGTTCATTGCTTAGGCCATTTCATTTTAGAACAACTAGAGTTACTTCTCAAGCAAGTAATGGGTTTTAAGATTGGAATCACTGAGCTATTGTGTGCAAAACGGAGGGTGCTGCAAAAATTGCTAGCTGTTTTTGCTTTCTACCTTATATTTTAAAAAGACAAGCAGAATGCAAATTATTCTTACATGACTAGTAGACAAAATATCACATTCACTTAATAGACACGATGGTTGCTGAAATCAGCAGAGGTACTGCCAAAACAAAACTGGTTGGAAATAATGTGTCTCCTTTTTTTCAACAACACAGACGCACTTCTGCTTTTTTTGTAATTCAGGCAGATGCATACGCTGGTGAAAATTTTATAATTGTATTTTATAGAATCACTGTTTCATTCTTTTTTTCCCCATATCAGCAAGGCAGCCTTCCAAAAGAATGGAAAAATGCTTAATTCTGAGTGCAACATAGCCTTTTGGTTTGGGTTTTTTTGACAAGAAAATCACAAACTTCATTTCTCTGTTTAGCTCCACAGCTGCCTAGATGCCCTAAGCACATCCGATCTCACCTGATTTCGGAAGCTAAGCAGGGTCAGCCCTGGTTAGTACTTGGATGGGAGACCTCCAAGGAATACCAGGTGCTGTAGGCACCTGGAGTAGGAACTGGCAAACCACTCCAGTATTCCTGCCAAGAGAACTCCATGGATATGGAGTCACGAAGAGTCAGTCACGACTGTAACGACACAACACACACACAAAAGAATTAAAGCAATGTAGGACTTTAACTCATTCCCCCCTCTCTCTGCCATTTTTTCAAGTCTTAGCAAACATATGTGATTTGACCCTTATGGATTTCACTAGATGATGCATCTGTCTCTACCTAGACAAGAATCATGTTTTCCTTCCTTGCTGCAAAAACGGTAACACACAGGGTAACACCTCAGCTTAAATATTTTTGCTCAAAAATAATAATAATAGATGAGATGTTTTAAACTAACTGATCCTTATTCTATTCTCTCCCTTCACAAACATATTCAACACACAGAAGGGAGAGACGGATTTTCTGCCCACCTTACCTGTTTGTGTGATCTCTGTGTGTTCAGTAGGCTACACACACACACACACACACACACACACACACTCAGAGATGGCACCAGAGAGAATGCATTATAGCTGTTCAAGGATTGCTAGATCACCTGTTGTGCTGATTTTGGGTATGCCACCCGGTGCCTTGTTTAATATAGTGGGTTAAACGCTTAAAGCCTGACAAGAATTTGAGTTATTTAACAATAGCTTTTAATAACAGTACAAGGTATTTAATAACAATGCAGGTCCTTGCCGAATCCGTTCCAATTTTTCTAATTTTAGTGTTAAAAAAAATATCCCTCCTGATAACACTCTGTTCTTCATCCCTCCACCCCCAAAGTTAGGATACTGAAGAAAGTCCTCATTCGTTGTAGCTGTAAAATACGGGCATGGGTCAGGACCTGCATTTTCTACTGCCAAAAGAGAACGAGAGATCCAACACCCAGATTTCCTCTGGGTGAGCTCCCCTATATTATTATTAAAAGTAGTGATAGATTTAGACGCAAAATCCTAACAGCCTTTGACTGTAGTGGGCAGTGTTCAAGCTAGATAAAACAAAAATGGAAAAGATTCAGGTAATGATTAGGAACCTTGAGGCACGGTGGTTAAACTGAAGTACTGCAGTGAATAGAGATGGGCACGAATAAAAAAAATGGCGTTTCGTTTGTAGTTTGTCGTTGAAAGGTCCATTTCGTTTCATTTCTGTTTTTCGCGAATTTTTTGGAAAAATTTCGTTTTCATTTTTTTTGTTTTTCATTTCTACCTGCTTTTTGCGCATTTTAAAAGCATTTCCGAGCGTGGGCGTCCCCCAGCGCCCCAGACCAGAGGGAAAACACTAAAAAAAAGGATGCTGGCAGAGACACAGTATAGACCAGGTTCGCAGGGAGGCTGCAAAGGCAGTGGCGGGCATTGCCCAGGGTGCAAGGCAGCTGCAGAGTGACTGCACTGTGGGGCAGGGGAGGGTACTCACTGAGAGGTACGCACACACGCACACAGGTAGGCTGCAGGACTGAAGCTAGAGTCGCAGAGACAATAATCGCACCCTAACTCCCACCGGAGACTGCAAGGAGGACGGGGGCTGCCAGAGCTTTTTATGCCCTCTGCGGCTGCCAGACCTGCCCAGTCTGCCACCTGGGCATGCTATTGGTTGAAGTTGTCCAAGAATTTACATGATCCCATCACATGGCTTGCCTCCATGTTGTGGCTGGAGTGGCGACATCCATTTTGTCATCCTTAAAGGGAAAAGAAAAATACATTGTGATGGGAAAAGACAAAAACAAATGTTTTAAGGACCCCAATCCCCTGGTAGGTAATAATTTCAAATAATTATTGCATTCTCACTGCATTTTTATGGATGTCCAGGGCGTTTTAATATCCAAGAAATCAATATTAGGCATCTGGGAGCCATTTTGGCTCGATGTCCCCTAACTCCCCTTAAAGGAAAAAATACAGCGATCTGAGAAAAGACATAAATGCACGTTTTAAGGACCCCAACCCCCCCCCTGGTAGGTATTATCAAACAGTATAAATAATTATTGCTGCCTTTTTATGGATTCCAGGGCAGTTTTTAACATTTAAAACAGCTCATTTCATTGCATGTCGCCATTAACGGAAACGAAACATAACAAACACAATTTTTGTGGTTCTGTTCGTTTTGTTCCATTTTCATCACAATTTTCATTATTCGTTTCATTATGTAACAGAATGAATAACGAACAACGGAAACAAAAAATGTTCGTTTCGTGCCCATCTCTAGCAGTGAACACTGTGTATGACCCAAGTTCAATCTCAGACTCAGGTAGACAGCTCAAGGTTGACTCAATCTTGCATCCTTCTGAGTTCAGTAATTTAAGTGCCCTTCATGTTTTTCTCCCAGGGTTTGTACATTCTAAGAATATTGAAGTCAACATGAAAATCAATAATGGGTCTCTTCAGGTACCTAAACAAAAAAGATTGTTTTTCATATTTATTCAACACTGCCTGAGAAGGCCAGAGAAGTCTAACTCAATCAGAATACATATTACGATGGAGACCTTTTATAAATACAAATAATACCCATGGAGGCAAATAGGGAAAAAAACCCTCTTAAAATAAAACTCCCCAGGGAACCGGAGAAACTCTTATGGCAAGAGAAAAACATGAAGCCTTCAGACAATAGCTTTTAGTCTGCTGAGTAAACCTCGCTGCACAAAGAGAAGATTTGCGGAAGCCCTACAGAAGCATTTGCTAATGCCAATGACAGCTACTGTGGCCTGAAGTGTCAAAAGTTATTCAGAAACAGTGAAAAGAAACAATGTGGGGCCTAAGCCCTCCCTCCACTCAGTGCAGCAGGCTGCTTGTGGGTCATTTGAAAAATAATTGTTTGACAGTGATACAGAGGAAGGCTAGGACAAAATTTGTCAACCATATCTTTATATGTAAGGTATTCCCATGGTTTTCCCTGCAGCCTCCTCAACAGAGAAGACAAGGGCTTTATTTTTGTGTTTTCTAAATGGAAGTCTGTCAGGAAAAAAATGCAGAAACATGAAGGAAATAGCGCTCTTTACTTCACAGTACATAAAATAATTTCATCTGTTGAAAGGCGCTCTGAGGGTTTTATTGTTAACCCAGGCCTGCATCTGTGATCTGTTCAGCAGGGGAAACAGTTTCATAATTATAGTGGCATAAAATAAAATAAAAATAGTATGAAGACGTTCCCTTACATTTCAAAGCTGTTAAGATCCATATTTGCTTTAGGATGTGTATTGCTGACAGACATCTCCCGAGGGACTTTGTTTTATTTGTATACTGAAAGAATCTGGGGTGGAAAACTATAATATTTCATCTGAGCCACTCCTTGGCTTTCGGAGTCTTTTTCCATGGCAGGGCTCAGCTTTGAAACTCACTGTGATGTGCTGCTGTAACACTTAAGGCAATAGCAGTAAATCAAACAGTATGAAAACAGAATGACTACAAAATAAAATCCGAAATCATTACTTTTAGTGTCACATCCCACATGGAAGGTGATAGTGTAGAACTTAAAATGTTGGGTTCAAGTCCCACCATTTGTACTCTCCAAGCCTTAATCTACCTTAGGAGGTAAAAATAAGTTGACATAAAGAAAAGTGGAATACATATGAACTATGCTTTTCTCAGCCAGGTTCAAGGTGCTGGTCTTAACATTCAAAACCATTAATGATTTGACACCTACTATATGTCAAAGTGTCTCACCTGGAGAACATCACCCTGCCCATTTCACTCAGGCCAATCTTCTATACGTGTCTGTGAAGATTCCCAGTCATCCAGATGAGGCTAGCCAAAAGTTGAGTCATGGCAACTGGACTTCTTTT
Organism: Phrynocephalus guinanensis; assembly: GCA_037367245.1. Lineage (NCBI taxonomy): Eukaryota > Metazoa > Chordata > Lepidosauria > Squamata > Agamidae > Phrynocephalus > Phrynocephalus guinanensis. The sequence goes on along the minus strand of CM074741.1, from coordinate 54,195,421 downwards.
CTTGTGAGATCAAAACATTTCATTGCTCATCCAAGCAGTTTTGTCAATCTTCTATCGGTGATCATCACTATAGGTGCCATTGAAATGGCAAATGCATTTCAGTGTAGCAAAATGTAAAGTAATGCATATTGGGGCAAAAAAAATCAAAACTTTATCTATCAACTCATGGGCTCTGAGCTATCCATGACAGACCAGGAAAGAGATCTTGGTGTGCTGGGGGGCAGCTCAATGAAGGTGTCTACCCAGTGTGTGGCAGTGGTGAAGAAGGCCAATTCCATGCTAGGGATTATCAAAAAGGGGATGTGTGAAAAATCCAGTTAATTTTTGGTAGCCTAGCCTCATGATCTCCCTCAAAAGTGCCTTGTCTTCACTCTTGCCTGCTACATCTCAACTGGGAGGGTCGTAGACAGTCCTAGTCCAGTCAGAGTAAATCACATTGACTTTAAAGTTGTTTCTTTAGATTCTTCAGCTGTTATAACAGACCTGTATGCATTTTGTTCTATTTTTTCAACAGTTTTTAAAGGAGTATTTGAAGTGTGTGTGTTAGAGATGGGCACGACTTGGAAAAAATTTTTTTCGAGTTGTCGTTAGTCGGGCCGGTTCCGTTTCGGGTCGTCTCCGTTTTTCGCGAAAATTCGCAAAAATTAGTCGGTTCATTTTTTCATTTTTTCGTTTCCGTTTCTGTCGCGATTTCGCACATTTTGACGTCCGACCGAGACTTGCGGCTTGCGGGCGCAGCGCCGGCGGCGGTGGTGCGGGGGTACATGCGTGGGCGGCGGCAGCGGCAGCGGCAGCGGCAGGGGGAGTGGCTAGCGCGCGGTCGGGCGCGCGGCGCGGGCGGGCGGGGCGGGAACGCGCGCGCGGGCGGGTGGGCGCGTGGGCGGGGTGGGCGCGGGTCCCGCAAATGAGCAGGCGAAATACAGTTTAAACCTGCCTGGGTGATGGACTTGCTGCTGCACAACAAGGCTAGTGCATCCTAAGCAAACAAAGTGGGGCAGAAACAAATTTGCATTTCTTTTTTTCTCTTGGTCTGCTGTGCTGCTGAATCTGCTGATGCTGAACCAGCCAGCCACCCTACTTGGTCTGGCTGACGTGCCTGTTTGTTGTACTTTTTGTTGTTTGGTTTTGAATCCATCCCATCTCCCCTCCACCTCTCTCAGAGGCAGCAGGAGAAACAGACATTCCGTTCCTCCCCAAATCTGAATGAGGGGTCTACTCCTCTACTCCTCTCAAATTGGCCCCCCCATCACCAAGGTCCTTCTGCCTTCACTTCACATTCACAGTCAAAGTCACACACACTTAAAGGACAAGCAATAAAGCCAAAGCCAATGCAACCCTGCTTTTGGTCATGGTCAAAAAAAACATTAGCAGTTAGAGCCTGAGGTGGTTAAGCTACGTACCTAGCTAGTAGCTACAGCCAGGAATAGTTTTGGTAGGGATGGGAATGGGATAGGGCTCTGGGTTGCTCTGGCTTAAGTTTTACAGCCCACAGCCCAGCCCACTAGGCTATACAAGGAGGAGGACTATCTCTGGTCCATAAGGCCAGAGTAAGGGCGGCCACTCCGGTCAGGCCACAAGGCAGAGTATGAGAGCACCACAGCACAGAGCCAGAGTGCGGCAGGCTCCTTGCCAGCTCCAGTATAAAAAGGATGGAGCTGAATGGCATGACAGGAATTTAAATGCCACTGGCCTTGGGTCACAGTGTCTTGCAGCCCAGAGGACTGAGTTGCGGAGGAGGCCAATCACCTTGAGTCTGGTCTGGCACCACACTGCCTGCGATGCACCACATGGCACTTTCTGACAAACTCTTGGGTGGTGCTGTACGTAGTACGAACGCTGTTCAAATCAGTACCCCCCTTCCGTGTGAAACACGGCGTCTTGCAGCCCAGAGGAAAGACTGGTGGAGGAGGCCAATCACCTTGAGTTTGGTCTGGCACCACACTGCCTGCGATGCACCACTGTCCACCACATGTCACTTTTTGACTAAGTCTTGGTGCGGTGCTGTACGTACGAATGCTGTTCAAATCAGTACCTCCCTGCTGTGTGAAACATGGCGTCTTGCAGCCCAGAGGAAAGACTGGAGGAGGAGGCCAATCACCTTGAGTTTGGTCTGGCACCACACTGCCTGCGATGCACCACCGTCCACCACATGTCACTTTTTGACTAAGTCTTGGCGGTGCTGTATCAGGGACCCCCTTCCATGTGAAACACGGTGTCTTGCAGCCCAGAGGAAAGACTGGAGGAGGAGGCCAATCACCTTGAGTTTGGTCTGGCACCACACTGGCTGCAAAAAGGACAGCAAGCCACATTCTGAGTCTGACTCTTCCTCCCCAAGTCCCCAGCTGTGTGCTGGTAGACTTGCTACCTGCCGGCCCGGCAGTCTACTACCATGCCCTTCTTTGTGAATCACAGTTGGTTCCCACACAACTCCAAGAGCCAAGCCTGCAACTTTGCAATAAACTAATGGAGGGCTGGCACCCAAGTCCTCTTATCTTCGTTGTGAGGCACAGTGTCTTGCACCCCAGGGGAAAGAGTGGCGGAGGCCACAAGCTGGAGTAATTGAATGCTGGGCCAGCAATCCCGACCACGACCATGGCCTTCGTTGTGAATCCCAGCTCCTACAACTCCAACAGCCAAGCCTGGAACTGTCAGAGAAACTACTGGAGTGCTGGCACCCAACTCCTCTTCCCTTCTTAGTGAGGCACAGTGTTTTGCATCCCAGAGGAAAGAGTGGCGGAGGCCACAAGCTGGAGTAATTGAATGCTGGGCCAGCAATCCCGACCACGACCATGGCCTTCGTTGTGAATCCCAGCTCCTACAACTCCAACAGCCAAGCCTGGAACTGTCAGAGAAACTACTGGAGTGCTGGCACCCAACTACTCTTCCCTTGTTAGTGAGGCACAGTGTTTTGCATCCCAGAGGAAAGAGTGGTGGAGGCCACAAGCTGGAGTAATTGAATGCTGGGCCAGCAATCCCGACCACGACCATGGCCTTCGTTGTGAATCCCAGCTCCTACAACTCCAACAGCCAAGCCTGGATGGAACTGTCAGAGAAACTACTGGAGTGCGTGCTGCACACAAAACTTCTCTTTCCTTCTTAGTGAGCCACAGTGTTTTGCATCCAAGAGGAAAGAGTGGCTGGAGGAGCCCACATAGCCTGAGTCTGAGGCCACAGGGCCTCCGTAGGGGAGGAACATTGCCAGGAAGCTCCAGCTCCCCAGCGTGACTGAATGGCCTGAGGAGGACGCCAGGAAAATGCCCTTTTTCGTGAGCCACAGTTGGCAGCCCAGTGGAAAAGCAGAGTCCACATGGTGTCTGACTCTGAGGCCTGAGACCACTCTGACAAAAGGACTGCAAGCCAGAGGGTCTTCCTACACAGCTGTGTGCTGCTTTCCCCAGCCATAAACTCCTAGCAGGCCAGCACAGCCATGTTCCCTTCTCAGTGAGACATAGCTTTGCAGTCCACGGAAGACAGTAGGCCTGAGAAACACAGGCTCACTGTCTCTGTGAGTCAGAGTACCCACAAAGAACCAAGCCTGGAGTGGAGGCTTCCTTGCTCCCTCCCTTCACTGAGAGCCACAGTCAGTGCATTGCATCCCAGTGGCATGCCCTTCGTAGTGAATCACATTCCCCACAACTCTAAGAGCCAAGCCTTGAACTTTCTGATAAACTGTCCTAAGAGGGCCACCAGCATGGCAGTAAGTTGCCCTTCTTTGTGAGCCACAGTGTATGGCAATGGCAGCCCACTGAAGACTAATTGGCAGTCCGGAGGCTGACAACACTCCCACACTGCGGCACTCCTTCCTGCAGAGTCCTGTCACTGTCCCAGGCAGAGTCCAAGGGTGCTTTCGCATGAGTTCTGCCTAATCACGGGCCCACCCCACGGCTGTTTTCTAGCACACAAGCACAATTCCCTTCTCTATGAGGCACAGTGTGTGCAAACAAATAGTTGTTGAGTGAATGCACTGTTACAGTTGGTCTTCAAGAGGTTTTCCGCCAAGAAGCGGGCACAGCCGTGGTTGCTGCATGGGCAAGTTGAGGGCAGTGGCGACAGGGCTGAACTTGAAGCACTAACTGGACCATGATGTTAGGGTGAAGGAGAAGCGGCTGGAAGGCCTCGTCTAAGCCGGAAGTGGGGGGAGCCTGACAGGCAGGCAGGGAGAAGACACAGAGCTAGAGTGAGTCTGAGTCTTTGACCACACAGGCTTCCAAAAGGACAGCAAGCCAAGCTTTCTGACTTTCTTTCCCAGCTGTGTGCTGGTAGACTGCTCCTAACTGCCGTGCCGGCATTCCATCTCCATGCCCTTCGTAGTGAATCACAGCAGTTCCACAACTCCAAGAGCCAAGCCTGGAACTTCCTCCTGAAAGGCTCTTCTATTTCTAAGAAACAAACGATTATTGTGCTGAACTGTGGTACGCGCAAGTACATTCCACTCCAGCCCTTCTTAGTGAGACACAGTGTGGTCCAGCCCAGAGGACAGAGTAGCGGAGGCCTAAACATCCCCCTTAACCCTAACCCTAAGCCAACCACCAGCTGTTCCTGAAGAGTGTTCCCATAACTCAATCATCATCAATCACAACCTAGATTTGCAACCAGTAACTTTTCTGGTCCGGCAGCCTTTGTTCCGGGGTTAGGGCAGAAATGATTATAAAATGTTTAAGCACCAAGTGTGCGCACAATGAGTCACACAGCACAGCACCAAGATCCACACAGGGGACTTTCGGACAGGAGTACACACACACAACAAGGACGTTTCCCTTCTTTGTGAGCCACAGCTGGCAGCCCAGTGGAAAGAGTGGCGGAGGAGACAGAGCTAGGTCTGTGTAAATTACAGACTCACACAGTCAGTGTGGGACAGAGTATCCACCAAGAACCAAACATGGAGGCTTCCTTGGCAGGCAGAGTTTCTCTCGCCACCCCAGGAGACCGGGTTTTGGCAACCAAGGAGACAGAGTGGAAGCAGGAGAACTGGGTGGGTCTATTTCTTTAAGGCTGTAAGGAGGGGAGCTTGCCCCCTGATACTCAGTCTTTGAGGTAGGTTGTTGTAAAGTGCTTCCTCACCACTTTGTGTGTGAGAGAATACAGGTAGGCAGGCAGGCAGGCAGGCAGGCTCGTAGGGCCAAGGGAACGGTGTGAAGCACCAAGGAAGGCAGGTATTAGGGTCTCTCTCAGACCAGCCATGGCAAAAGGGGAAACATTGGGCCAATACAGACAGACCCTTTCCAATGACACTTTGAGTGGCCCTGCCTGGTTTGGAGACAGGTCAGGGCTAGAAAAATTGGGCCACTAATAGTACCCTTCAATTGTGTGTGAGAGAGAATACAGGTAGGTAGGCAGGCAGGCAGGCAGTCAAGCAGGCAGTTTTGCAGGCATTAGGCACTGGAGTCGGCAGGTAGTCACAGGGCCAGGCAGGCAGGCAGGCAGGCTCATAGGGCCAAGGGGAGGCAGGCAGGCTTGCAGGCGGGCATGGAGGATTGCAGGCAGGAGGTTAGGTTACAGGCAGCAACTTAGTTCTTGGAGTGTTGGGGTAATCCCAAGGTGGAAAGGTTGAAGCGGATGAAAGTCAACCTTTCCACCGTCTCCGGGTCCAGGCGACAGCGGCGCGGCCTCAGGACATCTCCCATGTGGGAGAAGACACGCTCACTCTGGACACTGGTGGGTGGGATAGACAAGAGGTCCAACGCCAGAGTTGAAAGAGCGGGCCAGAGGTCTGCCTTTCTGGCCCAGTAGTGCAGTGGGTCCGAGCTGAGGGGTTGGAGGGGCTCGGCCATGTACTTCTTCACCATGGTCTGAGCGGGGTCTGCTACTTCTTCCTCCCTTGCCTCCACTGAGGAGGAAACTGCCATGGCTAGGGCAGAGGCCAGGTAGTTGGCTGCTGGAACGGAACCTGGTCTCTGGGTGAACGCTCCTGGAGTACAGAGGGATGTGGATCCTTGCGAGGACTCCTCCTCAGCATTGCTCTGGCTTCCGTGCGCCCTCTGAAACACCTGGCCCTCATCGGAGACAGCCCTGACTTGACGGCATAGCTCCGTCTTCCAGGATTTCAGTTCGGCAGTGCTGGCCGCCAGGGAACCCTTGACGCGAGGGTCGCACAGGCAGGCCATCTGGTACAACTTTTCCCTTCTGAGTGGGCCAAGGCGGGTATCCACGCCGGTCAACAGCCTGTCTGCCAATGCCCTGCTCTTAGGGAGAAGATTGCCTTCTTCCCGGAAACTGGTCTCTAGGCGTTGGCGAAGGGCATTGACCAGGGGGAGAACATGGCCCAGGCTGGCGTTGTAGCTGCTGAGGACGTGAGTGGTCTCCTCAAAAGGCTGCAGGATACCCGCCATCTGGGAGAGGGCGAGCCACTCGGTAGCACCAAGGTCCAATTCCCTCCCCTCATGCAGGACTGGGGTGGTTGACATGATGTATTCCACCACTTCCTTCTGCTCCACCAGACGCTTGACCATTTCGTGGGTGGAGTTCCACCGGGTGGTCACGTCCTGGATCAGGACGTGCTCCGGTCGGCCCGTCTCCGCCTGCCTCTCACGCATCATCCTGGCTGCCTTGACACTGCGAGCGAAGTGCCCCACGATCTTCCGGCACTTGTCCAGCAAGGCCCTGGTCTCCGTGGTCCCCTCACTCCAGGAGTTCTTTGGTGCACCCAGGCCAATGGCATCGCCCACCACTAGATGCAGTTTGTGTGCTACGCACACGATGCCCTGGAACCCTGCCCCAAGAACCGCATTGGTCATGTTACGGCCTGCGTCTGTAACCATGACTCCACGATTGACCTGTCCCTCTGTCCCCAATCCCCACTCTCTTATTGCTGTCTTGAGAACGTCAGCAATGTTGATCCCTGTGGCGTTGTCCTCCATGCTTTGTGCCTGGAGAAGCACCACCCTATACCCTCTTGGGGTGCTGCCTTGTGCCTCCCCCTGCAGCTGCTCATGGGCTGACCGGGGCTCCAGGACCTCCTTGGGTTGCCACCAATGAGCCGTCAGTGAGAGGTATCCGTGGTGCCCACCGGTCCAGAGGTCGGAAGTGAAGTGGATCTTCCTCCCTCTGGCCGCCTGCAGCAGGGCCCGGATCCTGTCCCTGACAGACTCATAAAGGGAGGGAAGCACCCGCCTGCTGAAGGTACGCCGGGATGGAGTCTCGTACCATGGTGCCACGTGCTTCATCAGGTGCCTGAAGCCTGATGACTCCACAAAGGAGAGGGGCAACCCGTTCATGGCCACCATTTCACCCACCACTCGAGTGGTGGTCTCCTGTGCTTTGGCCCTATTTCGCGGGCTGACAAAAGTCCCACCCAACAGCCCCACTTCTTGCAGAGTGGCCTGCCTCTTCCCACTCTCACTAGCGGAGCTGTGTTTTTCTTTCTCTATCTCTAACCCTTCTTCCCCTCTCTTCCTCCCTGAAGAGCAAGGGCCTGACAGGGTTCCAGGCAGAGTCCCAGGGTGCTTCCTCATCAGATGGCTGCGCAACCCACTTGAGGAGAGGTGTTTGGGGTCATTCCCCCTGCGCAAGACCACCCCGCATATCTTGCACACCGCCATCCTTGCGTCTTGGGGGCTGTTCTCAAAATGCTCCCAGAGACACCCTCGTGGCTTACAGAAAGTAACGCCCCCTCTGTTATTGCCTGCTGCTGCCGCTGCTGTGGTGCTGGTGTGGCCTCTGCCCTGCCGGGAAAGTAGACTAGTACTACTGCTCTCACTGGTGGTACTCTGGGTGGAAAGAGGGCTGCTCCTTCCGTCACTGCCTGGAGCCTGCCTTAAGTCTGACCCTGCCAACAGGTCCTCAGAATCTGGCAGGTTTAGATACAAGGAGCCCGATTCTGATTCTGATGCCATTTCAGAATCAGAGCCCTTGTCTTCTTGCTGATCAAGGGTGGGGCTGTCACGTAACGAAGATGGGATTTGGTACGCCTCATCCATGCTTCCCTCGGTGACAGACGATGGCACATTGCTGCTTGTGCCACTGCCACTGCTACTCAAGGAGGGAGTTGCACCAGTATCACTTTCTGCACTACTTCCTGTCCCTTCCCTCAGAAACGTGCCCCTATTTATCTTAGTAGGGGTCCCCCTCCCCTGCCCTCTAGCTGTGCGACCCCTCCTCATTTTTCTCACTTCTTGTGGCTCAGGCCAGGGAATGTATAATGTGATAGTAAGGAAAAAGCACCAAGGAACTATGCAAGTAAATGAGTGACTCACAACAGCAGCACAACAAACAAGGAAATAGGAGCTAGGGGTTTGCCAATCCTGGCACCCAACTAAGTCTCTCTATGCCCTGCACAGGGCAAGTGTAATTAGGAGGAGAACTGTAACTTCTTCCCAGTTGTAATTGGATTGTGTATGTAGACTGTGGTGTCAAGTAAATGAGTGAGATGGACTCACAACAGCAGCACAACAAACAAGGAAATAGGAGCTAGGGGTTTGCCAATCCTGGCACCCAACTAAGTCTCTCTATGCCCTGCACAGGGCAAGTGTAATTAGGAGGAGAACTGTAACTTCTTCCCAGTTGTAATTGGATTGTGTATGTAGACTGTGGTGGCAAGTAAATGAGTGAGATGGACTCACAACAGCAGCACAAGAAACAAGGAAATAGGAGCTAGGGGTTTGCCAATCCTGGCACCCAACTAAGTCTCTCAATGCCCTGCACAGGGCAAGTGTAATTAGGAGGAGAACTGTAATTTCTTCCCAGTTGTAATTGGATTGTGTATGTAGACTGTGGTGGCAAGTGGCAACAAGTAAATGAGTGAGATGGACTCACAACAGCAGCACAACAAACAAGGTAATAGGAGCAAGGGGTTTGCCAATCCTGGCAAACAAGTTTCACAAATTAATGCACAGGGCAAGTGTAATTAGGAGAACTGTAACTTAACTTCTTCACAGATGTAAGTTATACAACAACTGCACAAAAACCAAGCTAATAGAAGCAAGGGGTTTGCAAAATCTGGCAGCACCCAACTTTCACAAATAATGCACAGTAACTAAGATGAGTGGAACTTCTTCAAAGATGTAATTGAAGAAAAAGTTCTATAGAGGTGGCTGGGTGCCTGCCCTTCAACAAATGTTTGTTTGAGTGCCTGACTGCAAAAAAATGAATGAGGTGTTGGACAAGTGAAAGAAATTCAAAGAATATCTATAGTGTTAAGTAAAATGAAATTGTAAAATGTTCTATAGAGGAAGGTGCCCTAGCCTTGTTGCCAAAACAAATGTGTTTGAGAAATTTGAGTGCACTCACTGGTTGGCGAGGGAGACTCTGCCTAGTACTCAGTCTGTACTGTATAATATTTTTAAAATAATTTAATCCACAGCCTCCAACCTCCCCTTCTAAGCACTAGTACTACTGGACCTTGGCTGTTGCTTGCCACTTGCTAATAAACTGTAAAATAGAAAATAAATGGAATAAAACTATAAGCTGCTACTAGGGTAGGATAGGGGTTGCTGGATTCCCTTCCAAAACCCCAATCGCAACAGCAGCAAAAAAGCTGTAGGTGCAGGGTAAAAGGACCTTGGCCAACTAAATGAACTTGGTGGGAAATTGGGATACAAAAGAAATGGTATGGTAGTGTAATATAAAATAATATATTTTCAAAATAAATCCGCAGCACCTCCCCTCCCCTACCGCTCCCACTCAAATCTTCCCTCCCCCTTGAAGCAAATATAAAACGTACGGAACTCTTCCTCAAAAATGGAGAAAACAAAAAAGAGAATAAACACTGTGTTGCTATTCCCCACAGGGAATAGAAGAAATTATTATGTTTTGCGATTCGAATTAATATCAATTCAATTCCCTCCCTGCCTAGCGAGACCGAGACCGCGACCGCGAAATCGAAACTAGACTGAGCGCAGCAATCCAGCCCTGACCACCCTCCACAAGATCCAAGCCCAGACTGTGACGGACTGGAACTGCCTTGGCTTTTTATGCCCTCTGGCACATCCAGAAGTGTCAGTCAAAACCTGTCCATGCGATTGGTGGAATGGCTCCAAAAATTTGCATGGTCCCGTCCCATGGCCAGCCCATCGTTGCGCAGGTGTAAAAAAAAATAAATTAAGAAAAAAATAAAATAAAATCAACGGAGACGTATTTTGGCAAGACAAACCCACTGCTGCTACTGTAAAAAATCAAGCATTTAAAATAGGTTACTTTCGCATGTTTCTGTGGTGCTTTGGTGGGGTTTTCGGCAAGGATTTCAAAAAAAATATTGCGGTCGCCATTTTGGACCGGGAATCGGGGTTTTTTTTAACTTTTAAAAACTTTTTTTCTGTGCCGCTTGGCATTGCGTGATCGCCGCGTGCAAGTAATGAGCACGACAAATCAGACCAAATTGTTCGTTCGTCGGTTCGAGCTCGAAGTCTGGCGGAGTGATTCCCGTTACCGTTTCCGTAGAGTAACGGAACCGAGTAACGGAAACGGAAACGGGAATACCGCTAAGTCGTGCCCATCTCTAGTGTGTGTGTGTGTGTGTGTGTGTGTGTGTGTGTGTGTGTGTGTGTGTGTGTGTGTGTGTGTGCATTCTATAAATTTTCATGTGTGATTGCTGCTTGAAGAACTTATATGAGGCATGAAATGGGCTGAATTCACTAAATAGTGTCATTCTCTGCCACTCCAAAAACAGCACAATGAAACTACATTTCAACCCTAGTGTCATTTTCTTAAAGGGGGAAGGCACGCGGGGGAGGGGAGCCAGAGTAACAACACTTCAAGGCTGCATTTTAATTTAACTGAAGACTGGAATGAAATACTGGTGCTTGACTTCCTATTGTACTGATTTGGCTGCTTTTTAGAAACAGTGCAAGGTCCTTCATTGATGAATGCCTGATTTTTCATTGCCATTATGTGTTTACAGCAACTTTGCAACAGTTTCACAGTACTTGAGTAGACTACAGACACTTGTGTTAAGCTGAAAATGCCACCCCCTCCAGAATGTGCCGCAGGCCCAAATGCCAAGCGGACTCTCTGGAGGGAGCCAGAGTTTTGAATCTATAAAAGGGCCTGGAATGTGCCAAGAGTGCTCACTTGAGCGATGACTGTGCTGAGTTCCTGATGTCATTCTCCGTCTTTTATTGCTTCCTGCCTAATGCAGCCTGTTATGCCTCCATCTGGAATCGTTTCCTTTTTTCCTTTGTGTTCTTAATGTTCTCAGGATTCCAAGCCTACCCCGAACCTTAATTCTTTTATTATTTTTGCTGCTGCTCAGCTTGCCTGCTACCTGTTAGGCTGAAAGAAGTGAAGAGAAGGCACCAAGTGTTGTGTGTGTGTTTGTGTTCAGGGGGAGAAAGAAAACTTCCCATATTCTAGTAGTTGAGGGGAGTGTTGTCATTTCCCCCCCTTTTTTTCCTTGCATGCTTTTCTTGCTTTTGGGGAGAGAAGGATTATGCCTGTACTTTTTTATTTTGAAATTTCCCCCTTGAATTGATGTGAATAGGTAGTTGGGTGCTTTCCCTGTTTGATTGCTTTTTAAACTGTCATTAGGATAAATTTGTGCGTGTGTATTCTTTGAAGAACTTATATTTTGGTGTTGTGAGGGTAGTTTTCTTTGCTTCTGTGAGGATATGGATATTTCCCAATTAAAAACTGTGTTAATCAGTTACATTATTGTGGATTGCCCATGTTTCACATTCTCTTTTTTTGACTACTTGCACGATGGTCTCTACTACCAAATGAGAAAACCTCAATAGAGGACTTGCACAGTTGAAATGGAGGAAAGAGAGAGAGAAAAGGAAGTGTAGGTCACTCCTAGCAAGCCATCTTCTTTGACATCTGTCAGTGGAATATCCTGTGCATCTATCAAGACCATCTTGAGAACAGTTATTGGTGTTCTCTAAGGAAACTTCAGCAGCAACTGTAAGGTTGTCAGTAGGCAGGGCATAGAGGGACATATGATGGCAGACTACTGGATGTTAGCCTAAATCTGCAGATCCCTTAGGACAGTGATGGCGAACCTTCATATTATCACGTGCAAAGATGCCCATGCCTTAACTCAGTGATGGTGAAGCTTTTAGAGACTGAGTGCCCAAAGTGCCATTCAAAACCCACTAATTTTTCACAAATGCCAATACAGCAACTAAACCTCAATACAGGTGGCTGTGAAGGGGCAATGTGAAGGCACAAAAAGGGCTCCGAGTGCCACCTTTGGCACCCGTGCCATAGGTTTGCCAACACTGCCTTAGGAGATGGTGGTTGGCCGTGTCTCTTCTGGTTGTAGAAGCTGGAAGCTGCCCATGTCTCCTCTGTTACAAGGCATACTCTGAGTCCACACTGTTTTTGGCTCCTGATGGTGAAGGTGGATCAGCTACGTTCCCTGAAGATTAAAATACCTCTTCAGGTTTTTTTTAAGTTAACTTGCCTTTACCTACTCTGCTCTTAGAGATGGCGTAGGAAGAATAGGAGTGTGACCACCAGTAACAAAGGTGTATCGGGGGGGGGAGGGTGCATTTCCCCCAGGCACAGCAATTTAGGGGTGCCTGGAGGGGGAGCATAAGAACATAAGAACATAAAAAGAGTCATGCTGGATCAGGACAAAGGCCCATCTAGTCCAGCTTCCTGTATCTCACAGTGGCTCCACCAGATGCATCTGGGAGTGCACAAGACTAGATATCTGTCTCCTGATACCACTCCCCTGCACCTGGCCCTTGAAGTACCCTGGTTTTAAGCCTGGAGATTACACATTTCCATCATGGTTTGTAACCTGTGATGGACGTTTCCTCCAGGAATCTGTCCAATACCCCTTTGAAGGCACCCAGGCCAGATGTCATCACCACATCCTGTGGCAGGAGGAGGAAGCAGTGTGCCCTCCCACCAGCAGTCCTTCTTTTCCCCGGCTAAGGCTTGCCGAAGCAAGCAAGCAGGCAGGCAGGCAGGGAGTGTGGTGGCTGTGGCGACCTCCTCCTCTTCTTCACCTTCCTTCAAGCCACCATGGGAGAGGTGAAAGTCAAGGGCGTGGTCGCGTGCACGCATGCACATGCACACGCACACGCACACACACACACACACACACACACACACACACACACACACACACACACACACACACACACACACACACACACACACATCCGCCTGTCTGCCCGCACGCACCCATCCTGCACCTGCAGGATTGGACCCCCATTGCTGGGTGGATGCAATGCGATGGGGAGAGGCAGGAGGGGCATAAAAACAAACTTTGTGTTCCAAATCCTTGCTACACCTCTCAGGGTAAAGGCCCCTCTGCCTGCTCAGAGTCTACAAAGGCATAAAAAGAAAGTTACTTTAGGTTTTCAGAAAAATAAGATTGAATGCATATGTCTATTCAGTGTTTCTATGGCAGGATAAGATGCAGGGTCTTCTTACTGGCCCTTTTGGTAAACCCTCTATAGGTGAAAGTGATAACACTTGGGTTTGGCCAGGCCAGGCAATGAGAAGTTCACTTGCTAGGAGGCAGCCAAGAAGAAGGTGAGAGAAAAGAAAGGCGGGAGTATGCATAGTGCCAGCCAGTCAAACTCATTCACTTCTTCCTCAGTTCTGAGTAGAGATGGGCATGAAATGAACTTTTGGTTCATTTCATTATTTGTTATTCCTTTCATTATGCAACGAAATGAATAATGAACTGCCCCCTGTAGGGGAAATGAAACAAAACAAAACAGAAATTTCCTTTTTATTTCAATTTGTTTTGTTTGCTGGTGTCTCCTACCTGGTTCTGTTGCTGGTCCTGGATGGTCCTTCCTGGTCCAGTGGGTCCTCCTGGCTGCAGGGAGGGGGCATCCAGATAAAAAAAGCTGACTGGCTGTGCTACAGCTGGTAGAGGGCCGTGGTCGGCAGTTATGGAAAAAACAATAAAAATAAAATGAAATACAATAAAATAAAAGATCCAGCACACAGTCCCCAGTACTGGCCCGTGAGCACCAGCACTGGCCTGCGGGCTCCCCCCCCCCCACACACAAAAACCACACAGAAAAACCACCATCCAGTGTGCGGGCCCGGTACCAGCCCGCGAGCACCAGACCCGGCCCACAGGCTGTGGAACTGGCCCTCAGGCCAGCAAAACAAAACAAAACAAAACGATCCATCGCACGGGCCCGGTACTGGCCTGACAGCACCGGACCCAGCCCATGGGTTGCCAAACTGGCCTGCAGGCCAGGAAAAGTTTGTTTAAAAGAAGCCAACCAGCCCACTCTACAGCTAGTAGGCGGGCCATGTGGTCGGCAGTAAAACAAATAAAATAAAATAAAATAAAAATAATTTTTAAAAGGAAGCACCGACATGGCCCCACGGATGGCAGGTTCAGCACTCTAAAACAACAACAACAACAACAACAACAACAACAACAACAACAACAACAACAACAACAACAACAACAACAACAACAACAACAACAACAACAACAACAACAAGCACTGACCTGGCCCCAGGGTCCATGCAGTCAGCACTTTAAAAAATAATAATAAAATAAACAGGAGTGCCTACCAGGCCCCAGGGGTAGCCAGGTGGGTGATCTAAAATAAATAAAAAAAATAAAAAATAAAAGAAGCGCCAACCCGGCCCCAAGGGCCATGTGGTCAGTGCTTGAAAAAAATAAATGAAATAAAAAAATGGAGTGCCAACACGGCCCCAGGGGTGGCCGAGTCAACGCTCTAAAATAAAGAAAAACAAAAAACAAAAATAAAACCAGTGCTGACACAGTGCCAGGGGGCGCGTGGTCGTCACTTGAAGAAAAAACAAATAATGAATCAAAACGAACCAATGAAATGAATATTTCAAAAAAAATCATTAAAAACAAAATGAAACGAAATGAACCTTAAAATGAACTGAACCAAAATGAATTGCCAGTTTTTTTGTTCGTGCCCATCTCTAGTTCTGAGGCCAGGATGTTTCCTGTCTTGCATCTCAAAGATGACTCATTCTAGCAGAAAGGTGTTTTCATTTATTTGTGCAATCTGAGAAGAACATTTGGTGTGGGTGGTAATATGAGCAACATTGGCACTGAAAACTAGGGAGGGTGGGAGTTGAGTTTCCAATCCCAAGCAAGCAAGGCCATATCATTGTTATGATGTTTTTTTTCTTCTCATTTATACTGATCAATGACAATACTGGCCGTGGTGGTGATAAATGTACCATTATAAACTAGCGCCTGCATAAATTTGATCATGATTTTAGTTTCGCATAGACCTTTGACGACTTGTGGAGAAATTTGGTTTTATATACCTTTCCTCTGCCCTTTTGTATTTGGAATCATTGCTAAGGTTCTTTGGGAATTTTAGAGTACTAAGAAGCACAAATGAGGGAACCTGAAATGAATGGTGCAAAAACGGCTTTCCATTTCATGCAGGACAAAAAGGCCGGTGGAAGGAAAGCATGAAGAATAAAAGAGGTATCCCCCCCCCAAAAAAAAACCTGAAATGGACCAAATACAAACAGATCCATACCATCCAGCTCTGCAGGTCTAAGTTTGTTGTTGCTGTTGTGGTTGCTGTTTCCATTTGCATCCCTAATTGAACCCTGAAACATGTGAGTACTTCTTGCATGGCACTGTAATTGCATAAAGTGGTCGTTATATAGTTCAGGCTGTTTTTAAACAAGCAATGTGAAAACCTTAATATATGGAAACCTTTTGAAGGGCGAGATGGGAGATAAATACTATTCTGCTGATATAACAAAGACATGGTACAGTAATTTGTCAAAACCAACAGTGCCGTTCAGATGTCCAGTTTCTTCTCAGATCAATCAGTGTGTTGGAGAATTGGGTCTCAGCACATCAAGAATACACCTTGAGATTAAATATATGCACTTCAACGGTGCCCTCCACTATGTCAATATTAAATAGGTATATTCCATCTACCATCCTTTCTACATCCTCTTCCATGTCAATATTTCCCCAAAGGCTTAATGTAAATATCCAGCATATCTGTGGAACCAGAGATGAAAACCAGCAGTGCTGTATGCTGATCAAAGAACGGTAACATTCGGAAGCAGGAAAAAAAGAGAGTGTGATATCACTAGGTATAATATCTTATTCATGTATGTACATTAGACAGGGATTTGCATGAGCTCTCTACTTGTCACTTAAGGCTAAACCGTTATCATATATGTAGTGTTTGTGGCATGAACCTCAGGCTATGCAAACCTTTCATCTACAGCTGCAAGAGCTCCTACTGCAAAGATCATAGACTATATGTTTCCAAGATACAGTGCCTCTTGGTTATAGCTGTCCTATTTAGAAGTGGGGGAGAATTTTCTTTCATTCCATTTTTAAAGTGAATCAATCATTCCAGGACTGAATACATATTCAAATCTTTCTTTATTCAGATCAGAGCATTACACAATATAAAATTATGGAAATATGAAACACAGTTACAATTAAAACACATTCAAATTTTAAGACAATTAGACTATTTTAGGACAGAAGTGGGCTATTTTAGTCGCATTATCTTGGCCACTTGTTAGATCTTCTTTTGTATATATGGTGGGCCATAAATTGCATACACATAAGTGGTGCATGGATTGAATTATTTCCACCATCACAGAAAATGTGTCCTGTATGCAAGTTGCCCCATTTTCCTTGATTATTTAATTTTCCTACTTCACTTCAAAGTCTATTAAGTGACTTCTAGATCAGGCATGTCCAAACTTCGACCCTCCAGATGTTTTGGGCCACAATTGCCACAGTCCTTTGCCATTGGAAATACAGGCTTGGAATTCTGGGAGTTGTGGTCCAAAACATCAGGAGGGCCGAAGTTTGGACATGCCTGTTCTAGATAGTCCAGCTAGAGTCTTCTTTGCATTCTACCATTCAGCAAAGCATATTGTTTTTGTTCTCCATAGGTTTAGCCTAGCCTCATCCCGTTTAGTATGTAGAACTTACTAAAATGTCACTGAGCCAAAACTGACTGATTCAATAATCAGCATTTTTATTTTCCTCATGGCCTGGCAGCATCCTGGATTAGTAGTGAACTAGATCTTGAAAGTGTTTATTTGACTAGATCTATGCACTGACAACTGTTTATTGATGTCCGTAAAACCACAATTGGGATCATAATGATAAAAGACACAAGTAGAAATGTGCTTTCAAAGGCATGACTCAATAAATGACCTGATTTCATGGCCTTAGTCATCCTCACAGGCATCTTTTCCTTTGTGTAAGAACATATTCTACACCCACAGCAATGGATTCATTTATTTGTCAATACGATGTTTATGATAACCTTATGCTCTTGTTTTCATTCCAATCCAGTTCTCTACTATGTGAACTCCATCAGGGTGACATTTCTAAAACTATTAGCATACTGAAGCCATTCAACTGTATCACTGGGTTTTGATGTTAATAGTACAAGATGTAATCATTTGTCAATATCCTAGGTATAGTAAAGAAAGCATAGGTGACACTAACATTATATTTTCTCACTGCAATTTCTCATGTTGCTCTTGAAGAAACAGGTGTATTGGATATGTTTTCAGAATTGGCCGGACTTGGGCAGTTGATTTGACTGGAGGTATTCAAGGGTGCCTTTCCCAAGAACTGTTCACTCAGTGCTTGTAACTATTTTAACCTCACCTTTCTCCTTGGTAAAGGACCCAAGACAGCTTACAATAATGAGGGACAATATACAGTCCAGAATATTTAAGACATATTGAAGTTAAGAACAGTGAATTAGAAGAGACAACTTAGAGCATTAAAAGGTAACATTAACGCTACAAAGAGCCCGCAAAAAGAAGAAAAAATTCCATTATGAAGGGTGGAAAGTAACATGGAAAACACTGGTGTTCTTATGAAATCAGTCAATGCAATCATGTATGGTAATCCATATACAGTAAAATTACATAGTAGGAAGTCCCTAATTCAGGGAAAGCTTGCCTGAAGAAGGTCAGCAGATTTGCTGATACCCTCAGCCCCAAGCATTTCTGTTCAGTTGAATCCAATGCAGTGATATGTTGATTTAGGAACTCTAATGTAATAATGAAAATCAATAAAAGCCTCTTTCCTTCATTCACTTCTACAGTGATGACACTTCTGAATATAAAAATGAAAGGATTAGAGGTACATGAGGATAGTCAAATCATTATTCTGAAAGCTACTTTGATAGGAAGTGCAATCCAAACAATACGGTATAACTTTCCCCCTTTTATATTCTACATTATAACTTTTGAATGGGTTCTCTTATCAGTACCATATTCAGCAGAGTAGTTGTGAACAGTATGGGCTTGCATTGCAAGAGAGAACTGTTGGAGAGAACTGTAAAAAATTATTTTAAAGATATTTCTGTTGTTTTTTTTAACCACTCCATCCTCCATATTGAGAAATGTGCTATCAATGTTGGCATCTTATAAGGATTTTGGTGGTGATTGTTCAAATCTCAGCCATCGTTTCCTCAAAAGGAAATATTACCTACAAGATTTTTCTTTATTTGAACTTAATCTGTCCTGTTGTTTGGAAGATACAGAACTTTAAAGATGCTTATTTTACACAGGGCAATTTTCATGTTCACTGAAATATTCCATAGTAGAAATGGGCAGAAGCTTGGGAAATGATGGTTTGTGACGATGGCTCATCATGGTTTGTCGCTCTTCACAAACCATGAACTTTCATGAACTTTCTGACCAAATATATTCTTTTGTAGTTTCTGTGATTTAGGATTTCTGAGAGTGCTAGAAATGCCCCTATGAGTTAGAGATGCCAAATTCACATCTAATCTTCAACTAGCTCTTCTCCCCAATCCCTCCACATTTGTTGAAGATTGGATTTGAAACATGCATGTGATTCCCCCACCCCCTCAACCCTGCACCCCCACCCCAGGAAAGTGATCTTTCACAGCTGGCTTGGGGGAAATTAAAAGAGTGGCTCATGTGAGGGAACTTGAGACAGGTTGTGGCTCATCATAAGGTGAAATGAAGAGGGAACAAAAAGGGCCAGGATGAACAAACTAGCTAACAAGCATCTACTTCTGACATCACCTGCTGCAAAAGTGAAACCACCAGCTTTGGTGCTCAGGGTCTGGTTCCTATAGCTAACTATTATCACAGAGTGGACTTGGAGCTCCTTGGCTGCCTGGCTGCCTGACATGACAATCAATACAACACAAAGTTATCTCTAGGTCCCCTCCAGCTTTGCCTAGATAATTGATTGAGTGGTCCCAAGTAGAGATGGGCACGACTAGGGAAAATGACGTTTTCGAGTTGTCGTGTGTCGGAGGCAGTCCGTTTCCGCTCGTTTCCGTTTTTCGCGAAATTTTGCAAAAATTAGTCGGTTCGTTTTTTTGTTTTTTCATTGTCGTTAGTACTGGTTTGGGGGGTAGCGGGCTCCTGGAGGGAGCTGCAGGAGTCAGCCAGAGCCACAAGTGACGGACTGGCAGACTCTTTGCACTCACTGTGTCTCACGTACTTGCATGTAGTGCAATGCAAGTAGATCTGGCTTAGGGTTAAGATGGGTTAGCGCAAGGGCTAGGGTTAGGCTAGTTACGGGTGAGGTTAGGGTGAGTATTGGGGTGCACCTCTGGGTGCCTCTCTGACCCACTTAGAAGGACAGTGTACTGGCGTATGGGTTAGGCTTAGGCTTAGGGTTTGGGCTACGATTAGTGGGCTGTTTATGCCCGATTGGCACATCCCAGAAGTCTCTGTGGTCAACCTGGCCAAGTGGCCATGCGATTGGTGGAAAATTTGCATGGTCCACTCCCATGGGCGAGCCCATCATTGCGAATGTGCAGGTGTAAAAAAATAAAATAAAATAAAATAAAATAAAATAAAATCAACAGAGACTTTTTTTGCAAGAAAAACCCACTGCTGCTACTGTAAAAATTCAAGCATTTAAAATAGCTAATTTTCGCATGTTTCTGTGGTGCTTTGGTGGGGTTTTGGGCAACGATTTCAAAAAAAATATTGCAGTCGCCATTTTAGATCCCCCGCACTGCATGGCAAATGGATGCGCCTTCCCAGCCTGGTACCAGCAGCGCAGCAGTAGCAATAGCGAAGGAGAGGGGGGCAGGGAAACCCCCCCCCCAAATAAAACACCCTTCTGGCCTGGTAGGTGCCCTCAAACAGTTTTCGCCTACTTTTAGGGCCGGGAATCGTTTTTTTTTTTAAACTTTTAAAAACTTTTTTTCTGTGCCGCTTGGCATTGCGCGATCGCCGCGATGCAAGTAACGAGCACGACAAATCAGACCAAATTGTTCGTCGGTTCAAGCTTGAATTCTGGCGGAGTAATTCCCATTACCGTTTCCGTAGAGTAACGGATACGAGTAACGGAAACGGAAACGGGAATACCGCTAAGTCGTGCCCATCTTTAGTGCCAAGCTATCTGACCAGGGATGATGTGATGAACAATGAAGTGTACAAATTGCCAATGCTGGCATTTCATTTTGCTTTGGACAGTTGCATTTCCCTGAAGCATCTCCAAATGAACCAATAAAAACCCAATTCATGGTTTGATTGTTGTTGTTGCTTCATTGTTGGTTTCATGCCCATCTCTGTTCCATAATCATTGCCCAACTTCCTGCCAGTACCTCAGAAACCCGATGAGCCCTTTTGAGGTAAGAAAGAAAGAAAGAAAGAAAGAAAGAAAGAAAGAAAGAAAGAAAGAAAGAAAGAAAGAAAGATTGTGGAGTTCCTCATATCCAGGCTGCCATCACAACTCTACATGCAGAGGCAGTGCAGAAAAAATAAAATGTTTAGTGGGAAAAATTATTAGCTACTGGTATTTATAATACTGCATCCCATCTTTGAGAAACTCTTGGAGAATTTTTCTTTCACCTGGAGAAATTCAGGGGAATTGTCCTTCTTCAGACAAATAAAAGTGGAGAATTTCAAGAGGCCATTTGTGTCCAGATATAGTGCTAATATTTTCACATTATTTTATTGTAAATAATTGATGTGGTCTAGGATTACCAACAGCTATGGAGTCAGCCATGCTTCCTACCCAACTGTCCTTTCCTTTTCATATAGAATTGCACATCCATTAGATCAGCAGAGCTGTCTCAGACCCACAAATACTACCCTGCGGTTTTGATTTTCTTTTTACATGCAGCAGTTGTTCTAAATTGCCTTCTATCTGCAGCTAGTGGGAAAAGGCTTGGGGCAAAATAAACAATGCATTTCCTCCAAGCTCAGCTGTTCATGAATGATGTCTCTGATGCAGAATTACAGGAGGCAGAAACAAATGTTGGCCAGGATCCAGTGATGTATTTTTCTTGGATCCAACGGTTTCAGTCATGCTTAACTGCCCTCTTTGCCACTCCTGGAAATTCCATGTATACCCTGACAATTTGGTAGGATGGTGGGAAAACCCTCAGGAGCAGGTTTCTCCCACCTCTCAGAGATGAAGCAGGAGGAAAAGTGATGTAGGAGGCAAGCACCTATTTTACTGATCTTTGGTACCAAAGTACACTGCTAGATGTTAACCTGATGTGTCGACCGCAGGTGACTGGTAGCCCGTGGAGCTCTCAGAAGTTGCTTTTCAGGCCTCTGACTGCCTCCTGTCCACCACCATATTGGGGAGAAATAATTTCTTTTTTGCTGGGTTACCTTGGGTCTGGGAGACGGGGCGGAGGAACAGCGAGGAGTGCACATCGCTGCTGTGGGGACCTTGATGAGTGGGGGACCTTGATGAGTTGGGGGTGGGTGGGGCGGAGGAGCAGCATGGAGTGTGTGCCACCACCAGTGCTGGGAACTTTGGTGGGTGGTGGTAGAGCAGAGGAGCTGCATCAAGCGTGCACCACCAGCAGCACTGGGAACCTCATGGGTTGGGTGGCAGGGGCAGAGGAGCAGCATGAAGTGTGTGCTGCCGCCGCCAGCACTGGGAACCTTGGGGGTGGGGGTGTAGGGACCTTGGGGATGGGGCGGGGTGCAGAGAGGCGTGAAGCATGGAACACCACCACCAGCACTTGAGGAACCTCGTGGGGTGGGTGGCAGGGGTGAATGAGAAGTGAGGAACGTGTGTGCCACCACTGCCAGCGCTGGGGACCTTGGGAGCCTGGCAGGGTGGAGGAGTGGTTAGGAGTGTGCGCATGGTGTGTGCATGCACACTCTTTGGAAAGTGCCCACGGGGACCTGCGCGGGACAAAAGGAACCCGGGGGCACTTCAAAGTTGGACAGCCCTGTTATAAAATTTGCTTGGGGTATTTTGGGTATAATCAGGGTTTCTTAAATTATCTTTAGCAATATATAAAGTGTTACTTAAGTGTGAAATCTAAGATGCCAGGCCAAGTTAAGAGTAGCCATAAGTAGGTTGAAACAGAAGTGTGTTTTATTCCAGTGTACAGCTGTGGTCAAACTCAGATGGCATATGAGACAGCAAACAACAATTTGAAGGAATCCACATATAAATGTGCTTTAATTCCTCAACTTTGTAAGAGAGAAAAGTCAGAATGACATGCTGTTTGAGAACTGCCTATGTCCAGCAACCAAGCAGTTTGAAAGCATGTAAATGCAAGTACTGTAAAAAGCAGGAAGGTAAAACAGTGTTTCCTTGCAGCCATTCCAGCCATGTGGCCATGGACTTGAACAACACTGGCTCTTAGGCATGAATACAAAGATGAACACCGCCCTAGAGTCGGATACGACTAGCACACATGTGCGGCGGGGGGGGGTTACCTTTTTTATGGCCAGCAATAAAGCTTTTGTGTGGGTGGGATTTCCTATCCCCTTAAAAAGGGGAGAGAGAAAAAATAGAAGATGGGAGAGGACTGAAATGGTGAGGAGAGAAGATGTTATTACAAACGTTGCATAGAACAGCTAGGAGGATTCATTTGATATTTAAGAAACAACAGTATAAACTGTGCACATAAAAGAATGTTCTTTTGTGTTCTACAATACCTATTATTTCAGTACAGTCAAATGCAGGGCAATGCAACAAAAAGGTAGACTTTTTTGTAGAAATGTTACTGATGTTACTACAGCTCAAATCTAGTGACAAATACTTGAAATACGTGAAGAATCTCTAAACATAATACAAGACTTTTTTATGAAGACATATCATAAGGCATCTCAAGGTGCCTTACACTAAGATCAAAAGGAAAATCAATATTGTTCAGCTATAAGCCAAATTGAAATAGAGACCTTTGCCCCTACTCTTAAAATCACTTATAAGGGAGGGGGGGTCCTTATTTGAAAGATTTGAAAGGCTTTGTCAGATGAAAGCAATGGTGCTCTGTTGTAGATTGGGATCACCCTGAGAGTGGAAAGGATATTCTAGATGGAAGATCATAAATGCTGTGCTACTATTAAAACCAGAAATTACACTACTAAAATGTAAAATAGTGACCTTATTAAAATTGATAAAATTAAGATGAATCCATCAAAAGTAAATTTGACTAATGAAATATTGATATGAAATAATGAAATGTGTTACACACACACAATTATTTCACAGGAATGGGAGAATGGTTGTGAAAAGAAAGAGACAGCTGTCAGGAAAAGTCATCCAATCAATTTGTGTATATTAAACGGTGTCATTAAACTGTGCTGTTGGAGCTGTATTCGTAATAATTTGTTTCACTTCAAACGAAACCTTGAGGAGGAATTTAAATAAAGAAAAAACAAAAACAAAACAAAAACAAAAACATGGTGCATGTTTTCACTGGGGTAAATCGATCAACGTAAAACTTAAGGCAGCAAATGGGCATGTCAGTGTAAGCATTTGCTGTGGTGTGCCAAGTCATGGGATACAGTATGCCACAATAAACACCTAGCCTGGATTCTTAGTGTGGTAGTAAACAATGGTACCAAACAAATCATGGATGAAATAATAGTGGTGGCATAAGAACAAAGACTGCTTTAGGCACCTTTGGAGACAACTTACTCCAGTAACTAGTCACAGATAGTCGCTGTGGGTTTTGTTGGCCCTTTCTGTACCACTGTCCCTGATATTCTTTTGGCCTGTCACTCTGGGATGGCACTTGAAGGCAGTTGTATGCTGGCTCTGGTCCTTCCTGAAGGTGAAAACTGAAAAGGTAGAGTACTCTTGTTTGACACCCTGACTGCTGGCCTGCAGAGACCCACAGGGTGTCCTATGTTAACATCTACATGAAACCACCGAGAGTGGTTGTCTGGAGTTTGGAGATTCAGCGTCATCATTATACAAATAACACCCAACTCTATCTCTCATTTCCATCTAAATCTGAGGAAAGTGTTTGGCCATAGATTGGTGCCATATGTCATTAATGGACTGGATGAGGGTAAATAAATTGAAACTTTACCCAGAGAAGAAAGCGGTGCTCCTGATTTGCCAAAATACAGTTCAAGGAATAGGGATGCAGCCAGTGCTGGATGGGGTTGCACTCCCTCTGGAAACACAGTTGTTCAGCTTTGGGGTGCTCTTGGATTGCTCTCTGAGCCTGGATGCCCAGATTTCAGCAGTGTCTAGAAGTGCTTTTGTGCAGTTAAAACTAGTGTACCAGCTGCAACAATTCTTGAAAAGTCTGAACTGGCTATGCATGCCTCAGTTATATCCCAGCTAGATTGCCATAATGCAGTCCTACCACCTTTCTAAGTGACCTTGGTGGGGACCTGGGAGAGGGCCTTTTCTGCCATCACCCCCACAAACAGACAAAGACCTTTTTCTTCAAGCAGGATTTCCCTTAGTGACTGGATATCTGAGAAGGATTTTAAAATGGATTGACATACCTTGTTGCTTTGCATGTATTTCTGGTGTTGATTTTGCTTTGCTTTAGTGGGACATTTGATCCTTTTTAAATATTTGTATATTTACTGTTTTCATTTTTTTAAACATTGCCTTCTTCTGATATAACCCACCTTACATCCTTTTCAAGAGGAAAAATAAAGTATAAATATTGGTTTTCTGCCCAGAACAGATATTGGAGTATTGTTCCTAGGGGCATTTTGTGGCAGCTTGCATCAGTCCCCTTTAGTTGAATGGGATAGTTAAATTTCATGACTCAGAAGTCACTGTTTTAGTCTTCTTCTTCCTCCTCCTTGGAGGAGGGATTGGAATCTTGCAATATCAGTTTTTTTCCTGGAACAGTTACTGGAATGCTATTCCCAAGGATGATTTAAGGCTTGCTGTATCCATCTCACATTGTCACATGTCATGAATTTGTTCAGTCTATCCTACGTGGAATTTGCAATTCTGGGACATTGTGTTCCATTCTGTCAGGTTTAGAAGCAATAAGGGATTAATATAAAAATAATATTCATTGGGTTTGAGGTCTATTGTACTGTTTTCATGGTTGACCATCACATTTTTTTTGGCATCAGTTTTAAGTCAGAAGTCTCCATTCTGGCCAGTCCTTTTCTGTTTTGTTCTGTTCCAATTTGTGTCCCAGAATTCAGTTATAATTTCCAAAGGAATGCTGACAGATTTTTTTTCCTAACTAGATATTGCACTTTCCTTATCTGAACCTTTATCTCCTTGTAAACCTAACAGTCTCACTGAGTAGAATGCTGACTAGACATGGGCACGACTTGGCGAAATTGTCGTTTCCGTTTTCGGTTGTCGTTTCCGTTATGTAACGGAAACGGTAACGATAATTAAGCCGTCAGAACTCGAACTCGAACCGACAAAAGAAAAAATTGGTCGGGTTTTTCGTTGTCGTTCATGGCATCGTGGCGATCGCGCAATACCATTGGCAAGCAAGCAGCACAGAAAAAAAGTTTTTAAAAATAAAAAAAAAACCCGACTCCCGGCCAAAAAAGCAGATGAACATATGCCTGCCTGAGGACACCTACCTGAGGGGTGGTTTCTGGGGGGGGGGTCCCCGGCCTCCCCCTCTCTCCTGTCCTGGGCTGCTTGCACCAGGCTGGGGGGGGGACATCCTCGTCGTCTCCAGATGAGTCCATGCCATGTGGTGGTGGGGGGGGGTCCAAAATGGCGACCGCAATATTTATTTTTAAATCGTGGTCCAAAAACCCACCAAAGCACAACAGAAACATGTGAAAATTAGGTATTTTAAATGCCTAATTTTTATAGTAGCAGCAGTGGGTTTTTTATAGCAGTAAAAGGTCGCACTGATTTTATTTTATTTTATTTTATTTTTTATTTCTTTATACCTGCCCATGTGGGCTGGGATTGGGATGGGACCATACAATTTATTTGAACCATTCCACCAATGGCATGGCCAGGTTTTGACTGACACTTCTGGATGTCACCTGCCCGCCCGCGCCGCCACCCGCCTGCGGCCCGCACCGCCGCCCACCCACTCACCTGCCTGCGGCCACTGGCCACCCGCTCGCCCTCCCGCACCTCCCCCCTGCCGCTGTCGCCGCCCGCCCATGGCCCCCCACCACTGCCGCCCGCCCGCACCTCCCCACCCACCGCCCACCGCCCACTGCCCTGCCCGCTGCCTAGGGCGCAAAATGGGGGGTGCAATGTGATTTCGCCTTTAGTCTCTTAGCGGGGAGAGTCTTCTCTTACTCTCCAGTCCCAAAGATATTCTGGAAACTGTGGAAATCAGCTCGGCCCAGGTCTGTGTTAAGGATCTGTTTCCCCCACCCCTCCTGTGGTTTGGAAGCCTTGCTCTCCAAACGTAAACCAAGCCCAGAGGGACAAACTACCCGCCCTGGGTATGGAGTAACTAACCGTGCATGCAACAGGAAGTTGGGGAGCGTTCCTATTGTGGGACTTCAGCCCCCAGAATTCTGAAACCTGGAAAAGGAAGGATCCCAAACTGGGCTGTGTGCAGGGGAGGGGGAGGGGGCGGGTGTGAGGGATGGTGCGGCAAAGAGGGGTCCCCGGGACACTTCCTGATCCACAGACACATACAGAGTCCCAGTTCACCTCCGCGCCAACTGGACTACACAGCCGGGGGAGCAGGTGGATGACACGCTTGTGGGTCATATTTCCCCCTCGTAAGTGCTGGCAGCGGTGAAGAGGCACCGCAATTACATCCTGCAGAGCCCGGACTATGTTGCCTTGATCTCTCTCTCTCTCTCTCTCTCTCTCTCTCTCTCTCACACACACACACACACACACACACACACACACACACACACACACACACACACATGCCCCTTGGCGGAGGGACAACGCCGAAGGCACAGACCCGCACGGAACTCGGAGGAGGGGACGCCAAATGCGCACGCAGCAGGCACACGAGTTCAAGAGGCTTGCTGCGAGCACATTTTGAAATGGATTGGAGGCAATGAGCAGTGGCGGGTTGAAATAAAGAAGTTAAACCCCCATCGCTCTTTTAATCTCCTGCCCGGGGATCATTTACAGAAGGCGAGCGCGGGAAGCGGAAAGAGTGGGTTCCATGGTGGGAAGTGGTAGAGAGGAAGGAAAAGGCCTGTTTCTCCTCCCGACTCTCCCCAGCCCCCACCCCGAAGGACTGTATATGTCTGGTGGATCAGGAAGCGCTCCAGGAATAAAAGATGCCACCTCCCTTCATCTCTCCAGGAAGGAAGGTGCGCTTCTCCCGCCACCTCGGAGCTCCTTAAAAAAGGACCAAGCGCTAGAATCCCAGATCCAGGGACTGCAAGGGTTCTCCCCCTTCCTCCAGGCTACCAGCCTGCCTGCCCACCTAGCGCCGGCCCTGATTGCGGGATGCCCCCATGCTCCCTGGGACGTCAAATCGCGCTAAATCACGGTGGAAACGACAAACGACAAACGAAAACGACAAATTTTTGAAAATTTCCTTGACAAACGGAAACGACCCGAAACGGACCCGTCCTGACAAATGACAGCTCGAAAAGTAATTTTTTCTGGTCGTGCCCATCTCTAATGCTGACTATGTATGTTAAAGCAATGCACCCTCACAAGGGGGGAATTGTATGTTTATTCTCATAGGAAGGTACTTTGTTTTTGTTTTGTCATTGGACAATTGGGAGGAAAAACACAATTGCTTAATTTGTACGTTTGATGTTTCAGAGACACAGCCCAGAAAAATTTGGCTGAAAGGATTAACGCCACAAGAGGAGGAAATTTATATTTGTCTTAACATGACATCTGAGCTTACACACAGCCTGGGAGTCTTTGTGATTATTACTGTAGAATAATTTAGGCCATGGTGGAAACTACTTGTTTTCCAAGAATGATTGCCCCCACAAAAAGTGAGGTAGACGGTAAAAGATAAAGGCAAATGACAGTTCTGTAGTGCTATTTCTCCCCCCTACCCCCCCAAAAAGAAATAGGTAGAAACTTTGGTGGAGGTTGGGCAGTGCTGGCTTGTAGGAGGACAAGCTTGGTTTGATCAAATATTCCCCAAGCCAATCTTGCCTTAACAGCCAAGCCCAAGGGAGAATTGCTCTTTATAGATAAGATTGGCTTTAGTACAGTAAATCCCTACCTATTGCAGGGGTTAGGGACCCGACCCATGATAATTGAAAATGTGTGATATGCGGATGCAGGTTGGGTCAGGCATGGGGGGCCTAGCTGGGGGCTCTTGTACTTACCCCCAGCCTGACACTGCCCCGAACGGGCCTGTGAGGGACTTCCCAGGCCTGTCAGAGGCTCCAAAGGGGCTTCCCTGTGAACCGGAAGTGACTTCCAGAAAACAGGAAGTTACCTCCAGATCAATTGAAAGCACTTTTGGGTCCTCTGAGGGCCTTTCTATGCATGTCGGAGGACTCAGAAATGCTTTTCTGCAAACTGGAAGTGAACCAGAAGTCACTTCTGGTTTGCAGAAAAACATTTCTGAGTCCTTTGACATGCCTAGAATGGCCCTCAGGGGCCTCAAAAGTGCTTCCAAGGGATCTGGGGGTCATTTCCTGTTTTCCAGAAGTCACTTCCAGTTCACAGGGAAGACCTTTTGGAGCAGCCAATGGGCCCGGGGTGACCACCAGAGGCCCGTTTGCAGCAGCGCCAAGCCTGGGGTGAGTATAGGAGGCCTGAAACAGCTTACCCCAGAAGGCTTTTTTTCATGTACTGCAGCCCTGCAATATAGCGGGACGGCAGCATATGAACCGTGAAAGGGCAGTGGGTTACTGTAAAAGACTCTGAGTTTATCATGGGGGACATATCTCCCTAGCCTCTACCTGGTATCTCCAACGGGGTGACATTACCCAACAACATGATGGAAAACACCCCTTGTGGTTAGAATCAGTAAGCAAGCTGGTGAGCCCATATTTACTCCTGTGATTCAAGTCTGTGGAATTTGCAAGCGTGCACATATTCTCATAGTATTTAATGAGAACCTTTTGTTTAAGAAGTATTTCTGAGATATTTGCTGGATCAATACTAATTCCTACAGATAAGCATAATTGTTATGAAATCTTCATTTCAGGCAGCGTAATAGAAAACTGTTTGGTTGAGGTTATGTGAATGAACTGTTTAGAAATGTGATCAGCAGGCTTCAGATTTAATTGCCACTTTGCCCATGGAGGGTAATAATATTAGCATCTTGTTATGGACTTGCAAAAGCAGAACGTCTTGGAAAAGCACAATAACAATAAACACCTTGACAAACAGAAATGTGGAGTTGAGGTCACCAGCGAAAGCACTATGAAGCCGATAATTTCAAAGATAATGTTGCTTAAAAGCTTGGGCATATCTTTTCTTTTACATAGCCCTTTAGCTGAACTTTGATGTTTACCAGTGAGTTCACAAGGCCATTTTCAGCTTTGCCACTTTCCTTTTTTAATTATTATTCCCTTCTTTCACTGTTACTCATGATCAACAACATGAAAGAATGACCTTCATTGAACCAAACAAAAACCCCACTGTAATCCAGAATATATTTATTTATCTGAAGCATTTTAACTTGGATTTCCAGTCAGTAAAGATCAGAGAGTGACTTATACATACCAGAAGTGGGGCAATTCTTGCCCATTAAATCTTTTTAATCCAAGATGTAGCCCCAAAAGGAAACATATTGGGAGCAGACGGAGGAAGAAAACCCAGCAATGGATTGAAATAATGGAGCTGGGCATTAGTTCAGTTAAGAGACTACTGGTTCCTTTCCTTCATGGCCTCAGCAGTGACTATAAGAACAAAGTGGGAAGGGGTCCACTGTCACGGTTAGGGCTAGGAGAGATGACAGGTGCCACGTTGCTTCTCTTCCCCATATTGGCATGAGCCGTGACAGCTGTTTCCAGCCATGTGTCTACATATAGAAGATGGTGAAGGGGCCAGCTGCTTAGCATCTTTGGGATGGTGGGAGGGTTTGGTATACCTAATAGAGTCCCACCACTGGTGCCAGCCTGGGGCCCCTTAGCAATAAGCTCAGTCAAACTGCAATTCAAAACTCGGTATTGGCACTTTGCAAAATATTAGTTTTGAATTGCAGTTTGGGCACTTGGTCTCTAAAAGGTTTGCCCTCACTGCCCTAGGCTGTGTTTAGAAAGCTGCAGTGTGTGATTTTTCCATATAACATGGGCAATGTGAGGCAGAACCATACTGCTATGGTTCCCACACTGCCTGTGTAAATAGGAAATGCAGTACCACCGGTGCAAGATATTTTACAGAATGAAGTAAAAGGTAAAGTGGTGCCCTTCCAGAAGAAATTGGTGGAATGTGTGATTGAAGAGATTAATTTTACTTCAACCATGGGGATGGGCCCAATTTTCCATTGTAGCTTAGAGTAAGGCCAGTGATGCAAGGTGCCTCCATCACCTGTGCTCTCTGCGGACAATACTTTACTATGCCTGATAGTAAGGCCATCTCCATGGGCTGAACAGGCAAACACAGTTTAATTGCTGAAAAAAATGCAAGAGCTATCACGTTTAGTCCATGTCTCTCGAATGGTTAAAAATCACCTGTCATTGAAATTATCTTATCTTATAGCTCTAAATGGAAGAAGTGCTTTTATTCTCAGGTATTTCTAGTGTATGGGGGGATACTAAACTGAGTCGTCTTCAATGATACTGAGGAATCTTATGAATCCATGGACAAAGCAATTCTTTCTGATGAATTTGTTTGGCATAAAAATTCTGCTCAATTAAATTTCCCATTGGTATAATGTCACTTTGTATTCCTATTAAATCTAAGAAGGTTGTAGATCTGGAAGAATAACGGTTTTGGAGTAAGGATACACACACACACACACACACACACACACACACACACACACACACACACACACACACACACACAGAGAGAGAGAGAGAGAGAGAGAGAGAGAGAGAGAGAGAGAGAGAGAGAGAGAGAAGACAGACTCTTGGATTCTCATAGAGTGAGCATATATTAATATGTTTGTCCTCATTAAAACAATCTGAAATGCCATAAAGAGGAAACAGTGTGGCCCAAGCCCTTGAAAAAGTAGTTTGAATGTAAAGCATAATGTGAAGCAGAAGTGAACAACAGATCAAACTGTGCAATGTTATTATAAAAGATAGAGCTATAATGATATAAATTATAAATCCATCTCATCAATCATCGATAGCACCAAAATTGGCAGGGTGCTTAAAAGATTCTTCTCAATGTGTTCATCCAAACACGCAGGGTATGTTTTAGGAAGCCAGATGATATCTGACAATTATTGTGTCTGGTATCAATAGCAGAACAGAGGAAAATATTTGGCCTCATTATTGAATGCTGGAAAGTTCTCTGACGGGACTCACTTGAATGTCCCATATAGCTAATAATGGTTAATTTCCCTTTAGAGGTGATCAATTGGCTGAAAATAACATGTCACACTGTCCATTATCTGTGAAGAGTAGCGATGGGCACGAAACAGAAAAATGGTGTTTCAGTTTTTTGTTTGTCGTTGAGAGGTCTGTTTCGGTTTGTTTCCATTTGTCGGGAAATTTTGAAAAATTTCGTTACCGTTTTTCATTTTTTTGTCATTTCTACCTGCTTTTTGCACGATTTTTAAAGCATTTCCGTGCGCAGGCATCCCCCAATGCCCCAGACCAGAGGGAAAACACTAAAAAAAAAAAGGATGCTGGCAGAGACACAGTATAGACTAGGTATGCAGGGAGGCTGCAAAGGCAGCGGCGGGCGTTGCCCAGGGTGCAAGGCAGCCGCAGAGTGACTGCACTGCGGGGCAGGGGAAGGTACTCACCGAGAGTTATGCAGCACGCACGCACACAGGGAGGCTGCAGGACTGAAGCTAGAGTCACAGAGACAGCAATCCCACCAGAGACTGCAAGGAGGACGGGGGCTGCTAGAGCTTTTTATGCCCTCTGTGGTTGCCAGACCTGCCCGCCCAGTCTGCAACCTGGGCATGCTTTGGTTGAACATGATCCCACATCACATGGCTTGCCTTCATTTTGTGGCTGGTGGCGACATCCATTTTAATGGGAAAAGAAAAATACATCATGATGGGAGAAGACAAAAACAAACATTTTAAGGACCCCAACCCCCCTGGTAGGTATTATCAGACAAAATAAATAATTATTGCTGAGTTTTTACGGATGTCCAGGGCGTTTTTTAACATTTAAAACAGCTCATTTCATTGTGCGCCGCCATTAACGGAAATGAAATGTAATGACCACAGTTTTTGTGGTTCTGTTCATTTTGTTTCATTTTCATCACAATTTTCGTTTGTCGTTTCGTTACGTAACAGAAACGACAAACGGTAATGGAAACGAAAAAATGTTCATTCCGTGCCCATCTCTGGTCAAGAGCATCACTGAATGGAATTCCTTCCAATTCCGTCAGGCTAGACAAGAATACTTTAAAAGAGATACCTTTCCCTCTCCAATTATTAATTTGTTATTAATTTGGTGATTGAGCCTTGGATTGTCCTTTCAACAGGGCAGGCATATTTAACAGAGATCAAAACACGTGCAAATGAATGCAGATTGCCTTCAGGTGTGGACAATGCTCCTCTCTGCCTGCTCTTCTGGCAACTCACAATTCACTCTTCTGCATGTTTTATATTTCTTTCTTTAGTTCAGACCTACAGTGTAGGCTTTACTTGCGATGCCAGGCTCAACTAATCCCAATAGACAAATATATCAAGCTAGACAAAGTCATTATTAATATTTGTTCCAGCAATGAAGACATTATTAAAAGGCTCCCAGCATAAAGGATTATGAATTTTTATATTGAGAGGAGCAGAATATTTTGATAAAACAACCACAACCACTAGAAAATGGCCAGGAGCCCATGGCTTGTATATGTCAGCTATGTGCAGTGGTGTAAATCATAACAATGAATTAAAACTAGTTAAGATTTGCAGCTTGTTTTTCTTGTTATTTGATCATGTGGCTTGGTGCATGATAAAGAATGTAAGGAGCAACTCATTAAGTAGTAGTAATTTATCACTGAATCATTGCACTTATGCTGCATAAACAACAATGGGATCCTGGACACTGTTCTTTGGAAACAATAATAATATCTACAGTAGGATATCAAGGCCTAAATATAATACAGTGCTGGCAAAGTGAAAATCCTGGTTAGCACAATTGTACTGGATTATACCATTGTGCAAATAGCTGTACAAGCGAATATGCAACAGGTTGAGCAAGCATGGGAGACCATGTGATTGCATGCCAGAGATGGTGGGGCAAATTTTAAAAGATGACAGAGCACCATTTCTCTTTAATTAACATACTTGTATGCACATGAGCAGGAGAATAATAAAAGAAAGAAGCATAGCAAAACTACTTGATTTGTTTTAGTTTGCATTTTTGTGGCTCAACAAATCATTATTCATTTGTATTTCCTTACATGGAAACAAATGTTACCACTGTGCAATGAATGAATGGATGAATGAATCAATGAACGAGAAGCTGATTTTGATCCACAAACATTCATAATGAAATAAAGTTGTTATTCTTTGAGGTGCTACAATATTTTGCCCCCCCTCCCCTGACACCTTTTCTTTTGTCAACATGTTAAGACAGACTAAGATAGCTGTTTCTCTGGAAATACCTATAGACACACATTGAAACCTACAGACAGATACACATGGTAAGGGGATGCTTATCAGCACTTACAAATAACACACTTATTTATTCTAACATGTGCACATGAAGCCAGATTTTCACTCTTTCACACACATGCTATGATTGCATGTAATTGCAGCTAGAGATAGGCACAAAATGCCAAAATTGTGTTTCATTTTGTTTTTTTAATTTTGTTTGTAATGAAACATTTTTTTAAAAAAATGTTCTTCATTTTGCTTCCTTTTGCTTCCTTTTTATTTTTATTTTTCCCCTAGTGCCGACCAGCTGGTCTGTGGACTGGTCGGCACTGTCTAAATATATATATACATATATTTGAATCCCCCCCAGCACTGACCAGCTGGCCTGCGGGCTGGTCGGCACTTTCTTTTTTTTAATTCCCCCCTCCAGTGCCGACCAGCTGGCCTGTGAGCTGGTTGGCACTTTAAAAAAAGGTTTTATTTTTATTTTCTCCCCTAACACAATGCTGCGGGGAAAGGAGTGATTTTTAAACAAAATTAATTTTTGCTGCCCCAAGCCCGTGCTACAGCTGATGGGCACTTGGCACTCAGCCCAAAAAGAAAAAAAATTAAAAAATCCCACGTTTCCCCCACCCAGTTGGGGCTGAACCCCAAGTGCCAATCAGCTGTAGTGTGGGCTGGCTGAGGGCACTTTTTAAAAACAAGTGCTGGCCGTGCTACAGCTGATCAAGCCCCCTCTGCAGGGGCTGGTTGGTGGTTTGGTTAAATGAAAAACAAAATGAACAAAATGAAAATGTTTGTTTCATTTTGTTTCATTTTCTTGAGGGGGTGGTTTGTTATTCATTTCATTTCATTACATAACAAATAATGAAATGAATAACAAATTCATTTTGTGCCCATCTTTAATTGCAGCACATGGGGAATTGTTATTTCTTTTCATCAAATATCACCCAATATTTTTCTAAAACCATCTTTGGTACAAAGGGGAATTTTTAAAAAACCAAGACTAAGTGCTATGTGATCATAAATCCAAGTAGCAAAGGCTGTGGGCTGCATGACATGGAAAAATCTGTCAATTTCACTTTCTCCTGCATTCAGATTTTTCAGACCTGAGGCCCAATATATATAATTAGGAATTGCTGGCACCTCTTTTCTTCCTCTCTTGGGAGAGATGAAGGATTCAACCCTTCAGCATGCAAAGGATGTACAGTACCAGTGAATGATATCCCTTCCTTCCATAACTTTATTATCAAAACTGTTAGGAAACCTGATCAGACGTGCAAATAAGTTCCATTATTAATTTGTATTTTTATGTTAATTGCTACTTTGAGGGCATGAAGAACTGCCATTTAGATTATTCAAAAACTAGCGTAATGGGAATATGAACTGACGTGCAATATTTTAATTTTGTAATAATAATAAATACATCCTAATACTGAGTTTTCCTTTTTAAATACGTTTTGTTGAATCTGAGTATTATCAAAATTGGAGGCAGGGGGATCGGGATAGTGAAAGCATTTTGTGTGTGTGGCCTTGACCAGCATGCAGATTCCGTGCCTTCAAAATACATAATCTTGCTAAAGTTTCATCTTCCTTCAACTGTAATCTAATAGAAATTCATTTCAGATAGTCTCTCATCCCTGACACGGATTATCTGAGAGCAAAAAGGATTCACAATTTAGGGCAAAACATTACATAACAACGAGGAGCTTCTTTTCTTTACAGTGACCTATAATGTAACCTCATTCTATTTCATGCTCCCTGTTAACCCAAAGATTGGTTATGACTACATCGTTGCCCACTAAGCCCGGTAATAAAGAGCCAAATTGCATGTTTGGAGTAAACTTGGGCCACAATTTATTTAGACGAATAAACTCAATTCAGAACTGTTCCTCCCTAACAAAGGAGACCTAGAAAGTGCAAGTGGTGCTCTTATCATCCAGATATTAATCAATTCAATGCTGCACAGCTGTTCAGTTTTGAACTATGGTTAAGGTGGTCTAGGCAGCCCTCATCTACCAACTCAGTGTGATTTTAAACTCACCATATCTAATTTGCTATTCCTAACTTCTTGTTCCACCTAATTACCACTGAGGGCTGCTGGGCTAATATCTTTTTAAAATCTATTTCAGCCTATTCCAGTCCTATACCACTTGCACTGCCCTCCATCAAAAGTGGGCTATTAGATATGCTCCCTTTCTCCCCTAAAGGCATAGCACACCTACCAGGCCTCCTAGCAGGTTAGAGAGGAAGCACTCCAGGCCCTGATCCAACAAATGGACTCCATCTTCCCTGGACAATGCTGGACACCCAAATCTAATCTGAGGGTGGATGATCACAGAGCCACCAATTTGATTTAAAATCTCGCCAGTTTCCTTGTTTACTTTAACTCTAGATCTATCAATTTGCTTAGGGCTTCGTGCATCCCTTCCAACTGAGGCACTGTACAGTGTCAGACCATATAACTTTAAGTGTGGGGAAACTGTTCCTAAGAGATTGCAGGTCAGCCTCGACCTGCAGAATCAGTGACTTGCCAGACTGCTGGGTTAAGTCATTTCCACCGAGGTGGATCAACAAAACA
This sequence comes from Phrynocephalus guinanensis, assembly GCA_037367245.1. Lineage (NCBI taxonomy): Eukaryota > Metazoa > Chordata > Lepidosauria > Squamata > Agamidae > Phrynocephalus > Phrynocephalus guinanensis. Next base: position 54,159,187 of record CM074741.1, on the reverse strand, counting down.
TCAGGGGATACCTCTCTCATTGAAATGTGGCTTCTAAAATCACATCCCAATGCATACCTCTCAATCCCCTCCATTCCAGCACAGCAACTGAGCCTAAACCAAGATTCTGGCCCTCACCCATATGCCATGCATACACCGCTGCACAATAGATGTTACTGTGCCCCAGGAGCACTACTCTGACTCGATGTTGCGACAGCAGACCTGAAATGAGAAATAAACAATGTGGACTACTTCTAACAGTTCGGTAAAGCCCAAACATATAAGTTAAACTTTTGTGACCTCCAATGGCCAACCTCCATTATCCCTGTAGCGTCGTTACCCATGGCTGCTGCAGTGGATGCAGCCCCAATTTCAAAGGAATGGGCTCCAAAACAGCAACCATGAGCACCGATTTTACTCAGGGCCATTGCTGTTGCCTTCCTGAATTGATATTTCATAAGGGGCTGGCCATCATGATGAACAAACAGAAGCCCTTCCCCCTTTCCTCTACAACCCAAATATGCTCTCATGGTTGCAACTGGGCATAAAGTTGCATCACTGCATTCTCTAAGTGTGATAACTTGTCCTCTACCCTTCTGATCGGTCTTTATCTCCTCATTTTTTACTGTACCTCATGCTGGCCCAGGGATAAGTCAACCCTCCACAAAGAGAATCCTGACTTATCTGTTTTGGAGGTGGCCACTAGTTCACTAACTCTGAGAGCAGCATAAAAGGCAATTACTATGGCTGCCCGAAATGATTTTGCCTCACATTCATCAGTACATATATTAGGCCACACATTATAAAGCATGGGTCCTCAAACTATGGCCCCCCAGGGTCCTGAATCCAGCCCCTGGGAGCAACTGCAGATTCCCACCACCACCCCTAAAAGCAAGCAAGCCAGCCAGCCTCCACTGACATTTTAAATTCTATTTTAAACTCCATGGTGAGTTGTGTTGCTTCCCCTGCTTTCCCTGCCTGATGACTGCAGCAAAAGGGAGGAGTCAGAGGTGGCCGGCTAGGCGAGGTGAGGAATCCTGCCCCCCCATGACTAGTGTGATGACTGGGTGCTGCTTTGAGCTGAGTGTGGAGTTTGAAATGGGATGGCCCAGCATGGTCCCCTTCGTCGCCCTGGTCTCATTTGCTACACCCAAGTGCGTATAGCCTGCCGCTCGCCCAGATGGAACCTAGTCTTGCTATAAAATATTAATACGAGAAAGCATATATTCACCATGTGTTTAAGCTCCTCCAACTTTTTTGCCTTTGTGTCTCTGAAAGATTTCCTCAATGGCTCAGGTGTCACCCCACCCGTTCTGCCCTAGTCTTCTACTAAGTTTCTCCCAAATGCCTGTAAAATCCAGATAACCCACCTCCGATGATGATGACACTCTGGGTGGGGAAGGAGGTGGGTGGGATCTCTTGGCTGGCTGTTTACCTTTCTTGGAGCCCCTACCCTTGGGAGCCATGTTGCCCCAACAATGCAACAATATAAAGTCAAGAAAACACAACTCTGACAATTATGTGTTGTGTGTGTTGTATTGTCACAGTCATGACTGACTCTTCCTGACCCCAAGTCCATGGAGTATCTTGGCAGGAATAATGGAGTGGTTTGCCAGTTCCTACTCCAGGCGCCTACAGCACCTGGTATTCCCTGGTGGTCTCCCATCCAAGTACTAACCAGGGCTGACCCTGTTTAGCTTCTGAATTCAAGCAAGATTGGATGTGCTTAGGGCATCTATAGTCAGACCTAACTAATTATAACCCAATTTTAATCGTTTTATTTATGTAATATTTTATTTTATTTTATTGGACATGATACCCCGTCACCCCCCACCCGCCGTCACCTTCCCTTATCTCCTCACCTCTCAATTAATTAAGACTCCTAAACCTCCAAATGCAGCCCCTCAGCAATAGTATGTGAGCCCAAGGAGTTGGGCTCAAAACATGGTGCAGGATTCCCAGCCGATTCACCCTCTCGGGCTGCTCCATGAAGCCTCCCCCACTGCAGCACTGAAGAGCTGATAGGGGAGATTGGTGGGGAAATCAGACTCCCTCTTTCCTGCTCTCAGAAGGTCTCCTTGGCTGTTTGCTGCTGCCACCGGCAACAGTGCGGATGGTCTCTTCTCTCCCCAAAATGGCACCTGCAGTTCTGCGCTAAGCGAAGCAGTAGCAAGTCGACCAAAGGAAATAAGGTGGGACTGTTAGCATGGGTATTCTTTTTTTATCCCCTGACTGCCCTATGTGATTTGTTTTAAACTGGTCCCGTTGCATGGGCTGGTGGCAAAGCAGTGCCTTCCGGCATTTAAGCTGTTAGGAGCATCCGTTCTGAAAAACACCAGTGTTGATGTTGTGGCTAGTGCTATATGCTCAAATTGTTTTGTCACAAAATCATTTTGGTAGGATGTCACCAGTACAATTATTATTGTCTGTCTCTTGCAAATTGAAACCTCATTAGTCCTATTTTAATATATGTGCTGCTGAAGCAAGCACAAAACCTCATTAGTCCTATTCACAGAGCTTGGAAATAATGAATACAGATAACTAGTTATTCATACTGAATTCCTCCCCCCAAATGGTATCACTACATTGTACTATGAGTGCATGTTAACAAGAGATAATGTTACTCCCCTTGTGACTATGACATCACAAAATGGACGAAAGAAGGAAAATGACAGAAGGAAACAGGTGGCTTGTGCTTCTACCTTGCCTTCTGTTGTACTTGTTGCCAGGAGACCAATATTTTGTAGAAGATGGATGAGAGAGGTGTATTTTATAGTAATTAAACAGCAGCTATCAAATTAAGTTTAAGAATATAGAAAGCAAATAGCTACTTTTCATCATTGCAACTGTGACAAAAACGTCATTTGTTTACTTATTTATTATAATGGCACCTAACTAGGATTTGGGGGTGCTGTGTGTGTACGTTGTATCTTTTGCTATAATATAAATCGTAACCTTAGCAAATTAGTTCCTAAAATAACATTCCAAGTTGTTTATCCCAAGTTACTGAACACAGTAAGAAGCCAATGAGAATGTGCAGGCTGACACTGCTACATAGAAACTAACAGATAAAGGCTTTAATTTGAAATACTCCATCTCTCCATATGAGGCTCCCCTAGTTTTACAATCATCAGGAGATCCCATTTTCTTGGGCTAACCTTCCCGTGGGGACATTTGCAGGAGAATCAAGAAAGTCTTTGGTGGCTGATCCAAGAGTCTGGAACTCCTTAGCATGGGAGGTAAGGGTTGTCCCTTTCCTCTTGTGCTTCTGTCAGCAGGCAAAGTCTTCTTGTTAGTCATGTATGGCAGTGCTCCCCAACCTTTTTGTCCCCGCGGACCGGGAAATTTTTGATAATTTTTCTGTGGCCCGAAGCTGGGGGTGGGGGTGGGGAGGGGGGGAGAATGCGAAAGGGGGGTCCGGCGGGGAGGCAAAAGGGGGGGGGGTGAAAGCAAAGTATGGGAGGGAAGGAGGAGGGGGAGGCACGAGGGCGGCGGCGGCGAGACTCACGCGCGGCTCCTGGCCCCGGCGCCCTGCGCGCGGCACCCGCCCGGCCGCGCCGGGAAGCGCCCTCACGGCACCGACGAGCCGCCGCCTCCTCCTCCTGCTCCTGCTCTGGTTCCTCCTCCTCCTCCTCCCGCCGCCGCCGCCAGAGGAGCAGCAGCAGCCACCCCCCCTGCAATCGCCCCCGTCCCGCCGCCGCCGCCACCCCTCCGCAATTGCCCCCCCGCCACCGCAATCGCCCCTGTCCCGCCGCCGCTGCCGCCACCCCCCGCAATCGCCCCCCCACCGCCGCCGCAATCTCCCCCGTCCCGCCGCCGCCACCGCCGCTACCCCTCCGCAATCGCCCCCCCCGCAATCGCCCCCCCCGCCACCGCCGCAATCGCCCCCGTCCCGCCGCCGCCACCACCCCCCCCCGCAATCGCCCCGTCCCGCCGCCGCCGCAATCGCCCCGTCCCGCCGCCGCCGCCCCCACCCCCCCGCAATCGCCCCCCCGCCCCCGCAATCGCCCCGTCCCGCCGCTGCCGCCACCACCACCCCCGCAATTGCCGTCCCCCCCGCCGCCGCAATCGCCCCGTCCCGCCGCCGCCGCCGCCACCCTCCCGCCATCGCCCCCCCGCCGCCGCAATCGCCCCGTCCCGCCGCCGCCACCACCACCACCACCCCGCAATTGCCGTCCCCCCGCTGCCGCAATCGCCCCCGTCCCGCCGCCGCCACCCCCCGCAATCGCCCCCCGCCGCCGCCGCAATCGCCCCCGTCCCGCCGCCGCCACCACCACCACCCCGCAATTGCCCTCACTGCTGCTGCTGCTGCTCCTTCGGCGGCGGCGGCGGGAGGAGGAGGAGGAGGAGGAACCGGAGCAGGAGCAGGAGGAGGCGGCGGCGGTTCGTCGGTGCCGCGAGGGCGCTTCCCGGCGCGGCCAGGTGGGTGCCGCGCGCGGGGCGCCGGGGCCGGGGCCGGGAGGGGAGGAGGGAGGCAAAGGCGGCGGCGGCTCCTCCTGCACTCCTCCAGCCTTCCTCCTCCACCGGCCGCCCGCGGGAGAGAAGAGGAGGAGGAGGAGGGCGGCGGAGGAAAAGGGGAGGAGCCTCCCCAGCCTCCCCAGGCGGCCCGGTGCAGACCGGTCCACGGACCGGCACCGGTCCGCGGACCGGGGGTTGGGGACCACCGATGTATGGGACCACTAATCAGGCTGCAAAGACCCTGTTTAAACATGGGATGCTGCACTCTGTCCAACACACACACACACTAGTTTGGGGGCATTAGGAAGGGACTCTTTGACCCTGGCTTCCAAGAAGTCAAGACTTCCATGAAAAAATCATAACTCCCTTACTGTGTCATTGTACTCTAAAACAGATATTGATTGGCTTTAGAGATGTTATTGTTTTCTTCTCTCCACCTCTGTATTATTAAAATTGCTGAAGTCTCAGTAGGATTTTATACTGAGGGGGGGAAAAGAATAAGGATGAAAATTAATATGAGGTAAGGTTCAGTAAAGTACAGCGACATGAAATGTCTGTGAAGATTCTCAGTCATCCAGGTGAGTTTCTATCTCTCAAAAAAGAAGTCCAGTAGCCATGACTCAACTTCCAGAGTGACACGAAATGTGTATGTAAACTCCAATATTATGAGGTAGAAAGAAGGCCCCATGTCCTACCAGAAAAAATTAAAAACAGTATTCAAGTATTCATTAAAAATAGTGAAAGAGATTGCACACTGGTGGAATGGAGATTAAGCAATATCTGCACTGAAGTCTTGAAATCTATTATTATCCTTTGTAAAGAAGTGGAAATAATCTTAGCATATAAAAACTACAAACATGAAATTTGATTTCTATGTTAATTTTAGCAATGCATTGATCCATAGGTACTGGCAAAAAAAAATTATATTCCAATAAAATATTTTAAATAGTTAGACACAAGTAATTGATATTTATACACAATCGACCTGAGGCCCTGATGCTTTCACTGCATAACCATTCTCTTCAGGCAGGCTTTTCCTCAGTGACTGACTGTCTAGGTGACAATAAATAGGGTGGTTTATATTTTGTTCCTCCTAAATCTCTTTTTCATAATGCTTTTACCTAACATTCTAAATGTTCTAAATGTTATTAATTCTTCTTTAAATTTTAAATAGTTTACAGTTTTTAGTTTTTAAAGATGTTACAATGCAGGCTACCTTGGGTCTTGTCTTAGGAGAAAGATGGGTAAAAATATTTTCAATAAAATTCTCTTCCTGCTTTTGTGTAGTGTGAGACATTGTTCAAAAGCAGTAGTTTGGATGTAGTTTAGTCACCGATGCAAGCGGCCTCCGCAAACATTGCCACTTGCTTTTGTGGTTAAAAAAAGTTTTAAAACCCAGCACCATGCCCCCCAACGTGCCTGATTGGGGGGGGGGGAAGCATGGAGTTTTAAAACATTTTTAACCACCAATGCAAGCGGCAATGTCTGCGGCCACCACTTGCTTTGGTAACTGTAAAAAGGTTTTAAAACCCCTTTTTTTCCTCCCAGTTGGGTATGTTGGGGGGAATGGCATGGGGTTTTTAAACATTATTTTAGCCACTGAAGCAAGCGGTGATGTCCGCGGCTTCCACTTGCTTCGGTGGCTAAAAGAAAGTTTTTAAACCCCATGCTCCCCCCCCCATTGGGCACATGGGGGGTAATGGCATGTGGTTTTAAAACGTGTTTTTAGCAACAAAGCAAGCAGCAGCTGGAGACATCACTGCTTGCATTGGTGGCTAAAATAAGGTTTAAAACCCTGCGCTTCCCCCATTAGGCATGTTAGAGGGTGGTGGTACAGGGGTTTAAAACTTTTTTTAGTCATCGATGTAAGAGCTGTTGTCCCTGGCTGCTGCTTGTGTCAGTAGCTAAAAAAAAGTTTTTAAACCCTCCACCATTCCCCCGAATCAAGTGACAGTTGCGGACATTGCCGCTTGCTTCAGTGGCTAAAAAATGTTTAAACCCCCGTTCAATTCATTCCTATGGGAAACCTAATTAAAAATGACATGGAACAAATGGAAATTTTCCAGTCTGTATTTCATTTTTCTTTAAGAATAATTTCATTTTTTTGTTTCATTCTGAAATGAAACAAAAAACAAAAGATGAAACAAAAAATCATTGCGTGCCCATTTCTATTTACTTCTAACTTGATTTCTGAACAGCCGTCATTAAAAGTTCCACCATAGGTTAAGCCCTTATCAACAAATAAAAACTTACATCACAGAAGAATTGGGGATTGTCAGAATTGAAGAGGGTTTACTGTTGTCTTATATCAGATACTGTTTGGAATCAAATTATCAATGCCCTTCTCAATGAAAAAGAAAAATGTTAGGAAAACTGTTTCCCAGACAGATAAAGAGGGTAGGGTACAGATACATTGCCTGTACATTGTACAGATACAAGCAGATAAGTGGCAATGGCCATTCCTACCATTAAGTCCAAAGGATTGAAGGATTGGGGAAAGAAAGAAAGAAAGAAAGAAAGAAAGAAAGAAAGAAAGAAAGAAAGAAAGAAAGAAAGAAAGAAAGAAAGAAAGAAAGAAAGAAAGAAAGAAAGAAAGAAAGAAAAGAGCTTTGCAATTGTTCTTACAAATAAGATGAGCTTTCCAGTACTTTAACATTCTTCACTAAACTAGGATGGAACAGTTTGGCTTAAGTTTAGCTTAAGGCAGATTGCTCAAAAATAATTCAAAAATTCTCCAAATGAATTATAGACAATAGAGATGGGCACGAATCAAAAAAATGGTGTTTCGTTTGTCGTTTGTCATTTGTCGTTTAGGGGGTCTGTTTCGGTTTGTTTCCATTTTTCGCAAATTTTCACAAAAAATTGTTTTCATTTTCATTTGTTTCATTACTGTTTTGTTACCATTTATTTCCATTTTTGTGATTTTTTTAGTATTTAAAGCAGTTCAATGTATTGCCGTAACGAAAATGAAACAGACGACAAAATTTCTGGTGTTTCTGTTCGTTTCGTTTCATTTTAGAGACAAAATTTGTTTGTCATTTCATTACGTAACAAAACAAAAAACAAAAACAGAAATGAAAAATTGTTCGTTTCGTGCCCATCTCTAATAGACAATTTGAAGGATTGTCTTCTGTCTTACATTTCAGTCTCATGCTTTATGACTAAGATAATGTCTGGCTAAGGAAGGACAGTAAGTGGAAGTGAAGTGAAACCTGAGAGTTGAATTTGCTTCTGGGGAGCAAAGTACAGGTAAGCCGTCAAATGAACCTACAAGGAAACCCTAGCTCTCTATCTCTGTGGCTCCCTCTAGGCGTGCAGCTGCTTTGTACAACTGTGGTTGCACAGTCTTCCACTTTCAACACTTTCTCAAGACAGGTGAAGTCTTACTGATAACTTTTTGACTAGAAAGGATGCCAGAAAATATCTCGGGGAAGAAATTTCTTGCGAGAGAATATGAGATATTTACTGTCCTCTGCTTCATGTATTAAATGGAAGTCTGGGGGACAGAAAACATCAAATTCCATGCCAAGCAGGTGTTGAAGGTAGAGCGCTGTGTTACTGGGGTGGCATCATGTCCTTCAGTATCTCCAGGATGAACACTTCAAATTAATAAGTTCTTCCTCTGGTGGGTTTTTTCCTCTTTTAATTTTTTCCTGTACGGTAAAAAGCGTTTAAAGGAGCCAATGGATTTGAGTGGAGCTGAAGACAGTTTGCTTAACATCAAATAACACCCGGCTTGGTGATCATGTAGTTATGTGATTGTTGTGACATGTGATGCCAATCGTAAATTAAATGGGACAGGTAAATATTTCTATTATGGGTAGAACAGCCACACCAATTGTTAGAGAAATATCAACATGGTGTGATAGCTAAGCCCAGTATCTGCTTTGAGTGCAAATATGATTTAACAATAAGAACAACAGCACTTGCATAATGTAGTTTTTCTAATATTGTAAAAGGAGTTAGGGATGCATTATGACGCTGCACTCATAATTTCTCAGGCTACCCTGCCCACTTAAATGTGATTCCTGACCTCCAATGCAACCAGCGGGAAACAATCAGGTGGTGCTTTGTAACCACAATCACCTGGACAGGGTTATTGTTGCTTGGCATATAGAGATGGACACGAAATGAACAATTTTTTGTTTCCCTTTTCATTTTTTCATTTCATTACGCAACAAAACGACAAACAAATTTTGTCTCCAAAATGAAACAAAACAAACAGAAACACTGGAAATTTTGTCGTGTGTTTCGTTTTCGTTACAGCAATCCAGTGAACTGCTTTAAATGCTAAAAAAATCACAAAAAATAAAATAAATGGTAATGAAATGGTAACGAAACAAATGAAAATGAAAACAATTTTTTGCAAAAATTCACGAAAAATGGAAATGAACCAAAACGGACCCTCCAAACGACAAACGACAAATGACAAACGAAACGTCATTTTTTTTATTCGTGCCCATCTCTATTGGCATACATTCCCCATCAGTGTGGGAAAGGCTGCATTTAAAACTGCTTATGAAAAGAGATGTGTTTCATTGCAACCGTATACAGAAAACACCTCTGTGTCTATGCCTTGCAGGAAAAGATTCTCAGAAGTGGATCAATTTCTTCAGTAATGCCTGTCCACCATTATCAGACCTCCTAATAAAAGAAATCCTGATAGGCTTTTAAAACAATAATGACCATTGTTATCCTGGAGCACAATTCAAATGCCACTTTTCTGAGTAAATGAGATCAATGACAATGATGAACAATTTCCCAGCAATGCCCCCTCCCCTGGAAACACTCTTTCCTTTCCATTATTTACTACCCAGCCTTTCAGCATGTACTCAACTCATGATTCTTTTGCTCAACCAAACAAGTGCCTCAGCTTCTGATTCAGCCCAATCTACCAGTTTTAATAGTGCCTTAAATTTTGGGTAGTTAATGTAGGAAGTGAGATGTATTAATATCATTTCAAATCTTATTTCAAAGCCAATCTTCCATATTGTTAATGCCTTTAATTTTGGCTCTAACTAGCTTTCTGAGCGAGTACTTCAATTTAGTCACTGCGGGGTGGATTGCGTACTATACTCACAAAAGATATCACATGCCTTAAATCTACTCCTCAAACCAGCTTAAGGGGGACTGTTCTCACAGAAGGCTTCAAGAACCAACAATTTTACAATTCAAGGGAACTTATTAATAAGGAATATGTGTATGGTAATAATTGACTCCCTCTCCCCAGGGGAGGGTGGAGCATTTAATGTACCTAAAATGCACCTTCCCCACATAAAACAGAAATATTGACAAATTGTGGGAAATCCCGAGGATTGTAACAATACAGAAAGTCATTAGAGGAAAATGCTTTGGGAGAGGGGTGCGCTGTCATCGCCCACAGGGAAAACTGTCTAGAGAGAGCCCCATTCTTGCCTCCACATGCGGAGGTGGGACTGGAGCTATCTCTAAAAGGATCTAGTAGGCGTGTGTCCCAGTATCAACAGGGGGATGCCCAAACAAGAAAAAATGCAAAGTATGCTGCACATATATTACCCACTATTGCTTAAAGCACTCTCTAGATGGTTTAGAGTTTTAAATATGCAGGCTACATTGTGTACTGCCATCCCACCCCAGCAAGCTGGGTACCATTTTCAATGTGATTCTTGGTTGAATCAACAGAACCATAGTGTCTAAATCAAGGGAAGTGATAGTACCACTCTATTGTGCTCTGGTCAGACCCCACCTGGAGTACTGTGTCCAGTTCTGTGCGCCTCAATTTAAAAAGGATGTTGACAACCTCGAGTGGGTACAGAGGAAGGCAACCAGGATAGTTGAAGGTCTGGAAGAAATGTCTTATAAGGAATGGCTTAGGGAACTGGGAATGTTTAGCCTTTCATAAAGAAGGCTGAGGGGGGATATGATAGCTATGTTTAAATATTTGAAAGGATGGTATATTGAAGAGGGAACAGGTTTGTTTTCCATGGCTTCAGGGACTAGGACTCAGGGCAATGGTTTCAAACTATAGGAAAAGAGATTCCATTTGAACATTAGGAAGAACTTCATGACAGTTAGAGCTGTTCGGCAGTGGAATATGCTGCAACAGAGGGTGGTAGAGACTCCTTCTTTGGAGGTTTTTAAGTAGAGGCTGGATGGCCATCTGTCAGAAATATTGTGATGGGGTTCCTGCATGGCAGGGGGTTGGACTGAATAGCCCTTGAGGTCTCTTCCAACTCTATGAGTCTATAATTCTATGATTCTACTCCAATTACTGGAACAGAGACAGGGCAGTTCAACAAACCCTTGGGCATTTAGGGGACTCTTATAATTCAATAAAGTTTGCATCCACATTTTTGATGTTAGAATCTTGATGCTAAAATTTGGGGAAGAATGCTTGATGCCAATTGCTGTGGCAAAGCAAGGACACACCAAAGTAGAAAGAGATTGACTGTTAAAACCACAGTGAAAGCCCAAATATTCCCGAAAACTCCAATTAGTGAGCTTTTGGGGAGCTCTCAGATGGACCTCAGAAGGCTTCATATAGGCTGATCCAGGCATCAACAGTCATTTTGCATCCAGTCGTGGCAAAGATAGGATATTGCAATATTTACAAAACTGGCTGCATTCCAGAATGTTCTTCCATGTTCATTTATAGAGGTACACTGAGTTTTCACTAAACTGAGGCCTGAGTGTGTATGTGGGCGTGGGTTAGATGGCTGTTTCCCTTGTGTGGGATTTGATTAGATAGGTCAAAGTACTCCCATGAACTATCTCCTCAATCTCAACATTTTGTATTCAAATCTGTTTTTTAACGGCTGTTACAATATGTCATTTGCAGAATCCCTCCGCCCCCCGTAGGCTTGCCTGGAATCTTCTGCTCTCTCTCTCTCTCTCTCTCTCTCTCTCTCTCTCTCTCTCTCTCTCTCTCTCTCTCTCTCTCTCTCTCTCTCTCTCTCTCTCTCTCTCTCTCTCTGTGTGTGTGTGTGTGTTGGGATGTCAAATAGGCAGGACTCTGATTTCGTTTAGGTGATAAGTAGCCACATTTAAGCCAATCAGCCTATTGAAATGAAGGGACATGAAGGAGGCATCTTTGTCATCCCTAATGTGGAATATTTATTTGAGCATGATTATCTTGGGTGGGGGTGTGAGAAGGCATAAAATTAAATAATGGAGCTGATGGGAGTTTTGTCTATAACTAAAGATACAACACATTTTCAAAGTTGATGGCACTGCATTATGCCCTCGCCTACTGTATTCCACATTTTCAGGAGGGGTGTCCACATCCATAAATATACAAAAGCTTACAAGTATCTTCATAAATCTGAGTGCGAATCAATTCTGGCCCCTTCCATAATAACCTGGAACAGGTCTGTCAGGATTGGTATGGCAAATGTTTGGATACAAACAGGATCAGAGAGTATTCACACATTTTTATTTTCCAAATTGGCCTTCGCTGAACATCCTTATTGGGAATTTTGTCTTTATAGGTTCACTGTTTTTCTCAAAAAGTTTTGATGGCCAGTATTCATTGTCTTAACATGCAGGCTATATGTTGACTTAGTTTCGGAGGCATGGCTTACACCTCTTGGCATCAAAGGATGTGCAAATCTATGCTGCCTTTGGCCATTTCATTTGCAATTTTAGCATCAATATTTGATTCATGAGACAAAATGCTTTCCAGATACATGAATGCATCCCCCAGCTGGTCTTCTATAGTAATTTCTGCTGGAACATAAATCTTAACCTGAGCTTCTTTGATAGAACACCTCTCTTTTTCAAGCTAATGATTAGCTCAGAAGAAAAGTGTACCTGCTGCTGAAAAATGATCCATCACTTCTCTCCTGAGAATCACATACAATTGACTGCCAAAAATATACAAAAAAGTTTCTTTTACTATTTCTTCAAGCACCAAAGGCCTCTTGTATATGTGTATTTGGGGGAATAACATCATGTTTGTAAGGACAAAGTCTTCAATCGATGCAGTTGGGTTCCTTTGGTGTTGCACCAACCTTCTTGGGGTTTAACATCAAGTACAGTATATTGTAAACATAAACACCAGGAAGCCATAACTTAGATATTTATTATACATTTGTTGAAGTAACACAGTAGAATCAGTGCAGATGTATGATATAGCTATCTCAGATTATAAGTATATGCATATGGAGCCTTAGTGTTAGCTTATAGACTTCAAAGGTCAAGCTACCTCCCAAATTAGCACTGGGTCCTATCAATCTCATACTATATGTCACAACAAAGAAGAATATAAATAATGAACAATAATAAATCAAGGTTGAAATTGAGATACAGATCTGAGACACCAATTATTGGCAGGGTTCTCACACTGCATGGAATTTTAGATTAAAGAATCCTTGTAATAGCAAATACCCTTCAGCTTCACAAAGCCCCCTCTGACTTTTTCTGGTCATCACAGAAAATATACTCACTGCTTTAAATCTAATCTTCCTTCTGCCTTTGAAAATAAGATCAGGTCTGCTGGTTTTGGTCTGTGCTCCCTGAGCCAATGTGAATTGCTCAGATGTGATAATGAGGTACTTTCCTGTATTGTCAGTTGACATGACAAAGGAGCACAGGTTTATTTGCATTATTTTGATTATCTGCAGATAATAAAAAAGACAAAATATATTTCCTGTACTCAAAAAAGAAAATATATACCCTTTTGCACTTCAATGTGGCATGACAGAAGTGCTAGTTGTTCCTCTTACGTGACACAGTGGGAAAGGGTGACATAAGGAATGTACACTCCAGTGTTGGCCTGCCAATGAGCCAGTGTCACTGATGGTGTGGGATGTTGAGAATCAACACCCATCATTACTTGCAGACTTATCACTAAGAATTCTGAAGCTTTCCTTTAAATGGAGAAGTACCTTTTTGCCTTTGTCATTGCTGAGGCACATTCACAGTCTTTAGGAAAACAGTGATATTCTCCACTCATTTCAGTGCAGTCTGTCCACAGAGCCAAACTACCTTATGTTGAGCTTGTATGCTTTCCTGTCTGAGGCTAAAATTAAGTTCTGAGGAGGAGTTCAATTGGATTTAGGTCATAAGAGCAGTTGAGTTCCCTCTCCCTCAGCACTGTTCTGGATACAAATCTGAATATCGCCAGAAAGCTATAATACAGCTAATGGCCTATAATTTGACATGACACAAAACTCATCAGGTTATCCATTTCTCCCTTCCTTCATCTTGGAGGTAAAATTTCTCACACTTTCAGTAATCCATTAGGCAGTGTGGATGGTGTATGTTACTGATGACATCACCTATCTCATGTGTTACTGTCAAAACCAACATCACCATGGAAGAACAGGGGTACACTGTCAGTTTGGTGCTCTCCCTTCATCTTTTGATGGAGAGGAGCATGAAATTTTATAGCTTGTGTGAAAGCTGATTCTCCCCCATGATTTCTAAAAGCTTCTTTTTGAGTATGGGTTCTTTTGCTTTACAGAAACCAGGACATAGGTCCTGAAGTAAATACATAAAATTAGACCTCATGTCTGCTGTGTTGACCTCTCCAATGAACACATAAGTGCCCACCTAGCCTGTATATTCCATCTCTTTTCACCTTAGTTGTGTGTGTGGCAACAAGCATGTTTTGAGCTGCAGATGCCCCAGAGACCTCTTGGGAGCCCTCACCTTAATGGCTGGGGTGGGGTGGGGAGAGAGAGCTCTAATTTCACTCCTAGAGACCTCCAGTAGCAGCAGTGTCTGCACTGGGGGCCCTGATCCACCAAAAGAACAGACCCGGAAGTACTACTTCTTGCACTTACTTGCTCTGTTTCTTTCAATGGAAAAAAAAACCAGCATTCCTCTCATGACACAAATATTTGGGCTTCCATGTGCACCAAGATTGTCCAATAATAAGACTGTTCAGTGTCATCAGCCACTCCCGCTTCTGTTTCTTTCCTGCCCCACATTAGAAAAGACATGCACTAAAGACAGTGGGCATTGGATTGAAGCCTTTGCCTTCCATGTGCTCCCAAGAGCAATCTCCAAGATTGGCAAATACTTCTTGCAAATACTAGCCACATTGGGGAGGCAGTGAAACTGCCATCCCTCCGTATTCCCTGCACAAACAGAAACCTCTGCAGCTGCTGTTGAGCAGAACAATGAACACAGATACATATTAGCCAAAATATATTGATCCTTCAGTCCAAGAAGTTTCAACTTGTTGCCTGCAGTAGCTGAGAAGCTACACCCACTTTGGCAATGCCACTTGGTGGGCTGGCTGGCTGATTGCTATAGCAGAACAGAGCATAGTTTCAACTGTGTGCCACTTGAAAACCTTGCATAATGTGCCATCAGTTTCATAGCAACCTGCACTGTTAGCACGATGTTTGTTGTAGGATTTAACAACAGGAGATTGTCTGGAAGTTGAGTCATGGCTACTGGACTTCTTTTTTGAGAGATAGAAATGTTTCACTGTTCAAAAAAAGAAGTCCAGTAGCCATGACTAACCTTCCAGATAAACTCACCTGGATGACTGAGAATCTTCACAGACAACAGGAGATTGTGAAATTTGTGGGCATGAAAGTACTTTTTCCCCAAGCATGATTTCATGATGCAGCGGTCAAAGTAATCTTTACGTGGAATTTCAATTTACCCCAGAATGTGTGCTATATACATATATAAGGGGAGACCTGAAAACTACATCCTGAGGAATTCTGGTCCCTGTCCTCCATCCTTTCTCCCCTTTTCAGGTTTGGCACCTACCTTGTATGATGGAGTAAAAAATGATGACAAGGTGATGAGACTCATATTTAACCTAGCACAGCAGTCCATCTCCCTAGTATAGTTCCATGAGAAAGGTGAAAGATAGTTGGCATAAAGATGTCGTCCAAAGCAATTATCTACACAGAAGGGATGAAGCTGTGGATCAGTTTCAATGGGAGGAACATATTTGGCTTCAGGAACCGCTTCTCTACCTGATCAAACATTGATTTATGGCCAGCGATAAACATCTCCTGTTTCTATAGAATGACCATCTCCCTAACTAACATTCCACTAAAAAACTTAACTAGTTTTTCATTTTTCATTTCGTTCCCTAACAAAATGAAAAATGAAATGACCCATTTTTTAAAAAAGGAACGAAATGAACTGAAAATGTTCAGTTTGTTTCCTTTTGCTTTTCGTCAGGCGTGTCTTCTTCTACCTGAGGCCGGGGAGCCTCCTGATGCGGGGAGGGCTTCCAAGGCCATGGGGAGGCCTTAGTAAAAAAAAAAAGTGCTGACTGGCAGGGCCCGCGGGCCAGCTGGTCAGCAGTAAAAGAAAATAAGCAACAACCTCCCAGCAGGGCCCCAAAACAGTAGTAAAAAAAATGAAAAATGAAACAAAATGAAAAATGAAATGATTTTTTTAAAAAAAAATCATTTCAAATGAAACAAAACAAAACAAAACAAAATGACCTGAAAAACTAAATGAAACACTATTTTGGCCTTTCGTGCCCATCTCTAATCTTAACTATACATAATAAGCTCTATAGCTGACCTATTGAAAACAACATTTACTTAGATCCTCCTATTCCATTGAACTCAAGAAGGCACAACAGTGTGTGAGAACACCTGGAGAACACCTCCACATGGGGCAATCATATAATGGAACCGAGCTGAGGCATCTTCCCTTTCCCCATGCAGTTAGCTTCTAGGGTGAGGTCAGCCATCTCTATGCACATCCATTCACATAGAGACATACTCTATGATGGAAGATTGTCTGTGATTCTCCCTCACATGTTCCATTCCTAAAATAATACCCCTTTTATCATTAGAAAGTATGCAATTTCTAGTTCCAAATTACACTGCTAGTGCAAGTAAGTAGCTAATTACAACTGTTATATATTCTAGTTAGCTGGCGTACCGTGTGTGTGTGTGTGTGTGTGTGTGTGTGTGTGTGTGTGTGTGTGTGTGTGTGTGTGTGTGTGTGTGTGTAGAAAATAGCACAAATCAGAAATGCTTTTGTTCTTGCAGGACCCATTTAAAATATGAGGGTCTGTGCCCAATGAAGGAACATGAGCTTCCTTGTTCCTAAAGCATGATGGAAACTAGGTATATGTAGATGGGCATCTGCATGGTATAGGCCTTATTTTTAAAGCACAATCTCAGCAACAGGCCTGGAGTAAAGTGTAATGTTACAAATTTGGGAAGTGGGATAGGGGTTCCAAAGGGAGACCACTAAGTTCCCCATCCATTTTCTGTCCCTTTCCATCCATGTGGACCTGCAACACACATCTATATGTAAATACATACATGCATGCATGGAAAGTATGCCTGGAGGCACGCACAAACAGGCAAGTACACAACAGCAGTATTTGTTGGTGAAGAGGTGCATGGCAACCAGGAACAATCATAAAGAACTGGCATTTGAAGCAATTAAAAAGACACAAATATGCTTCTAATGAATCAGGTGGCGCAAATAACAAACTAGAAAAACATCATTAATCAGAGGCTGCATTATAGCCTATGTTTGTGTGAGAGTATGTATTCGGGTGGGACTAGGGGGAGAGAAAATGAAGTCTCATGGTAAATGACCAGAACTATGTCTTATTTTGCAGCCCATTCTATTTGGTTCCCCAAATTGTACAGAATTATTTTATTTTCCCATTGATTAATTTTGTTTGAACATGTTTGGATTTTTATTAGTTATACACCACTAAGGTATAGTTGTAGAAAAATTGTCTATGCATTGCAGTAAACAAAACAAAAATAAAAGCAAATGATGTGGTCTAATTGATATTCACACTCTACCCGGCAACTGCAGAACATTAAGCACCAGTTGTTTGTAATGCAGTAAGATGACTCACCCTCTTCCTGGGAAATTGTTCATACCTGCTAGATGGTGAAATTCACCTTACAGGATCCTATGGAAGAACAATGGTTGCATATGCTGCTGCGAAGTAGCACACATTGTCACACACTCACATCCTTTGTGAATAAAGGAAAAAAGGAATACTTGGACAGATGGTTAAAGAAAATAGCTGCTACATATCCCAGGAAAACTGAAACACTGAACATGACAAAAAGGAGATAGAAAAGAAACAAGAGACAACACAGGGAGAAAATATGGCAAGAGGACCACCAGGAAAATGATGGTTTGTGTGTCTTTTATTTAAGATTGAGAAGGTATTTTGGAAATGTGAAAGCAATCTAGCCTTCTTCAGGTGTTCACCTGAGAGCATGAACTAGGGCTCCAGTTTAAGTGAGGAGCATGAGTATATTTTACATTTCCAAGATCTACCACCACATCCCCTGCACAGGTCAACTGGAGGTTCACACACTGATCTCAGAGGTATGAAGAGGAGGTTGTAAATGCACAGTAAGAGTGTTTGCAGAGTTTCCATTATTGGGAGCCCTGCCTTATTGCAGCTTTCAGTCATGACAACTCCAAAAGCACATCCATCTATACATACCAACAGTCTCCTCTTCAGATGAATTCCAGGTGACAATGCCCAGGAGAGGGAAAGTGTGTGCCTCCATGCCTCCATCATAATTTTAACTTTGTTCTCACATTCAGACAAATGCCTGAATAGGGCTTTTGTTACACTGTAGTCCTAAACTGCTTTTCTTCTAAGTATACTTATTTGAACACAATGGAACATATTCCATAAGAATTTTGAGAAGCCATGGTAGCTTGCCCATTAGAATAAATGGGACATAGGGAGTGGCCATGTTGACAAATGCAAAACATGCTTCAGGACTTAAATAGACAGATTTGTGCCACTACATGAGATAAGCATCAATGAAAATCAGCCCAGAGACTTTCCCTATCTGTTTCTGTTCTGTTCTCTTTCTCTCTTTTATTTTTTTATTTACAGCTATTTTGCCCTAGTACTTGGTCTGCATTTGGACTGAGGAGGAGAGAAAAAAACAAGGGATTGGCAGAGAGATAAGAGGGAAAAATTTAGTCAGCCTTGTGAAGGTAGTTCTCCTGCTGAAGGCATGATTTAGAGCAGAACTACCTTAACAAGCTGGAAATAAAGCGTACTGAAAACTTTCTTCTTTCCCTATGCCACTTAGTTGTACTTTTTTCTCATTGGTCATCTATCTGTCCTAGAACTGGAGCCTCAGCAAGCCATTAAAGGTGATGAGAAAGGAGAAAAGATGTATGAAAACAGAAGAGAAAAACAAGCAACCCCAAGTACCAAGTGTGGAAAGGAGATGGCTTGAATAATTAACAAGCTGCAAACAAGGCTGAGGGCCAATTTCCTCCCTGTTCTCTGTGGGCTCCTTTCATATAGAGCATTGGGAAGAACTAACTGATAGAGCTGTTCAGCAGTGGAATATGCTGCCATAGAGGTGGTGGAGTCTCCTTCTTTGGAGGTTTTTAAACAGAGGCTGGATGGGCATCTGTTGGGAGTATTTTGATGGGGTTCCTGAACGGTAGGGCATTGGACTGGATGACCCTTGAGGTATCTTCCAACTCAATGATTCTATGAGTCTATGAGTCAAAGCAATTCCTGTTTTCTCCAGAGACTGCTAGCCTCAAATGTATGAGCACAGAGAAAAAAAGTGAAGAATAAATCAGCTTCAGGTGGCAGCAGGTTCAGTGGGGTTTACAGATTAGTCCAGGGTTGCAGCTGAAATGATCTTGCCAAGTATTGGTTTGTGAAAAGGTCATGTCTGAGAAGCAGAGGGTCCATGGAAGGTCACACATCTATCTCCTGAGAACTGCAGCCAGAAGAATCAGGTAGGAAATGATGGGAAAAACCTTTGCCCCAGACCCTGGAGACCTCCTGTGAATCAGAGTAAACAATAACAAGATGGAGAGATAAATAATCTGACTGTTGTATGCTAGCCAGATGCATAGTTATATTTAAGTAGCAAAAAAACAGCAAAGAGAGTCCTTTCTTCTAAAGCACAGATAGATTGGGAATGTGATGCTTGTGCTCAAAGATATGTGCAAATAGGAGTCAATAGTAGTGATGAAACAAATAAGTTAGATTGTTAATAATAAAGAATAACACTCAATCTGCCATTCTAGTTGATTATAAAACAGAGACTGAAGAGACTGGAGAGTTACTTAGGCATGTTAACATTACATTCAGAATATATTCTTGGTACATAAATTTATGAAATAAAGACCTAACATTTAAAGATTAGATTTATGGAACTTTTTCCTTTCCTGTGCAATATCATGTTTCACCAACAGATGTCCTAAGAGATTCTTATATTGAACTGTAATGTATTGAAAACTCCAGTAACAAAGCTTCCTTTTTTAATATCTATAATGTGTGTGTGTGTGTGTGTGTGTGTGTGTGTGTGTGTGTGTGTGTGTGTGTGTGTTGTGTCGTTACAGTCATGACTGACTCTTCGTGACTCCATGTCCATGGAGTTTTCTTGGCAGGAGTACTGGAATGGCTTCCCTGGTGGTCGCCCATCCAAGTACTAACCAGGGCCGACCCTGCTTAGCTTCCAAAATCAAGCGAGATTGGATGTGCTTAGCGGTGGTTTAGATATCTGTTTGTTTTGTTGTTTAGGCATGTCTTTTTGGGATTAATGTTATTTTGTAGGCATACTGATTTGCCACTAAATGGGAAGGATATACCATAAGTATAATCAATCAATTTTGTGTGCACATGCAGTTTTGAAGTCATACTTAATTATCATTTGCAGGTTTATTTTAGGCTTCAAAAGCCCACCACCCCATTATAATTAATATTTAAACAGAAAGACAAAGAAGGTTGTTATCAGTATTATACGTCAGTTTCTTCTTCCTGAACTTTGTATGACTAATGGTTTTGTGAGTATTGTAAAATATGTGTGTTGTTATAATATAAGGCATCCCACTGTTTCACTTTTATCATGATTGTTTCATGTGCTAGCTTTGCTTCATCTCTTTAACTTCAGCTCAGTTCATGCTAAATAGTGACCTGGTACTTTTTGCACATTTCTGTATATTTAATCCTTCTGCTTCTTCAAGAACCTCACTATAGGATCTGTGGTACTTAGCATTGCCCTCTTTGTTCTCACAATAATCCTATAGGTTATATGTTGAGAGATAATGCGTAGTACAAGTTCATCCAGTGTTCTTTGGGATTGAGCAGAACTACAACTCAGTTCTCATCAATGGAAAGCCAGTATTCCATGAGGAGTGGGCCACATTTTGCATACATACATTCCCATGCCCACATGGATTTTCTAGTCATCTTCACAGTCCCTGGAGGTTCCACAGCTGCTGCTGAATTTTACAGCAGAGTAGAGATGGGCACAAAATGCTAAAAAAGCTTTTTGTTTCATTTTTCACTCCGTTCCACATCCTTCTGTTTCATTTCATTTTAAACCATTTTTAAAAAAAATCATTTTGTCTTTCGTTTCATTTCATTTTTAACGTGTGTGTGTGTGTGTGTGTGTGTGTGTGTGTGTGTGTGTGTGTGTGTGTGTGTGTGTGATGCTTGTGCATCTCTCTCTTTGTGTGTGTGTATGTGTATTGCTGGTGCAACTTTTTCCCCCTCCCCCAAGACCCGTGCATGAGCTGATTGGCGGTGGGGTAGGGAGGAAAGGGTTTTCTCCCCCACCCCAGTGCCTATCAGCTGGCACATGGGCCTTGGGGGAGGGAAAAAGCTTTAAAAGCCCAGGGCTTCTTAAACCCCCCCCCCCAAGCCCTGTGTGCCAGCTGGTCAGCACTGGGGGGAAAGGACTACTTCCTACCCCAGTGCTGATCAGCTGGTAAATGGGGCTTGGGGAGAGGGAAAAAGTTTTAAAAGCTCTGAGCTTTTTAAACTCCCCCCCAAAGCACCACACATCAGCTGATTGGTACTGGGATGGGGGAAAATGTTTTAACCCTCACGCCAGTGCCGATCAGCAGTTGCACGGGGCTTCAGGTGGGAATATTTTTTTTTTAAAAAGAAGTATATTTTCTCTCTCTCCTAAAAGAAGCATGATGATGAACACATTATTTGTTCAGGTGTGCAGTTGAATCCAGAACAATTAGAACTTCAGATTCTTCACTTCGGGTCATGGCCACAACACTGAATTTTAACACCACATGGTAGCAGGAAAATCCATTGGACAGGGCAGGGGGATCCAGGTGACTGGAATTGACCCCTATTTTAGCCACTATACCACATTCATTCTTATGAGTGGAGCAGTATATGAAGTACACAAAACTTACCTCCTCCTATCTTGAAGATTTTTAAGATATGAAGATAAATAATTCCTGACTGCAAGCTTTGCAATTGCCTGGTAAGTTTCAGAAGTCCTCGCATGACATATTCCAGTGAATATTTGCCCTTCCACTATGCCCTTTAGTGAACATTAAGTATACCGTTGGAACTGATCAATGTGATCCTTTTTGCATGGCAAAACAAAGTCCATTGTATAACTGCTGATAGCTGATAACATGCAAAACTGAGTGTTATTTGTTACAAATATTGCCTGTCAACTCCCATAGAACATAGGTAGGTTCACAGTGGGTGCAAATTGTCCACTCAATTGCCCTAGGCTCCTCTGTCCTGGTGGGACTATGCATGGCCAAATGCTAGTGGATCCATCCTACTATTTCAACATCCATTAATAAAATGGAAATCTGCCCCCTCCCCCGGCTCTGCTTTAACTATCCATCTCCTGATTGCCAAAACATTCTCTTTCAGGACATGAAAATGGGAGCTGCCTGCTGTTTGTGTAACCACCACATCCAACACCCACTTACTGTATATTTAGGCTTGTAACTTAATCTCACTTACAATCACTTACCTGGGAGTAAATCCCCTTGGTTCCAGTGGGGCATAGTTCTCCACAGGAGCCTAAGATTGCATTGCAGCCCCTCCCCCTGCCTTTCCCCAGTGGGGTGAGTGAGGGACAGAATCATTTTGTTGTAAACTGCTCAGAGTATCTTTAAGGCTAGATGGGTGGTATAAAAGTAAAATAAATAAATAAATAAATAAATAAATAAATAAATAAATAAATAAATAAATAAATAAATAAACATTTATAGTGATTCAAAACCCCTGATTCGGCTGTACAGTGGTATCTCTACTTACAAGTTTAGTCCATTCCGAATGCATGCTCCCAAGTCGAACAACTCTTAAGTAGAGCAACCCTATCTTAAAATATAAAAAAAATAAAAAATGGAAAAAATAAAAAATGTAAGTAGAGCAGACCGCATCTAAAATTTGTAAGGCAACAGTTAAAAGGCCAACGGTTTTTCACTCTTAAGTCAAATTGCTCTTAATTTGAGCTGCTCGTAAGTAGAGGAACCAATGTATATGCTTGTATCAGGGATATTTATTCATATTTATTTATTTATACAATTTATATGCTGCCCACACTTGCATATAAAGTATCAGCCAAATGAAGGGTATTTTTGCATTTTCACAGCAAAGTTTGATGCCAAGCAAAAGGTCCAGAGGTATAGAGGCATCACCATGGATCTCATGTATTAAATCTGACATTCTCAGGTTGCAATTCAAAGTGGGAAATGGGGAAGAATACATTTCCTTGATCTGCCTTCAGCTTTTAAAGAGACGGAATGTAACATGGTTCATATTTTACTGGATGTAAAAATGGTGGCACTTTATGCTCAATGGGTGACAGAGAAAAATAACATAAAAATGTGCCGAGAAAAGGAGACATGGGAGACGGAAGGTGATTCATCTTTTTTTCCCAATATGTTATGACTGATTCTTACTTTCACACTTTTCTTATATCAGGATAGGTACCCCGCCTTAATTAATTGCCCGAGACATCTTCCATTGCTATTAAATCCTCTAGCATGGTGATATAATTGCTTATAAAGTCTCTCTAGTCCCTCCCCTATCAATCTTGATAGAAAATTGTCTTTCCCTGTTGCTACTAGCACTGACTAAAAACTCATCTGTGAATTTTATTGGTAGGACTTGAGACAAAAAACATACATTTTAACCTCCTGAGAGTTGTTGTGGAAGAAAGCATAGCATGCTTCATAATTTTGCACATCTGGTTTGGAGAAGTTGAAAAAAAATCAGAGTAGCTGAAAGGCATATACAGTGGTACCTCTACTTACAAGCAGCTTGGTTTAAGAGAAATTTGATTTAAGAGTGAAAAACCATTGCCGTTTTAACTGCTACCTTACAAATTTTAGATGTGGTCTGCTCTACTTATATTTATTTATTTATTTATTTATTTATTTATTTATTTATTTATTTATTTATTTATTTATTTATTTATTTGATTTTTTTAGATAGGGCTGCTCTACTTAAGAGTTGTCCAATGCATTCAGAATGGATTGGAGCTGGTTGGAGCTGGTATACCTGGAAGACATATTGCTGACTGGGAATGCTGCTGGGGGGACCAGGAAAGGGTAAGTCATTCTGATAGCCTGGGACTGGAGGAGCAATCCTAGGAGGGGGGAAATGATGCCTGAGAGCTGAGGATATCATGGAGGCATGATAATCAAAACAGCTTTGGAATGGAGAGAAGAAAATGGGGGAAAGGCCAACCAAGCTGTACAGAATGGTGACTTAATCCCTGAGCCTCGTGGTGCAGTGGTTAAATGCCTGTACTGAAGGTAAAACTGTGCTCACAACCTGGGGTTCAATCCCTGGTACCTGGCTCATGGTTGACTCAGCCTTCCATCCTTCTGAGGCCAGTAAACTGAGTACCCAGCTTGCTGGGGGGGCAATGTGTAGCCTGCTTAATTAAATGGTAAACTGCCCAGAGACTACTTGAAGTGGTATGGGGCGGTATATAAGCAGAACACTTCTTTTGATCTGGTAGTGGAAGAAGACTAAGAGGAAAAAGGTTGGGAGGGGTGTTGGGCCCTTGGACCAGTGTGCTGGTCGAGCTCCAGGTGCCCAAATGTTGGGGCAGAGTGGCACCTTAATCTTCATCAATCCTTTTTATTGAGGTGGATCCATAGCCACCAAATCCAATGGTAACTGAAGCACAATACTGGTGGAAGAGAACCAATGGTAACCCAAGCACAACATTGGTGGAAGAAGTGGCAGCGAATCTGCCAGGCTCACCAGCAACTATCCAAGGGGTAGTGGGAACCAGAGATCAGTGCCACTAAACTCAGTATGGTCATATAATCCTCCCAGTTGCAAAGCCCATTGAGCAGCTCAACAGGGATTTTCATGCTGTGGAGAGGACTGTACAGAAAACCCTCCTAGTGGTGTTGGGGACATCCCCAACACCAGAATGCATACATTTGGGACCTGACATACAGGCAGTGTCCAAAACAAGTCTAGGAGTGGGACAATTCTAAACAGTTATAGTTGTTGCTTCCCCTTGTTTCAATAAGCACAGTTTTGTTACAAACACCTTTGACCTCATTCAAGGAGCAAAGGATGAAAGATGGAGCCTCTGTGGAACCAGCAAACACTAATAAGGCTCACATTGATCTAAGCCCCAAACTCACATTTGAAAAAAAAATAGGTTCTTTCCTGCCATTAAAGAGGTTCTTTTCTGCCATTGTCATCTCTGTCATCACATGCAAAGATGCCCATGCCTTAACTCAGTGATGGTGAAGCTTTTAGAGACTGAGTGCCCAAAGTGCCATTCAAAACCCACTAATTTTTCACAAAGTGCCAATACAGCAATTTAACCTGAATACAAGGGGCTGTGAAGGGGTGATTTCGGGTGCCCACAAAAAAGGCTCTGAGTGCCACCTTTGGCCCCTGTGCCATAGGCTTGCCAACACTGCCTAAGCTGAAGAACTTACATTGAATGAGCAGTCAAATTCAAAATGCTTTTAAAATCAGTGAGTAGTACAGTATACCACTACTACCATCACAAGGTGTTAGATAAGATCAGGGAGAAAATGATATCAAATGAAAACAACAACATTCTCCTGACTGCTAATAAAGTTTGCTTAAGACAGGGATGTCCAAACTCCAGTCCTCCAGATGTTTTGGACCACAACTCCCAGAATTCCAAGCCTATACTACCAATGACAAAGTACTGTGGGAGTTGTGGTCCAAAATATCTTGAGGGCCAAAGTCTGGACACCACTGGCTTAAGAACTAGAAGGCTTATTTTCGAAGAAGCATTTATATATGGATCTACTCCAAGACAATGTATGACACTTTACTTTCTGATGTAAAATAGCAAACCATATTCTGCCTCTTCCATATTCATGCCAAAAAGTACCCAAGACAAGCGCAAAAAAATCCTATAACACCTGTCTGTACCTTCATGTCGGTAACACTACAACAGTAATAAATTAATATGTAATATTTTGCTTTCATTTCTTGGCAAACCATATCTACTATAGATGGGCACATTTTTTCGTTTCCGTTACCGTTTGTAGTTTCTGTTACATAACGAAACGACAAACGAAAATTGTGATGAAAATGCAACAAAACGAACAGAACCACAAAAATTGTGGTTGTTACGTTTCGTTTCCATTAATGGTGATGCGCAATGAAATGAGCTGTTTTAAATGTTAAAAAACGTCCTGGACATCCGTAAAAACACAGCAATAATTATTTATATTGTCTGATAATACCTACCAGGGGGTTGGGGTCCTTAAAACTTTTGTTTTTGTCTTCTCCCATCACAATGTATTTTTCTTTTCCCTTTAAAATGGATGTCGCCACCAGCCACAAAATGGAGGCAAGCCATGTGATGTGGGATCATGTTCAACCAATAGCATGCCCAGGTTGCAGACTGGGCGGGCAGGTCTGGCAGCCACGGAGGGCATAAAAAGCTCTGGCAGCCCCCGTCCTCCTTGCAGTCTCTGGTGGGAGTTAGGGTGGGATTGCTGTCTCTGCGACTCTAGCTTCAGTCCTGCAGCCTCCCTGTGTGCGAACGTGCTGCGTACCTCTTGGTGAGTACCCTCCCTTGCCCCGCAGTGCAGTCACTCTGTGGCTGCCTTGCACCCTGGGCAATGCCCGCTGCTGCCTTTGCAGCCTCCCTGCATACCTAATCTATACTGTGTCTCTGCCAGTATCCATTTCTTTTTTTAGTGTTTTCCCTCTGGTCTGGGGCGTTGGTGGATGCCTGCGCACGGAAATGCTTTAAAAATAGTGCAAAAAGCAGGTAGAAATGACAAATGAAAAAACAAAAAAAAACGGTAACAAAATTTTTCAAAAATTTTGCGACAAACGGAAACGAACCGAAACAGACCTCTCAATGACAAATGAAAAACCGAAACACCATTTTTTGTTTCGTGCCCATCTCTAATATCTACTGCTAGAGGTGAGTGGTTCACTCTGCCTAATGGTAGGCATGGCAATGAGCTCTTTACCTATACTTTGAAGTGCTGATTCTATAAGTTACTCCTTATAAGAAGCTCACTGCCAATCTCCCTTGTAATTATAGGATGAAATGGCATATGGGTACAGTATTGTGAGACCTTTTGTGAGTAATTGCTTATTTGCTTCCCTGGAGTTTGGGTGCTACTTAGAAAACTACTGAGCTAAGCAGGATACTTAGACATCACACTGTTTCCTGTATCTTTTTGATGGGAAAGTGGAGGCAGATACTGGACCATACAATCCCCTTTCTAATTTCCCTAGAATGAAGACCTCCCTCGAGCACATGAAAATAACTCTGGCCATTCTCCACTTTCTATCTGTTTTGTGCAATTCGAGTAATGCACAGAAAATGCAATGGAGCAAGGAACATTGCTGCCTTGAGAAAGGATGGTGGAGTCTGCTCTGAATGGTAGATGAGTGTGGAATACTTTTATTATAAATGACAGCAATTAGGGAACAAGATTAGGTATGAAGGCTGTCACTCCAGCTCAGCCATTTATACTCATCATGGAGAAGAGTGGGAGGATCAGGCAATCAATGTTTCCCAATTTACTTTCTTCATGCTGATTGATCACAGCACCAGAGATTCTAGAAAGAAGCCCATATGGTAGATGCACATACAAATGAAGAGAAAAGGGGGGGGGACTTGGCTTCCATAGATCTATGAAAATAGAGGCAAACACAGATTTTTATTTTTTCTTCTCTTATATACACTGACTTTTCAGTTTATTTCAGTGAAGGGAGAAACACACACCTTATGATTTGATTAAGATCTTAAAGTAACTCCAACATGTTGGTGGCACTGCGGCACAAGTGCTGTGGGTGTTTTTCCCCTCTCTCTTCATTCTGCCGCTCTCGGAACTTCAGAAACAGACTGGAGGGGTGTAGTGCAAACTTTGGGTGATGCATTGGGTGCTCAGAGACGCTTCTGCTGAATTCAACAGACATCCAACACTGGATACACCCCCAAATAATATACAGTACAATAGACTCCTGTGCAGGCTATCACTTGGAATGAGTGGGTGAAAGTTTGTGGCTAGGAACTGTTCAATGGATTTTTATCATTACCTGGACTGATTTCCAAGAGCACACATCATGTCCTTTCATTTTCTTTTAAAATAAAAAACAGAATTTAAATATTTACCATAGATTAAGTATGTACAAGACCAGCAAGATAATAATTTAAAAAAATACTCTGGTTTGCTGTACTTACCTTCCAGCCTAATGGATTGTCAGGGCTTTGTCCATCACCTTCTTACATCCTTTTTGAAATGAATCTTATTGAATAAAATAGTAAATAGGACTAATGGTCCCATTGTACATGTAGCGATAGAAGAGCAGTAAAGCTACTCTGAAATTCATTATAATGAATCAAAAATCTTTTCATGAAAGAGACAGACTTTAGATTGCACAGCAGTTATGTGCTTTGAATATAGCTATTATAATGCAGCAGAATAAAAACAGAACAAACATGAACAGCTAGGCAGCATGCATTGGGGGTTGTTAAATAAAACAAATTGTGAAGAAGATTGCAAAATGTAGCATATTACACTGCATCTGGCAAGATACTGTCAAATATGATCCAAATTAAAGAGCTTAGTGCAAGGAATTCCTTCTGCCTCGCAGATAATTATGAAATACTCTATGTGCTCGCCATAAAGTACATTGCACATGCTTATAGTAGGACAATGTGCAAATATATAATCAAGAGAAAGTTAACGCTGAAACACAGCTGGGCCTTTTGGGCCGGAAGCCTCTAGCAAAACACTGTACATAGGAGTAACGGTGCAAGCCAGCCCTCAATTTAATTTTTTTTTTTTACTAAAATGCCAAGTAATTCACTTGCAGAAAGATTTTCTTCCAGCTCCCACTTTTATGGAATGCACCACAAGGAAAAAATAATAATGGTACATATCAGCTGGGCAGATGCAGCATTCAGAGTCATTTCCCCTTAAATAACCATTCCCTTCTAGCATCATCAGAAAATGTTATTGTAACACCCAAAGAATAAAGAGGATAGAATTAGCAAGGTTTGTGTATAGCAAATGAACAAAAATAGTCATAATTAAGTGAGAGCTTGTAAAATTAGATGTCACAGTAGGAGTACAAAAATAGAAAGGAAACAAGAACAGGATTAGAAGATACATATAATTCATTATACATACAAGGGGAATGTGAATGAGTTTTTCTAATTCATGCTTATTGCATTCCCCTGTGCATCTATTTAGTCTCTAAATGATAAAATTGGAGCAGGAACAAAATTTAAGAATTACAAACTTTCTACTGCTGCCTTTAAAAGCTATTGTCCTCCTGATTCAATTTACTATCAGTTTAGGCTGGTCAGAACAGGCATGGCATCTCAAATGGCAAGGAAACCTTGCAGTAATGGAAACTGGAAAAGTAATTTGTTGGTTATACGTTAAACCAGCTGCAATTCTAAATGAGATATCAATATCGATAGTCTATTAAACATGAAGTGAAGCAATACAGATTGCCAGAAAGCACATGCAGTTGTGAGATAAATCCAAAGTCTCCTCTCTGTCTCTCTCTCTGTCTCTGTCTCTCTGTCTCTCTGTCTCTCTGTCTCTCTCTGTCTCTCTCTGTCTCTCTCTGTCTCTCTCTGTCTCTGTCTCTCTCTCTCTCTCTCTCTCTCTCTCTCTCTCTCTCTCTCTCTCTCTCTCTCTCTCTCTCTCTCTCTCTCTCTCTCTCTCTCTGTTTCTAAAACACACCTGAAAGTCTGTGTTGACCTGACCAGCCACCACTATTTTTGAGAATAGTCATTGTACTTAACTAATACACATTCATTTTTCTTCTGACCTCAGTTACATTTTTCTTTCTTAACTTCAAGGGTGAGCTAGTTTATGTGTCCCAGAGACCAATTCTGAGGTCAACAGACTTTCCAGACATGCAGACAAGGAAATTGAACAAACCAGTAGGAACCTGATGTGGCTGGAAGGATGTCAGCTGCTGGCTGGTCTGGCGCCAGGACCCCTTTGCCCTCTCAGGCGAAATAACACAAGATGTGCTATCACCCAAACCTTGCGAGCTGCTCAAGGGTGGGGTGGGGTGAGAGCCCTGTTTAGCAGTGCCTTGCTGCCCATGGGGCCTATTTGTTTCCTCCCAGCTGGCAGCAACCAACCCACCCATCACCTTTACAATGCATGTGTGGAATAATGTGGTTGCCATAGGGGGCTGGACAAGAATTTTTGCCTCCCCCCCCCAGATTGGCCGAACGTAGGCAATAATTTTTCACCTATCTCACATGGATGGCACAGCACTGGCCCTTCTGGCAGATAGTGCAGGGAACGGAAGCATCTGATGAGTTCCAAAATGGTTAACAAGTTTTTTGGGGGGTGGAGGGTATAGCTTTGGCCAGATGAGGGGATGGCATGCTTCAGGGCCACAGATTTTGCCCACCTTGACAATTCTGTGGGAGACCTCAGGGCCAATGGTTCCCTGCATCACGGCAGCCCCCTCTCATCTATGGATATGCATTGTGTTCAGTAAGGCGTGGCCTGATTTTCAACCCAACAAGTTGTCTTGCCTATTCATTTCACCCTGCAAAGGTAATGACCCATATGATTCCCACTGCTTTTTTTTCACATCAGTCTATATGTAAGGATGTGCATTTATATATAGTTTTCTGTATAGTTTTTTTGGATACACATACACATATTGTACAAACTATGAAAAGAACATATTTACAGTATCTTATGTCTTAGCTGAGAAAGGCTTTGCAGCCCTAAGTTAGTGCTTCCTGGTATGTTTTTTTTTTAAACTCTGCCCAAGTGTTCCTGCCTTCAGAGCAGGAACTGGGAAATGGGAGGTGTTGTGCTTTGTGCAGTTGTCATAGGATAGCACCATTGTCTCTTCCCTATCAAAAGGTAAACATAAAGACACAAATGAACCACCCAATGCTTCAAAGTCTTGTTATTCTATAATGAGCCAGCTGTAATATTTTGTGCACTGGACTTTCAAATGCACATATTTTCCCTGCAATCTCCACCACCAACAATAATCTCAGTGTATTGCAAACTAAAAGAAAAATCTTTCTCCTTTTCTTTCTAGAAATAATCAAAGAAAGAATCTCTCTCTCTCTCTCTCTCTCTCTCTCTCTCTCTCTCTCTCTCTCTCTGTGTGTGTGTGTGTGTGTGTGTGTGTGTGTGTGTGTGTGTGTGTGTGTGTGTGTGTGTGTGTGTGTGTGTGTGTGTGTATCCATCCACACAGATTTTGGTAACACTACATACTTGAAAACATGTGTGCTAATACAATTGTTATTCTTTTAAACACTACAAAATCTGAGGTGGGGTGATAGGAGCAGGTAATGGGAAAATATCCCATGGATTGCATGTGTCCCAGTACACTGAGTGGCATTCTTGGCTTAGAAAAAAAATGCATGCAAGAATGCAGAAATTTGAGAACAATATATAGCAGCACAAATTAGAGGGAGGGAATAGTGCATGTTAAAATTTGAGGTAGCCGTTTCAGCCCTATATCTGTGTCTCATGTCAGTAATGGACTGGCTGAGGGTAAATCAACTGAAATTTAATCCAGATAAGACCAAAGTGTTCCTGGTAAATCAAACAGCAGATTAAGGAACAGGGATGCTGCCTGTGCTGGATGGGGTGACACTCCCCCTGAAAACCCAGGTGTGCAGCCTGAGGGTACATCTGGATTGGTATCTGAGTCTGGTTGCCCAGGTTTCATTGGTGGCCAGGAATGCATTTGCACCATTAAAATTAGTGAGCCAGCTGAGAGTTCCAGTTCAGACAGGGTGCCACATTCTTTAGTTACATCCTTGCCGGATTACTGCACCGCAGTGTACATGGGGCTGCCTATGGAAAGTTTCAGGAAACTTCAGTGGGTCCAAAATGTAGCCATCAGATTTCCACTCCGGGACTGGTTAGTTGGATCACTCCCCTCCTCTACTACAGCAGCTCCACTGGCTGATAATCCGTTTTTGGGGGAATAATTCAAAGTAATGTTTGAAAAGACTTAAATTGCTTAGGCCCAAGTGATTTCAAGGTGTGGATCTCCCTTAATGAGCCCACTTCTAATCATCAGGAAAGACCTCCCTCTCAGTCCCACCACCTCCATAGGTGTGTCTGATGGGGACATGGGAGACAGCCTTCTCTGGTGCTGCTCCCAAATTCTGAAAATCCCTCTCACAGGAGGCCAGACTAATTTCCATCACTATTGTCCTTATATAAGCAGGTGCAGGACTTCTTCAGGCAAGCTTTCCTGAGTGAAAGGCTGCTGAGTAGGTTTTTAAAAAAAAAATTTGTTTTACCTTACTTTATTGAATGTAATTTGGTACTGCTTATGGTAGTGGTTTTTGTTGTTGTTTTGGTATTATATCTATTGATCTTTTGGTTTTGGATACTATTAGATTATATTAACCTTATGGCACAGTGGTTAAACAACTCCACTGCAGCCAAAACTGAGGTTGATTCAGCCTTCTAGCCTCTCAAGGCCAATAAAATGCACGCCCAGGTTGCTGGAGGCAGGGCAATGATTAAATTTTAAACTGCCCAGAGATTGCTTTAAGCACTATGGGGAGGTATACAAGCAGAAGCAGAACACATTTATATACTGTAATTCTAATGGTTGTAAATTGCCCTGGGTCCTTTTTTTTAATTTATTTATTTATTTATTTATTTATTTATTTATTTATTTATTTATTATTAAGGCTTATATACCGCCCGTCTTCTCGAAGGAACTCCGGGCGGTTCACAACACACAAAATTATAACAGTAACTACTGCATACAAACAATAATAAAATCAGTTTAAAACAGTAAGAGAAGTATATTTAGACAGATGTTCGACCAAAAAAAATATTAAAATTAAGAGTCACCAAACACCTCTCTGATCATCAAGGTCTTTAATGCTTTCCTGAAGGCTGGCAGGGACTGTGCAAGGTGAAATTCGCTGGGGAGGTGGTTCCAAAGTGTAGGACCAGCCACAGAGAAGGCTCGGCCATGAGTAGACGTTTTCTGAGCCTCCCTGGGCGTGGCCACCCGCAGCGATTGCGCCCACGACACTCTGGTTGGTTGGGCCGAAGTTGACCGCTGGGAGATCTGCTCTGCCAGGTAATCAGGTCCCAGGCCATGGAGGGTTTTATAAATTAAAAGCACGACCTTGAATCTGATTCGGGACGCAACAGGTAACCAATGCAGGTGAGCCAGAACGGGGTGATGTGGTCATATCGGCGCACACCCACCATCAGTCTGGCTGCCGCATTTTGCACCCGCTGCAGTCGCCGAATGAGAGTCAAGAGCAACCCCATGTAGAGAGCGAGAGCGTTGCAGTAATCTATCCTCGAGATCACCAACACTTGTTTTAAAAACAAAGGCAGGTTAAAACTAGTTTTGAAAATAAAAAAATAAAAATAAAATATGCATTTGAAGGGAAAGTGCATACAATTTAAATGAAATCAATTTAAAGTTTAAAAAAAATTGGAAAGAGAATACAGTAGACTTCTGATTGAACAAGCTGACCTAATTTAGAAATAAACTGATTTTTCCACTTCCTGCTAATAGAAAAAGCTCCTTCTTTGCACTGAACCATCCACAACATACAGTACCTCCTAGCGTGATCACCACAAAGGGTAGCTGGGTGCTTTGGGGACCAGAAGTCTAACCCCTAACCCCATCCCAATACATCCGTGCATACAGTATTTGGTGTAGAAGAATAAATCTGCCCATGCAACCATGCAACCTATTCAGAGAATTTTGCCCCATTAAAGATTCATGGTGGCATTTAACATTAAGCTCATGAGAGACTCCTGGGAAGTTAAAGGGGCTTCAAACTTATCTTGGAGTGAAGTACATAATTCGATTTTGCAGAGCACGGCTGAACAGGGATATCTAACATGATACAGATAGCAGGCATTAGTGTTACAGACTGTTAAAAATGCTTCCCTGCATACTTGATAATTCAGTTTGCCAATTCATGTTTTACAGCCAATTAATATTTCATAGCTACCATTTCACTCTGAGCATGGAAATGCTATATAATTTGAGTTCAAGTTGGGAGCTATTTGCTCTTTTGGGATAATTAACTACACATTTCTTTTTCTTTTCATTTTTTACAAAGGAGGAGCCACCCAAAGATTGAATCCATGGAAACATTTGTGTCCAATATTTTTGTCTTGTCAAAGAGCTCCAAAGAGATTGTGCTATTATAGCCTCAAAGGGGTTGAGGAAATGGCTCAAACAGAGAGGTGAGACTTAAGTCCTATTTTGAATAAAGATCTCATTTTAGTCTTCTTTCAAGAAAGGCACCCTTATTCACATCTACATGAAATTGCACATTGTATGTGCTTAAGAGATCCATTCTGCATATCTTAGAAACTTTTGGGTACAAGGAATCATCTCAGGCAGATACATTTCTTTTTAAAAAAACATATATAGATATTCAGACAAAGTGATATCTAGAGGGAGAGAGTAACAGGTAGGGATTCTAAGGATAAAAAAGGAGAGCTTAGGTAGCATGTTTATGGTATTTCCCTTATTTTGACACTAACAGCTACAATCCCTGTTATACTGGTGGAGTAATTTTGTTACAGGTTTCTTATTCATAAAAATTGTAGAGTGGTTTCCAGCTATCTCTTGCCTTCTGTAAGTCTTTAGCTTTAACAATTCCAATGTTACATCCATCTCTGCTGCTTCAAAAGGTTTTTCCATGAGTTCTTATTGATTTGGTGTTTCAGGTAATTTCCAGTACAGTGGACCCTCGTATAACAAACGGTTTGTATAACATAAAATCTATACAACCTAAAAAATTAAAGAGATAGGGAAATTTGATCAACAGAATCATCTATGGAATGAATCCGTACAACATAAAAATGGTCACGATTAGGGATTACTCTGTTTCCAATGCATTTCTATGGGAAATTTGTATAAAGGAACATTTGCTTAACAGAACTTCATTGGGAACGAATTAATTTCTGTGTGTGATGTTTAAAATGACTTTTAGCCACCGAGGCAAGTGCTTGAGTTGGTGGCTAAAAGTCATTTTAAACATTATTTTAAAAAAAATTTAAGAAGTCATTTTAAACATGGGGGGTCAGGAGAAGTGGTGCACAATGTTTAAAATGGCTTTTAGCTACTGACCCAAACTTGCCTCAGTGGCTAAAAGTATTGACCCAAATACAGTATAAGCCGAGGACCCCTTTTTTCAGCCCAAAATTAGGGCTGAAAAACTAGGCTTATACTCGAGTATATACAGTATTTCCATACCTTTTAGCTAGTTTTTGTGGTGTCATGTACCATTTATAAAGCATCTTACATATATTTTCTTTCAAGTTCATCGCTTTTGTAAATTTTACATTACTTTCCGACAGCTGTGTCCAATACATTAACTCAATGTTCTCCCCTATATTTTGTGCCCATACAACCATACAATCTTTCACCAGCTCATCCTTAGTTTTAAGATCCAGTATATATTTATACATTTTCTTAAACAGTTTTTATTATTTTTTAATAATAACCTATCAAATTTGGTCTTTTGGACATAGATGGTTCTTTTTTTAATCTTTATTAAACTTTGAGACCAATTGCAACCTCGTCCACTAGTCTAATATCACATTTTGTGTTTGAGTTCCTCCTCTGCCTTAAGTTCCTCTTCATTCTTTAGTATATTTTGATATCACAATAGCTTATTTACACTCAACAATGTTGGTTGTGTAAATGTGTCTATGAGAGACACCCAACCTGGTCTCTTTCTATATATTTGTTTCTGAGTATTTTCCAAGATCCATCATGGTGCTCTCCAAACCATGTGATTACCTAAATGTTTTTGTTCTTTAGCTTCTCTATACCAAGCAAACATATACCAACCCAGTCCTAAGTCATGTCCTTCTAATTATCTGATGCTCTAATGAGATACATTCCCTTATCCAAACAAAAGTATACACTTTTATAATCTAGTTCCCAGACTGGTAGACCACATGCTATTCTGCTTGTATCATCTTGAAAGGCTTTATTTTCAATCTTTGGCTTTTCCCCTTACCCACTAATTTCAATATTACTTTCTCCAACTGAGTAAAAAGTTTCTTTTTAAGAGCACTGGTTCCAGTAGTGATGTATGGAAGTGAAAGCTGGACTATAAAGAAGGCTGATCGCTGCAGAATTGATGCTTTTGAGCTGTGGTGGTGGAGAAGAGTCTTGAGAGTCCCCTGGACTGCAACGAGATGAAACCTATCCATCCTGAAAGAAATCAACCCCAAATGTTCACTGGAAGGACAGATTTTGAAGCTGAGGCTCCAGTACTCTGGCCACCTCATGAGAGAGGACTCCTTGGAAAAGTCACTGATGCTGGGAAAGATTGAAGGCAAAAGGAAAAGAGGACAGCAGAGACTGAGATGGTTGGACAGTGTCATCGATGCAACCAATATGGATTTGACCAAACTCCGGGAGGCAGTGGAAGATAGGAAGGCCTGGCGAGCTCTGGTCCATGGGGTCATGAAGAGTCGGACATGACTGAATGATTGAACAACAACAACAACAACAATGGTCCAAAATATATAATAAAACCCTTTTGGCAGGATATTCATTTTCTTTGCTGCTTTTCATACCAGTAGTGATAGTTGTAGCTGATTTCTTTTCCACGTCTATTTGAATATCCCTCAGAACTTTAAGATAGATATCCTGCCACAATGTATTTGCTTTTGGGTTATTTGTATCTCCATGTATGTAATGCTTTTTCTCTTCTTTAAAATTAGTCAGTTCTGTCAACCTTCCTCTCTTCTCTGTTTCCATATTCTTCGTTAAGACCCTTGGAGATACATTTCAGAGGGGAAGGAAGCATATTTTGGGTAGAGACCTTTGGGTAGTGGGCAGCATATAAATTGTAAAAATAAATAATAAATTAATAAATAAATATTTTTCCAGTAGCAACACTTGCATCAAATACCATATTTGTGGCTACTTCTGTTATCGCTCAAATATTTTGCTGCTGCCAAGTATGCTTATTTGACCTCTGAAAGCTCACCAACACCTGCTGCTACTTCTACCATTCCCTAGGGATAACAATTTCCTAGTATTAATCTGGCACTGACAGGACTATTAAATGGAAAGAAGAAATAACACAGGGGTGGGGCAGAGACTGAATTAATATATGAAGGGGAAAACTGAAATTCAATAAATATATTCCATGTGTGTTGAAGTCAAACAAACCACACTGCTTAAATATCATTTGCTTCTGTTTTTGTTACGAAAAACTTCTTCAGCCTATTACTCAGGTGGAAAAAAAAATCACAAATGTATATTCAGCCCATGATGCGCTGTCACTTTACGATCCTCAGCTAAACATGGAATACAAGCCTGTAGTTGAATTGAAATTGTGGTATGTGAAAGGATGATCTATTGCCATTACTTTAGGACGGCTGATTCAAATATGCAAGTCATCAACAGATCATGAGCAAAGAATGGTGAATCATGCCTCCATCAGATTATTTTGTGCAAAGTGGTAATTGCCTTGCTATCTAAGCTTTGTACTTCATTTTAGAACTATTTCACAGATATCCTACGAGGGCAGCTCATTGTTCACGTTATGAAAAAATGTGCCCTTTAAGAGAACATGACATTACACTGAAGTCATGCAATCAAAATGGCTTTTTGTAAGGAAAAAAAATCCCCATTTGTTGATTTTGCAAGCTCTTCATTTTGTTCTGAGCCTACTAATGGTGAACTGTAAGCAAAAGTAATTGGGATTTTCAATTTAGGCTAAAATGTGATAGCCAATTTCGTGGAACTCAAAAGAGGCAAGGGTAAAATAATGCTGTAAGGGATTATTTCAGCAGTTTCTGTACAGTATTTGATGTTTCTTAGCTTAGAAAAGACCAAGGGCTTCGAAAGAGAAATGATTTTAAATTCTGAACCCATTCATTTACATAGAAGGGCTAATGTGATTGCTTGGTTGCTCCAAGCAGGATGAAGGAACAGTGCAGAGAAAATTTCCTAATGAAAATTTAATTGTAATGCATTTTTCAGTAGGTGAAAGGAGAAACTTAAATTTTGATACCGATCTGCACAACAAAATGATCTACCCCAAAAGAAATCCTTTATCACTGGTTCCCAACCTTGGCTCCTCAGGTGTTCTTGCTCTGCAACATAAAAATCCAATAAATAAATAAATAAATAAATAAATATATAAATAAATAAAATGTGTGAGAAAATTCTGAATGAACACCTGTTTGAGTTTGTCAATTAAATAGGAAACTATAGGTTAAACTACATATTACACTTACAGCATGGCTATGCAATTTTTGTTTATTAAACTACAGACAGGTATGTCCATGGGTTTTTAAGCAAAGGCTGGATGGCCATCTGTTTGGGTTACTTTGAGGGCATGACAGGCAGTTGGACCGGATGGCCCTTGAGGTCTCTTCCAACTCTATGATTCTATGATTCTATGATTCATGTGTACAATTCCTGTCTTGAATGTAGTACATGTAGAACATGCTTACCTTTTCTCTCCAAAGACAATATCAGAAGGCAAATTTCTCATAAGCATAAATTATGTTTCTTTTATTTTGTCTGAGTAGCATTTCTGTTCTGATCAGACTTGGGGGGGAGCAGTAAAATTCCCCTTCTTGTGTACACCCCCTATTCTGTAAGCTGTAATTTAATTAGTGAAAATGTGAGACATGGTTATGAGTTTACTTGACCTAAATAATATGTTCTTGGTGCAGCCACCACATCTTTTCACATTTGCTTTGCTTTCAGCACACCCTCTGATGAATAGTTTGTATGCAGCATTTCGCCAGAGGTTTTTGAGAAATTTCCCTATGTCATTCAAGACAGGTAAGTTCCAATGTATGGAGAATTGATCATTCAACACTCCTCATGCAGCAAGCTCCATAATGTTCTGCTGTGAATTATGCACTGTGGAATACGGATTGTGAAAGGATCCTTGACTCTCCTACCTCACTTGCACTCATTTATTATTATCAAATAAATTTGTACACCACTCCCATTGGTGCCAAAATACTACCTGGGGCAGTTAACAAAAATGAACAAAATATTGCAGATAAAACTAAAACTATTCAACACTCATTGTGGTTGCAATTGTATACACTTACCTGAGAATACATCACATCAAAATTAAAGGCGGTCATTCATTTATTATACATTTACTAATCTTGTTTCTGTTTATAAGGCAGTACTGCCATAAACAGCAGCATAACGAAACTAGGCTTCATAGGAGCCAAGTTCTAGACCTTTCTGAGAACAGAATGCATTCCTATGGGAAATTTGTATAAAGGAAAATTTGCTTAACATAATTTCTTTTGGAATGAATTAATTCCTTTATACAAGGTACCACTGTATCTGCTTTCATTCTTTCTTCCTGAGTAGCCCGATAGAGGATTGCACACTACCTCATCCTTTCCATTTCTTGCTTTCTCAGACCTGACTCACCCAGTCTTCTGCACCTGCTGGAAGAGTGGCCAAAAGCCAAAGGGTGATTGCAGCCCATTTCTATTGCTCCACGCAGCCCAGTGTATGCCTGCCCAGTAAGCCAGCAGAGGCAAAGGTCAATGACTCCTTCGGTCCTCTGCTCCTCTGGCATTCCTAAGTCCTTTCCTACAGCTGAGCATGAACAGAAAGGGGAGGCAAGCAGACTGGAAGGGCAGGTGAGTGATCTGAGCCAAGGGCAGCAAGCCTTATCTGTGGCCAAGAGCAAGAAAAGGAAACCAGTCTTGCAGAGGTAGCCAGTAGATCTGCTGCAGCTGCCCTGCCTTCCTGCTTGTCCTCTGGGTACACAGGAGGGGGTAATTTATCCTTTGGACCCAGAAGAACAATACAAAGGGACAAATAAGAAGGCAAGGTAGCTGTTTCTTCCATTACAGCCATTAGACTGTCCTGCTGAGCAGGCAGACAACACTTCACTTTCTCTGCAGCACTTTTGGTTCCGCCTGCACTGCAATCATTCCCAGAAAAGGTGAATAAGTGAGAAGTCTCATTTGCCTTCTTCAGCTTGCACGCCTCACTTCCTGACCCCACAAGGAGGAAAGTCACAAATAGTGAGGCAATTCCTCTCCCAAAATCGCATTCAACTTTTCTTTTAAACCAATTTGTATCATGTTTAGCACATCATTCACACATCTGAAGGGCGAACCACATTGCAGTCACCTGTCAGTCCAGATGTTCATGTGCTCTGTCCTTATGCAAGGTTCTAGCAGTGTGTGCATCCTGTCTCTTTGGACAATCTGGCATGAGAAGAGGGGCTTAGCCATTCCGAGGGAGCAAGTGGGCGATGTGGGGGGTTGCTCCACAAAGGAGCAGGACTGTAAAGGGGAACTTTGAACAGGATAACTAAAATCTAGACAATAACAGCATCTAGACCTGAATTTGGAGGACAGAATTAGAAATGTGTTACCACACTTCCCAGTCTTACTTTCTCCCTGTTCTTTAGATAGATAGATAGATAGATAGATAGATAGATAGATAGATAGATAGATAGATAGATAGATAGATAGATAGATAGATAGATAGATAGATAATCTATTTCTTTCTGGGGACAGCACCACATTTCCTTCCTTCCTTCCTTCCTTCCTTCCTTCATTGAGGTCAGCATACTGATGGTATGCCTCAAGTACTGTAACCCTTCTTCAGTGCAGATTCACACCCTTTGCCTGCTCAGTCGCAAGTCATGATGTGGTCTAGCTGGACAGATTCCCCCTTGGACCCCTAACTGCTTCACCCTCCAGTGAGGGGTAGGAGAGAGGCAAAGGAGCAGGTGCAGGCATCTTCCAATCTTCTTTTAGGTAGCCAGGATCCTCTGGTGTCCAGAGGAGGCGAGGAAAAGATAAAGAAGGAACAACCACTGACCTCCTCTCCCTCCCCCCACAACTTCTGGGTCGCTCAGGGTCTTAGTTTTCAGGCTGCGGAGCCAGCGATTGGGAGTTCGATTCCCCAGTGTCCGTCCTTGGCAATATTGAACGCGATGATGCACAAGAACCCTTCCAGTTCTCCCGTTCCAACATCAGGATGTTGATAAACTTCTCCCTTTCCCTCTCATCAAGAAGTCCGGGGAGTTTCAAGGACTTTGTGCTTGGGGGGAGCCCCCCGCCCTGCTCTGCCCTGCTCCAGCCTCTCCTGAAGGAAGGCGCAAGGCAGGGAAGACGAACGAGATCGCCTCGCCAGCACTGAGCTCGTGAACTGTGTCTCCTCCGAGGCCGACGGCGTCCCCTTCCAGTGGCAAACGAGGCATCCTTTCCTGCGCCGCCTTTTTGCACCTTCCACCCTTCGCCGCCGGCTGCCCCGTCCTTCTGCTTGCCACCTTTCCCCGCCGCTGGCCCGCCCAGGAAGCCGGAGGGTGGCTCCCTCTAGCAGGGCACGCTCGCCCGCCGCCCAGCTCTCCGGGTTCTCATCCTGTGCCTCCGCGGAGCGGCGGCAGTAGCCACCACTACCAGTTGCACAACCCAACGGGCGGCGCTCGCTTGCCTGTTGTTTTCCCCCTCTGTCGCTTGTAGTCCCCCCCCAGCCCACCACGTCCTCCTCCTCCTCCTCTCCCCCCCCACCGCTGATCACGGGGCCCGTCTGCAGTCCCCCCCCCCCTTTTCTCTTCTCGGCTTCGATGCAAATAAGGGAAAAGCTCGGGATGACGTGAGACGAGGGGCGGCAGGGAAGGAGAGGGAGGCGGGACGCGCTGGGGCTGAGCGGCGGCGGCGGCGGCGGCGAGGGCGGGAGGGCGGGAGG
Source organism: Phrynocephalus guinanensis (assembly GCA_037367245.1). Taxonomy (NCBI): domain Eukaryota; kingdom Metazoa; phylum Chordata; class Lepidosauria; order Squamata; family Agamidae; genus Phrynocephalus; species Phrynocephalus guinanensis. The sequence continues at coordinate 54,117,882 of CM074741.1, read as the reverse complement.
AGCGAGCGGAGCCAGGCAGGAGCCGCTCGCCGGCTTCAGTCCCGGAGACGAGCTGGAGGGGGAAGGAGCTGTCGCTGTCCGCTGAGCCGCTGGTGCTGAACCTGGGGATCCCGCCGGCGCGTCGCCCTCGACCCGCTCGGGAAGGCAGCCCCTCCCCCTTGCCCGCCGCCCGGGCCAACACGACCCCCCCTCCCTCCCCAGCCAGCCCCAGAAGCAACTTGGCCAAGCGGCTTATCGGACGCGTGAAGGAGATTCTTGCTCGCTCGCTCGCTCGCTCCTTCGGTTGGACTCCTGGAGCGCCCTTCTCTTGAACGTGGGAATTTCTTCGGAGTTGTTGCCTGTTCCTCCCGCGCACACACAACCCACCACGACCACTACTACCACCTCCGGGACGGCTCGGGGGTCCTTCCCTCTCTCCATCGCCACACTTTTGCGATTGGGAATTATTTTCCCCCTTTGGAGGCGGCTGGCCCAGCTCGAGCCCGAGCGAAGGAGGAGGCGAGCTTTCTGTGCCCCCCCCCCCCAGCCTTGCGCGCGTCGTCAGAAAGGACGGGAGGGCTATCTGTCTCTCCTTCGGCCGACTTCCGTGACTCTTGGATCGGGTAAGGAGAAAGTGCGATCGGGCTGGCAACGTCCGCCGTTGGGCTGCTTCGTCTCATTTTATTTTATTTTTAAAGGTAGGGTTCTTGAGGAGTGCGGGGCGAGTTCGGAGCCGGGATGCGAAGGACAAGCCAAAGTTGTGAGCTGGTTAGCCCTCGGATTAATGCGTCGGAAACCCTTGGGAAAGATCGCCGCCGCGCTCAACGCTCATAATGGGTTCCGTAAACAAGAGATGAATGCAGAATGAACCGAGAGAGAGTTGCGATAGGCGGCGGGAGGAGGAGGAGGGGGGGGGCGGAAGGTGTTTGTTGCAAAGTTTTGCCCCACGAGGCCTTCCAGTCGTGGTCTCTTTTGGTGGTGGGCAGCTGGGGGAGGGAAGCCTTTTTAAAATTTAATGTTATTTCATTGCGTCAAAAAAGAGACTACGAGTTAGGTAGGCAAAGGTCGATTTGGGGCGGGTTTTAATTAAAACACGTTCAAGAAACGAACCCCTCTCCCCAAATGAAGGACACAGCCAGGAAGTCTCTAATTGATTCCGATGGGGGGAGGAGGAGGGGAGATAAAAAGAAGGAATATATGAGGTCAATCTGGGAAGCAGTGAGCAAAGCCGGAATTAGAGAGGATTTGGGAAATCAGTGCCCGATGTGCCCTGGCGTTCCTGTGTCTTTGGAGACATGTGCCTGCAAGGGAGAGACGGAGGCTCAGGAGTAATGCATAGAGGTCGAGGTTGACAATCGAGGCAGGGGTGGTGATGACGGTGATGACAAGGACAGCGTGATGCCAAACTTATGGCACTCTGTTTTGAACACAGAGTGCTCCTCCTACCCCAAGGTCAGCCCCCAAGGTTTGAAAGTTCCCAGCTGTCCGCCCACCCCCAATATTGATTGGTCAATGTCAGGCCTTCCTCCAGGCTAGAGGTGGGTGCAAATGTGGAGCTCTGATTTAATAGCACATTAGCATTTATGATGCCACATTATAAAACCCTTGTTTTGGGGAGCCAAAGGAAATGGAGGACTGTTGAAATGCATCACTGAGTTTAACCTTCTCACAAGCTGTTCCTCGTTTTTTTTTAAGTGGGGGTTTGCTATTGAAAAGAGGCAGTTTTTTTTTCCTTTGCCAGTTACCAGATTTCTTCCTGCTCATAAGAGGAAAAGAAGCTGAGGCTGTTTTTGTGTCACTTGAACACTAATCCCCCCAGTGGAGATTTGAGAGCCAGTTGGGAATAAAATGATTGAATTGAAAAGAGAAGCTAATTAGGTTCTCAGCTAATATTGCATCATGGCACAGATCACCCGATAATCTATCTCAGGAGATATATATTTTTCTAAATATCATAAAACACTGAGCAGTACAACATCAAAACCAAGTGATGCAAATTGTTTTGGCAATTTCTTCACACCAATAGTAATGGTAGTTACACTTCTAAAAAGTAGAGAGCTAGAAACAAAAACATCAACTATGGTCATGTTCCAATGCAGAAAAACTTCCCTCCCTGTCTAATACCCTACTTAAAGTTGAAGTGTGCTTTTAATAAGAAACACATACTAAAATAATCAAACAAAGAGTTTGTTAATCATTCCGACACAGTAGGAAATAAGATTAATAGCTGCTTAATTCAGCCTGTAAAAGTTTTGAATGTTAATGTTCTTGTTTATATTTAATTAACATTGATATTAGAGCTTGAAAAATACTAAGTTAAACTCTTCTGCGAAGATTTCCTCACGTTTTGTACTGCAGCAGTAACTGTCAACATACACAGGGAAGTTAGATCTACTGTACAAACTTTCTGAAACAGGACTATGTCCAGCTTTAAATGAAGTATTAAATATATCTCTTGAAATATCCAGCTCTTCCATGGCCATATGGAGAAGGAATACAGAATCTCAGGATGCTTGTTTTGCAAAATGTAAAGAAAACTATCCTGAGTTATTATAGAAGTGAAAAAAAATCTATAAGCCAGTTATCTTGCAGTGCCAGCACCAACACACAGAGGGCCTGATCTTGTACACATGTTTTTAAATGAGGATTGCTCCCATATAGATATCCCAGCTAACTGTTCTGCATGGGTAACTCAGAATAGCCACACTGGGGCTTAAATTGCTTTGAGTCCTAGAAAGTTACACATAGCAGTTTCAGAAAAGAGATCACTCTTATAATCCTGGCAGACCCCCCCTCCAAAAAAGAGTTGTTCTCTGGCCATCAATATGAGAAAATGGTCCCGCTGTAAAACTAATTATTTCACACAGCTGTAATAGAACTGTGTGGCTAGCTTCCTGTGCTATAATACTATTGTTGACCATTCTGTTCTTTCTTAGCAGCTTGTTGGCTAGGTTTGTTAACAGCCAGTAGTGCTAGGACAGTAGGAAGCAAATATCCCAGGGCTGAGATTGAAAGGAACAAGCACAGATAGGAAGACACAGACACACATGTGTTCCTCTTTGTTCTCACTTACAAAATGGCCCGAAACCTTTTAGCTCTTGTAGCAAATCATGCACAAGGTGTCCTGCATGTCAATGTTCAGTGACACATTGAATCCACACCTGCCACCAATTAATGCTGCTATGTCACCCTGCCTAGCTATAAGACCTTATCTGAGCAGCTGCAATATCTAGTTTAAAAAGATGTGCAGAAAATTAGGTGAAGGCATGACACAATATAAAAATGGCTTCAGTGACTCCAGTTATTTATCATGCTCTAAAATAGTACAGCTGCTGTAGATTAAATGCTGAAATCTGTCTACCACTCAGGGTCAATTCAATTCCAAATCCTTCAAGATGGATTTGGCTTGTATATAACCTCAGCCATTTTAAAACCAAAATGGTGTAAATCAGAAGTGCACAATACATGGCATCCCAGTAACTTCAGAATTGTGTTTTAAAGTTGTGGGTGCAATTGAGCTTAATAATATAGAACAGTGCAACATTTACGTGCATGGGACTGGACACCTGCCACTGGATGTTTTGGAGACTAACATTTCCTTCCCAGTTCCATCCTTGCAGCAAGAGTGTTATGGAGAAGATAGGGAAGAATCCCCCCCCAAAATTTTTGGAAAATACACTTTCTCTGAGTGGTGATGGAAAGTGAGTTTGTGGAGGGAATTATGATTGGCTCACTTCTTGTAAGAACGTGTTCCTAGACAGAGTGATCATCTTATTTAATTGACAGCATCACAGTTTTCCTCCCAGGAGTTTAGGCTGGTATACATGGTTCACCACTGATGATCGATTTGTGAAGTAGATTACTGAAAGAGACAGTGGCCCAATATCAGCTAGTCAACTTAATTAATTAATTAATTAATATACTGCCTGATTAATGCAAGCACCACTGTCTTATGCTGACTATTTCTAGACTCCCATTCCTATCTGCATGGACCCAAAGCCTATTGGGCCACAGCACAGATTCTGGCACTGTCATAGGCCTCTTAGTTCAACTGGAAGTTGCCTCCAATTCTTTAAAAACAGTTGTCTCTTTCTTTCTTTCTTTCTTTCTTTCTTTCTTTCTTTCTTTCTTTCTTTCTTTCTTTCTTTCTTTCTTTCTTTCTTTCTTTCTTATTGTAAAACAAATGGGGCACATGTGTTGTAGTAGTAGTAGTAGTAGTAGTAGTAGTAGTAGTAGTAGTAGTAGTAGTAGTAGTAGTAGTAGTAGTAGTCCTGCACCTGATAGTGTGGCATTCTCAATTTTTACAAGTAATAGGGACCATGGGAATTCTGGAAAATGAATTAGTTATTTCAGAATAATTTATTCTTCTTTTTCTGTACAGGGTGCAGACAGTACATTGAAATTAATTTAAGAATTCTAAGCCGCAAAGTACATAGTTGTCTGCTGTCTGATGAAAATTATATCTACCCAGTCAGACATCTGCTTAGTATAATACCGAAGTCATGCCGAGGCCCACATAATATCGTTGCTCTTCTTAAGAATTGAAAACAGGTCTGTTGTTCTTGTAGAATTCCAGATTATACAAGGGCACATTGTTGGACCCAAACAAAATATGCTCCAAGTAAGCAATTATATACATGCACTGCAAAAATAGAAACTCATAAATCATGCCAGGAAGGTCTGTGTGTGTGTGTGTGTGTGTGTGTGTGTGTGTGATCTTTAAATCTGGGCTGCCTTTAAGAGAATTTAGGAAAACAAGGATTCAAAAGAGCTGAAAAAGCAAGCTACTAACCATCAGTCTACCAGAGAAACAAGCCAATTGTTCCTCTTCTTCTGTTGATGTAAAGGTTCATACACATATGGGCTTTCACTGCCTGAGAAGTGGTATAATAATATGTGCAAATTAGCTATTGAAAATATAGCACCAAACTAATATTTGTATTTTGTCTCACATAATCTCCAAATCATGTCTTTCAGCAGAAAATTCTCAGCTGCCAATCATCATGGGTACACTGATCAAGTGAGAAGCAATATGCATGCAAAATCCTGGCTTCAATCCTAAACATGTTTAATTGGAATTTATCATTTTAGTTTATATCAGTGGTTCCCAACTTGGGGGTTGCGACCCCTTTGGGGGTCGAATGACCATTTCACAGCGGTCGCCATGAGCCAGTGAAGAAAAAGGCACAAACAGCTTGGGTCTGGAGGCGGGTGGAATGGGGGGGGAGAGTGAGTTACAGCTTGATAGGTTGAAGGGGATGTCAGTCAATGGCACCGGCGGCTGCAATTGGCTGAGGATGCCTGTAGACTAGAGGGAAGTTCTGTATGGCACCTGCCGCAGTGGCCTGCCAAAGGGGGCTTGTGGCCTCTTCCAAGCAGGCCAAGGGGTCACCGCAACAACAGGAACTGCATTACAGGGTCACAACATTAGGAAGGTTGGGAACCACTGGTTTATATGGAAGGAGAAACAGATGGCATCACACTCTCCATTATTCAAAAAGCCTGTTGCTTTGACCCTCTGAGTCTTGCCTCCTCTGCAACATTGTTCTTAAGCTGGTGATTTCACAGTCCTTCTGACTGGAGCAGAAACCACTTATAAAAGATGGCTTATGATGCAAAACAGATATTTCAATCTAGTGGATGAGATTCCTCTTGGTTGATTGGTCAGTTTTTTGGAATTGTGAGAGGTCCTAATCTGCAGACGGGCCAAGATATGGAATCACCATATTGAAAATAATTTATCTCAAGGTGCTACTGCTTCCAAATGTGTTAATATTGGCAAACAGGACCTTGGGGTGAATATTCAGTGGAAGAATACACTATAGGGGACAGCCAAGCATTTTTCTTCCAAGCTGCAGTCCCAAAACAGAATAAACCATAGTTCATTGGAGAAATAGGGAGGATAATCCCAAAAGATGTACATTTTCCCCTCTGTTGTTTATTTACTGTTGCGGAGCAGAGATATCTGTATTATCTCGCTGATACCAAGTATTTCAATATTACATTGTTGAAATAGTCAACTTCAACAGTAAATTGTGGAGTTTGGCTTTTCTTATATAGAGTGATGAGAATAGTTACAACTACAGAATGTCTACCAATGAGTATATTTCATTTTGTTCACTTGTTTAATTATGTAAAGTCATAAACACTCTGGATGATTATTTTAATTTACAAAAATACTAAGTTTAAAGAATTAAGTGTGAAACACATTGCCATCCCTCATTGCCTGAAGGGAGTCAAAGTTCATTTTATTTGCAGTTGAATTAACGGAGTATGGTATCCAACAAAATGTTTCAAGTGTGTGGCATGTAGTGAAATACTTGAGAAGTTCTTGAATAGGACAGGATTGTTTATTAGCACAGTGCAAAAGTAATTTTGCCATGTTATAAGAAAAAAGGCTCTCATTAGATTGGATTTATAGAATGTTTAGATTTCTATTTGAAAAGCATGTTTAGATCAATGGCTAGATGAATAACTAGACAGGAATAGCTGTAGACAACAGACATTTTCAGAAATATTTTTACAATCATGTATTTTCATAGTTGCTAAAGTTCCACAATTTCTGTGAAGAAGGAATATAAACAGTGATAATGTGAGAAGCATCAAACTTAAATGCATTTATATTATTATGTACATGAAAACTAACATGTTTTCCTACTTGACATTTTTATATCTGTTTCATCTGCTGAAATTCTGTGGTGCAGCTCTGCAAGTGCAATGGGAATGATGTCATCATAATTAGCAAATCATTGCTAATTAAAGTCAAATTGCCCCTGATTAAAGCTGATTTCAGTGTGTACTTGATAATTTAGATGATTACTCAGCACAATGAAGTTGTATGCATCCTGAAATGGCCAAATCAGCAATAATTTGCCATTGCTCCTGATGTCATCACCATTGTGCATGACAAGCTGCCTAGCAGGATTCCAGCCATTATACCACCATTGCATGGCCATCACCATCTTGAATTTGGTAGCCTCCAGATATGCTGGACTACAACTCCCGTCATGGCAGCCAGCAAGGCCACTACCTGTGTTGTTCAGGGTTGATGAGATTTGTCTTTCAGCACATCCTTTGTGTGTTATGAAGAGAAAGGCTTGTGTGTGCCTTTTTGGATATGCTACAATTGTGAGATGTATGTGCGGATTCCCTTCCTTAACATGCCAATCTCCACTTTAATGCGGATGTTTACTACGTCTGTTTTTGCAAACGTCCCATATGAATAGTAAAAGCACTAAAACCTCCTCCTCCTTTCTCCTGCCCAATGACACATGGAGAAGACTCAGAGGAGAGACTAACTGATGATGACTATAAATAATGGCTGGCCACTGTAAGCTAAGATAAAATATGAGGAAGTGTTGTTACCCATAATTTCTTAAAACACAGGTGTTTAAACATCTTGGTGCTTCTGTCTGCTTCCTTGAATGAGCAGGAGCAGAGTTGTTAAAATGCAAATACACCATCCACATTGTACAAGCTGGCCTTATAGAACATAATATAATGCTGCTACATCTGCGGTAGTCATGTCTGCTGCATAAAGTGGGGACACAATTATGGGTATCTAGGGTCTATGTCTGATACATTTTATTATGCATTTGCAGAATCCTATCCATGTAGGTCTTCATCTAATTCCAGAAATCCCATTGAACTACCTTCTTGAATATATGTAACTTTCCAGTGTTAGGGTGGTCTAGTTGAGTTCCGCAGTTATGTTTTGTGGCTGGATTTAAACAGAATTTCTAAATATTGTCTAATATTGCAACTGGTTTCCCAAAAGTTCAACTGCTTGCCCTTACAGGGTGAAATCCAGTGGTACTCCCAACTAGAACAGACTTGTTCAAATGAAGTTACATGTAGCATACCTTACAGTGTTTGGGACTCATACAGGTACTAGACCACATTTCTTTTTGTATGTAAACATAAACATGGGCTGCAATGAATTTCTACCCACAAATCTGTTGTGCTTTGCAGTTGTGGTAACCTATTGTTGTTGTTCCAACTAGTGTAACGTATTGGGCCAAAATATATGCCGGTATATCCTGCTCCTGCCTCCTTAACTGTGATACAGTGAAGTAGAACCTATGTGCTCTGGTTGATTATTGGTAGGTTTGACCCATACAGAGGAAGTTAAAAGTTCTTCAGTAGGAGAGAGACAAATATTTATGGGGGAGAAGAAATACCCCATGATACCACAAGTGCATATTTTGATTTATTTATCTGATTCCATTTTAATTTTATTTCGCATTGCGCTTTCTGACTGCGTATTTGGATGGAGCTTGTTGTTTTTATACATAGAAATGCTCATTTAGAAAGGAACATTTTTTAAATTCCCACACAATATGCTGGAAATCTCAGTTGGGTTCAAAAATGACACACACTTCACGCAATGCATTTTTTTTAAAACTAGCATGTGATGGCTAATGGGAAAATGCTTCATAATGGAAAAATGCTTCTAAATTGGTAAGTACGCAGTGTGCATCAGAGGCCTTTGGAATTTTTTTTTAAACTGTGCATTTCTGAGTGGCCATCTTTCTTGGCATTAGTCTTTCTGAGACAGTCTGAAACCGTCATCTGAGTATAAAACAACATCTTTGACATGCCAGTTGTTAGTAATGGATATGTGTTTCTCATGGTCCTCACATTGCTGTAAGGAAATAGCTGTGCACGAAGAACCTGTAAGGTTATGCCATTCCAAACCTGAATGTTGATGGGGTCATAAAGGGACCAACAAAAGCTCACCTGATGCCACTGAACATCATCAAGACATCCTGAAAAATTCTTAGGTCCTTCTTGCCAAGACCTTGCTGTCACTCAGGTCAATGAAGAATTGAAAATGTGGAATGATAAAATGCAACATGCGGACAAAAAGACTCAAGCTTAAAAGGAAGGAATTTCTGTTCTGTTGCAGAATACATTGTGAGCACATGAAGGTCTCAGATTCAGGTTGGTTTGCCTGGCAGTTGGACATTAGGTGGTAACTTTGCGATCCATCTGAAATCTTTGCTTATTTATTCAAAGATACATAAGTCAAATAGAAGCATCTCCATGTCCAAATGTTCAAAGTGCACAAAACAGTGTGATGTTTTAGGTCAAGAAACTGAGAAGAAATCTTTTACAAGGTTGGCAGGCAAATCTATAACAAAAAGCCATCAAATTGATGGACTTGTAAGATGACCTTCAGTATATAGAAGTACCTCTTATGGAAAGATTTCAAATAGGGAAGTGTTATACCTGTACTTTCCATGGCCGATAAAAGAGAGCTCTAGTGATAATGGGCAAAATTAACTATTCAGCTGATTAGGCCCCTGATAACCTCTTCAGCACTGAGAAAAATACCAAATAAAAAAGCCATATTTTGCACAAAAGATGGGAGCCATCTTTCTTCCCCCTTCCATTTCCCCTTCTCGTATTACAAAATACGTTTATTTATTTATTTATTTATTATTATATTTATATCCCGCTTATCTCCAACAAGGACTCTAAGCGGCTAACAACAAATCATAATACATCAAAGACAAATCACGAGAATAACAAGTTAAAACAAGACAATATAATATCCTCCCAAATCCAAAAATCCTAAAATCCTAAGGCCTCCGGGCGCGTCCCAGCACGTCAAAGATGTGAATCCTAACGAATAAAATTGGAGGCACCAATGGGCATAATGATAGCAGTAATAATAGCGATGGCGGAAAAAAAATTAAGTTAAAAATCGCCAAAGGCCTCTCAAAATAAAAAGGTCTTTAAGGATTTTCGAAAGGCCTGCAGGGACTCTGCAGAGCGCACTTCGCTGGGGATGGCGTTCCATATAGATGGGGCTGCCACAGAGAAGGCCCGGTTCCGGGTGACCGTCTTCCGGGCCTCTCGAGGGGTGGCAACCCGAAGCGAGTGCGCTCGCACCTGCCGAACTGGGCAGACCGAGGTGGATCGCTGGACGATACGCTCTGACAGGTAGTCCGGTCCCAAGCCATGGAGGGTTTTATAAACTAAAACCAAGACCTTGAATCTAATCCGGGCTGCAACGGGCAGCCAATGCAGGCGAGCCAGGACTGGGGTGATATGGTCGTAATGACGCACACCAGCCACCAGCCTGGCTGCCGTGTTCTGTACCCGCTGCAGACGCGGAGAAGAGTCAAGGGCAGCCCCATGTAGAGTGCATTACAGTAGTCCAGCCTTGAGATCACCAGTGCTTGGACCACTGTTCTCAGAGAGTCAACATCCAGGTACGGGCAGATCTGGGCGATCTGGCGAAGATGGAAATAGGCGGCCCTGGTCACCGACGCCACCTGAGCTTCCATGGACCACACCCAGATTCTGCACCCTCTCCGCAGGCTGGAGGGAGACCCCCCCAGGTGCGGAAGAGGGCCACCGTACCCAGATGGTGAACTCCCAAAGAACATAACCTCCGTCTTCTCGGGGTTGAGCTTAAGCCTGTTCGCCTCGGTCCAGGTCAGTACGGCGTCCAGGCACTCATCAAGGATCCTCACAGCTTCCACTGCAGAGGTGGAAAAGGAGAGATAGAGCTGCGTGTCATCAGCATACTGGTGACAGCAGACTCCAAATCCCCTAATGACCCCAGCCAGCGGCCTTACGTAGATGTTAAACAGCATAGGGGACAGCGACGACCCGTGTGGAACCCCACAAGGGAGTATCCAAGGAGCCGACAACTCCCCCCCATGCAGAACGTACTGTGGACGGTCCTCCAGGAAGGATCGGAGCCAACCGCGAGCAGTGCCTCCGATACCAACCTCGGAGAGCCGATCCAACAGGATACCGTGGTCGACGGTATCAAAGGCCGCTGACAAATCCAGGAGAACCAACAGGGTAGAGCAACCCCTGTCGGCCGCCCGGATTAGGTCATCTTGCAGCGCGACCAAAGCTGTTTCGATCCCCCGACGAGGCCTGTACCCGGACTGGCATGGATCGAGGCACTGCCGATCCTCCAGGTATGACTGCAACCGAACCGCCGCCACCCTCTCGATCACCTTGCCCATAAACGGGACGTTGGCAATTGGACGATAGTTGGTTAAATCGTCCGAAGGGAGGCCAGGTTTTTTAAGAATGGGCTTTACCACCGTCTCCTTCAAACGAGAGGGAAAAACCCCCCTCGCTGAAGGAGGCGGTAGCAATAGCCGAAGCCCATTCGGCCATAGTCCCGCTGGCAGATTTAATAAGCCAGGCTGGGCAGGGATCGAAAGGAGTGGACGCCGGTCGGCAGAAAGCCATAGCCTTAGAGGCCTCGACAGCAGAAACAGGCCCAAGCACATCCAACCGAGGCGACGAAGGTGGCCCAGCACCTGGGGATGCCGGGGCAGTACTACTGCAACCGGAGTCGAAGCCGGCCCGGATGGCCTCTATTTTAGAACAAAAAAAGGCTGCAAAATTCTCACTACTGAACTCAGTAGGAGCAGGCCCGGCCAGACTAGGATTGGTGAGGTCCCGAACCACACGGAAGATCTCCGCTTGACGGTTCGAGGCCTCACCAATTTTCAGAGAGACAAAAGATCTTAGGGCCTCCCTGATCGCGTTGGAGTAGCGCCTAGTCTGGGATACAACAGCAGCCTTACTAATAACCGTCCAGGTTCTTCTCCAGCTGCGCTCTAGTCTTCTCCTCTCCTGCTTCATCGCTCGGAGCTCGGTCGTGAACCACGGCGAGGGCCGAGCTCGGCACCGAAGAAGACGCTTAGGGGCGATCCGGTCGATGGTCTGGGCAGCTGTGTCAAACCAATGGTTGGCCACAACCTCGGCCGGCACGCCAGTCAGTTCTCCAGGAAACGCCCCAAAGACTTCCTGGAACCGAGAAGGGTCCATGAGTCTTCGGGGACGGGCCAAAACAGGAGGCCGATGGTCCCCGCGAGGAGGGGCCGAGATCGCCAAAGGGAAAGTAAGCAGGTGGTGGTCTGACCATGACACAGGAAGGGGGACAATGCCCCCAACCTCCAGACTCGAGATCCCCGACATGGAGGAAAAAACCAGATCCAGGGTATGGCCGGACCTGTGAGTGGGACATACAACATGCTGGGACAGACCCATGGAAGCCATGGATTCCATGAACTCCAGAGCTGCCCCAGAAAGCTCACCGCCGGCATGAACATTGAAGTCACCCGCAACCAAAAGGCGCGGGGACTTCAATAGTGCAGCCCCGATGAACTCGGAGAGCTCCGGAAGGGATTGTGCTGGGTTGCGGGGAGCACGGTAACCCAGCACAATGCCAAATCTGTCCCGCTGTCCCACCAGCAGGTGAAGGCACTCTAACCCCTGGCTAACCAATGTCGAGGCCCTGCAAACAACGTTCAGCTCCATTCAAAAGCAACATGTTTAAGGCTGGGAATGCACTCCTTTTACAACCTTACATTAGTGGTGAGTCCTCATCGCTATTTGATTCCACTGAAACTGCTCACTTAGCAGAAGTGTATCATGAGCAAAATAAACAAAGGTAGGATTTAAATGTTTAAAACCCAAGCCAGAGAAAGTACAAATACTTCAGGATTGAGCAATAATAAGTTGCTAAGAATGTGTGTGATCACCCTTGTTTTTAAAAACTGTGGCACAGGGACTTTGTAATCAATGGTTAATGAAACTCTATCTCCCATAGAAATGTAGACCTCTCAAAGGAAAATTGACACTGGTAATTTTTTGTTTTAAACATGTGAGGATGTGACTCCTGCCACACCAAGCGCCAGAGCAGCAGCAGCTTCCTCCCCTGTGAGAGTATTTATAGCAGTGTTAGTGGACCTATGGCATGGGTGCCAAAGGTAGAATTTGGAACCCTTTCTGTGGGCACCCAACATCGCCCCTTCTCAGCCACCTGTGTTCAGGTTAAATTGCTGTATTGGCACTTTGTGAAAAATTAGTGGGTTTTGAATCGCAGTTTGGGCACTCGGTCTCTAAATGGTTCGCCATCACTGATCTAGAGGCTTGAGACCAGAAAACTGAGACAATTCCAAATTTGTTGGGAAGACAGTGGATTTATGGTTATGGTTTCATCATTGGAAACATAACCCCCTCATGTCCTGCTTTCAGATTCCTGCACTGGCTTGCTTGCTAACTTAGTCTCTTTGCAGTCCACAGTTGTCTTTACTGGGTCCAATCAGAATAGGAAGTGTGGAACCACCATAAGTCCTTGTTCTAGTCTGTGCCCCTTGGCCGTTTCAAGATGGGCTTAGTCTACCCTCCAACCTCTCACACAAGCACTGGGTCACTCCTGGTTGAAGACACTGCTCAAACAACTGCTCTGCAAATGTCAGCTGACATGGGAAACTCTTCTCTATTGAGCCAGTAGTTTTCAGACTTCCTATTTCTGACTACTTTTCGTCTCCCCTTCTCACTGCTTCCACTCCTTATACCTGTAGTTGCAAATTGCTCACAGTGCCCAGTACCCTCAAAATACTCTGCAGTTGCTTCTCCCTTGTGGGTAGACCAACTATTCCTGGTGCTCAACTGACAGCCAACCATCTCTGGATCTAGCAGGCCTTCTGGGGGGTGCCAATCATGCTGAGATATCCTGCTTGGAGCACTGGCTATGTTGATCCACACACACACACCCATAGTAGAAGATGGACCAGATGCAGGGGAGTGGCATCAAGAGACAGATCTATAGTCTTGTGTGCTCCCAGACACATTTGGTGGGACCACTGTGAGATACATGAAGCTGGACTAGATGGGCCTTTGGTCTGATCCAGCATGGCTCTTCTTACATTCTTAAGATTGCTAAAAGGGTAAGGGTGGTTGCAAGCATCTTCCATACTCTGTTCCGCTTCATAAAACACAGTTGGATTGGGGCTTCAAATGCTCCTGCAGAATAACAAAGACTACTATTTGGATTAATGGCTTGAATATGGCCTCTGACTCAATAATTCCCATTTCAAATGTGCAATTTATGGGGTGAACTTGGGTCGGTCACTCACTCATCTTCATAACAATTCAGGGCTGTTTTAAAGATAAAACATAAAAGTCAACCATATACCCTGTCCTGATATAACTGGAGAGAAGGTTGCATGAACATTTAACTAATAAGCAACATTTGAATCTAGCTAGATTTTCTTGAGTAGAAAGAAATGTTCACTTTTAGATCAATTTTTTCAACTATTAGGGCAATATCCTGTATTGTTCTAAATTATTCAATTGGAGTTGAATGATTCATTGTGTTAATATATGAGTAATTTATTTCACCATGTAGTTCTTATGAATCAGAAGCAGGAAAGAAAGATATTTGTGCCCAGAATTAGAAGTTCATGGTCTGAACAGGGGAACATGTCATCCCCCTATTTTGGAATATATTTTATCATTTAATATAGCACATAAGATATATGTGTGGGTTGCTGAGAAATGTGATCAGCTGTTCTCAAAATAGGGTGAACTGATCAATTAAACATTGTTGCTGAGTAGTGTATACAATGCAGTATAGTTTTTAAAGAGCTAGATCCCTGAATGTTGTGTGTACCTGTGGCAGTTTTGAATCTGATACACAGATGAGAGTGAGTAAAGTAGAAGGGCTAAGATGACTGCAAAGGAAATGAGAAGATTTTTCAAGTGATCTGCAGTTGCTGCGTATCAGTGTGGTCTTACGAGCACGGCCACTGTTTGTAGAGATAGAGGATTTTATCCTTGACCTCTGAGAACAGCATTCTTCTTCTTGAAACTATCCTTTCTCTTCAGGTACTATGTTTATTTTATTTTGCTTCACAACAAGTTTTCCATCGTGGCTGACTTGTTATTTATTTTAAAGTTCACTTACTTAAAGGATCACCTCTCTGTGGACACAGATCTCCCAGGTGCCTCTTGTTTTGTCCAGAAAGATGATGTCATATTATCCTCTGAGATCAAAATTAGTCAAAAGAAAGAGAACATCCGGAGGGAGATAATTATCTTTTTTTCCTGTGCTGGGATAAGAAAGAATATGCACCCTCTCTGGGTAACCCTTGTTTTTGGGGAATTAAGGGAAATAGAGCCCATGATGTGCTGAATAAGGTATCTTAATTCAGAGTTACTCACAGAAATGGTATCCAGCATGGCCAATGATCAGGGGTTCTGTAAACTTAAAGGTAAATATCTAGAGATTCAAAGGTTGAGGATCACTGCTCTACACAGATTCTTAGGGATAACTGTAAGATGCTGCACCTTCATTCAAGGACCATCAGTGAATCCTCATAACTAGAAAAGGAAATCACCTAAATAAGATATCTAATGGCCTCACTCCTCTCCGAGTTTGTCTGTAAAGAAGTGTAGTTTTTAATTTGTAGGAATTTGCAGTCAGCCTAGCGCATTGTGGGCTGGCTTCTTAGCTTTGACATTTGCCTAGCCAGTCGACCATTGCATGCAGAGATTTCAGCTGCATTTATCCTGTGGAGAGCTTAGATATAATTAGTTGAGTTATCTGTAGAAGAAATAAATCCTTTTCCCACTAACCAGTTCTGGTCCTCTGACCTTGATTTCTATGTACCAATTCATCATTCCAGTAAATTCCTATAACTCGCCTACTACCCTAAGTATTTATAATACTTTATGAATAATAATGGCAATGCATTCTCTAATCTATGTACTAGCGAAAGGTTATTCCTGTTCTATGTTGATTCTCCTGTTCTTTTGGTGTGCAGGAGTACACATGCTTGCATTTGTGCTGTACACAACAGTGAAGTATATGTTTGTCGTATGTATTATCCACAGGCCATCCTGTAGACAGGGCACTTCACTCCCTGCTAGAGATGGGCACGACCAGAAATTTTTTTTTCCGAGTTGTCGTTTTTCGGGATGGGTCTGTTTTGGCTCGTTTCCATTTTTCACGAATTTTTTTTAAAATTTGTCATTTCGTTGTGTCGTTTGTCGTTTGTCATTACCACCGCCATGATTTCGCGTGATTTGACATCCCAGCGAGTGGTGTCCCGCCGGCACTAGGTGTTTTTGCGCCCTAGGCGGCGGGCGGCGGGGGCGGGGGTGCATGGGTGGGCGGGGGGGCATGGGTGGGCGGCGGCAGCGGCAGGGGGAGGGGCGGGCACGCGGGCGGCGGGCGCGGGTCCCACAATGACCCAGAGCAGGCGGAAAACACTTTAAACTGACTTGCTGCACAAGACTGCATCGAATAAAGCAATTGCAATTTTTATTGCAAACAAAGTGGGCAGTGCACCCACAGCAGAGCTGCAGGCAGGGTATGAAAGGACCTTGGCTTGCCACCAAGCAAATGAAATTTTTAAAATAAATCCACACCTCCCCTCCCACTCAAACCTCCCCCCCCCCCTTTGAAGCACTATCAGAAAAGAAATCCTAACAAACTGCAGGAGAATAAAAAAGAATAAACTGTGTTGCTATTCCCCACAGCAGACAGAGAATGAAAGGAATTATTATTATTTCCTAAAAATTCAGTTGAATCAATTCCCTCCCTGCCTGCCTAACTGAAATCTAAAGGCTCCGCGAAATCGAAACTAGTCTAGCACAGCAGCCAGCTACACACAGCCCTCTCCCACCCATATCCAAGCCCGGACTGTGACTCTTCTGGGAGTGCCTCACCTTTTTATGCCTTCTTGCACATCCAGAAGTGTCAGTCAAAACCTGGCCATGCGATTGGTAGAATGGGTCCAAAAATTTGCATGGTCCCATCCCATGCCCAGCCCATCATTGCGCAGGTGTAAAAAAAATAAAATAAAATAAAATAAAATCAGTGTGACCTTTTACTGCTATAAAAACCCACTGCTGCTACTGTAAAAATTCAAGCATTTTAAATAGCTAATTTTCGCATGTTTCTGTGGTGCTTTGGTGGTTTTTTGGACCTATATTGCAGATGCCATTTTGGATCCCCCCGCACCGCATGGCAAATGGAGACGCCGAGGATGCCCCCTCCCAGCCTGGTACCAGCAGCCCAGGACAGGAGGGGGGAAAGGCTGGGGACCTACCCACCCCAGAAACCACCCCTCTGGTAGGTGCCCTCAGGCAGGCATATTTTCGCCTGCTTTTTTGGCCGGGAATTGGGATTTTTTAATTTTAAAAACTTTTTTTCTGTGCCGCTTGGCATCGCACGATCGCCGCGCGATGCCAGGAACGACAACAACAAATCAGACCCAATTTTTTTTTTGGTTCGAGTTCGAGTTCTGACAGCTTAATTGTCGTTACCGTTTCCGTTACGTAACGGAAACGATTTCCGAAAACGGAAACGACAATTTCACCAAGTCGTGCCCATGTCTACTCCCTGCTCGTTTTTTTTGCAAAAATAATGGTTTCTGGATCCCAGAATTTTGTCCGTGCTGTTGTGGGTAGGCTGATTTTCAGCTGCTGCTACTTTAGGCTCCATAGTAACAAATAATCTAACTGTGAAAGGCTATTTATCCCTGTACTAATCTTCTAAATCATAAAGTCTCCAGCCAGAGGTTGTTGCTTTTTAAAAAAAAATATAAAGCAATTTACACGGTATTATGTGCAGATAGGTCATGTAGCCTTTTAACAAGAAAAGACTTCCCTAACTACAATGGAATTCTGCAATATTAATCCTTAGACTTTTGATCTTCACTGCTCTTGTAATCCATTAACATTGCATTAAAATTCATCATCCATTCAGCAGCAGAATAGTAATCTAGTGGTTACAATTAAAAAGGAATGCTATTTATATAAAGTTTTCTTACTGCTTTTTTTTAGTGTTTGAATGTATTTTCTTATTGCTAGCTTTGATAGACCATTTATTCTAATACATAGGAAATTTAATATTAATGGCTTTGATAATTTACTTACCTGAGACGTTAGAGGTTTGACCATACAATTGTCGAGCGTTAAGTTTTGTGTTACATTGTTCAGATCTTGGGCTGATGACTGAACAATGTAACACAAAGTTTAAAGCGCCACAATTCACCTCTCTGGTGATTTTGTTGTTTACTGTGTTCTGTATTCCCCAGTCACATGAGAGAATGTTTTGCAGAGAATTATTATCAGGAAGAAATAATAGAATGTCTTGCATTTTTATGTTCATTTTGCTTTCATCAGGGATGGGTAATGGTGTGATAGGCACCGTACAGCTTTCATCTAAACTTTAGCTGAGTTCTTTATACACCTGAAATTAAAAAGTAGCACCCCCATAGGCCGGGAAGCTCGTGCATTAATATATTTGTGCCCTTCACATATTTTTATTTCTTGCTCTGGTATTACCCGCTGCTCTCGGCTGTCAGCTAATAAATTTCCTTTTGCATAAGGACAGTTCTGTAAAGAAGAAAAGCGACATGTATATCTGCTTGGTGCATATGACACATTTTTAAGTGACAGAAATTACAGCTGCAGCCGAATCTCTTCCTATTCTAATATTCTTGGATTCTAAAAACTCTGCAGCATCATCTCTTGTTGCCGACACTGCTTTTTATCAGCACACAACACTTAAAATATTGTACACCTGTGAATAGTACCTGTCTAAACAGCACCACTGCCAACTCGTTTCTTGCTCATCATTTCCCCTACTAATTCCCAGTTTTAATTTAGGAGAATTTAAATAGTAAATTAATGAATCTAATAGTGGCTATGTGGAGCAGAAGACTGATCAAACAGATTTAAGCATTTGTACACAGGGCAGAATATGGAGAAGTTATTCTGGGAACTGTCAGAACTCGAAACTTGAACTGTCAGAATTCCTCAGCTAGCGCTGCTTAATCCATAGCATGCAGTAACAGAGGGGTCATTAAGGGGAATGCTTATTCCTCCTGATTAACCTATTTTCCCTCCCAGAACAGGATTTCCTCTGTGATACATTGCTCAGCAATTAGCTTTGCAACTTAAATCTATGCTGGTGTCAGATTAACTGTAGGGAATGCTTATTCCATGTAAGAGATACACATCCAACGAGTCTCCTCTGAATGTATCTGAAAAATCGCACATTTGCAAGTCAAGAAAAGCTAAGCCAATCACAATGAAGAATTTAGGGCCTTTTTACACGACCCCTAAGATCCGCTGGCCACTTAAATTCGGACCAGAGATCTTGGGGGTTCGTCGCTCTTCCACTGTCTCCACCCCCCTCCGCACTTCCTGGTTGCTGGCTGCATGAAGGAGGGAGAAAAAGAGAAAGAAAAGCATGCCGCTCACTTTGTTCTGCCTCTCGCTCCTGCCCGCAACATTTCAGGCTCTGTAAAAGTAGCTCTTAAAGGGGCGGGAGCCAAAAAGCAGCAAACAGAAGCGAGGAGAGCCCCGTACTCACTATCGTTGCACCGCATCAAAGATTTTTCACCTCCCAAAGAGAAGGTACAAGAAAAGTGCACTGGGTCGCGATAAAGTGGGCGGGGTTGCACTTAATTGTCTGCAAACTCCGGAGCTGGTGGGGAAACATTTTTAAGCTCCGGAGCTTGCAGCCATTTGCAGCGGAGGTTAGGGGTCGTGTATAAAACGCCCTTAGTGAGTTATCTGGATTTCCCTATTTGTCACCCTGCAAAGCAGCTAGATTTTGGCCCTCTCGACAAAAGAGGGGAACAACAATTGTCTCTTGTGCAAATTAAGAAATGTGGGCTGAAAACCTTCTTGTATTATACTCCCAAGAGTACTACAACGTCTGCAAGACTTAATTAGGTTGGGAGAACTACGGTTACAGTCTGTTCCAGTGGCCTTCTCCCCATTTGACTCCTACCTGAGTAATTTCACCTTGGAATCATAAGGAACTGTGACCTTTATTTTGAAGATGCTGAGAAATAAATACAAGTCAAATAAATGCATTTTTCAAAAATTTCCGATGTGGCTTCAAACTGACATAGAGTTAATATCTTTGGCATCTCTGAGTTCTCACCTGGAACACTAAGAGGTCATTAGTTCATGATTTAGGCCTCCCTCTGATGTTGTGGCTGGTTGGTTGAATGGAGAGAATATCTTGCCACCCAACAAGGGGTGATGGCAGAGGGTGAGGCATTGGTTAATGGTTGCTTGCATTGGAAGTGTGCAGAGGCATAGAAGATCTCCTATCCCCAACTGTGGCCTCTTCCGCATGTGGCACTTAGCACCACCTGCCCACCTTTTGGGTCCAGAATGAGTTCACTGGTCATCTCGGGGCTGGATAAAAATATTTGGCCTGGGCTCTCCAATTGTGTATTGAACAGAAGGGAACCAATATTTCTAATTTGATTTATTGTATCTACTGGTTTGTGGGTATATCTGGATTTAAATAGGAGGTCACATTCTTGGTGGGAATGAATGGCTAGTGGTAAGCTCCAGGAGACAGCAATTGGCAATGGGAGGGCACTGATATGGATGCTTTGATCACAGGATTTAGAAGTTGGGTAAACTTATAGGCCAGATCAGGCCAGGACCAAAATTAAATCATGGGATTTGGGTCAGAGATGGGCTCAGGAAGGATTCCACATTTCAAGCTGGCTGAGGCTTTTCTGTAGCTTACAGAATAAGTATGGGACTGGAGCTCACCTTAGTTCTAGGTGAGAACTAGAGAAGTCGGCCCTCAGCTTACCAGCCTAGCATTCACATTGCCAACTCAGGTTGAAATGAATGGGTGACACGACTTAATGTGTTGCAAATTTGGGCCACGCTTTATTCGTTATTTACATATCAACCCTTCTAGCCCAGAGGGGGCTACCACAGTGCAGGGAACCGTTGGACCCTGAAGGTCACCTCAGATCTCAGCCATTGGCATTGTCAAGGTGGGCGTGTCCCAAGGCCCCTAGGGGGTACCATTGCAGATAGAGATGGGCACGAAATTACCATTTTTTGGTTACCGTTCTCCATTATTTGTTCCGTTACGTAACAGTACGAATAACGACCATTGTGACGGCTCAGGCTCGAACTGAACAGAAACAAGAAAATTAACTTCGTTACTATTTGTTTTCATTTATGGTGGCACACACTGAAACGGAGCTGTTTAAAAAAAGCCCCGATCAGCTGTAGTGTGGGTCCCCTGCTGGGCTAATTGCTGGTGTGAGTTGGTAACTGTGTCTGGGGGAGGAGAAGAAACCCAGCGCGCCTGAGAGTTCAAAGTGCCCTACCTCGTGCCAAAGGGGGGGAGCAGGGAAAGGATGTCACCGCTGCCCGCTGCCATTGGGTCCTCCTGCCACTGCCACCTCATGCGGCTCCCCGTGCTTCTCTCCTCCTCCTCCTCCTCCTCCTCCCATTCCGGGGAGCGCCCATTCCCGCCGCTGCCACAGCCGCTGTTGCACCAAGCATGGGGCACGCTAGAGCTGGTCGGGGGTGGGGCTCTGTGACTGCGAGGTGGACCTCGGGGCGAAGAAAAGAAACCCATGCAGGCATGCCCAAGAGTCAAAGCGGTCCGTGGCTGCCTCGCTCCAAGTCTGGCTCCAGACTGGCACTGAGTGAGGCAAGGTGGGCTGCCAGGTGGCAGGGGGGAACAGGGAAGGGAACTTTGTCACTGCCCACCACAGCCTGAGGTGGCTGGCTCCCCGTGCTTCTCTTCTCTTCCTCCTCCTCTTCCCATTCCAGGGGAGCGCCCATTCCCGCCACCGCCACCACTGCCGTTGTGCTGAGCAAGGGGTGCACTACAGCTGGTCGGGGCTTTATTTAAAAAGCTCCGATCAGCTGTAGTGCGGGGCCCCTGCTGGGCTTCTGGGGGGGGGAGAAAAATATTTTTTTAAAAAAGAACCAAGCACCAGGCGTGCTAGAGCTGGTCTGGGCTTTTTTAAAAAAAGCCATGATCAGCTGTAGTGCGGGCCCCCTGCTGGGCTTCTTGGGGAAAAAAGAAAAATAAATTTAAAAAAAACACCAAGCACCGGGCGACTTGCTAGAGCTGGTTGGGGCTTTTTTAAAAAAGCCTTGAGTTGGTAACCATCCTGGCTGCGGGACGGCTCTCCCAGGAGGCTTGCCGCCGGCTTCAGCGGCGCCCGGCCCCAGGAGGGCTCCCCGCAGCTGCGGGACAGCTCTCCCAGGAGGCTTGCCACCGGCTCTGGTGGTGCCCGGCCTGGGAGGGCTCCCCGCGGCTGTGGGAATGCTTTCCTGGCAGGTGCCGAAAAATGACACCCGAAAAACGGAGCGGGCCCCTGGGGCCTAAAAAACGGAAATGACCCAAAATGGGCCCCAGGGCCCCAATAATTAGCACAAAATGCCATTTTGGCATTTCATGCTCATCTCTAATTGCAGGAGGTGAGGGAACCATCAGTGGCCAGTCCCTGCCCTGGGTGGGTTTCCAAGCCTCCTCGCCCAAGTTCTGTGACCTTGTGGTCCACAGAACCCTGGGATTGGAGGGGCATAATTTCATAACCATGTGGGATTGGCGAAAAATCCCTGCCTTCCATTGGCCAATCGGAAGTGCAGGGCAAAAATTTATATCCAGCTCCTGAAGGGGACCACATTTAGCCACACTAACATTGAAGACAAGACAGTGGGCTGGTGGGTCGTTGCATGTTCCAAAAGAGGAGGTCGAGGAGGCGGGTGAGGCCCTGTTATAAAGGGCTTTTGCCTTGCCCCCTCCCTGGCATCATGAGGCCCAGGGAAGTGCACATGTCATGCTACTTTGTCCAGGGCTGGCAATGCGGCCTCAGCGCCGGGCGGTGCCTTGCAGGGAGGCTCCACTGCAGTGAAGGGAATTGATAATTAGTAAAGTTGCAACCAGTTTTTACACCATGATCTGTGTCTCACCTATTTGCATTCTAGATGGGTGTTTGTGTGTGTGTGGGGGGAGGGGCGCAATTTCCTGCAAGGAGTTGTTTTAACAGAAAATTCTGTTTATTTAGAGAACAGTTTGTCATGTTTATTTAAAGGAAGGAAATATAATACATAAAACCAATTTTCACAATAAAATTAAACATGAAACATGGAAGGAAATATGATACACAAAACCAATTTTCACTATAAAATGAAACATGAAGCCACAACCCTGTTGGACTGTGATTCATGGTTAATGTTTGCATTCAAGGGACTGCTCCTTCAGGTCGGCGTTGTAGAGTTTCCATATTGTGAAATATTGAACAGCTATTGCTGCTAAATATGTAGGAATTATAATGTGATTTTTATTGCATCCACAAAGTGCATTATCTTCATGAGATTCATTGTAATTGATTAGGTTTCGGTGTATGGAGGCACAGTTAAGTCCTCAGAACATTTAGATATCTTGAATACTTAGCTTGAAAATAATATTTGTATTTCATTACCTTCCACAAGCATTTGTAGGACTGATTCTCTGTGAGACTAGTCATTTTATTTATTATTTATTTATTTACTTACCTAGATAGCTAGCTCTAGATACTGTCTTGTGATTGCGCCCATCTACCAAAATAACATTCATCTTTTTTTCCATCTTTATTCATATGAGACAACTGCAAAATTTAAAATTATGGATGTATCAGAAGTATAAATCATATTAAAAATAAAATGAAAATGTTAATTAGACTATTTTTGATCAGAAGTGGGCTACTTCAATAGCGCTATCTTGGCCGTTAGCCATATCTTCTTTTGTATATATGTTAGGCCATAAATTACATGCACATAAGTGCTTCACTGACAGAATTTGTCCACAATCATGGAAAATTTGCCCTGTATCCAAATAGCCCCATTTTACTTGATTATTCTCTGAAACAGAGCAAGTGATTTCCAGATGGTACAATCAAGATCATGTTTTGGTAGAAGACAAATTTCAGCATTCTTCCATTCAACAAGGTGTGTTGTTTTTGTTCTCCATAGTTTTAGCCTAGCTTCTTCTGCCTTAATAGTTAGAGATTGAGCTGTATGCAGTAAACGTTTCCCCTATTGTAGCTGTCACCTAAGGGGATGGTGTCCATTAAGTGTATGGGATTGATGCCATATTACCTTGGTTTGTTTTTTGCCATTAGCTAGCATCTCTTAATATATCTTAATATATTGCTGGAGGGGCAATGCTAGCCAAACAATGGACTTTTCTATGGGGGTAGGTTTCTGGCAGCTAGTAATAATCCTGCATGATGCTTTAAGAACTACTTCCACTTGTGTGGCTTGTGCTGATTTATACCATATGGCTGATTTATACCATATGACAGGCCTGCCCAAGTTGTCACCTGCAGTGCCTTCAGAGGTCGCCTGCCAGGTAACTGTGATGGGGGGAATTTCATTCACCCACTCCAGTGGTGGCTCCAGTGGCGGCACCATTGCTGCTGCCACACCCACACCCCCTTGCCACAGCTGGCACCCCTGCTGCCTCCTGCTGCTGCCACAGTCACCCCGCAGCCCCTGCCACCATCACCCCTGCCCCCGCTGCCATCACCATCACTGCCCCCACTGCTATCACCCCGCCCCTGCCCCCATGACCTCACCACCCCCACAATGACCCCCCCCTTGCCACCACCACTCCTGCCATCGCCCCCGCCCCTGCTGTCCCACCGCCACCATCGCCATCACGCCCCTGCCACCATTGCTGCCATTGCCCCCTTTTGTTTCATTTCGTTTTTCGTTCCCAGCGACTTCTTCTACCTTGCTGCTGCCAACCAGCCCTTGCGGGAGGGCTTCCAGCTCCTGCAAATAATAATAATAATAATAATAATAATAATAATAATAATAATAATAATAATAATAATAATAATAATGCTCAGACTGATTACAAACAGCGTCATAATGTAGTTGCTCAAATGGTCCACTGGAATTTGTGTCAAAACTATCATCTGCCCATAACAAAGAACTGGTGGGACCATAAGCCTGAAAAAGTGACTGAAAATGAGCATGCAAAATTACTTTGGGACTTCCGAATACAGACAGACAGGTTTTGGAGCATAATACCCCAGATATTGTGATTGTGGAGAAGAAAAAAGTGTGGATCATTGATGTTGCTATACCAGGAGATGGTAGAGTCACTGAAAAAAAAATTGAAAAAATTACCCGATATCAGGATCTCAAAATTGAACTTCAGAGACTCTGGCATAAACCAGTACGCGTGGTCCCAGTGGTAATTGGCACACTGGGTGCGGTGCCCAAAGACCTAAGCAAGTATCTAGAAGAAATTGGAGTGGACAAAGTCACCATCAGTCAGATGCAGAAAGCCACCTTACTGGGATCTGCTCGCATAATTTGCCAATACATCACTGAGTCCTAAACGCTTGGGAAGCGTTCGACTAGTGATTGGTAATATAAAATCCAGCGCAGATAGCTGTGTGGTTAAATAATAATAATAATAATAATAATAATAATAATAATAATAATAATAATAATAATAATAATAATAATAATAATAATAATAATAATAATAAAGGCACAATCAGCCTGCACTACAGCCGATTGGTGCTTGAGTAAAAAAAGAAAAACACGCCAACGCGGCCTGCAGGCTAGCTGGCCAGCACTAGGAGATTTTTTTTAAAAAAGCACCAGTCTGTACCACGGGCCAGCTGGTCGCTGCATGCATAAATAATAAAAATAATAAAAGGCAGACCCCACCGAGCAAGCAAGGGAGCAAAAAATAAATTAAAAATTAAAATTAAAACTAAAATTAGAAAAAAATAAAAAACAGGCCGACCCGGTCCAGGAGCCGCATGGTCAACAAGAGCAAAAGAAAAGGTGAAAAAAGAAAATGCATTGAAATGGCCAGGGGCAAAAGAAAAAAAATAAAATAATTAAAAATAAAAATTAAAAATTAAAAATGTGCTGACCCGGCCCACAGGCCAGGTGGTGGACCCATGCATAATAACCGGCAGACCCCACTGGGCGTGTTAGCAAAAAATAAAATTAAATAAAAATTAGATAAAATAGAAAACATGCCTACCAGGCCTAGGAGTCACATGGTCGGCAAGAGTAAAAGAAAATAAAAGAAAAAAGAAGAGAGAGAAAACCATGCTGAAATGGCCAGGGGTGTGAGAAAAAAATAATTTTAAAAAAATTAAAAAAATTAAAAGTGCCGACCCAGCCCACAGGCCAGCTTGTGGGCACACGTATAAATTTTAAAAAAGCCCAGCAGACCCCACCGGTCATGCGAGCAAAATAAATAAATAAATAAATAACATAAAAATTAGAAAAAAATAAAAAAACACCATCTTGTCCCATTAGCCTCATGGTCAGCAAGAGTAAAAAAGAAAAGAAGAAAGAAGTGGAAAAAACCGCACCAAACCAGCCAGGGGTATGAGAAAATAATAAATAAATAAATAAATAAATAAATAAATAAATAAATAAATAAATAAATAAATAATGCACCAGTGCTGGGGCGGAGTTGCTCAGGTGGCCCCAAGCCAGTGCCTCTCAGCTATTAAAAAAAAGCCCCACATCCGGGACTTTTTAAAATAATAATAATAAATAATAATAATAAAAAAGCACCAACCATGCTAAAAAGAAAATAAAAAAGTTAAAAGTAAAAAATGAAACAAACGAAATACGAAACAATTTTTTTTAAAAAAAAAGTTTTTGTGTTAAATGAAACAAAACATTGGCGGGGGAACGAATAATGCAACAAAACACCATTTTGGCATTTCGTGCCCATCTCTACTGTCTAAATTTCACCTGAATGCCTGTCGTTTTGGAGAGCTCACCAACTCATGAGCTACTTGGTTCCGGAAGCTGGCTGGCTGCACACTGAGTTCCAGCCATGTCTGAAACATTGATAACTCAGTGGTTTAGTATCAGGTTTACTTTCCCACTATGCTTCTGAGGAGTAGAGCCAGCATGTGTGGCCTCAGAGAATTTGCACACAATCCCAGGATGCCCTGGAAACAAGGGAGTGCTAGAATACTTTTGAGTATTATTTGCCTGGAAAACCCTGTAAAGGACCTTTGATACATCAGAACTGACTTGATGGCACATTGTTGTTGTTAACCATTGGAAAGTCTTTTTCTGATATTCAGCTGAAATCTGCTTCCTGTAACATGAACCCATTATTACATGTCCTGCACTCTGGGGTGACTAAGAACTGATCCTGCCTGTTCCCCGTATGACAAGCTTTTAAGAGTGCTATCATACCTCCTCCCTCCATCAGACTTCTTTCCTCAAAGCTAAACACGCACAGTTATTTCAGTCTTTCCTTGATCACCTAGATTACTTAATCAAAAATGAGAGATGATAAGTCTGGCAGCCTCTTGTCCTTGCTGCATTGTTTTCAAGATGCTTCCAGACTGACTGCTTTATAATAGCGGTCATATAAGGAAAAGCTGTTTTCCCTATCACACAACACTAGAACTAGGGGGCACTCCATGAAACTTTTGGGTGCTAGATCTCAAACAAATAAGAGGAAGTACTTTTTCACACAGAGGATCACTGGTCTATGGAACTCCCTGCCAGAAGAAGTGGTGACAGCTGTCAGCCTTGACAGCTTTAAGAAAGGTTTGGACAAGTTCAAGGAGAACAAGTATATCAGTGGCTATCATGGATGCCTAAGGACCACCTCTCAATACCATTTGGAGGGCATCATAAGCAGGTGAAGACATCTGCTTGGGAATACCCTGAAGCAAATGGTGAGCCACTGAGTGAGACAGAATGCTGGGCTGGAAGGGCTGTGGCCTGTTCCAGCAAGGCTGTTCTCATGTACTTATGTTCTTAAGTTAAGAATCATATTTTAGGTAACCCAAATAAAAAAAGATTTATTTGAAAATACACTTTGGGGAAAAATGGAAGTCCTCAATAGATTTCTTTTTGGAAGAAAATCCTAACGTCAAAGGACATAACTTGCAGTGGCTTCTCACTAGTAATTAGAATAACCTTGGTTGGATTTTTTTCATTGTGTGCCTGCCTTCCAGTTAAGTGTGTGCCCAACTGTCCCAAAAATCCACTCAAGGGTTTGTTAATAGCTAGCAAGAAGCCACTGCAAGCTGCACAGTTTGCTTTTCACAGGTATAACTAAGCAACAGGATTTTGGCAAGGTGTGTGTGTGTGTGTGTGTGTGTGTGTGTGTGTATTGTGCCATCAAATCAGAACTGACTTATACCTAAAAGGGCTTCCAAGGTTCGTGTGTTATCCAAGGAGAGGTTTTACCAGTTCCACTTCCCAAGTGAGTTTCTATGACCTACTCCAGAGTAGAGATGGGCACGACTTGAAAAATTTTTTTTCGAGTTGTCGTTAGTCGGGCCGGTTCCGTTTCGGGTCGTTTCCGTTTTTCGCGAAAATTTGCAAAAATTAGTCAGTTCGTTTTTTCATTTTTTCGTTTTCGTTAGTACTGTTTTTTTGGGGGGGTAGCGGGCTCCTGGAGGCACCTTGTGCGGTGGGTGCCTCCTCTGGCCCGCTATAAAGGGAAAGCGGGCTCTTGGAGGACCCGTGGGTGCCTCCTATCCTCACCCACTAGGAAGGGGAAGCAGGCTCCAAGGGACCCCTCAACATGGGGGTCTCCCCTCCTCACCTGCTGCTGCTGCAAAATGGTATGCAATAGCCATATGGATATGCATACCAGTTGCAGACAGTGAGACCAGTGAGTGAACCCAGAGCCATAGGGTGAAGTGATGCCTAAGGCTCTCGCACCGCCATGTCTCACAAAGAAGGGAATCGTACTTGCATGTAGTGCAATGCAAGTAGATCTGGCTTAGGGTTAAGGTGGGTTAGTGCAACGGCTAGGGTTAGGCTAGTGACGGGTAAGGTTACGGTGGGCTAGTGGGTTGCACCTCTGGGTGCCTCTCTGACCCACTAAGAAGACAGTCTGTGACATATGGGTAAGGAGTCAAGGATTTTAGGGTTAGGGTTAGGGGGCTAGGGCAGGTTTTAGGGGGCTTTTTGGCACATCCCAGAAGTCTCCATGGCCAAGTGGCCATGCGATTGGTGGGATGGCTCCAAATATTTGCATGGTTGTCCACTCCCACATGGCTGGCCACTCAGCCAGCCCATCATTGCGCAGGTGTAAATAAAATAAAATAAAATAAAATCAATGGAGGACAGAGGAGGAGAGGAGAGACATTTTGTTGCAAGAAAAAACCCACTGCTACTGTGAAAAATCTGGCAGTTTATAAATTTTTGCGTGTTTCTGTTGTGCTTGTGTGTTTTTGGACCACGATTTCAAAAACAATATTGCGTTCGCCGCCCCATTTTGGATCCCCCGCCCGCACCGCATGGCATGGCGAGTCCGGCTGCCCAGGACGGGGGGGAGGCGGGACCCCCCCTCCAGAAACCACCCCTCCGGTAGGTGCCCTGCGCCCTTAGTCAAGCAGGCATTTTTCCGCCTGCTTTTTTGGCCCGGGAATGGGTGGGGGGAGAGTTTAAAAGTTTTTTCCTATGCCGTCCGTGCCGCTTGCTTGCGCTTTAATTGCGGCGGCTGGCGGCGAGACTGGGCTTTTTGCTGGCTGCGAGCCTGCGGCGAGTCCCACCAGAGCAGCCCAGGACGGGGGATGGGGGGGAGGTCGGGGACCTCCAGCAACAACCCCTCTGGTGAGTGCCCTGAGGCACGGCAGGCATTTTTCCGCCTGCTTTTCGGCCGGGAACCGGGTTTTTTTAACTTTTAAAAACTTTTTTCTGTGCCGCGTGGCATCGCGCGATCGCGCGATGCAAGGAACAAGCACGACAAATCAGACCAAAATTGTTCGTTCGTCGGTTCGAGCTCGAAGTCTGGCAGAGTAATTCCCGTTACCGTTTCCGTAGAGTAACGGAACCGAGTAACGGAAACGGAAACGGAAATACCGCTAAGTCGTGCCCATCTCTAGTGGCAACATCTTGACTTGATCAGCTCATCTATTAATCTTTTTCCTAACTTTTATACTTCATGATCTTTCCATTCTGAATATGATGACATTGATAAAATCTGGTAAATTTTCCTCAAATTGAACTGAAAGACATTTCCCCCATATCTGTATCAGCTGAACTAAACAGGCATAAGTATTCTGACCACTGGAGAGAACCATGTTCCAACTACCAGCCTCAAACTGGGTAAAGATGAGAATCTTGCCATTTGTAAAATGAGACATCAACCCTAATAAAGCACACAGAAACGATGCTTGAGTTCACAATGATCCAAACCCAGACATTTAAGAGATATGCTTTAAAGCACTCTTTTCAGAAAGATAAGTCAACTTCATTTTTTATTCTCTCACATTTGTTTTTAAGAACTCATTTTCACTCCATCTTGTATACGAAGCAATATCTGAATACTGATCATTTTTATCAAAAGCTCAGATGAAGTTATCACTCATTCTTAATGTTATACTACACTTAAATTGGAAACTATTTATAGAAAGAGTAGAAACAAGTCTTCTTTTCCAGTATGTATGTAGAGCCTAAATATATTAATGCTTTTCAGATGGAACAGTGCATGTTTAATAGGGTGTATGCCCCATTGTATTAAATGTGATTTATTTCCTTGTACCTGTAAGTGGTTGTAGAAAAGTGCTGTAAGCACTATTAAATGGAATAACCAAAATCTTTTCATGCAGTCAGTGCCTTTTTAATTAGCTTTAGTTAATTATAGTGGCTTGTGCAGTTGTATGCATTGTTGAAAAGATTTTGGTCAGCAGTAGTAACCTTTATGTAGGCATGAATAAAGCTTCAATGCAGATCTACTTCAGTACACATTACTGCTTCCCAGGGATGGAGTCTTGCAAGTTGAGACTCACTGTCTAGTGCAGGGATGGCGAACTTATGGCACGGATGCCAAAGGTAGCACCTGGAGCCCTTTCTGTGGGCACCCGACATTGCCCCTTCACAGCTATCTGTACTCAGGTTAAATGGATGTATTGGCACTTTGCAAAAAAAAGTAATTGGGTTTTGAATCACAGTTTGGGCACTCGGTCTCTAAAAGGTTCGTCATCACTGGTCTAGTGCAACTTAAGTCGTACCAGAGACTTGAGCCAGACTCGCCTTGGGCTTCCCCTCCCACAATGACGCACACTTGACTTGCAACTCAGAATCAATTTTCTGAGTCATGTGTCAAACCCCACTGCTCTCCCACTGGTGTTGCTGGTGACAACCCCTCCACACCTACCTGTTCTTGCTGCCACTGCATACCATTGTCCTCAGAAGCATGCATAAAGCTTGGCTTTCCTTTCAGAAGCTATGCCTGCTGCTTCTGGGCATGCTGAGACATCTTGAAATACATGTTATAGGTTTTTATGAATGTGCTCCAACATAGTGTGCTTAATGCCATATAATGTTGTCTATGAATGTGTGTTGAATCATTGTAATCCGAAATGTCATAGTCAATTACATTCCTAGCACATTTTAAGGGTTATACTGCATATCAATATAGTCTGAACCTATCATGTCAACCCATGAAAGGATACCGAGTACTTAAAGAGTTCTAGGATGTTAAAATCACATTATATTTGCAAATGTGGGAAAAGTTGGCTAAATTCTATCTGCAGAAAAAATTGACAATATGCAGCCCTTAACTGGCTGAATCTTACCATCCGTGCCCATGCTAATAATATTTTAATTATGCATGGCATGGCATGAAAATATTCTAATTAGCTTCAGCCCTCTAGCATGGTGTGTGTTCTCTTCATGGTCCTTGATACTGAAATAGTTTGATATGTCTACAGGGCAAAGTTACTGGCAATTAGAGATGGGCACGACTTAGCGGTATTTCCGTTTCCGTTTCCGTTACTCGGTTCCGTTACTCTATGGAAACGGTAACGGGAATTACTCCCCCAGACTTCGAGCTCGAACCGACGAACGAACAATTTTGGTCTGATTTGTCATGCTCGTTCCTTGCATCGCGAGATCGCGCGATGCCACACGCGGCACAGAAAAAAAGTTTTTAAAAGTTAAAAAAACCCGGTTCCCGGCCAAAAAGCAGGCGGGAAAATGCCTGCCGTGCCTCAGGGCACCTACCAGAGGGGTTGTTTTTGGAGGTCCCCGGCCTCCCCCCTCATCCCCCGTCCTGGGCTGCTCTGGTGGGACTCGCCGCAGGCTCGCAGCCAGCAAAAAGCCCAGTCTCGCCGCCGGCCACCGCAATTAAAGCGCAAGCAAGCGGCACGGACGGCACAGGAAAAAACTTTTAAACTCTCCCCCCACCCATTCCCGGGCCAAAAAAGCAGGCGGAAAAATGCCTGCTTGACTAAGGGCGCAGGGCACCTACCGGAGGGGTGGTTTCTGGAGGGGGGGTCCCACCTCCCCCCCGTCCTGGGCAGCCAGACTCGCGAGTCGCCATCGCCATGCCATGCGGTGCGGGCGGGGGATCCAAAATGGGGCGGCAAACGCAATATTGTTTTTGAAATCGTGGTCCAAAAACACACAAGCACAACAGAAACACGCGAAAATTTATAAACTGCCAGATTTTTCACAGTAGCAGTGGGTTTTTTCTTGCAACAAAATGTCTCTCCTCTCCTCCTCTGTCCTCCATTGATTTTATTTTATTTTATTTTATTTACACCTGCGCAATGATGGGCTGGCCAAGTGGCCAGCCATGTGGGAGTGGACAAGCATGCAAATTTTTGGAGCCATCCCACCAGTCGCATGGCCACTTGGCCATGGAGACTTCTGGATTGTGCCAAAAAGCCCCCTAAAACTTGCCCTAGCCCTAACCCTAACCCTTGACTCCGTACCCATACGTCACAGACTGTCTTCTTAGTGGGTCAGAGAGGCACCCAGAGGTGCAACCCACTAGCCCACCGTAACCTTACCCGTCACTAGCCTAACCCTAGCTCTTGCACTAAGCCACCTTAAAGCCAGATCTACTTGCTTGCATTGCACTACACGCAGCAAGTACAATTCCCTTCTGTGTGAGACATGGTGGTGCGGGAGCCTTGTGCAGGGCGGGCATGACCCTATCACTCTCACACTGGTCTCACGTCTGCACATTATGTAATGCAATATCCATATGGCTATTGCATAGCATTTTGCAGCAGCAGCAGGTGAGTAGGGGAGACCCCCATGTAGAGGGGTCTCTCTTGGAGCCTGCTTCCCCTTCCTAGTGGCAGGAGGCACCCACGGGTGCCTCCAGGAGCCCGCTCCCCCCCAAAAAAAACCAGTACTAACGACAATGAAAAAATGAAAAAACCAACCGACTAATTTTTGTGAATTTTCGCGAAAACCGGAAACGACCCGAAATGGGACTGGCCCGACTAACGACAACTCGAAAAAAATTTTTTTCAAGTCGTGCCCATCTCTACTGGCAATGTATCATATGTTAGAAGCCCAATGACAGATATGTTTTATGACTAGAGTTTGATACATATCTCTTAAAACTTGCTAGGGTAGATGGGTTACCTATAAAGTTTCTGATAACAGTAAAGTAGAACAGACAATAGCAGATAAGAAATTCTCACATGGCAGCAATAATGGCCTTGTGAAAGAAAAATAAGACTGAAAATATAATAGCACAGTAAAATGTAAGCACAGGTTATACCTGTTCATTAGATTTTAAAAAAGTACACTAGTATAAATGATACAATAAAGAAGGTCTTTGTATCATCATGCCTCAATCATGAAAGTGTTACCTAGAAACCAATTCTTGACAATAATTCATAAGTAGTATATGGACATTTTTTCAAAATCTGCAGCATAGAACCCCATCATATTAATAATGCAACAAAACAACAAAACACTCATGGAATGAGTAAAACTGTTGGAGGATTTTTTTAAAAATTACTTTTAGTTAGCAGAGCATAAAGTACAAAAAAATACAGGGAAAACATGAAGGGAAATAGCCAAAGGCTTCAGCTTCCATCCAGCCTCCTGTTTCTCACCGTGATTGGCCATATGCATATAAAAATCACTCTAAAGGTAACTTAAGTAGAAAAAAAATCTTTACTTACATTTATGGAACTTCAGTTGCAATCAAGGGTAGAGTGCCACCTTTAGCGCCCATGCCATAGTTTTGCCAACACTGCTCTATAAGTTCAGGCAAATAGTTGAACAAGATTAAGTTTGAAAAAGTTTGAAAACTGTGAGGCAGTTTGAAGATAATTTTCACAAAAGAAAAAAAAACAAACAAAAAGATTTAAACACTGATCTGAGGAAACCCTGTAATTGTGGTTGAAGCTATTCCCCAGAAATCAGACAATTTAAATAAGAGGTCATCCCCTCCCCATCCTCATTCAAAACATGGGTACATGTTTTGAATGAGGGTGCATTTTTCCATTGGTTAAGGAAACATTCCACTAGATGTAAATAGCCCTGGGGAGACATATCCTTGTGAAATTGTCCCCCTGTGCAGCCTTGAAGCAGTGAGGATTTCTTAAATTTAATATTATTTTCTTATTAAACATGCAGGTCCTAGAATGTATATGGCCCTCTGCAGTCCAGAAGGGGATATGCATACACTCAGAACTTCTGAAAATTATACATCCCTGCTACTGAGTTGATTAGATTATCTACTAAAGGAGTTCTAGAAAAAATTCCAGTAGAATGGAAGGGTTAATCCAGCGTAAAGGTATCAGGTGAAATGAGTCTTGCAGTCTTTCATTTTCAGTGGGAAGCTAAGGAAGAATCTCTCATGTCACAGTGAAGTTTTTCCATGCGAGAATTTCCCCCCAAGGAATCTTATAGGAAATAGAATGTAGACCTGCAGAGCTGGGAAGGATCCTGTGGATTCTTGAGTTCAGCCAATAGATCAGTGGTTCCCAGCCTCATGTAACCCAGGTATTCTTAGGCTGCAGTTCCCAAAAGTCTTCACTGTCAGCTGTGCTGACTGGGGTCTTTGGGTGTTACAATCAAAAAACACCTGGTTACCCAAAGTTGGGAAACACTTCAGATTTCTTAGAAATCTCATGATGATGCTGGTGATGGTGATTTAGGTATCTGACTGTGGGGAGTTAGATTCTGCACTGTGCCTCCTTAATAAGGATTGGACTCAGTGATCCGTAGGGTCCCTTCCAGATCTGCAGTTCCAACATGATGATGATGGTGGTGGTGGTGGTGGTGGTGGTGGTAGTGGTGGTGGTTTTCTGGAAGATACACTAAGCTGTACAAGATTTGTACAATTCCTGTAAAGAACAGCATCATTTGTTTGCATACCTCACATAAAAAGGACAGAAGTTCAAGGCTGCATGGGATTCTTATTATTACTGAATAAAATGGGATCATTCCTGGACACGATTCATGAGGGAAAGTGTTAAGCTGTGCAGAATTTGGCAGTTTATGAAGAGTTTATGAAAGATTTGGAGACTGGAACAGATAAAAATATTCGGGTCTTATTTTTGTTAGAAGCCATGAGATCACACAAGTGCTAGGAATGGCTCTGGGAGGCGATTTCAACAGCAGGGCACTTGAAAAACTACCAAAAATAAGAAAATATTACTTCATGGTTTGCAGACTTTCTCCTGTGTGAAAATGAGCACACAGTAAGCAACCACAAAAGGTCAAGCTGACTGGTCACCAAAAGGTAGTCAATCCACCTAATTCTTCCATATTTTTCAAAAGCCAAGACTCCCCACCAGGGTTTCCATTGTGTGTGAAGAAATATGTCCTTTTATTGGCCTTGAATCTGTCATTGTTCATCTACACTAGATATTAACAATGAATTCTAGGAAGGGAGAAAAACATCTCATTAATCAAATGTGAGAAATTTCATCTCTTCCATTCTAGGTGGCTGGTGAGGGGGCAGGTGGTACTGAAAATTGGTGCAGTATATTGCCCCTCTGTTCAGTCTTTGAAATCTCCTGTCTTCCACAAAAAGCCAAGGCTCTCATATCTATCTATCTATCTATCTATCTATCTATCTATCTATCTATCTATCTATCTATCTATCTATCTATCTATCTATCTATCTATCTATCTATCTATGGGCCTTTTTACACGACCCCTAAGATCCGCTGGTCCCTTAAATTCGGACCAGAGATCTTGAGGGTTCATTGCTGTTCCTCCCTCCCCACCCGCTCGGCACTTCTTTGTTCTGTCTGCGGGAGGGGGGGAGGGAAAAAAGCCTTAGACAGAGACAAAAGAATAAAAGGCTTACGTCCCGGTGTTGGGGGAAGTTGCTCCGACCTCCATTTACTTCCTGGTTCCTCTTTAAGGTGCGGAGGCAAAAGAAAAACAACAGAAAGAAGTGAGGAGAGCTCAGGCAGTCTTCGCATCAAATATTTTTCACCATAAAAAAGCAGGTACAAGAAAAGTGCAGTTTGGTCGCGCTAAGTGGGCGGGGTTGCACTTAATTGTCTGCAAACTCCGGAGCTGGTGGGTAAACATTTTTATCATCCGGAGCTTGCAGCCATTTGCGGCGGAGCTTAGGGGTCGTGTATAAACGCCCTATCTATCTATCTATCTATCTATCTATCTATCTATCTATCTATCTATCTATCTATCTATCTTTCTATCTATCTATCTATCTATCTATCTATCTATCTATCCATCTATCTATCTATCTATCTATGCAATTCTAATAACCCTTCTTAGGCCTAACCACTGTTCCACCATTTAATGTTGTAGAAGTAGCATTAAAAGAAAGCACAGGTTGGAAAGGAAGAAGACTTCTACCTAGTGCTTCTGAGATAACAAATATCAACACTGGCAAAAGCCACAGTTTCATGAGATTGAGCAAGGGTGCTTTATGGGAAAATGAGATCAAGAGGAACCAGTCAGTTCTATTAAAAAGTCTCATCTGAGTTCTACGAAGGATAATACCTTTATCACATTTCCTTCCCTAGAGCATTGCAAGAATGACTGAGATTATCATCTCAACCGTGTAATGAGAAGGGGTTAAGTCTGTAGTGTTTCCCTTTTCATTATATTTCATTTAAATTTGTGTCATAGGAATGAAAGAATCTGGGGGAAATCCATTGCCCCATTTAGGTCAAGTGGTCCTTGGAGGCAGAAATCAATCAGCTGGGATACTGGCTTTCACATCTTTCTTTGTTTTGCTTTTAATTTCATTTTGTGAAAATAAAGGTAGAGCTTAGTTCAGCTTCATTGGATTTCTTTTTAAATCTGAGCATTTAGTTTCTATGTAGTAAATGATTTCACTCAGAATGTCAGTAAGGAAGAGGTCATGGTGCGCATTCTTAACTATGCCCTTTGAGATCTGGGGTTCAAGTTCAAAACAAAACAAAAAAATATCACTAGCGGACCTGTTCAGACTTATGAACTCTATATGAATCTCTTATCCATTGAGTACATTTAGCCAAAAGAGACCACCTGTCATCTTTTTCAGTTACACACATTTGTATGCCTGACTGTTGCATGACTGGGGACCCAATTTCATTTTTGTTCTGATTAATTTATATATTAGGGCCAGTGCTCTAGGGGTATAAAGTCTGACTGAGCTGATCCACAGTAACCACCAAATTATTCTACTCACTTTCTAAGAGGTTGAGGGTTTTTAAAAGTCATCTCAGTAAAAGAAGGGAATGTGGATGTGAATATTTTGTTGAGCAAATTAACCATATGTTTTAAAACAAATCACACAAATTTCAACAGAACAAGAATGGCAGCTAGGTGACAGTTTAACTATTAGAAACAAATGAAGATTCTTTCCATCCCTTTTCATGTGACACATCTTAGTTTTTCTCAATAGTGAGGAAAATTCATATTGTTGATATGAAATAAATAAGCCCAGTGTATAATGGGGTAGCAATATCATTGCAGCTAATATTTTTGTTATAGAATTGAGTGCATGTGTTAATACTTATATGTATTACATCAGAGGAACTAATAAATCAGGGTAGTCAAGGAGACTTTGTTGGAGAGTTGTGAATTTTCACTGAAATACCTTCAGCTGTATAACAGAAGTGCAGGGATTCACAAATAAT
Source organism: Phrynocephalus guinanensis (assembly GCA_037367245.1). Classification (NCBI taxonomy): domain Eukaryota; kingdom Metazoa; phylum Chordata; class Lepidosauria; order Squamata; family Agamidae; genus Phrynocephalus; species Phrynocephalus guinanensis. The sequence continues at coordinate 54,080,461 of CM074741.1, read as the reverse complement.
AACTCTAAATCCCCTAATTTAGTCCACCCATTTTTATCATCAACTGGCACTCACTCACTCTGAGACATTGAAAGTAGAAAGAGTAAAATATTTCATTACTTACAATTTACCAAATCAAACAACAAACTGTCAACACAACTGCTTTCAGCAACATATGCCAACAGGCTCTAAAGAAGGAAAAAACACTGAGCAGAAAGACAGGTCTGCCTTTGAATTCAGAGAGCCATGGAAGGAGTGGTTGGTTATTGATGGACTGACGGTTACCTAGGCCAAAGAGATCCTTCCTAGCCACACCTACTCTAGGCAGCCTGTGAAGTTGTAAAAGCTCTAACAGGCTTTCCCCAAAGAACACACATCACTAAGGGCATTTCCCAGCTGTTAAAAGTTGGTCTATTTCTCTCCATAACTTTGTCCCAGTATGAAAATATTTCCCAAAATGGATATTTTTGGGTTTTGCTGCTATGCATTCTCAACTCTCAGGGGTGAGAGAAAATTCTGGCACAGCAAGGTATCCTAAAATGTGTCCCAAATGATGATTTAGTACATACTTCCAAGGACACAATGGAAATGACACAAATTGATTTTTTAGATGAAGTTAATTTAGCTGCTCAATAATCTAATCAGTTTGATTCTCTTATTTAGAAACAAGGTCCTTAAGGAAAAGTAGCATTAATATGCTAGCCATGTGACACACAATAAAGCTGCAATAAAAGTTAGATATTATTTTAGGAAGAAGTGAATGCCCTTCCAATAGCTTTTAAAGGAAGATATTATCACCCTGGCAATTTCATTATGTAATAAATTTGAAGGTACATTTTGTATGACTTTGACAAAACATGAAATAATATTTTTAGAGCAACAAACAGGAACAGAAGAAACAGTACCTCTGGGATTCTAGGCAGAATTCGTCCTAAAGGAGATGTTCCTTAATTTACATTTTAAGTGCTTATCAAGGTAATAGGCAATGATGAAGTCAGTAGAGTGACTATGTAATAATTTTCCTTTCTTTTGAACCAATAGGAAGTGTATGTGAGGGGGTCCCTCAAGGTCAGAAAATTTAAAAAGAATCTAATCACTTTCTATTTTTATAGAAGGGAAAATATATGCAGTATAGAAAATAAGGTGGAGGAAAGTGACTGCCCTGATTCCTTTGCATTCTTATTCTCTGACAGTTTGCAACACATCAGGGACATTTTTCCAGTTTATATGAAAGTTGCTCTATTATTGCATTAAGCCTGCACCCATGCATTAATTCATGATGGGAATGGGGGTGTACACAAAAGAACCAAACCCAGGTCTTTGTCCCTCCCTTAGACTTAATCCCCTTACAACAATTATGAGCTTGGCTTTTAATAGGGCTCCCAGGGCTGATGCCTGAACAATGCCGTACAGATCATCACTGACCTCATCTTATATCCTTGTCGAGAGATGCCAGTCTGTGGCTGTGCCACCACTTTTGTTGTTTCTGGATGACCATGAAGATCAGGGGAGTATCTGAGGGGGGAAGAAGTGCACATCTGCCCTGGGTACAGAAATCTGGGGGTGCCTGGAGGGGGAGGGGGAGGAGGAAGCCCTGTGCCCTCCTGCCACCACGCAACAGGCGAGCGGCAAAGCAAGCAGTCAGGCAGGCGGTGAGCGCAGTGGCTGTGGCGCCCTCCTCCTCCTCCTCCTCCAACTCTTCATCGCTGCTGTGGGGGAGGTAAGGTGTGTGCATGCTAATACATGTGTGCGCGCACACACACACACACACACACACACACACACACACACATGCCCACCCATGCACACGTGCACCCTGCGCCTGCCCCACACCCACAGGACTGCCTGCCCTTGCTGGGTGGATGCAATGAGATTGGGGAGGGCCAGACAGGCACAAAAACAACATTGTCCCCAGGCGCCCCTAAACTTTGCTACGCTGCTGATGAAGAACAATCCCAATGAATGGGGAAATTCAAATACCCATACTTGAGGTGTAGTTTATCCTTCAGTGTTAATTCTGGCATAATTATTTACCCATCTCCAAAATAGAGAGAACACAAGAAAAAGAGAAGTGTGTTGCAGATATTATGGGCTTAGACAAGGGCACTGCCCTGAACAAAGAAGAAATCAAAGGTGTGGGAAAGTGGGAAAACAGACACCAACATCCTAAAGTTAAGTTCTGATATAACCACAGGAAGACACACATATGGGTTTATTGGACCAAATCCTCAGATGAATAACTAAATTGTTTCAAAGAATGGGGGGGGGGAGACATAGCTCCAGATATATTTTAGGATATAATGATGGAAAGTAAAAAGCAAAAGCAAAGTGTTTTGCTTATATACCGCCCCATACCACTACAAGTAGTCTCTGGGCGGATTACAATTTTAATTACAGTGTGCAGGCTACACATTGCCCCCCCCCAGCAAGCTGGGTACTCATTTTACCGACCTCGGAAGGATGGAAGGCTGAGTGAACCTTGAGCCTGCTACCGGGGATTGAACCCAGGTCGTGAGCACAGTTTTACCTGCAGTACAGGCATTTAACCACTGCGCCACGAGTCCCTCACTTTACTTTGCAGTGTTTAAAAATGCAGAGTGGCTGCTACAGATCGGTGTCTTTCTTAAGAGCCACATGGCGCACTGGTTAAACAGCTGTACTACAGCTGTAACTGTGCTCACAACCTGGGGTTCAATCCTGGGTAGCCAGCTCATGGCTGAGAGTCTTCTATCCTTCCAAGGTTGGTAAAATGAGTACCCAGATCGCGTGGAGGGAGGGCAATGTGTAGCCTGCATAAATAAATTGTAAACCACACGGATAGTGCTTTTAGTGCTGTGGGGAGTAGACATGGGCACGAGTTGGCAAAATTCTCGTTTCCGTTTCCATTCTTCATTTCTGTTACGCAACGGAAATGGTAATGACAATTAAGCCATCAGAACTCGAACTCGAACCGAAAAAAGAAAAATTGGGTCTGATTTGTCGTTGTTGTTCCTGGCATCGTGCAGCGATGGCGCGATGCCAAGCACAAGCGGCACAGAAAAAAGTTTTAAAAGGAAAAAACCCCGATTCCCGGCCAAAAAATCAGGTGAAAATATGCCTGCCTGAGGGCACCTACCAGAGGGATGGTCTCTGGGGGGGGGGGTCCCCACTCCAGCCTTCCCCCCCTCCCCGTCCTGGGCTGCTGGTACCAGGCTGGGAGGGGGCATCCTCGGCGGCGTCTCCATTTGCTATGCGGTGCGGGGGGATCCAAAATGGCGACTGCAATATTTTTTTTAAATCGTGGTCCAAAAACCCACCAAAGCACCACAGAAACATGTGAAAATTAGCTATTTTATATGCCTGATTTTTATAGTAGCAGCAGTGGGTTTTTCTTGCAACAAAATGTCTCCATTGATTTTATTTTATTTTTATTTTTATTTTTATTTTTTTACATGTGCGCAATGATGGGCTGGCCATGGGATGGGACCATGCAAATTTTTGGACCCATTCTACCAATTGCATGGCCAGGTTTTGACTGACACTTCTGGATGTGCCAGAGGGTATAAAAAGGCAAGGCACTCCGAGAACACTCGCAGTCCGGGTTTGGATGTGGGTGGTGAGGGCTGTAACTGGCTGCTGTGCTAGACTAGTTTCGATTTCGCTGAGTCTTTAGATTTCAGTTAGGCAGGCAGGGAGGGAATAATTGATTCAATTGAATTTTTAGGAAATATTTCATTCCCTGTCTGCTGTGGGGAATAGCAACACAGTTTATTTCTTTATGCTCCTGCAGTTTATCAGGATTTTTTTTCTGATATTGGTTTAGGTTTAACTGGGGGGGGGGGGAGGTGTGGATTTATTTTAAAAATATATATTGAATATACCCTCCCCCTGCCGCTGTCACCGCCCGCCCATGCCCCACCACCACCGCTGCCCGCCCGCACCTCCCCGCCCCCGCACTCCGCCCGCCGCCTAGGGCGCAAAAACACCTAGCACGCCGGCCCTAATTGCGTGGGGACGCCAATGGGACGTCCGGGACTGGGACGTCAAATCGCGCTAAATCGCGGTGGAAACGACAAACGACACGATGAAATGACAATTTTTTAAAAAAAATTCGCGACAAACGGAAACGACCCAAAATGGACCCGTCCCGAAAAACAACAACTCGAAAAAAAATTTCTTGGTCGTGCCCATCTCTAGTGGGGAGGTATATAAACACAACAATTTTTGCTTTTTTGCTTTAGGTAGAATGGTGGCTTCTATCAGCCATAGTGCTGGGAGGAGTCTCTTTGTCTACCCGACCAGTTGGCGTCATGTATGTGCAGCATATGGGGCTGCTTGCAGGGGAATGTCCAGCAGACTTCTTTGTCTTTATTGTATGGTTCAGGTGTCAGTCCACTACTTCAGCACCGGTGCAGTCACTCTGATGCTGTATAGTATTTTTAATTTCCTATTCCTTGCACAGTGCATGTTATTAATCCTTCCATTTTTTTAAAATCCCAAGGATGTCATCTTGATAATGAAGAAATGATGTAAGGTGCTTCTCCACCCTGTGGGCAATGGTGGTTATTTGCTTCATCCATGGCTATTTGCTCCATGGTTGAATAATCCTCATTCAGTCTGTGTTTACACAGTTATTCACAGATATTCGCTAGTGCGAATATAAATGGAATGCCCATTGTTTTTCAGGGTACAAATCACAATAAACTAAAAAGGAAAAGAGAACGTTCATCTTTTCCATATCACGTTTTTTAATTTATCCTCCAGATTATTTAGAGCATTTCTGAAAAATGCAGTTCTTTACTCCTTTCCCCTGCTGAATGCATTTGATAATGCTTTCCTTTCTTGTGGGAGTGTGGCAAAGATAAATTGTCTAAAATAGACAGATAGGAGCATTAGCTGAACATAAATAGATTTTTCTAGAAATCTTATGCAAATTGCTTTCTTGGCTGGATAGCTAGTTCGGTGTCATCCTTAAGCAGCAAGAACGAGGCAGTTATTGATCATTGTAGCTTAGAGCATCAGACTGTCCAAAGCCATATTTCATGGCATCCGCCTTAATTGTGCAATATGTCAAATATGATTTAGGAACAGGCCAAATTCACAGAAGATGGCATTCTGCCGAACCTGGGGATAACCATACTTACAACTGTCAGTAAATCAAGACTACTGGAGACTATGAAAATTCGAATAGAAAATAAGTTTTCAATGTTTTAATGACATCACTGTGTCACAGATTCCTTACTTCCAGAAACTCAGGACAATTTATCTGCCACTTTAATTTAACAGGAGAACTTAGCATTTGAAAAAAACAGATGTATCAGAAGTCATCTAAATATTTTTGACATATTGGAAGTGTAAGACACAACATGTGGAATGGGAGCTTGATGGCAGGCTTTGCTGTTTTCTTCTGCTTCCTAGTTTAAGGATGTTCTGTGGTTTCTTCCTTTCCTTGGGCATTGGGAGCAGGAAACAGATTTTTACTTTTTTCAAGGGTGACTCATAGCTGTAGCAAAGTGATGCCTCCTCCCAACATCTGAGTCCGAGAAACCTCTCTGCATCCCAGTCCATGAGCTGTACCTGACTTCTGCTCTACCAAGGACATCTCCTGCTGCTGTATTATTTATTTACTGAGCGTGTTTTCATTCCATCTTTCTCCTTAAAAGGACCCAAGGTGGCTTACCATATTACTGCTGAGGTAGAGGAGAACAGTATCACTTTCCCAATTTTACCTTATTTCTCTAACTTCATAAAATGTTTCAGTGAAGATACAAATCAGGAAGTGCTTGGAAGACTGCACACCTCTTTGATTATGAGTTTGGTGTGCCTATACAGTTGTCCACCGCTATATTGCAGTTCATACACTGCAATCCTGGTATATCATGGGCCTACAGTATATGATGGCAAAGGCTACAGTGGCAAGTTATTTGGGCCTGTTTGAGGCCTCCTGCATGTTCCCCAGGCCTGGCGCTGCCCCAAGCAGCCCTCTGACGGGCTTCCCGGGCCTCTTGGAGGCCCCAGAAATGGTTTCTGGTGAACTGGAAGTTGCTTCTGAAAAACTGGAAGTGAAACTACTTCTAGGGCCTCCAACAGGCCAGGGAAACCCATCAGAGGCCTGCTTGGGGCAGTTCCAGGTCTGGGGTAAGTGCAGGAGGCTTCAAACAGGCCCCCAGTCCCATCCCGACCCAGCATCCACATAATGTGGATTTCCCTTTAGCGCAGGTCAGGTCCCCAGCGGTTCTCCAGGGAACCACTACTATTGTCTAGCAAAAACTAGCATTTCTGCATGGTTTGGGAATTTGCTGCCATTTGCCCTTGTTTGTAGCATTGAGAAATACCAAGACCAAACATTTAAAGCAGGAAAGACAGAATTATGATCCTGGGTCCCACGTGCCCCCCAGGATGTTTCTGTGGCTTCTGGGTGACCCATCAGCCTCTCTCTTGACTCTTTGCTGACAAAATGGTTTTCCCCAGGAAGAGGGGAGAAAGATGAATTGCCAGGAGTCTCCAGGAGCAACAATTCCTTTTAAAAAAAGCTTCCCCCTCCACATCTCATGTTTAATCTGTACATGCAGGAAATAGTTTTTTTGAACTTCAAGTGAAATTTTGTCTACTTGCAAAAAAAGGGACTCCACATACCTAAAGCATTTTTCACAGCCTGATTCAAAGCAAGAGGTGTTCACACATCTTAACTAGAGATGACCATGTAGTGATTTGGCCCACTTCATTAAAATTTGAATCCCTGTCCTGCCTCTTTGACTGAGTGGATGGCTGCTGGAGGAGATGGAGAAGGAAAGTTTGTGCTCCTGCCTAGACTAGCCAGCTAGTCCAGGAGGAGGACCCAGGCAGCATGCGTCAGATGGTGAGTGGGGCAGTAGGCCAAAGGGTGCAGGAGATAGTACATATTTTGACAATGTGGGCCGAATCATTTTGTGCCCATTTTAAAATGTTAGGATTAGAAATGCAAACAGTACTGCACTGATTTTCCATTCATTCAGATCTGTACTTCCAGATCTTTACTTCCAATCAACTCGATAGTTTGTTCTTTGTGTGGTTTTCTATTTTCTTGTATCATTTGACATTATTCATTAGAGATGGGCACGAATAAAAAAAATGGCGTTTCGTTTGTCGTTTGTCGTTTAGGGGGTCCGTTTTGGTTCATTTCTGTTTTTCGCTAATTTCTGCAAAAAATTCATTTTTGTTTTTGTTCATTTCATTACCATTTTTGTTACCATTTATTTCATTTTTGTGAGTTTTTTTTAGCATTTAAAGCAGTTCAATGTATTGCCATAACGAAAACGAAATGGACAACAAAATTTCTGGTGTTTCTGTTCATTTCATTTCATTTTAGAGACAAAATTGTTTGTTGTTTCATTGCATAACGAAACGAAAAAATGAAAACGGAAACAAAAAATTGTTCGTTTCGTGCCCATCTCTATTTTCATCTCAACCCTTGGTAGAAATCAAATCATAGACTTTGCCTCCTCACATTTCCTCCTTGGGCCCCATGATAACTTTTGCCTCCCCTTATTTATTTCTTTTTTAATAATCAAGCAGGCATTAATGACCTATTCTGCATACAATTGTAATGGTGTTAGAAAACATTTCATTAGAGTGCAAATCATTTCAGACATCCTAATGTGAGCTAGTGACCTCCAGGATTGACTATATAGCAACACCCTCTATGTGGGGTTGCCCTTGACTCTGATTCAGAGATTGCAGTGGGTACAGAATGTAGCGGCCAGGATAGTAGTTGGTGGAAGCAGATATGTTCGCATCACTCCCATCCTGGCTTGCTTGCATTGGTTGCCCATTGCCTCCTGAATCGGGTTCAAGGTCCTGGTTTTGGTTCAAAACCGTCCATGGCTTGGGACTTGAGTATCTGGTGGAGTGCATCTCACATAGGTCAGCTGTTGTCTGACCCACTAGGGCAGTGGTGGTGAACCTTTGGCACTCCAGATGTTTTGGACCACAACTCCCAGAATTCCAAGCCTAGATTGCCAATGACAAAGGACTCTGGGAGTTGTGGTTCAAAACAGCTGGAGTGCCGAAGGTTCACCACCACTGCACTAGGGCATCTCAAGCCCTTGCCTTTAGGGCCACCACCCCCAGAGAGGCCCGTATGGTGCATGTGCGCAATTAGGCTTTCTTGGTGGTTAGCCATACTTTCTGGAATACCATCCCGGGTGAGCTTTGCCTTATGCCCACCTTGCCTGCCTTCCGAAGAGCTTTAAAAACCTGGCTCTTTAGGGAGGTGTTTGGGGAAACCTGAGGTTTGTTTTTGTGTTTTAGTGTTTGGTCTGCTGATCTACCTCTACTAACATCAGATCTTGCCTGGTCTTTTATTTTTTATTTTTGTTGTTATGTTACTCTGTAAACAGCCTAGAGGTCCCTTTGGGAAACAAGGCGGTATATACATTTTGAAAATAAATAAATAAATAAATAATCCCATTTGGAAAATGTAAATGGCATAATTGTTGTTCTGGCCCTAAAAGGAGGGGAGATACTAAGAACTCTGTATGAATTAAGAGCAAGACTTAATTATAGTTTACTTTTTGAGAAAGCAGGAAAGGGTTATAATTAGAGATGGGCACGACTCAGTGAAATTTTCATTTTTGTTTTCGTTTTTTGTTTCATTTCATAACAAAAATGAAAACGAAAATTTTTCAAATACCAAAACGGAAACAGAAACGAAATGACCAATTTTGCCGTGTTTTTCGTTTTCGTTGCGGCAAATCCATTGAACTGAAAAGAATTCTAACGAAACAGCAATTTTTCATTTTCGTTTTTTCGTTTCATTACGAACCAAAAACGAAACAAAACATTTTTCAAAAACAAAACAAAAAATGAAAATGAACCGAAACGGATCCCCAAACGACCAAACAAAAAACAAAACACAATTTTTTTGAGTTGTGCCCATCTCTAGTTATAATCTAAGTTGTATCCATGACATCTTGGTATATGGCGAGGGAGTTTATCTGACATGCTTACCAGCATGCATTTTTAACAAGTTGCCAATTATTTATGCAAAGAGTTTCCTATAGGTAGAATTGGAAAGCCTCATTTTGACACTGTTTAATTAAAAGAAATTACTACAAAAGTTTTGTCAGACAATTTATTTCCTTATTGTAATAGTCTGCCTGATTGGTGTATTAGGAGTTTCAAAAACCATTACAGGAAGAAATAGCTTGCATGTTTTTTGTTGCCTGTCTTTTCTTTTGTTCAAAATAACATGTCATTACGTGTGGAAAATGGAGAAAGAAACTGTTGTAGGTGAACCTTGTTTTTTTTAATTTTCAAAGAATGCCTTTGCTTTTTGTTTTATTCAGTTATTTTTCTAGATGAAGCACAGTAGCTAAATATAATTAGCTGAACTGAAATTTTAGTGTTTACTTTACAGAAAACAAGATAGCTGTAAAAAAAAAGTGCCCTTGAAAATGAAATGAAGCAAATTGGAAATTTTCATTTCATTCTGTTTTGTTTTTTTATGTTTATTATTTACTTGGTTTTTTATTATTTACTTTGACAAGCACCAATCTCAGCACTTGTCAAAATAAATGATATAAATAAATGCCAATCAGCTGGTGCGTGGGGCCACATGGCAGGTGCTTGGCGGGAAAAATACAAATACAAAAACACTGCCAACCAGCTTCTCCGCACGCCAGCTGGTCGGCGGGAGGAAAAAACCCGCCGACAGGCCTCCCTGTGCACCAGCTGGTAAGCGGGAGAAAACAAACAAACAAGCAAACAAAACAACCAGCCTCCCTGCGCATCAGCTGGTTGGTTGGAGAGACAACATAATGTACAAATCCATATGTATCAGCCTGGAATTTTCTCTGCCATCAATCCTGTTCAACCCCCACCTGTGAAAATAGCACTACTTACTTTGTTTTTCTATCACGTTCCTATCCATTTCCCTTTCTTTCAAAATGCTTGGAGCCATGGAGTTAGAGTATTTGGGAGACTAAAGTTGAAGGGAAGGGGAAAAAGAGGATCCAGCACAGAGCAAGGAAGAAATTGCTAAGGAGAACTTATTTGCAGCCTATTAAGGCAGCTCCATTTTAGCCATGGCTACTGCAGATCTAGTCCTCTACAGAAGATCTACCTCAACAACATGGAAACAAGGCTGATTGCTATCTTCCTCGTTATTTCTCTACTGTCTTGTCTACTGTTAATAAACCAAATTCACACAGGGTAACCCAACTTTGTAGTTGTGACTTCACAGCAGATCTATGTGCATTTTCTCCACTTTGTAGTTGCACCCTCACAAATTTGACAAATTACTTTTGAGTATTATTAATTTCTTGAATTTTCAAAAATAAATTTTGTGTTTTATTTTTGGCAATCACATTTCCCTCTTTTTGTTTTTTAGGCAAAAGGTCTGAAAAAGATGTCTATGTGGTGGACAATAGTTTCTTTCCTTGGATTCCTTTTACTGAATGTGGAAGGTTGGCCAGCAAAAGAAGGATATGACTTCAAACCTTACCAGCCTTTCATACGATTACGGCACAAGGTACAGTTAATCTGTCCACGTTGTTTGTCTTTCTGTTATAGAGTTTACTGCCAGGAATCATAAGGATGACTTTTATTAAGGCATGATTTTAGACAATACATTTTAATAGGGTTGTTTTTAAGAACTTTGACTTGATCACTTGGTTTACAAAGTGGGAACCTTAGAAATTATAAACGTTCTCTGCAATCCTGTTGGCATAGCTGAACTGCATAAGGATGATGATGTCAAAACTCATGGCAGTTATTTTGAAAACTTCCAGTCTCTCCCTGTCCCCTAAGGCCCTAAGACTCCCTTGGAATCCCCTTCATCATATACAGTATAAGCTGTCAAGGCCATGGGACTAAGGGAATTAATTTATGAAAATCATTGGTAGCAGCAATTCTTGGAAATCAAAGACACCCCCCCCCCCAATCTCATGACCACAGTTGGTCCCCCAGAATGAAAGTGGTTCAACGGGAGTCTTGGGACCTTTTGGTAAGAAGAATCAGAAATGTATTAATTCTGAAAAATCAGAAATTGCTCCCTTATGGGTCTTCATCTTGCAGGACTTTTGGGGGGACAAACCCAGAAGAGGAAATAACAGAATCCTGCTAGTTACCACTTTCAGTCCACAACTGAGGCAACTCACACATATTATATTATCTCCAACTGATTCCTGACAAGAGTACTTTACTCTTCCAAGCCCTGTATTTGCTTAGAGACCCCCCCCCCGAAACAACTGCTGACACACAATGGACTATACAATACTGACACAGAGATGAAGAGTAAATACTACTACAAACCCCAATGCCAATTCTGCCCCCACATTTATTCTGGCAACAAAATTACAGGACATAATAATGTCACACAATATCAAAGGTACTTTTACCTGTTCCTTTTCCAATGTTACCAATACCATCTTTTGCTAACGAGGCCCCTGTGTACTGTACATAGGAGAAACAAGGCAATCTCTGTCCAAAAGAATTAAGGGGAAAAAAATCAGACATCAGGAATGGTGATAGACATAACGTTTTGAATGGTTTTAATTTACCTAGACATTCTGCAAAAGAGTTATAAGTTGTTATTCAAGATAAGAAAAATTATGGGACAAGTGGACTTGTATACAAAAACTCACCTCAAAGTATTTTAGTTAATCTTTAAGGTTCCAAATGCCTTTTTTGTAGTTTTTCTTTTGTTCTTAGCTTGATATGCTAGCACAGATTAACACGGCTAGCATTTCTAAAACTACATGTTTTGAATGAAGATAAAATTTGGGATTTGATTTCTTTGTGTGGGGATATATTTCCAACCATTTTTTTCCTTTTTGCTAATGGGTTGGTTTTTTTCCTCTGTGGGGAATAAAGGAAACTTGAAGTTAGTCATAATGCAGTGCAGCATGCAAGGTGACTGACACAAAGAATGAACAATTTGAACTGCAATGCAGAGTTTTCAATGAAGAGGAAAATTGTATATTTAGTTGTTGTAGACTAAGCTCAAGTCCTCTTTGTTTCTGTCCCTGCGATCTTGCTTTGTCAGTGAGAGTAGAAGACATAGATAGGCTTACATTCCAATTTTGGAAAAATTCTGAAATGTATGAAAAAGTGTTCATTTTTTCATTTGTTTATCTCTCTCTCTCTCTCTCTCTCTCTCTCTCTCTCTCTCTCTCTCTCTCTCTCTCTCTCTATATATATATATATATATATATATATATATATATATATATATATATATATATATATATATATATATATATATATATATATATATATATATATATATATATATATATATATATATATATATATATATATATATATATCTCAACTCTCACCAACAGGAAAAATAAACACTAAAACCTGTTACAAGGCAAAAGCAAATTTGTTATATAAAGTTTAAAGGCATTTATCACATGGCCATTTTGTTGCTCCACTGTCTACATGTGTTTTCCTTTTAGTGACATGAAAACCCGCTTACTGTTAACTAATAGGATAAGACTAGCTAGGAACATTAGTATCTTAGATTGCTTAGGACAGAGGGTAGAACTTGGTGCATCTTAAATGTCTTGGATTTCATTTTTAGTGATAATTGAACATGGACCAGGTAAACTGGGGTTGCTAAGAAATTGCACTGTGTTCTGATATTTCTAGAGAACATCAGCTTTCTACTTCCACAGTTGGGATATATTAATTGTACTCGATTCCGCTATACTTTATTTGATTCAACCTTGTAGAGCTGTCATAGGAAAGTTTTTCCTACTTATAACAAAAAAGGCTATTTTTTAAAAAGGAGGGAACATATATCCTCATTATTTCTTCCCCCTGTGAATTAGGAGTGTCACTGTACATGAGACAATCTGTCTTGTTTGTACCTGTTGCATCTGCCCATCCACTCCTCTGTTTTTAGCTATCTCCTTCCTCCTGGCATAGTGGTCCAGTAGCTCGGTCAACACTAGCTGGGGACTTCTCTCCATGTTTGCTGGGAAAGGGCCCAGCTGCAAGCCCATGGGGCTAACCATTGCTCACATTACACTGGCTTCTAGATGTGGAAAGTTTCATTGTGGTTCTATATATATATATATACAGGAGTAGTTTCTGCTTAGGTTGTTGCGTAACACTGAGAAATTAAATTTGTCAAAATGGCAGATTCAAATCCTCCCCAAGAAATTCTGAATTCTGTTTCTCTGTTTGTTACTAAAAATAATTTACAAACCACAGTGAACACTTAGAATTCAGTGGGGGTGAACCTTCAGCACCCCAGATGTTTTGGACCACAACTCCAGAATTCTGAGCCTAGATTGCAAATGAAAAAAGACTGTGGGAGTTGTGGCCCAAAACACACTTGCAGTGTCGAAGGTTTGCTACCACTGGCTAAGGTACCCTCCTATTCCATTTCAGCTGACTTGTGGGCAGTGGTTTGTGTATTAGGTAGGAGGCTGATACTAGAGATAGGCACAAAATGAAAAACAACATGCTGTTTTGTTGCTTTATAAGGTTATGAAACATTTTGAAATGAAACAAAACAACAGAGAGCGTTTCATTAAAAAAAGAAATGAAACACCATTTTTTTGTTTTGGAAATGAAACTATTTGTCCAAGAGAGGCCTCTTTCTTGACCCAGCTGTCTTGAGAACAGGAGGTTTATTTTAAAACTGATTGTTTTCCTCCCTCCCTCCCCTGCACCTCAGCTGTTGATAGTTAGCTTGCTTATCTCTGATCTTGATCTGCACTGCTGCTAGCCAGGAGCAGAGCAATGCTGCCTGTCTCTGGGCTATGGACATGGCAATTTTAGGACCACGAGACTGACTGTGTCTGCAAGTTGATTTAAATTGTTTTCCTTTCCTGATTAGGTAGGAGGTTATTTTTGATGTTTTCCTTCCTTCCTTCCTTCCTTCCCTGTGCTGATCAGCTGTTGAGCTTATTTCTCCGATCTTGATCTGAGATGCAGCTAGCCATTAGGTTTCCTGCTTGCTTGCAGAAGGTTCTTTGTTTGAAAGCAAATTAATTAATTTATTTATTTAGTTATTTATTTGTTAGATTTTTATACCACACCATCTAGCAACAAGGCCACTCTGGATTGGAAGGTTTAAGGAGGGTCTTTGATTTTAAGCCATTTAAACTTGAGCAATGGGCTCCCTATTAAATAATAAAAAAGGAAAGCTCCCCATTATTTATAGCCTTGCAAATCATTTTATTTCATTTCATTTTGTGATGAAAATTCTTTATAAAAATTCATTATTAATGAAACTAAATGAAATGAAGACTGAAACGAAACAAAAAGAAACAAAACACTATATTTCCATTTCGTGCCCATCTCTAGCTGACACAAAAACATTACAACCTTGAAGAATATATTGGAAACTGAAGCTAGTACAAAATCTAGCATTTATACTATATATGCTGGTGTCACATCAAGTACATTGGCTCCAAGTTTTGTTTCTGGGGCAGTTCAATATTTTGACTCTTCCCCGTAAAGTCCTACAAGGGTTGGAATATTTCCTCAGAAATACCAGAATATTTGTCCTCTCTTTGGCCAAGTGCTGGCTCAAAAGGAAAAAGTAGAGATAAAACGTTGTAATGGTCAAAACTGAATAAGATTGAGTGGAGCAGGGAGTCCCACCACGAAGTGTGGCTGTGCTTGGTGCTTTATAGCTCCATCCCCATTTCAAAATGCATCTTTCATATAATTACAAGAAGCGGATTCTTATCACCTGCTTCTCTACAGCTACAAATACATCCCACACTTTAACTCAGTTATTTAATTTTATCTACAATTATAGGTGGCATATGTTTGTATGACCCAGGGAAATGTGTGTCCTAATTTCTTACCTATAAATATGCTATATATGAATTTACTTTCAGGCAGCACAATGGGATATTTTAGTCTCCTCTAGTCACTTTTATTTGCAGAATCTGCACAGACCTAGACCTATAGTGCATGCCTTCTATAGAATTATGTTATTTCATGATCTGCAAATATTGTAACCAAGCTTCATTCACTATGCATTTATTATTTATTTAAAATATTTTTATCCAAACTTTATTCTTAGACAGGACTCACTAGTCATGTACGTTCTTGTGGTCACTGTTCCCAGACAAAAAATGAGAAAATTTCTAAAACCAAAATCTGTTGCACAAGGATGAAAAATGCATGCAGGAGATCAGCACACAAAAGTAGTCTAAATTATCCCTCATGGATAGAATGATGGCCTGATTCACATCAGTCAAGTGAATTCAAATATTTATAGAACAATTTTATATATACTTACTTGAAAGTAATATATGATGCCTGATCACACTTGATGGCCAATGTTCTCTTGCCAAAATGGAAAGTAAAAGTGTGCGTCCCTCTCTTCCTGGCATCTTTCTGCTCTCAAATTGGCTGCTAGATTGATCACACAATTGGTTGCTTAATGGGAAACCTACTAGTGGACTGCATGGTTCTGCTCCTTATTTCAGTAATGGGATACTCGCCAATGGATCTTACTCAGAGTTCTGAAAAGTTACTTTATGGTGGTTCCAAGAATCTTTCAACCAGCAGGCACGATAGACACAAACAGAGTAAGACTGTAATCCCATGCATATATATTGGCACAGAAGTCCATTTTAGCAAAGTGGATAAATGTGCTTAGGACTCAGCTGCCAAAAAAAAAAGATAATAATAAAGATTTTTTAAAAATCAATAACAGAGTATAGAGTGACAGTGCAGTTAAGTCTGGGGTCGACAGAAGTGTATATTGACAAACCGACATGCCTCCTGGTACATCTCTCTTTAAATTAATTATAAGATGTCCAATTTATCTCTCACTGTGTACAACGTCACTTTCATTCCAATTAGGAGTATGCAGTGTTGTAGATGATAAGGAATTTGTACTGCACATAATTCTGAGACAACAGCATCCCCTGCGAAAGTGCCCCAAAGCCAACTGAAATGCCAGTATTGAACACTATTTATTAGAGAGTGAGAACTATGTTGATGTCTTTGTGAAGCTTTGTGTAGCGATTTAGGTTTAATTCCATTTAAAATCGTGTTCATTTCTTTTAAATCATTTCTGAAATAAGCAATTAAAAAAATTTGTTCTCTACAGTAGAGGAACAAACAATTTCTTAGAGAAAGAAGGCTTTTAACATCAAAATAAAAATAAAAATCAGTCTTTAACATTAAAAAAAATCCTGGGATAATATGAATTATTACATTTTTTTTGCTATCACCAATATTTTGTTGTATCATA
Source organism: Phrynocephalus guinanensis (assembly GCA_037367245.1). Lineage (NCBI taxonomy): Eukaryota > Metazoa > Chordata > Lepidosauria > Squamata > Agamidae > Phrynocephalus > Phrynocephalus guinanensis. Next base: position 54,064,287 of record CM074741.1, on the reverse strand, counting down.
GATAATAAAAAAAATCTGGTTTTAACTCAAGATTAATTAACATAGTTTGTAAAATAATTTTTTGTACCATACACCAGTACTTTTTAGCCCTCTTGCACACCCACCACATATGGAAAAAAGATCCCCATCCTTTGTTACATTTCCAACAAACATTGGATAATTTATACATTTTAGCCAGCTTATCAGGTGTTCAATACCACCTATAAAACATTTTATAGAGATTCTCTTTAAATGCTATTGACTTAGTGATCTTTATATTAACCTTCCATAGTTTTTCCCATTCCTCTAACTGAATTTCTGACTTTCGATCCTGTGCCCAGCTTATCATACATTCTTTTACCATCTCATCTTCCACGTGTCTGGCTAATAACCAGCTATAAATTTTTTAAATTAACTTTTCATTAGAAGAAAAAATGATTTTATCCACTGCAACTTCTTGATTTGAGAAACTAAATTGCTTTTTATCATTCCTAAACCAAGATTTCATTTGCATTTCCAACCACCAATCTATTCTAAATCCTTGTAACTGTAATTCTTCTTTTGATTTTAGTTGTAATTTTTCTGTTAACATATCTTTATATCTCAGAGTTTTTTGGTCCTCTATTATGGAGGGTTTTGTATGTGCCAGTTGTGGGGAAACCCAAAGTGGCATTGCTGTATAGATAGAGTTCTTCAATGAGTCCCAAACCCACAACAAGGCGTTTCTTATGCAGTGGTTTGCAAAATCTTTTTGGGCTTTAGCTTTTCCATACCATAGATAGGCATGCAGCTAGAATGTTGTATGCACAATTATGGAAGACAGACAATATTCCAGACAAAAATCAGTTAATTATGAAGGTGTTAAACTGCGCAGAAATGGACAGGATCTCGGCACTAATGAAACCAGAAGGATGCTATGAAGACTTCGAAGAAAGATGGCATGATTTCTACAAATTTTTAGACGAATATTACAAGACAATTAAGTTTCCTGTTTAATTTATGAGTAATTGAGATAGTTAGGGATCATACATTGTTAAGATGAATGCAAATTTTGTTTGAGAAGATTAGAATCGCTCCAATGTTTTTTCTTTTCTTTGATTGATAACTTTTTTGTTTGAAAACTATAAATAAATTGCAAAAAAAAAAAATCCTGGGAGATTCACTTCCATTTTCAAGCTCCGAAACGTGGTCTCTGTTCCCACCAGGAGGAAGAGACCAAATTGTTTTCAAAAAATATATTTTTCCTCTGTAGATAGTGAGGAAAAAAAAACTCCTCATGAGGCTGTTGTCTACATTTATTTTAATAGCTGCATAAATGCATTGATCATAGAAAAATTAGGAAAATATAACTTCCGATTGCTGTGAAAAGGAAGTAATTACGTTATGCTTTAGCTTTATGTCCTGTTTCTTCTTCTTCAGTCAGATGTTGATTTAAGCAAAACAGTCAGATTCAGTTGAAAATTACAGTCTTGGTTTCTTAAACTATATCAAGAAACCCTCAGTGCCCCATGGGTTGTATTGTTTCCCTTTTCCACAAAGCTCCTCCTAGCCCTGTTTTTCAGCATTAATAGTGATGCAATATTATGTCCGTAGTGACTAGGTTCTAAACAGGATTTTAAAAGTGATTTATGTACTCTGAGAAGCTGGATCCATTGCTCAGTGGTTTAGGTATTTGGCTGTAGGAGCCAGGAGTTCTGTTTTCGGCTATACCTCCTTATGGCCTTGGGCAAACATTAGAGTCCCGGGGCAATCCCAGAAGAAGGTAATGGTAAAGAGATCTACCTGGAAAACCCAGAGAAGAATCACCATAACTGTCTTGATGGCACATCAATCATCATCATCATCATCATCATCATCATCATCATCATCATCATCATCATCATCATCAATGTTAAATATCAGCACATACTGTGCTGATATTTGACAGATGCTTAGGAATTTGGTTAAAACTTGTATCTGTTATATAATATCAGTCAATGTTTTTATAATTTTGGTTGACTACGCCTGGTATTTTTTTTTTTTTATATATTTTTTTATTTTTATGAAAAAGAACAAAATAACAATAATAAACAGTAATAGACAATCATAAACAATACGAAGTGCCCCCCGCCCCCAAGAAACCGTCCAGTATTCTTGCATCTTCTCTTTCTTCTTCATCTTTTTTTCTTTTTCTTCCAATAGGCTTCTTAAGGTCCTTTACGCCAGAACTGTGTTGGGTTATAAGTTGGTTGTATCCCTTTCCCTTTTAATAATACATAATCTATAAATTTCCCCCAAACATCATAGAAAATATCTTTTTTTATTTCACCTCTCAAAACTTTTATATTACAGGATAGTTTATCATTTAACGCTATGTCCCACACTTCCTTATACCATTCAGCAATTTTAAAGTCTGATTTCAATTTCCAGTTCCTAGCAATAATCAGTCTAGCTCCTGTCATAAGATTTGCTATTAGTTCTTTAGTTTTCACATCATATTCATTAATAGATGGTAATGATAACAAAGCAATTTCCGGTACACATTTAATATCGGTTTGTATTATTTCTCTTATCTCCTCAAAGATCTCTTGCCAAAACTTTTGAACTATTTCACATTCCCACCATAAATGAAAATAGGTACCTGTCTTTTTTTCACATTTCCAGCAGAGCTTAGAGTATTTTGGATTCATTCTATTCATTCTGACTGGAGTCATATACCATCTTAAAACTAGTTTGAAGTAGTTTTCTTTTATTCTGACTGATAGTGCCCGTAAAATCCTCAAATTCCAGATTCTTTTCCATTCATCATTATTTATTTCTTTCTCTATGTCTTGTTTCCATAGCTCTCTTATTGTATCCTGTTCCCTATTCTCAAATGAATCTTGAATTATTTTATATAGTTTACCAACTGTTCCTTTCCCTGTATTTCCTTTCTCTGATTCATATGTTGTCAGAAATTGCTCAAATTTTGTATATCCTCTAAGTTGTGTATTTTTCCTAGTCCATTCTTTCGTCCAGCTGTCTAACTGGGCGTAATTCAACCAGGACAATTCCTGAGTTTGCAGAATACGTTTAATTTCTTGTTTTGATGTCATCTTTTTAATCCAATCTTTTAGTCTTGCCACTTTCCTTAATTTAAATAAGTCTCCCAATTTCTTCATGTTCGTGGGGAAATTTTCCTGATCGATCACCGCGCCAAGCGGGGAACCTTCCTGTATCAATTTCTTTCCATATTTTTTCCAAGTGAGCAATAGGGAACTTAGAAGAGGGTTTTTAATTGGGTAACTTTTCCTTTTTGGGGGGAAACTAAATACATATTTATTTATGTCTTCATTTAGTTCCTCTGATTGAAGTTCCCACCATATTAGTTTTTGCGGTTTAAATAGTATTTCCCCCAGGGAGCTAATCTGATTAGCTATGTAATACATTCTAAGATTAGGTATACCTATACCTCCCTCTTTTTGAGATCTGTACCATAAGCTTTTATTTATTCTTGCTTTTTTTTCACCATTGCAAAATTTATTTAAAAGATCTTGATAGACTTTAATTTCAGTTTCTGTGTATTGAATAGGTAACATTCTAAAAAAAAAAAATTTATTTTAGGAAGTATTTTCATTTTTACCATTGCTATTCTACCAAACCATGATAAGTTTAATTTGGAGTAATTTTGTAATTTATTTCTAATCTCTTCCTTTATTTTTGTATAATTTCGTTCTTTCGTTTTGCTAATGTCTTTATCCAAAAGTATCCCTAGGTATTTTATACATTTACAAATTTTCAGTTCGTAATTGGAGATCTCTTCCATATCTCGATTATCCTGATTGAAAAGCATGATTTCAGATTTCTGCCAGTTGACACATAATCCGGTGGTTTCACCAAATTCCTTTAGATGAGCTTTTATTCTTAATATATTTTCTGCCGGATTTTTTATTGTTAACAAAGCGTCATCCGCAAATAAACTGATTTTTATCTTGCCTTCCTTACCCATACCTTTAATAAGTTGGTCCTCCCTTATTGCATTAGCTAGTAGCTCTATCACTATGCAAAACAGAACTGGCGATAAAGGGCATCCCTGTCTTGTTCCTCGGCCTAGGGTAATTTTTTCTGTCATCCCATCATTGACAATGATTGATGAGGTGCTATGAGAATAGAGTTGGTTTATTACACTTAGAAATTTTTCGCCAAATCCCCATTTCACTAATAAAAGTTTTAACGCAGGCCATTGGACACAATCAAAGGCTTTAAATAAATCTAGAGACAAAATACATGCTTTATCCTGTGATCTTCCCATCTGATAAAGAACATTCAAGACTCTTCTTACAGTGTCTGACATTTGTCTACCTTTGATAAAGCCCGTTTGGTCTTCCTTAATATATTTGTCTATAAATGTGTACATTCTTTTGGCTAGAATTGCTGTAAAAATCTTGGCATCTTGATTTATAAGTGATATTGGTCTGTAGGATCCAACATCTGTTGGATCTTTATTAGGCTTAAGAATTAAAATAGTTAAGGTATGTTTCCAGGAGGAAGGAACTTTCTCGCCCTCCAATATCTCGTTATAAAGTTTCTTTAACTTAGGAATTAACATTGATTTAAATACCTTGTAAAATTCTGGACCCAATCCGTCATCTCCTGGAGTTTTGGCATTCTTTAGCTTATTTATAACATCGTCTATCTCCTCCTCTTTAATAGCTTTTTCCATTTCAAACCTGTCTTCTTCCGCTAGTCTTACTTTTAAATTTTTGTCAATATATTGTTCCATAACTTCCTTACTACTTCTATTAGCTGTATATAAGTTTTTGATAAAATTCTTGAATAGCTTTTAGTTTTTCTTTCATTTGAGTAGAAATATTACCGCTTAAATCCTTTATCCTTCCTATCATGCTTTTTTCTTTCCTTTTCTGTGCTAATTTTGCTAGCATCTTGGAGTTTTTATTGCTATATTCGAAAAAATTTCTTTTCAAATATAGTAGATTTCTTTGAGTTTGTTGTAGATCTATATCTTCTAATTCCCTTTTCCTAGCCTCAACCTGAATTAAAAATTTTTTGTCTTTAGTTAGAAAGAATTGAGATTCAAGATCTGCTATCGTAGCCTCCAATTTTTTTTTATTTTGCTGATCTCGACTTTTAATAATAGCACTTTCTTTTATTATGTAACCTCTAGCCGCTGCCTTCAGAGTGTCCCAGATAACTCCTATTTGACCACCACCTTCTTCATTGATATTCCAGGTTTCTAGCCATTCTCTTTGTATTTTTTGTACTGTATCTGGGGTTTGAAATATTCTAGGATTTATTGTCCACCTTCTTGCTTCCTTATAATTCTTCTTATTTTCTATTTCAATAGACATTAGAGCATGATCAGAAATTTTTATCAATTCTATATTTGTATTTACAACTTTAGGTAGCAAACTTTGTGAGATAAATATAAAATCTATTCTTGAATAAGCTTTATGGGCTGATGAATAAAAAGTAAATTTTCTTTCATCGCCCTTTAATTCTCTCCAAACATCCTTTAATCCTGTATTTGCGATGAATTTTGTTAAGATTGTATGTCTGTCTAGCCCTGAAGTCTACCTTCCTAGTCATTGTTTTATCTTTTATTTTGTCCATAACCATATTGAAATCTCCTGCCAAAATCACATGTCCTTTCTGTACCTTTTCTATCTGCTCCCATACCTCTTTGTAAAACAGATTGTGATTAGCATTTGGTGCATAAACATTTATCAGTGTATATTGTTCTAGCCCAATTGTGGCCTGAAGAATAATATATCTACCTTCCAAATCTTTCACAGTTTTTTCAACAATACAATCACAGTGCTTTGATATTAAGATTGCTACCCCCCTTGCTTTTGATGTACCAAAACTTTTCTCATAGATGTTGATATTAGGTAGTTTCAGTTCGTTTTGGCCATCTTTCGCTTGGTGTGTTTCTTGAAGAAAGACGATGTCCGGTTTATTCTTCTTAATTAATGACTCTATCCTGTTTCTCTTCATGACAGTTCCTAGACCCTTGGCATTCAATGTAACTAATTTCAACAGTCTACCCATATTTTCATTCTATTATCAATCTGGAACGGTCTCTTTGTGCAGATATACAAACAAACATTACATATAATATAGAAAAAGACAATAATTACCCAAACCCTACCACCTGCATTTATTTTCTGTTCTCCCATCCTCTTGGCCCTCATACACTTCCTGTATGCGCCCTAATAGGAGGGAGGGGGAAGGCACCCGTACACTTCCTGATGGCTAAATAATGATTCAGAAGCTCTAAATTAGCGTTAGCACTGTCTAGTCTTATTTACAGTTGTATACGTGATAAGTTGAAAAGAAAGAATGTATTAAAAAAATAACATGATAGTATGAATTTTAAGATCCTTCTATTCACCTCCTTTCCTCCCTCAGTCCCCTCCCCCCCCAAAAAAAACCAAAAAAGGTAAAAATAAAATAAAATTAAAAATAAAAATCAATAAATAAAAATAGAGAAAAAAAAAAAAAAAGAAAAAAGAGGGAAAAGAAAAAATGTGCTGGGAAAGATAAGGGATAAGGAACAGGAAGGGAGTGGGGAGTTATGGGACGGACAAATATAACCAAAATATAACAAAATGGACTAAATAAAAAAGAAAGGGAATATAAAAAGGAAAGGAAAAAAAAAAAAAAAGGGGGGGGACGGGAAGGGAGAGACAGGGAGAGAGAGAGAAGGAGGGCTGTCTTCTGTAGTGCGATGCTCTTCAAATCGGTCTCCATTTGCTTGCCCACTGAAAGATTTAAAGAGTTAAAGGGTGACGCTGTCTTCACTACAGATGCTGAATTTAGAGTTCTCTATTCTTCTTCTTCTTTATTCTTCTTCGATTTGAATGTTCCATGCCTTGAGAAGTTGTTCACCTTCTTCCAAAGAGTAGATTTTGTGGAGAGTTGGACCCTTCCACACCTTGAGAAAGATCGGGAATCCCCAGTTGTATTTATAGTTGTTGTCTCTCAGAGCCTTTGTCACAGGTCTCATAGTTTTCCTCCATTCAAAAGTCTCCCTAGAAATGTCCTGGTAAACTTGTAGAACTCTTCCCTCACGCTTCAGCAGGTCGGGCTTTGCCCTAAGAGTTGACATCAGTTGTTCTTTCATGACATAAGAAGTAAATCTAATAAGAATTGGTCTTGGAGTAGCTTTCATGGAACTACCTATATAATGTATTCTTTCAATGTCGGTCTCAGCAAGATGTTGGGGGAGGATAGAATTAAGCCAAATGAGGATTTCTTTCTTCATTTCTTTTTTATCCTGGAGTTCAAAATTAATTAATTTCAGATTAGACCTTCGAGAATAATCCTCCATATAGATGAGCTTCCGCTGTATGGCATCGATCTCTTCTTCATGTGCAGTGATGGCTCTTTCATTCTTGGAGGCTAGAGTTTGAACTTGATTGATTTCTCCTGCTAGTTTTTTCAGTTCCATGCCGTTATTAGACACCTGTGACTGCAGAGTCTGAATTTCTTGTAACAGATCCTTCCTTAGATCTTTATTCTGTGATGATAAGGACTGAAAACGATCTTCAATAGTAGAAGTCACATCTTTTAGAGCTGATTTGATAAGGGAGCTGACTTCTGCTTTCAAGTTTTTAAGCTCCTTTGAGAGATCTGGCTGTTGTGCTGGCGCTTTGCCAGAATCAGACGCCATTATGTCAGCTTCAGCAGCAGCTTCTGCTCTCTCAAGACGGGCTCGTTGATACGTGGCGTCTGAGGGTTTGCGTACCCACTTTTTTTATCACAGTAGGACCCTTTTTCTTGGGTGGCATGCAGAAAAATCAAGTAAGTAAACTTTTTTCCTTTCTTTCTAGCCTCAAAGCGAAAAAAACAACATCTCTCACAGTCTCACACAGACCGTCTGCCTGGGACGTGACACGGCAGAAAGCGAAAGTAAATCACTGCTTCAGTAATTCATTGTTATCTCTCCCCTTAAAAAAATACACAGTTTTCAGCCTGTCCTCCCCAAAGGTTTATGATCCTTTACTCACGATTTTGGTATCATTAACCGACAGTATTTCAAGTTTTATTCGTCACATTAAGCGGAGCTGCCGAATCATCCAGCCATCTCGCCGTGGGCGGAAGTGCCCCCGACGCCTGGTATTTTTAATGATGACAACGACAACGATGATTGAATCATAGAATCATTGAATCATAGAATCATAGAATTGGAAGAGACCTCAAGGGCCATCCGGTCCAACCCCCTGCCATGCAGGAACCCCATCACAATATTTCCAACAGATGGCCATCCAACCTCTGCTCAAAAACCTCCAAAGAAGGAGACTCGACCACCCTCTGTGGCAGCATATTTCACTGTAGTTTGAAACCATTGGAAAAGAGATTCCATTTGAACGTTAGGAAGAACCTTAGAGCTGTTCGACAGTGGAATATGCTGCCATGGAGGGTGGTGGTTTTCTTCCTTCCTGTAATCAAGATCAGTTCAGCTCTGGAACCTTTCCAGCAAACTCCCACAATACTGTACATAGACAAAAAGAGGTGACATTACTTCTCCACCCTCCCCCACCCCCAAATGTTCATATTCTACCAAAAAGAGTATACTCTTGGATTTTTCATAGAAATTAAAAAAAGGATTTGTTTTACAAACCATTAAGATCAAAATAGTTTAGGTGTTCAAGAAAAAGGATGACAGGTCAGAATGCTATCAAAGCTTCATAAACTAGGATAGAATTAATGTTCAAGCGCCTACATTTCCAAAACCTCAAAACACTTTCCTCAAAACACTTTCATCTCCCTTTCTTACTCATTCCTCCTCCTCTTTTTGGCATTCACTCATGTATGCCTGGTAACTTGCCATTCCTAGTTTAATTCCATGTTCTTTCAAAATATGATGAATCCACCCAGTTGGTATGTTTTATTCTATATAGCATGTAACATGTACTGGGATTAGGTTACTGCTTCTATTTTTATCTATTTAAATATATATTACAGTGGACCCTTGTATAACAAACAGTTTGTATAACATAAAATCTGTACAACATAAAAAATTCCGAAGATAGGGGAAATTTGCTGAACATAATTGCCTATGGAGTGAATCCGTACAACATAAAAATGGGATTACTCTGTTTGCAATGCATTCCTATGACAAATTTGTATAAAGGAACATTTGCTTAACATAATTTCATTTGGAACGAATTAATTCCTTTATACAAGGTACCACTGTATTATGGTTGTAAATGAGCTGTAGTATACATTGGTCATAGTCCCACTGATTTCATAACCTGCCTCAGCTAACTGTGATTTTTTTAATAAGGTCTCAGTTATATGCCTGCTCAGTGTATGTGATTAAATGTATAACTGGCATATGCCATGGCACCTCAACAGGTACTCAGAACAAGAAACATGAAACCTCTATAGAAGGATTCTGGCCATTGTACTATATATATATTCTACCTGAGCCCTCATATCAATTGCATCTATTATGTAGAGATCTACCATGCTGCCCGAGGTTCGTTTTCTTTCTTCGTTTTCTCTTTAACTGTGTGTAATGTCCAGCGGTAAAGATTAACCTTATACTTAATTTATTTCCTTTGCAATAAGTGTGTCCAGATAATCAGCTCCTCATAAGTGAAACAATGCCTGACTAAAATTCTTTTATTCCCCACTGTCAAATTAAGACTACTTTTGGGATTATGCAGTATTCCTAAATATATAGGGGATCCTTGATCATATGTTTCTTAGGAGCCTCAGGTAAACATTCAGGGAGAACTACATTTAAGTCTTCTACATTTAAGCCATCTGGGATACCTAGCCAATATATTCTTTTTTTTTCATGACTGGATTTCCAAATGTACAGTACTGAAAGAGAATTATTTCCTTTCTCTGGTAAGCTTTTAATGTTCTACTGTGTAAGTTTAGCTATTTTTATTCCCTCCTCCATAAACACTCTGTCTGCCAGAACTAGCAGCTGGCCTCTTCAATTCACGTGGGATTTTAATTTAAAAAAATAAACCTTGATGACTAACTTGTTTAGGAATAGTATCTGTGACTTTTTTTTTTTGCTGGAGAATCAAAGTGCCTCCCAATAAGTTATAGGCCTTGTTTGAGATTGTTAAAACAGTGCTTTTCTTTGCTTGAGCTAGCCATTTTATTTATTTATTTATTTATTTATTTATTTATTTATTTATTTATTTATTTATTTATTTAAAGTCTTTTCCACTTCTGGAATATTGTACACTTCTCCCTTCTACAATGCAGGGATCAGAGCGTCTGGGCCCCGTGTGGTTCAAAATCCATGCATAGTTCGTGTGCCTCCCTCCCATACTGTATATCTACAGAGCATAAATATTTGATTCAAACACATACGCAGAGAGAAAGAGCAGATGGGTTTACTGTATTAACTGTGCAGCATATTGCAGCACCTTGTCCACCCACCCACCATGTGGTGCTGCCATGATAGGAGAGGGGCCAAGCTCAGCCATTGGCATCAAAGCAAGTGCCACTTCACTGTCCACAACAGTGGTCCGAGACCCATCGTTCTTGGGCCACTTCCTGGAAATGGATAGTAGCACCAGATATACATTGAAAAGATATGTATAACCAAATCCGTACATACTGCTCAAATCCGTACAATTCAATATTTTCATTGCTGTTGAAGATTTTCATTGCTGTTGAACAATCTGCAGAAAACTTTTCATTTGTTGCTCTGTAAACGACCGTGGGTGACCACCAGGGAATGCCAGGTGCTTTAGGTGCCTGGAGTAGGAACTGGCAAACCACTCTAGTATTCCTGCCAAGAAAACTTCATGGGCATGGGGTCATGAAGAATCGGTCATGACTGTAGCAACACAACACACACAAAGGACCAACTAAGTGATCAGAAGCAAATTGTGGAAACCAATTGAATTTCTTTTTTATGGGTTGATCATTAAGGAGATGTGAAAACATTTTAAGTAAAATAAATATAAATTTAAATTATTCTGCAAAGAAACCTTTATAAGGAGCTGCTCATCCCTATATCTGAGTTAACAGCTGGCTGGCTGACCAGCCAACATAAAGGTGCTTCTAGACAGTCAGATTTTCTCCCATTGAGTCAAGCTGAACAGCATTGATTCTATGTGTACTCTGGAATTTATCTTTCTGTTTAAATGCATTCCCTGAGCAAACAGCATTATTGACAGTCCAATAAAACTCTTTATAGGTCTCATAATGAGAACAGCATCCTGATTTTCCTCCACCTTATTCTTCCACATACCCAGGTGGTGTAAGTGCAAGAGGGAGAAGAAGAGACATGGAGTGGTTTGGTTAAAACAATAAATAACAACTTTTACTGATTAAAAGCACATAATGACATATTAGTGCTTAGCATAGCTGTCAAGTTTTTCCTGGCACTGGGTGGGACTGGAGGAGGGACTTGTAATGGGCGCACATTACATGGATCCTGGCATGAGAAGACTAGGAAGGGGAGGCAAGGAGAAAATGAACACTACTGCCCAGCCAACTTGCCTGCCTGCCTGCCTTCCCACCTGCAGCTCAAACACTCGGGCTGCCCGGATCCTGCAGCTTTACTGGGAATGCGCCCAACCCTGCTGGCTCCTTGAAGTGTGGCTGCCAGAGAGGATCGTGGGAGTTGTACTCTCCTCTCTCTCCATTCGGACTCCCAAGTCTCTCCTGTCGGCAGCCAGAGGAAGCTCACCTCTGCCTCCACCAACCGGGACATTTCTGTTAAATGAAATGTTCCGGGAAGATGGCAAGACATGGGCCGGTGGGAATGTCCTGCCCAAATTGTAACACTTGACAGGTCTGGTGCTTAGATGTGCTTTGTATTACACAGTCTCTGGTAAATGTCTCTTCTTATAGCTACACTTGTATATTTGTAATACTTATGTAGCCCTTATATCTGTCTGAGGTACATTTCTTATGAGACCCTGTCCCTCAGACCCTATCTGAGTCTACATATTGTCTGGATCTCTAAGTCCCTATCTATCAAACTCAAGGTTGGTAGGCTGGCAACTGCGTAGCAGCCTGGCTGATTACAGATTTATTCTGATTGATTAGAGACACATTCCATGCTAACATAACATTCTACTCTTAGCATGCTCATTATAAATATGGATTCTGTGCAGCATAAGCATATATAAATATATAAATATACATTTGTGAGTTATTTATAGTCTACACAAAATCTAATAGGATTCCGGCTACTTCTTTTGGACTAGTCTCTAGAATCACAGCCAGCATCTCAAAGTGGTATGTTGGCTTTAGGATTCTGGGAACTGTAGCTGAAAGAAGTAAGATTTCTGGACTATACCCTATCTGTTCTTAGTCCTGCTGATCAAATCCTTACTGGTACAGACATTGTATAGTTAACCAGGTATATCAGCAATAAATTATTGATATAATTGTTACTATTATCAAAACATGGCTGCATAATGATAGGTCAACTTCTAATCTGACCTGATAATTATAATTCTTGTACCTGAATTCATGCTTCCCCATTGATTACAACAAAATAATAAAGGAAATATGAAAACAAAATGTCCAATGCAATCCAAATAAGAATAATTAACATCATGCCAGTAGATATACAGTGGGAAATGACCCATAATGAATGTGAAACATTTTATAAATAAATCTTAGCATTTTATCAATGCTTTAAATGTCTGTAATAAATCTTTCTGTCATAATGCTACATTATTGCAGCTGTATAAAACATGTATTTTCAATTCCTAACTCCTAAAATTGATTTACAGGCTCACAGTAGAATTCACACATTTTCTAAAGTACTCTTTTCCAAATCGGTATGTGGAGTCATCAGACAACTGATATGATATTCAGAGTCACATGTTCATTAAAGAGTATAGTAAGAATGAAACTAGACTGAATCCTCTCTCATTGTTCCCTAGAAAACTTTTTTCCCCACCCTAGCACTGATCAGCTGGTGCGCGGGGCTTGGGGGAGGGAATTTTTTTTTTTTAAAAAAAAGCCGATAATGACACAACGACACAACAAAACAGCATTTCATTTTTTTGTTTTGTGCCCATCCCTAGTGCTATATCCACTTACATGGAATCAAAACCTACTAAATTCTACAGGACATTATTGAGTAGAAATCTATAGGGTTGCAATGTTAACTACTCAGTGTCTTAAATCAACTACATGAATAAGGAACTAAATGACCTGGTGAGGTGACTCATGTTTTTCAAATTATTAAGTTCTGACCTGCACTGCTTGGTAAAGATACTGCTTTCCTACAGGTATCACTTCCCACCAATAAATAATGTTTTCAAGACAAATAAAAATACATTGGGGCTGAAATAGTAAGAGTATTTATTTCACTGCACAGTGCAGACATTCTAGTTTCATAGTAAGTAAAAACTTTGGACAGCTATTGAATTAAGAATGGCATATACCAAATGTCAGTGTAACAGGGACCAACTCTAATTCTGAAACATTTAGTTTTTTTTATCATGTTCACTTGTTCACTTTTATGAAGATTGGTATAGCTGTCCAAGACAGAAGTGGAAATAGACATCATTTGTACTCTGGGGTTCAATTTGGTGGGGTTAAAACCTGAAAGACACATTTCTAAGGCTACAGAAAATTCCCAATGCACAAATTAAGTATTGAATGGGGAAAAGACACATGATAGAGGATGGGTGAAACAAAGACATCACTGGAAATAGCACAAGTATATCAGGATTCTAAAATCAATAGTGTAGTAATCATTGCAGTAAGTGCAGTAGATGTGACAGAGATTCTGATAACCTTTGAAAAAATACAAATCTGGTATTGAAATAGGTAAGACACAGTACATTTAGTGGTTAATTGTAGATGTAATCTGTGCATCCTCCAATGATCTTATTTCCACAATCTTGTTTTCCTTTATTGTATTATTCCTGGTAGCTTAGGCCATGCCCCAAAGGTCTTATGTTGAAGAGTTATTTCTCAAAGAGAAATATCATGGGAAAGGTTTCCCACCCAGTAACCTTCTGAACACATGCTTCAGTTTTATGAAACACTCTGGGGACAGTCCAAGAAAATAAAGTCTACTGACTCCCCCTTGTTGACGGACTTATTGGTACTATCAAATGAAAAATCTATATATTCTACCATTACTCCCCCCCTCCCTCATGACATGAGCATGTTTTTATCCAGTCTGTCCATGGTGGCTGGTAACACCCACATGTACAACACTTTATCCTGTGGATGCCCCCCCCCGAATTTATTCTCCATCTCAAGGTAATCCTCAAAATTGTAACAAAAATGAAAGAAAGAGAAAAAATCAAAATAATCTGTGAGGAAACCCCTACCAGCACCCCCGGGGTGGGGCATCTGGCCTACACACACTCAAAACAAATTGGGCCACCACAAGAGGCGGGTGTGGAAATGGGCATTAAAGGGGTGTGAGGAGAAAAGTAGGAAGTCTTTGTCAGGATTGGGGACACCTGGCAAAGTACCACAGAGGAAGAAGAGGGTAGGAGCTCTGGATTTGAGGAAATGGAGTGTACTTTTCTGCTATGGCTGAGCTGACTTGGAAGGTGAAGGACAGGAGCCCTGGCAGGAGTCCTTGGGCAGTTTCCTGGCACTCGGAGGCAGAGATTGCAGAAGAGGGGCTGCATCTACTCGAGCAACAAAGCTCAGTGTGCATGTGCCAAGGGGCAGACATTGAGGAAGAGAGACGGTGCCCACTCTAGCCCCAGAGTATCCCAGGCTCACGGTTCTGTTGCATCCAAGAGCCCAATAGCACCCATATTCCTGTTGGAGAATACAGCCGATGCAATGGTGACATAAGCACCACTGAAAAAGAAGGAGGAGGCAATACAGAGGGCAACTGTTGCCTGTTGCCTCTGCCATGCCTCATAAAGAGCCCCACACCCCTTTGTTTTCTACAAAGAGTTCCCTGACCTCAGTGATAGGAATGGAAGCCAGTATGGATTTGGCTTTTGCCAGAGGATACATGACTGGAACTCAGTTCTGTGTGGGAAGATGGTAACAGGGAACTGCTGTTAAGCCTACCTGATGCAATTAAAAACACTATAAAAGGCAACCTGAAGCCAATAGAATTATTTGTAGGAGACCCTCATACAATTTCTTCCACTAGAAGCAGAGGTGTCAGCATTCACATGATCTTAAGGCAAGAGGTTTATATTAATTAGCATGATGCCTTGAGTATTGCAGTTTACTTCTTCAGAGGTACATGGCTATTTCTTTAAAAACAGTTTTCGAAGTCAAGTCACCATATGCTCTGACTATCCCATCTGAACTTTTGATAAACCTGTTACCCACTACTATTGCCTTCAGCTCTCTGGAGGCAGATCTGTTTATCTGTGCACCTGTTCATCACCATTCTGAGGGATCATTTCCAAATTTCTGAGAGTGATTCTTGCCTTCCCTGAGAACTCATGCTCCATGACAAAAGATGATCTGTCATCTTGCAAGTCAGATGTTACGTTATGTTCTCAAAGCACTTGTTTACAAGCTTACCTTTCTCTCTGAGCGTTGTTAGACCAGTTACCTCAGTATCACAGGGACAAGCTTCTTCCCTAAGAGCCAGGAGCTCATTATACTGAACAGTCGGTCACAACAGTTCTCCAGGAAAACCCCATGTGGTTCTCTTCAACATCACAGTTAATTGCTAGGATCTTGCTGGCTTTCTGACTTCATAGAATTGTCTTGCAGATTAGCAACCTATGATTTTTACTGTGGAAGTGGGGACTTATAGGTTTTAAAGTTGGCCTCCTCAGGGTCTTGCTAAACTGGCTGGTCTAAATAACTGTTTTATCTGAATTTCCTTATCGGGACTGGAGCAGTTTGCTATGGCTACCACCATGCTTGGCAGCTCCAAACCAGGGATGCAAATCCTGATTTGATTTGTCCTGAAACGATAGCCCCTGAAGCCAACACAATCCAGTAGGAATTTTTTCTCCTTGATCTCAGCCTAATTTTGTGTGTTTTCCAAGAGGGGGTTGTGCATTTCTATAACATGCACAGCATTGAAAAATGTGTTGACGTGTCTTGTTGCATGAACTTGTAATATTATCTGGATGGATTATATTTTTGGTATCATTCAACCTCAGATTTACTTCATGTGTGTCAATGTGTGTCCATGCATGTTCACATGCACATGTGTATACAGGTATATGCATGCACATTTAGCTTCACAAAGGTGAATGGCAGCTCCTTCTGTGAAAAGGTGCAGTTTTATTCAAATCATATTCTGCATGGATTGCAAAAAACAACAACACCTTGATTGTTTAAAAATAATGTAATGTACAAAATCTGTTGCTTTAGTTTTTATTTATTATTTGTTTATTCATTGGATTTTTATATTGCATCTGCAGTAAGGCCACTCTGGGTGGTTGGAAGAATGATGACTTCACCAAGAGAGTACATGTATAGTAATCAGAGACTTCCTCCTCCTATCCTGCAGCTTCCAAAGCTTGTACACACTGAAACTGATTACATTAAAGTTGAACAACCACTGAGCATAAGGAGAAAGTCTTTAATTACTATACATTTCCTCTTGCAGATGAGGTCATCTTCCTTCAACAGGCTCAATTTGCACAACAGGGTTTTGGCCATTGTTTTGCTAGAACCAAAGTCTTTAAAATTTTCAAGCACCTGCCTTACCATTCTGTAAAAGTCACTCTTAAGTGGAATTTCAGTTTTTCTTGCATTCATACACTTTAGGTGTGTTGCAGAAGATTGTTGTGAATGCTTCATGGCACAGGGGATCCTTGGAGTATGACATATATCAAGCTGTTCACCACTGCAACATCAGAAAGAATAGGATTAAATGACTGGACAAAGCGTTAGCATAGAGATCCTGACAGTTCCCAAAATGGGCATCTCCATATGTTGAAAAAGTTCATCTTCCAAAAGTGCCAAACAACATGGTCAATAGTGTTGGATTCTAGGAGTGGTAGTGAAATCATGTCTAGGCACTCTAGATGGAGAACTTCAAAGGCCTAGGCCAGTGGTGGTGAACCTTCAGCAGTCCAGGTCTTTTGGACCACAACTCCCACAGTTCTTTGTCATTGGCAATGCAGTCTTGGGATTCTGGGACTTGTGGTCCAAAACCTCTGGAGTGCCTAAGGTCCACCACCACTTGGCCTAGAATATCCACTGTAGACATGGAAATCTGCAAGCAACTCAGACGCCAGAAGATTAGGTGGGAATACATGTTATTTGGCTGAGCATAGGATTAGAATACTATAGGGGAGTAAATATGAGTTTTTTGTGTGTGTGAATCTCAAAGGTTCCAGTTTGGAATGGGAAATGGGAAACTGAAAGCAGTTGCTCCAAAAAAAGAGTCATTTTTTCTGAGATTTGTGCACTTGCTGTTGGAAGCTATGGCCAGGTTTATAAATATGTTATTCAAAATAAACCACACATCTTAGAATTTTGGAAAAAAATCTATCAAACACTGTCCTAGATATGTCCCTACAAAGTTCATTTTTGAATTGTATGCTACCTTCACACATAAACTAAAAATGAAAGGCTCAGACTTAATAAAATGATACCATCTTAATTTTGTATTCTAGTTTCTGAAATGTCACACAGTGGGCAGTATAATACTGTAATATAATATCTCATTAGATCTCATAGATCTCATATTTGAACATGCCTATGCTTTATTAACATTTTATTCAGTGCTTCTCTAAAGGACAGTGGCTAATGATTAATATTCATAACATGTTTGTCTGTTTTCCTGCAATTGTACCTTCTCAGCCATTTTAAGACAAATGGTGTAAACAACAATTTGCCTCTAGAAGATTTTCAAGATACCTCCTGATTAATCAATGTAGGTGAGGAGACATATAATTATTTTATTCCGTTACTTCAGAAAGGTACTCAAATAACACTTAGCATGCCTAGTTTGTGAGACAATAATTGCTAGTGAAGGTTCTATATAGTTGGACTTTTTTCCCTAATTGTTCTCCTTTTCTGAGATTTAGTCTGTCTAAGCTTTTTATTTCCTTTTGTCAGACTGCTAAGAACATTTTGGTACATTAACTTGATAAGATCTGGCAGTTACCCAAAGAAGTGAAAAAAGAAAGGCAACACAGATTATATGATTTAAAATAAAAAGAATATTGCATTTAAAACACCTAGAAAGGGATTTTAGGCTAATAATTCATACTAATTATGTGACATCCATTCAGTACATGTTGCATAACTTCCAGTTTCCACCTCTTTGAGTACAGGGACAAAAGAACAAATATGAGCATCAGAAAACGGTAATGCTTTTCAAACTGTGAAAATAGCCTGTCATAGTTTTTGAAAGGAAATACAGTCCAGTCCTACGCATTCCCTCCACCTCCAGTGATAGATTCTGCTAAATTTAATAACTGGAAACCTAGGCACACTTACACGAGATATGCGTGTCTGATCCCTACGCTTAATTCTAACCCTAACCTCCTAATGGAGGATGTTATGATACTGCATTGTTGTTTCCCCAAACCCCATAATAATAATAATAATAATAATAATAATAATAATAATAATAATAATAATAATAATAATAATAATAATAATAATAATAAATAAATAAATAAATAAATAAATAAATAAATAAATAAATAAATAAATAAATAAAGCAAGCAAGCAATGGGCTTTGGTGTGTGCTGCTTAGCTCCTTCTCATTGCATGGCTCTCCCTGCCCCATCTCCTCATATGAGTAAGAAGCTGTTGCAGAAGATGGCGGAGGGAAGAAGGCAGTTCTGCTGGGACTAGACAGTTGTATTACTTTTGACAACTCGGTATGAAGCAATTCATGCCAATCTCTGGAGCAAACCCATTGAATCAGTGGGAATTTGGTGACTCGACTCCTCCATAAGTTCCATTCATTCAAATGGGCCTACTCTAGCATGACTTACTATGCTAAGTAACAGGATTTCAACCATTGAAAACCACCACCAGAATGTATTTATTGATCCATGTGTGGGTAAGTTGCTGCAAATTAACAAAATGTTAAGGTGTGTTCCAAGTTTTGTGTCTGGCACACATGATAATGAACGCAGCCAGGTTCTTGTTAGTTTGTGGTAGTTGATGGCTAGTAGTTGTAGCTGCCTACTATGGGTGAAGAGAAGACCCTCCATCATAGAATGGGAATTAGAGGTGGGCACGAACAGCTGATTTGGTGGTTTAGGATAGTTCATTTCTCAGACTGATAGCTGATCTGCAGTTGGGTGCCCTATACCCTCCAGCAGACACCCAGAGGACACTGCTCCTGAATGGGTACCTGCGGGAGGGGGCAGAGTAACAAACTGCAGATCACCTGTTCAGCAAGGAACCAAATAGCACCAATCTGCCAAATTAGTAATTTGGTAATATAGTAACCCCTGCCCTTTTGTGGTTCATATACTGCAGTCCTGGCCTGGTACATCGCAGTACCGCAGTATATGAAGAAACAAAAAACGCCTACTGTAGTAAGCTGGAGGTGCCTGTATCAGTTCTCCTGTACTTACCCCAGGCCTGCTGCTGCCCCGAACAGGCCTCCAACAGCCTTCCCCAGCCCATCTGAGGCCCCAAAAGTGCTTCTCTTCAAACTGGAAGTGACTTCCAGAAAATGTTGGAGGCCTCAGAAATGCTTTTTGGTGAACCGGGAGTGAGTTTCCAGTCACTTCCGGTTCACCGAAAGCATTTATGTGGTCTCTGACATACCTAGAAAGGCCCTCGAAGGACCCAAAAGTACTCTTTAGCAATCCAGAAGGCATTTCTGGTTTTCTGGAAGCCAGTTCCAGTTCAGAGAGAAGCACTTTTGGGGCCTCCGATGGGCACAGGAAGGTCATGAAAGGCCTATTTGGGGCAGCGTCAGGCCTGGGGTAAGTACAAGAGGTCCCAGATAGCCCCCCCCCCAATTCCCGGCCCTACCCTGCATCTGCATATCACATTTTTCAATTATCGTGGGTCAGTTCGGGTTCCTAAACCCTGCTATAGGCTGGGGGTTGCTGCATCTCTAATGAAGACATTTTGTTTTAAACCGGGATCTCATGGTGCAGTGGTTAAATGCCTGTACTGCAGCTAAAACTGTGTTCACAACCTAGGGTTCAATCCCACATAGCTGGCTCATGGTCGACTCAGCCTTCTATCCTTTGGAGGTCTGTAAAATGAATACCCAGCTTGCTGTGGGGTGGGAGGCAATGTGTACCTTGCATAAATAAATTGTAAATCACCCAGAGAGTGATTGAAGTGCTACGGGGTGGTATACAAGCAGAAAACTTTGCTTTTGTTTTGCTTTTTTAAAACCAGGAACTTGTCCTGACTGAAGCAAAGCTTTCCAAGATCTTAACTCAATCACAAAGGATTCCTATGCAAAGTATGTAATTGGTGATCTAATAAGAAATGTAGATGGTTTGGGGAAGCTATTGACAAATTGCAGTAATTTCTTAAAGCAGGATCTTAGCATTTTGATTTGTTTTTAATTTTGTGTATATGTCACATACCTGTATGTCCATAATTTTGAATCATGCAAAACTCAGATATGTATAAAGGAAGAAAAGAAAGAGAAATTGTTTCTCAGACTTTGGAGACAGATTAAAAATAGGAGATGCATACAGCTGCCTTTACCATGGTGTTGATCAGAGTCCAAATGATTCCAAGGGCAGCTGGGATATATAATTCCTTGAAGAGCTGCTTGCAACCTGCTGCTTATTAGATTTCTTCACCTTAGGCAGCAGTTCCAGGGGCACTGGTAGCTATGGGCATGCCTGTTGTTTTGCCTATGTAAGCTTAGGCATCGTGAACCATTTGCTTTTCAAGTACATTTTGTTTCCCTCATTACTTTCTTTGTATAATCTCTCTGGGGTGCTATTATCAGGGAGGTTTGAATTCTAGCAGGAAAAAACAAGGCTTTTACTTGGTTGCAGAAGCTCTGACTAAAACGAAAATGGGAAGGTGGATGCCTGTTAAAACACACAGTGAAACGAAGGCCATTGCTTTGACCTCACCCCCCCCCCACTGCTTATCGGGAGAGAGCAGGGTATTATTTCCTCATATTTCCATTTAGGTCCAAGTGTAATTTTAGATGGAGATCTGTAGCGGTCTCTTGTTGTAGCATTTTTGGTTACCATGGTGTAGGACTAAAGGTGATGTTTTATTAACAAATTTAACATCACATAAATGTCTCCTTTTTAATACATTTTCAATTCCTCAGGATATAGAAGAAGAGAATACTGGTTGCCATTCAAGAACTTGCATCAGGCATGTATAGCTTCAATCCTATAGCAACTTCAGCTGAAGTTTTGTTTCGTGCTGTATATCTCTTGAATAGGGATGGGCACCAAATGAAAAACAAAATGCTGTTGCATCATTTCGTTAGCTAACAAAACAAAATGAAACCAAACAAAACAGGGAAGCAGTGTTTAGTTAGTACCTAAATGGCTTTTTTGTTTAAAATGAACGGATTTATTTCATTGTAAAATGGCTCCCCTGGGTCCTAGAGGTACCACATTTGGTGTGATCCTTCTTTCAACTCTCCCCTTTACTCCCTCCAAATTTGGAGAGATTTGGGGTTCAGGGGGCCATGTTATTCAACTTCAAATTGGGTGCCCCCAGAAAAAACATTTCTGATTGCAATGTTATGTGCTTGAAAATAGTGATCTCAGGCAGCTAGCAGTGTGGAAATTACAGTGGAGCTTCCTCACACTCTTCCCTCTAAGCACCCCCAATTTGGAGAGAGGTTTGGAGTACAGGGGGCCAAGTTATTCAACTCTAAAGGGGATGCCCATAGGAATCTACTTTAAAGTGATTATTATTATTATTATTATTATTATTATTATTATTATTATTATTATTATTATTATTATTATTATTATTATTATTTGGTGTGGTTTCTAACTGCCTGCTGGGGCTAGGGTATATAAGAGGCTGGCTGGATTCATTTTCTTTGTCGTCTGTGGGAGTGAGGGGAGTTACAGTCAGCTCTGGCAGTGCTGCTCACTTGCTGTTAGAGATGGGCACGACTTGAAAAAATTTTTTTTCGAGTTGTCGTTAGTCAAGCCGGTTCCGTTTTGGGTCGTTTCCGTTTTTCGTGAAAATTCGCAAAAATTAGTCAGTTCGTTTTTTCGTTTTTTCGTTTTCGTTAGTACTGGTTTTTTTGGGGGGGAGCGGGCTCCTGGAGGCACCCGTGGGTGCCTCCTATCCTCACCCACTAGGAAGGGGAAGCAGGCTCCAAGAGACCCCTCAACATAGGGGTCTCCCCTCCTCACCTGCTGCTGCTGCAAAATGGTATGCAATAGCCATATGGATATTGCATAACAGTTGTGCAGACAGTTACTGTGAAGACTAGTGGATGGCACTGAACCCAGAGCCATAGTGAGATGCCTAACTAAGGCTCTCGCACCACCATGTCTCACAGAGAAGGGAATTGTACTTGCGTGTAGTGCAATGCAAGTACATCTGGCTTAGGTTTAAGGTGGGTTAGGGTTAGGGCTAGGGTTAGGCTAGTGACGGGTAAGGTTACGGTGGGCTAGTGGGTTGCACCTCTGGGTGCCTCTCTGACCCACTAAGAAGACAGTCTGTGACGTATGGGTACGGAGTCAAGGGTTAGGAATAGGGTTAGGGGACTAGGGCAGGTTTTAGGGGGCTTTTTGGCACATCCCAGAAGTCTCCATGGCCAAGTGGCCATGCGATTGGTGGGATGGCTCCAAATATTTGCATGGTCGTCCACTCCCACATGGCTGGCCACTCGGCCAGCCCATCATTGCGCAGGTGTAAATAAAATAAAATAAAATCAATGGAGGACAGAGGAGGAGAGGAGAGACATTTTGTTGCAAGAAAAAACCCACTGCTACTGTGAAAAATCTGGCAGTTTATAAATTTTCGCGTCTTTCTGTTGTGCTTGTGTGTTTTTGGACCACGATTTCAAAAACAATATTGCGTTCGCCGCCCCATTTTGGATCCCCCGCCTGCACCGCATGGCATGGCGACTCGAGTCCGGCTGCCCAGGACGGGGGGGAGGCGGGACCCCCCCTCCAGAAACCACCCCTCCGGTAGGTGCCCTGCGCCCTTAGTCAAGCAGGCATTTTTCCGCCGGCTTTTTTTGGCCCGGGAATGGGTGGGGGGAGAGTTTAAAAGTTTTTTCCTGTGCCGTCCGTGCCGCTTGCTTGCGCTTTAATTGCGGCGGTCGGTGGCCGGCGAGACTGGGCTTTTTGCTGGCTGGCTGCGAGCCTGCGGCGAGTCCCACCAGAGCAGCCCAGGACGGGGGATGGGGGGGAGGCCGGGGACTTCCAGAAACAACCCCTCTGGTAGGTGCCCTGAGGCACGGCAGGCATTTTTCCGCCTGCTTTTCGGCTGGGAACCGGGTTTTTTTAACTTTTAAAAACTTTTTTTCTGTGCCGCGTGGCATCACGACAAATCAGACCAAAATTGTTCTTTCGTCGGTTCAAGCTCGAAGTCTGGCGGAGTAATTCCCGTTACCGTTTCCGTAGAGTAACAGAAACGAGTAACGGAAACGGAAACGGGAATACCGCTAAGTCGTGCCCATCTCTACTTGCTGTCTCATAGTTGGGCTAGCTTCACTTCTGCTGTCCCTGTGTGCTCAAAGCTACTTTGTGTGTCTCTCTGTGCTCAGAGAAGCATACAGGTTTTGTTCTATTCTGTTTGGGAGGGGTTTTATCAGGGGAGGGATATTGGGCAGGGTTTTATTATAATAATAAAATTTGGACAGGCTTTATTATATATAATATGGCACCCAGCCATCCCTCTTAATCATGGCCCCATATCTATCTATCTATCTATCTATCTATCTATCTATCTATCTATCTATCTATCTATCTATCTATCTATCTATCTATCTATCAACCAACAAAATAGAACCATAATCCTCCTATTCCATTATCCCTAGATGGAGTATTCTGGCAAACTCCTGCCTTCTTTCCAGGCCTGCTAGCCTGCCTGCATGTTATGGGCCTGAAAGACCCATTTATTTCTCAGACATGCCTTGGTCTTGATGATGCC
Source organism: Phrynocephalus guinanensis (assembly GCA_037367245.1). Lineage (NCBI taxonomy): Eukaryota > Metazoa > Chordata > Lepidosauria > Squamata > Agamidae > Phrynocephalus > Phrynocephalus guinanensis. The sequence continues at coordinate 54,040,389 of CM074741.1, read as the reverse complement.
AGGGAGATCCACAATCTCCCTTCATACCTGAGGGTCTGAAATGGCCCATCATATTTGTAAGAGCTGCCCTGGACATAGAGGTGTCTTTTATACCTTGGACATTGAAGGGAGTTTCACTCACACACTCTCTTTATACCTGAGGGTCATATAGCCCAAGCCCAATATTTAATTCTTGTCTGCTTGCCTATCTGCCTGCCTGCCTGGTAGAGTGCAATTCTGATACAGCCCAATGTGCCTTCATGGGCTTAAAGGAAATAGCTTGAGGAAGTTCCACTGTAATTTCCATGCTGCTAGATACCTGGGATCAGTATTTTCAAATACTTTAAAATTACAAATGGTTTTTTTCCTATGGGCACTCCCTTTGGAGTTGAATAACTTGTCCCTCTGTACTCCAAAGCTCTCCAAGTCTGGGGTACTTAAAGGGGAGAGATTGAGGAAGCCCCACTGCAATTTCCATGCTGCTAGATCCTTGTGATCAGTATTTTAAAATGTTTTATATTACAAATGTTTTGTCCTGGGGCTCCCCTTTGAACTTGAATAACTTAGCCCCCTGTGACCCAAAACTCTCCTAATTTGGGGTGCTTTAAGGGGTGAGCTTAAGGAAGCTCCACTGTAATTTCCACACTACTAGCTGCCTAGGGTCTCTATTTTCAAGCACATAACATTACAATTAGAAATGTAATGTTACGTAACTTGGTTCCCTGAACGCCAAATTTCTCCAAATTTTAAAGGCTTAGAGGGGAGAGTACAAAGAAGGTACCTATCAAATTTGGTGCCTTTGGCACCTAGGAGACTTGTTTTATAGAGTAACAAATTGGTTTGTAACTGTTTTGTTTTGTTCAACCTTTTTTTAAAAAAAAATCATTTCTATTGAAATGGAACAAATCATGGGGGAACAAAATGAAACAAAATGAAGCACAATTTTTCTCTTTTGTGCCCACTGCCCACTCCTACTCTTGAAGAAATCTGAAAAGGTAAAGGCAAAACCTGTTCTTGGACTTTTAATTTGGAAAAAAGTTCACCCTGTAATTTGTGCATTTTGAGATCAGAATTAGAGATGGGCACGACTTAGCGGTATTCCCGTTTCCGTTTCCGTTACTCTTTTCCGTTACTCTACGGAAACGGTAACGGGAATCACTGCCCCAGACTTCGAGCTCGAACCGACGAACGAACAATTTGGTCTGATTTGTCGTGCTCGTTACTTGCATCGCGCAATGCCAAGCGGCACAGAAAAAAAGTTTTTAAAAGTTAAAAAAAAACGATTCCCGGCCCTAAAAGTAGGCGAAAACTGTCTGAGGGCACCTACCAGGCCAGAAGGGTGTTTTATTTGGGGGGGGGGTTCCCCGCCCCCCTCTCCTTGGCTATTGCTACTGCTGCGCTGCTGGTACCAGGCTGGGAGGGCGCATCCATTTGCCATGTAGTGCGGGGGATCCAAAATGGCGACCGCAATATTTTTTTTGAAATCGTTGCCCAAAACCCCACCAAAGCACCACAGAAACATGCGAAAATTAGCTATTTTAAATGCTTGAATTTTTACAGTAGCAGCAGTGGGTTTTTCTTGCAAAAAAAAGTCTCCGTTGATTTTATTTTATTTTATTTTATTTTATTTTTTTACAACTGCACATTTGCAATGATGGGCTCTCCCATGGGAGTAGACCATGCAAATTTTCCACCAATCGCATGGCCACTTGGCCAGGTTGACCACAGAGACTTCTGGGATGTGCCAATCGGGCATAAACAGCCCACTAATCGTAGCCCAAACCCGAACCCTAAGCCTAACCCATACGCCAGTACACTGTCCTTCTAAGTGGGTCAGAGAGGCACCCAGATGCACCCCAATACTCACCGTAACCTCACCCGTAACTAGCCTAACCCTAGCCGTTGCGCTAAGCCGTCTTAACCCTAAGCCAGATCTACTTGCATTGCACTACATGCAAGTACGTGAGACACAGCGGGTGCAAAGAGTCTGCCAGTCCGTCACTTGTGGCTCTGGCTGACTCCTGCAGCTCCCTCCAGGAGCCCGCTACCCCCTCCCCAAACCAGTACTAACGACAACGAAAAAACGAAAAAACGAACCGACTAATTTTTGCAAATTTTCGTGAAAAACGGAAACGAGCCGAAACGGAACCGGCCCGACTAACGACAACTCGAAAAAAATTTTTTTCAAGTCGTGCCCATCTCTAATCAGAATCTCTTCTTGCTTTAACCGATCTGAAATTTGAAGCACTAGATGGGTCATATCTTTCTTAGTAATTAGCCATCTCCTCTCTGCCAATACTGAGAGAATGTATGCACGCATGCACTTTGTTTTGCAAAGGAAAAAGGGCACCAGAGATCCTTTACACAATTTACTGAGACCTTCAAAGGGGGAAGAAGAGCTTGTGATGAAGCAAAAAGGTCCTGTGTTGCTTTGAATATCCTTGATGAGGTAGGTGTATTGCAGTGTCAAGGCAGCAGTGGTTGATGATGGCGTGGAGCTCAGTGTGGCATGACATATTACACCTTATGGTCCTGAAGCGCCTTGTACCATCTCTGCCATATCTCTACGTAATCTATAATCTGACAGTGAAAAATCAATGCTTTAAGTATATGAGGACAGGGATTCTGGCCTATGAGAGGTTAAGCCACAATGAACATCTTTATCTTAGTGATGGTGAAGTACTGAATCCACACATGCATATGTGTAGTTAAGTCATTTCTGGATTTTCAGTCCCAGAATGGATTCTATTCATAGGTGTCCACTCGTGTATGTGGACATCCCTTGGTGCACTGTGGTCTGATTTCATGGCATTTCTTCTTTGTGGATCATTGCAGAACAGTGAACACATGATAATATGAGTAAGATTACATGATGAGTTTAAAAAGTAATGAGGGCAAACATCATCCCCTGCATCTTAACTGCATTATACAATCTGGCTGATGACTGGCTGCCATAATTAAAAATACGATAATCAGGCAAAACGGTTGGTATACCTTCTTCCACCCAACATCCTTTAATTAGTGTTTTATGTTTTTAACATTCTAATATTTCATCTGCATGCCTAAAGCAGACAGCAGTGTTCAGCAGACTAATTAATATGGTGCTGCTTCTTATTAAGTGTATGGATCCTTCTGTTTTATTGGAGAAAATGTACCAAGATTAGATTTTGTGGGACAATGTGGAAACAAAGTTTTTCCTTTTCAATTTCATTTTTTTAAAAAAATATTTACAGTACAACCAATTATCAAGATATGGAAATAATGAGGTAGTCTATTTATATGTGTGTGTATGTGTTTGTGTATGTGTGTTTGAGTGTGTGTGTGTGTAATACAGTTCTTCTAGTTTGGTTTGATTGTGGTTATACAAGCACTTAATGCAAGAATAAAAGACTATAGTCTCTTTTTCAGTGCCTCCGCATATATTGGTTTCAGTATTGCATTCATACCACAGTTTTGTGTTACTCCTGAAATAGAGAGCTGTTCACTGACTAAAATGCAAAAACTTATTCATGATTCAGATTTGTGGTTAATAAATAGATACTAAATGGGCATTTGGGACCTTTAAGGAGATCTAAACAGGCGAGACCCATGGTTTCAGTGGAGAGAAGAATATATGTGACCTGGTCTTTATTCATGAAATTGCTTAGTGACTTCCTGAAGAAGGACTATGTATCAAAACCACCTATGTGTTCTGGTGCACCCTTAAGCATTCTAAAAAAGTCACCTTTCAATGGGATTTGGTTGTATAGCTTGTCCCATTTTCCTCTGTTGCACAAAAAGATGTGTATATTCATTTCTTCAAAACCAAACAAGCAAAAAAACCTAAAACAGAAAAAAATGAGATTTGTTTCATTTCATTTTGTTCCCCTGTGATTCATTTCATTTCATTCGAAATGATTTTTTAAAAAAATGTACAAAATGAACCAGTAATGAATCAATTTGTTACGCTATAAAAGCTCTCCCCTTGAAGCACCCCTGTGTCCTAGAGGCACCAAATTTGGTGGGTACGTTCTTTGTACTCTCCCCTTTAAACCTTCTAAATTTGGAGCAGTTTGTGGTTCGGGGGTATGAGTTATTCAACTTCAAAGGGGGTGCCTCCACAAAAAACATTTAGAATTGCAATGATGTGCTTGAAAATAGTGAGCCCAGACAGCTAGCAGTGTGGAAAGCAAAGATTATCTGATCTCTGTGTTCAAACAGACATAGGTTCGCTCAGCACTCTAAAAACAGCCCTTTTTTATAAGAACATTACACCTAAGCCTCTAAATCGCCCATCTTATTTTGCTGATTTGACGAACTTTGAACATAGAAAAGCATTTACTCGGGCTCGTCTTGATATGCTACCACTTGCCAATCTAAAGGGCCGTTATACACAATCCCCATACCATACGAGAGTCTGCTCTTGTGATAATAAATCCATCGAGAACTTGGTACATGCTGTGCTTTATTGCCCACTATTTGGAATCCATCGTGAAAGACTTTTGAAATTCATCTTAGAAAAATATCCTGGTAGATCTGATGAAGAAAATCTCAAAATCTTACTCTGTGATAGAGATAAATTTGTTACGTTCCGAATGGCAAGGTTCTGTTCTTTACTTATTAAAATGAAAGTTGTTTTAACTATTTCTAATAGTCAAATTGATATCTAGGTCTCTGTACCCTCAGCCCCCTTTTTACCTATCTGTATTGTTATTTTATTGATATTTTTATTGTACTGTTTTTACTTGATGCACTTTGCAATGGCTCTGTGAGCCACACAATAAAATTTATATGATGATGATGAGTGTGGAAATTACAGTGAAGCTTCCTCAAGCTCTGCCCTTGAAGCACCCCCAATTTGGAAAGGTTTGGGGTACATGGAAGGGAGTTATCGAGCTCCAAAGGGGCTGTGGGGGGAACTTAATTGAAGGAGTGTGGATCAGGGCACTAAGGTGAAGCTGTCAATTAACCCTTAAATTGGTAAACCACGCCAGACATACTCTTTCCTTTCATTAAGCATAAGCACCCCCACACCTCCTTTAGAGCTTAATACGTATCTCTGCCCCCAGAAAACTTGACTTTTCCAAATTTCAAAGGGTCCCCTTGAGGAATCTAGCCCTGTCACTTTGGGAGAGATATATGGCTGGGATCAATATTTTCTACAGCTTGGAAAAATCTAGTGATCCCCACTCAACATTGTCATTGTGGATAGGTGGCAGTTGTCAGGGATTTCAAAGAATAGTATTTTCACCAATGCCTGGTGATGTGTGCCATACCACTCTGAAGCCCGATCTCACCTGATCTCGGAAGCTAAGCAGGGTTAGTACTTGGATGGGTGACCGCCAGGGAATACTAGGTGCTGTAGGCTAGGTGACAGGCCCTGCGACAGGCCGGCCAAACTTTCCAAAGTTGCATCAAAAAATGGATCTGGCTAGCGGACCCCACCACCAAATGGAGAAAAGGAGATTATGCTTGGTGATGTACGGGACAGAAACTAAGGCATTTTAGGGAGCCTATGTATGCATCACTCCCCAAAAGAAGTAAATCCTGAATAAAGTGAAGACAACAGAAGAGAGATATGCACATTTGTACATTCTAATTGATATATGTATTAATATATCCTCATCTAGAAATAATTGATGTAATTTCCATTGGACTATGATATATTGTCCAATAATTGCTGTGACATAGGAGAATATGATCAAATGACCTGCATGGTTGCTACTTAGTTTCAAAGAGTTGATGGGAAACAATTGATAGGCCTGTTATTCCTTTTGTCTGGTCAGTCTTTCAAGTAGAGGTTACCATCACAGAACAGCAAGTTGTCTGAAAGCCCTTTAGGTAAAGGATTATACTTTAAAAAAGATAAAGCCTGTCACTGAGCAGTTCTTCTCATGAGAGATAGTACTCACATTTAAAAAAATCAGTTCCAGTGGTAACAGTGTGGCCATGGCTATATAATTACCATATGTATAACATGCCATAAAACAAAGATGCACTTCGATCAATTTGTTCTCTCTATGGAGTTAGGATTGGCAGTGGGCAAGAATAGAGCATTTGAAGGTTTCTACTTTCTCCTTCTCGTTATCTTTGTGTTGAGAAGAGATTCACTCAAAGTGTTTCTATTGCAAAAATATATAGAGAAGCTTATTGAGAGAACGACATGATAGCTCTACACATAGGGTAGGGCAAAAATGATTGAAGATCTTTTGGGGTTCAGGCTATGTTTTTAAAAGGTCAACACTTCCTTAATATCACAAATAGGTTTTGATGTGCAAGGGTAGGGTTGAAGCTCACTTCAAATCAGGGTGTGGCTATGGATCCTGTCTGGAGATATGCACCATCACATGTCACTGTCCTTGTACTCTGTGTACATATGCATGGTCTAGGTCAGTGGTGATGAACCTTCAACACTCCAGATGTTTTGGACCACAACACCCACAGTCCTTGGTCACTGGCAATACAGGCTTGGAATTCTGGGAGTTGTGGTACAAAATACCTGGAGTGCCGAAGGTTTGCCACCACTGGTCTAGGGGATTCTCTTTCCTATGAAAGAGATTCTAATATGCAGCCTCCTTACTTAAACCCATTGTGAAGCCAGGCCTATAGTGTTCACCCAACAGATCAGTGGTGTGTGATGAAAGTGTCATTCTAAAAAGGATTGAGTTTAACTTTTTGTGGAGACCATCACCCTGACCTTAATCCATAGAAGTGAATCCTTTTGATTTTAATGTAACTTATTTCAGAGTAAGTGTGTTCTGGATTGCAATGTAAGGCAGCTGGAGTAAGGAAAGACTGTATTTTTACTCCCATGAAAGCATTTCAATGCACTTAAATCAGGGTGGTTTTTTTTTAACAGTGCCAGGTGAGATATATTGCAAGTAGCCCAAAGCTTGTAATGCACCAGAATAGCAATTTGTGTGGTCAGCCATCCAGAATCTCTTCTCATCACAAGGTTGGTGGAGAAAATTCTCCCCTTTTCATCTGCTGTGTAATGAAAAGACTGGATTGAATACAGCCTTTCTGACACAAAGGGGAGGCTGTTTTTCTGTTCTAGTGTGCTGCACCTTGTTACACTTCAGTGGTTTGGGCTGGCACACAATGATGAAACATAGCATGATGCAACACAGTGCAACTTATCTGACACTCCTTTGAGGGTTGCATTCACAGTTTCAACACATTAGGCACACAACCTTGAAACAAAGTAGGAAATCTCGATCAGCAGCAAATAATAGCAGCCCATGCTACATTAACAATAGAATTCAGAACATTATTGCAAATAGTAAATCGCTGCTCATTGTTAAACAAGTAACTTGTTTCATTGCTGATTACCAACGTTAATTTTAGTGGTCTTTAATCTTTTAAAAAATCATCTCCTGAAAGCAGTATTTTAGAATCAACAAGTAAATATTACATATCCTCTTTGCCATCCTTAATGGCAATGTTACTAGTCATTAGGGTATACAGTGGTATAAAGCAATTAATTTTTTCCAAATGAAATTATGTTAAGCAAATTTTCCTTTATACAAATTTCCAATAGGAATGCATTGAAAACAGAGTAATCCCTAATCACGACCATTTTGTACGGATTTGCCCCATAGGCAACTCTGTTAAGCAAATTTCCCCTATCTCAGGAATTTTTTATGTTGTACACATTCTTTGTTATACAAACCGTTTGTTATACGAGGGTCCACTGGAGTAGTTTTAAAAGCAATGGAATTTGTTACCTGAAAATAATACAAGTCTACTCAGATTTTTATGTGGGGTATCTTAGGAAAAAATAAACTGTTTTTGGTGCTGCATTTGCAGGATTAAAGCAATCAACTTGTAGAATTGTTATGGGTTTTGGGGTAGTACTAGCAGAAAGGAATACCTTTAATTCCCCGAATTGCACAACCAAAGTGACCTCGCTGCCAAATGGGTGGTATAAAAATCCAATAAATAAATAAATAAATAAATAGATAAATAAATAAATAAATAAATAAATAAAAATAAATAACTTAGAGTAAAATTGCAAGTTCCCAAACACACCCAAACAACACAGGATTTACCACCTTAAGTTATTCAGACATTAGTTTTAAGATAAAAGCAGAAATTGTTCTCCTTTTTTCTGCAAGTCCTTTCAACCAGTTATAGTAGACTTCAAAGGAATATAAACCTTGAGAGATTCTGTAGAAGAAATGAAGAAAGGAGTTTAAAGAGGTAAAACAAAATCAAATCCTTTAAGCCATCAGGGCTGAGACAAAAAACTGGTAGACCTAAGGAAAGAGATGCTTGAATAAGTGTCACTGTCTTGTGCTGTTTCTGCCCCAGTATTTATCTACACCAGCCATGTCCAACGTCCTGCCCGGGGGCCCAATCTGGCCCACCAGGCCATTTTGATTGGCCTGCAGCTGGCTGGCTCACCCCTCCCTCCCACTCCTTTCTTTGCCCTCCTGATGAAAAACTCCCACCGCGGCACTCCTAGTCCAGAGATTTGCGAAGAAGGGGCAGGGGTGGCGCAGAGGTATCAGTGGAGCTGTGCTGTTGGGCATCACCTTGACACCGAGCCCGGTTCCCGCCCACCAGTGTTGGCTCAGTAGGCTTGGAAGTGTGACCACTAGAGATGGGCACGAAATAAAAAAAAATCATTCCGTTATTCATTATTCGTTCCATTACGTAACGGAATGAATAACAGAGCCCAGAGTAATTTAGGAACAAACTGAACAGAACAAGAACAAATGAGTTTGGTTATGTTCAATTCATTCCTCCCAGCTGTCATCGCCAGCGGGCGGGGGGTTGTGGGAGCCCCCTTCTCACCTCCACAAGCGGAGGCAAGGCCGCGGCTATCTCAATCTGCGATCTCCGCAGCGAGGGGGTGACAGCCGGCTTGGCTGTCGCCTCCCTGCTGCGGAGACCGGTCAGAAAGGAGTCGGACACCGCAGATCACTGCCAGAGAGGGGGCTGCGATCTGGCCTCTGTGCGTGGAAGCCGGATTGGAGCCCCCTGTCCAGTGATCTCTGCCATGGAAATGACACCCGTTGGGCTGTCAGGCTCTGGGGTGGAGTTGAGAAGGAAGGGGCTGTGATCCGGTCTCTGCGCGCGGAGACCAGATTGGAGCCCCCTCTCACCTCCCCCTGCCCCACAGCCTGACAGCCCACCGGGCTGTCAGGCTGTGGGGCAGAGTCGAGAAGGAAGGGGCTGTGATCCGGTCTCCACGTGCGGAGGCCAGATTGGAGCCCCTCCCGACACCCCCGCCCCACAGCCTGACAGCCCACCAGGCTTTCAGGCTGTGCGGCGGAGTCAAGAAGGAAGGGGCTGTGATCCGGTCTCCATGCGCGGAGGCTAGATTGGAGCCCCCTCTCACCGCCCCCTGCCCCACTGGGCTGTCAGGCTGTGGGGCGGAGTTGAGAAGGAAGGGGCTGATCATTACAGGGAAGCCAAGTTCCCCCTTCTCCCCTCTGCACACAGAGGGGCAAAGGGGGGGGTCTGAAAGGGATCTTCCCCGCCCGTCTCTCCCCAATTCCCCCCTCCCAGAGCCAGCACCAGTAACCGCTCGGTGCTAGCTTTTGGATGGGAGAAGATTTAAAAAGCCCGCTCTCTCCTCCCACCTGATGGGGTGGGGGAAGAGTGGGCTTTTTATATCTCCCCCAGCCCTCCCGGGCACCGCAGGCACCATCAAGCCGGCCTGGAGAGCGCTCCCATGGCTGCGGGACTTTTCTCCTGGCCGGCTTGCCAGCAGCTCCGGCAGTGCACGGCTCCGGGAGGGCTCCCTGTGGCCATGGGATCGTTCTCCCGGCAGGCTTGCCACCGGCTCCGGCAGCGCCCGGCCTGGGAGGGTTCACCACGGCTGTGAGACGGCTTGCTGTCCAGGAGGCTTGCTGCTGGCTCCGGCAGCGCCCGGCCCCAGGAGGGCTCCCCATGGCTGCGGGAACGCTTTCCCGGTGGGTGCTGAAAAACGACACCGAAAAACGGAGCAGGCTCCTGAGGCCCAAAAAACAGAAATGACCCGAAGCAGGCCCCAGGGCCCGAATAACGAGCACAAAATGCCATTTTCAGTCTCCTGAGTCTCCTGAGGGAGTCTCCTGAGGGAGCCGCGAGGCCCAAGGCGGTGAGGAGGCAGTAGCGGCTGAGGAAGAGTGGGCATCGCATTCCCATTCTGAGGAGTGTGTGCCTCTTGCTGCCTGTCTTGCTTCTCTCATCCTGCCTCAACCCTCGAGCGACATGCTAATGCTTCTTGCTATGCTTCTTGTTTTTGTAGTATTCTTTTTTATTTTACTTTGAATAGTTTGCAGTTTCATACTGCAATGGATTCTAGTCAACTCCTCTGTTCTTAATTTTTTTGCAAAGGGTCGGGGGGAGGGGCACAGTGGGTGGGGCTTGCAAGGTATCAGTGGGTGGGGCTTACAGTGGAGGGCAGCACTGGGGAACCAGCTGGCTCCCCACACATTCTCAGCCACCACATCTGGCCCTCCTTACAAAACGTTTGGACACCCCTGATCTACACAAAAACAATAAACAACAACATATAGGGGACAAAATAGAAGAGAACAAAATAGAAGAGGTCCACTTAATTGGTCGAAGAGAAAGGGAAGCACAGCAAATACCTAGCATGTTCTTCTGACAGGCCCTTCCTTCCTCTCAGATGTTCTTTTTATTATTTGTTTATTTAAAATATTTTTATGCTACCTTTCTCCATAAAAGGACCCAAGCAATTCATTTGCATGCCAAATTGTTCATACGCCCAATCCAACTGGATGTTGTCGAAATATAGATTATAATGGATGTGTACTGGTCTTAAAAAACAAACAAACTTGAAACAAAGTTTTAATTGTTTGCAAGCCAGCAACATCTTAAAATTATAGTAGTTTAGTTGTATTGTAACAGGGTGCCATTTTAATATTTTTATCAGTACCTTTTCAATTTTTGTTTTGTGTATCTTTTTAAATTTTGTTGTTAGATACATTGGGTCCTGTATCTCAGAAAAACACAATATTGTAATAAAATAAATAAATATAATTAGTGCTTTCTGATAGTCCCGTTTATGAATTTCCTCCTTTGCAGCAAATGGTGATCTGTTATTCCTTTAATAATATTTCTATCCTGCCTTTTTTCCAAAAGAGAACCAAGGCTTTCTTGAAAAGAATTTAACCAAAGCAGCTTTGATGCAAATGCATGACTTAAGCAGAACCAACTTTATTTTGGAGGTCAAAGTAGAGATGTTGGAAGCTAGAGCGTTAAATTAATCAGGAGTTTCAATGGACCATTTCTCATTTCATTAACATCAGGTTGAAACATCAGTTAACTTTGATGATGAAGGACAACCCACGCTTTTCTTCTGGATAGGTGCTTTTTGTGTAATAATTGTACAAATGCCAGAAATGTCTACCTTCCGATGGAATTGTTAATATGAGTGAGCTGGGATGGGATGACAAGCACCTCTCCCACCCAAGATTTTGGAACACATCTGCATGTCCCCTTTTTTCCTGTAAGGTTTGATGTCTATTTACAAAAATAAATAAATAAATAAATAAATAAATAAATAAATAAATAAATAAAAACATGTAGATTATTAATTATAGCATTTATAATTAGCACATAATTTTAAGTCATATTATTATTAAACATTGCCATGCAAAATCAAGTAAGTTTGAAAAATGTGTTCTAAGGTTTTTTGCTTTCTACTATGATTATGTTAAATCTTGTAAATATTTCTGGAAGTTTGTTTATATTTTTTGGCTCGTGAAATCTCAATTAATAAAAATTAGAAATGTGACACACATCCTTCTCAGATGCATACTTTAATGGGTTGGAAGGGTTTCAGAATGTCAGTGAAACTGGGAGCCATGGCCTGGGTTCCTAGCAAGTTCACCCAAGGTGAAATGGTCACAGCTGAGATGCCAGACTGAGATGCATCTGCCCTCCTCAAGGACAATGGTCACATCAACAGAAAAGGATGAATAGTTCCAATGGTGACGGCAGCTAAGAAATCATGAGAAAATTGAGACAGCAATGAAGGAATAGGAAAATGTCTTCAAATGTAAGGATGTGTCACTAGAGACCAAGACCAAGATTATCTATCATCTTGTACTTATGATAACAAGGGGTTTGGTTTTTTGTTTTGTTTTGTTTTTGAGGCAGCTCGGCAGCTCCCCACCAGCAGCCTTTGTGCATGGACCACACATCTCAGCCCAGCTGGTAGGGCGGAATCAGGGTCAGGCTGTGGAGGTATGGAAAACAAACTAGGAAGTGTGTTGGTTTAGGAAAGTTTGGGTTGTCCATTTTTGATGAACCCGAACTTAAATTTAATTTTGGGTTTATGCCCTTCTCTACACAGCAGTCTTTCTGCACCATGCCTAAATGCAAAATGACCACCTGCCAGGTGATAGATATAATGTATGGTGAATTTACTCAGAGCCCTCCTTTAGAGTCGTAATAGTTGTACTGCCCATGAGTTTTTGTGTTGGTGGTTTATCTTTCAAGATCCTTCTACTATCCCTCCTTTGCCCCTAGTATTGCCAGAGTGAGTTGGTGCTAACTGGTTGCATTAACTGTTGGTGTTAATGCAACTTGGGATATGTGGAGGAACACCATCCCTTGTCATCAGCCAAAGGGTGTAAATATCCCTAATTCACCCCATTTATCAACATATATGATGAAGTATAATTCTAGCCTTCTAATTTGTCCTTTCTGAGCTAACATGGGGTGGAACAAACAAACCAGGGGCATTAATAGAGTTCAGCAGCACATTCTTCCAATGTCTTATATTAAATCCAGGACTCATCTGTTGAAAATTAGATAAGAGGACACATAAAGGCTCAGAAGATGAAGATCATACTCTTAACCTTAAAAAGGAACTTTCTGTTCAAAGGTATTGATTAAATCATCAAAATCTGGTGTCTAGAGGATAGCAAATTTAAAATTCAGGGGACAGGAAACTGAGGAGCAGAGATAATGGGTGGAAATGGTGTAAAGAAACACAGGATCAATGCACAGCCACCTTAAGGTCCACTTAATTGGACCTTAAACAAAGAAGAGCATGTCCATTGCCCTTTAAAAGTTCCCCCACTTATTCCATTCTTTGTTATTGCTTTATGATCCAGCGGCTTCTGCTGGGAGTCGGGGATGGGGAAAGAAGACAGGAAAAGAGACAATTAAAATAAGCATGCCCTGCTTTGCAAATGCTGCAGCCTGACCAGAAACATTCTATGCTGCCTGCCCTGCACCATTTGATCTCTTAGAAATTCACTATCACAGGAATGGGTTTTTACAGAAAAACAGAAATGTGTATAAAATATCGCAGACTTGAACAAGGATTAAGTCAGTGAATCTCTGAAATGGCGCAAGGCCAATCTGTACACAATTTATTCAGGCACGGCACTGGTTGGGGAGGGGACTTCTGTATGTCACTGTTACTTAATACATAAAGTTAATGCACTAATCTATTTAACCTTGGTTTTTAATCTGGTGTGGGAATCGAAATTTGATCTTCTCTTTGGGAACATAAAGAATTTCAGGTTGTTCCTAGTTTTAGTGCTCTGCGCCAAACAAGAAGGCAAATGGCTTGCTGATTGGGGGCACACAGAGGTCTCAGCTAGGTTTTTGTCAGTGAAGAGACTTGCAGTAAACCAATAATCTTGACACCTTTGTTTTATGCTGAAATGGTAATCTCCGTCTTCCCAGGCCAGCAGTCGGAGTTGAAGAGGAATTACATTGGCCTAATTATTTTTCTTTTTTCTGCTTTATGTCTCCTTCCTAGCTTCCAATATTATCCTCCTGATGCTTGACAAAGAATTCTGAAAACACTATGTATAACTTTTTTTAATCTGATAAAGATATTGGTCAACATAAAATATTGTTCCCTTTTACAATGAGAGATAATTCCGGGAGGAACGGGCAGCTTTGTCTTCTGATAAAAAAGGATTTTGAACTGTGTGTTAAAGAATGTGCTTTTGTGCTCATGTTATTTCCAGCTGTTTTAATTTGCTCGTAATACTGTATAAAGCCACATAAATCACTTTTAGTAATGTTGTTATGGTCTATTGGAACACATTAGTCAGCAAATGCCACAATAAAATAGCATTATTGTTAGCTTTGGTAGGAAGAGGAAAAGGTTACCTTGCAGCAGCTGAAATTAAGGTAGATGCCAGCAGGATAATCTGCTTCTAATTTATTTTCCATTCTTCCCTGCTGTTGCAGCTGCAGCTGCTATAATGATCAGTGGAACTACAAATGACTAAAATACTTTTGATATGATTACCAAGTCCATGAGAATGTAACAATATATTCAAGTTCACCAAATTGATTAATTGCTCCTCAACTAAATATTTCCATTTCTTCTTCCTTGGGTAGGATTCCTTTTTCTTTTACATTTTTAAACAGGTAGAAAGTTTTCAGGATTTTCCCCCTCAGCATGTCCAACCTTAAAACAATAGAAATAGAGTAATTGGTAGTTTATGTGTGACTATTAGCAGTCAACTGATATGGGAAATGAGGATGTCTACTTCTGCAATGCATTGTTGATTTTATTATGTAACTAGATGGTTAATATTGGATTGGGATATTTTGCAAAGTGGGAGCCTGTGTGTTTAAACCACTGAGCATTTCAGAAGTTGTTCAAAACTTTGCATGCATTGCACTTCTACACTGTTATGTTACAGTAACATCAATATTTTTCACAGAATTGACTTGTTCATCAAAGTGAAATATTCATAGAAATTAAATGGGAAGAATGCAGTATGATGTCAGTTAATGCTTGGATGAGGAATAATAGTTTCATGGTTGCCTAGATACAAATAAGACATGTGTCATGGAGGAAAGCAAATGTAAATGAATGAACAAATGAGTTGTCAGCTTTAGCTTTAGACTGTGATAAGGCCAAGAGGAACTGCTTATAAGATGGATGACTTGCAAATTTGTCAGTGTACTTTGCATGTCTTTGGATAATTAGTTGACTTTTCTGTTTTGATTTTGATTTGTTTAATTCTTGGTTGGTTGGTTTGTTTTTTGGTAACCCAGGGGTTCTTGGACTGAGATTCCCAGAATTCTTCATTATCAGCTGTGCTGGCCAGGATCTCTGGGAGTTGCAGTCCAAGAACACCTGGGTTACTCAAAGTTGGGAACCACTGCTCTTGAGTTTGTGGGATGTTCGCCACAACCTAGGTGCTATAATGTTGAAAAGTCTATCTCACATCATATTTTGGATAGCACAAGGCCAATCAACAATCATTGTGCAGTCCCAGGAACATAAAAAGGGCACTCATTGATTCCCAGTTAATTTAACATGAAGTGGAATGCTGTATTGTCTTTATTTCATGGCAACTGGGTATAATAAAAAAAGCCAAAAATGTGATGAAGATAAAGGAAGAAACTTTGGATGGAAAGGGTGTTCTGATATATTTTTGTCAACTCTTTAACCCTCTCTGAGAATTTTATTTTTCTCATTGGTTACATAAGCACACTTTTAAACTCTTTTTATTTTGTTATATTATTCATTATTTAATTTATGTGTAGCAGAAGAGCTTCTTGTTGAGACTGTTTGACAGATGTTAACCCTCACATTGACACAAATGCTGCACTTAAAAAAGGTAAAGGTATTTTAGAAGGACATGTATGGTGACAGTTGTTCAAAAAATTGCAATGAGATTGTTCATCACATGCCCATGATTTTTTTTAAAAGAACTGCAACAACAAGAAGCCTCTGGCCCAGTGAGAAATGACCCACAATTAGCATGCTTGATGGGTAAATGATTTGCTAATGGTTGTGTATCATGTGACCTCAAATTTAAATTGTAATATCAGAGAGGTAGAACTGGAAAACCTTTTGTTGGTGTGGTCACAGCCTAACATGAGCGATGAAGAGATGTGTCCAGTTGATAGGGGCCAGATTCAATGATCCATAGGGCCACTTCCAGCTCTGCAGTTCTAAGATGATGATGAGAAAACGAAAATAAGCCAACATCACAGTATTGGGGAATAGGTGTGGGCCTTTCATTTCGGATTGAGTCCGGTTCCGAAATGAATAACAGCAGCACAGGTGCTGTTCAGAACTTGGACCCACCCTCCAAAGTGTAATCACTCATTGACTTACCTTGACTTATCTTGGGGCTAAACTCCAGCCAGGAAGTAGTCTCCAATGCATCATAATTCCTTCTCCCTGGTGCTGGCCAATCAGGAGCTGTGCAGGGAAATGCATAATCCCACCTCCCTGTCTGATTGCGCACTAGGCAAGGCAAAGTAAGTCAGTAGGTGATTTCATTTCAGAGGGTGGGTTGAAGTTCCGAACAGCACCCATGCTGCTATGATTCAATTCAGAAGCTGACCCATTCTGAAATGAAAGCCCCATGCCTAATGGGGAACCTTTGGTCCTTCACATATTTTTTCCTACACTTTCTGTAATGAATCTGAGTCTCATCCTGTTTTTGTTTGTGGATGATACATACATGGCTAAGTTAGCTATTTTCTTGATGAATTGAGTGGCTTGCTTGACTGGTGAGTGTTAGATGAGTACAAGGAAACACAGAGAAGTGAAGAGAATTTCCTGTTCATTGTCTGCTTTCTTAAACCCAAGTGGGAGTTGGAACAGTGTGTACAGAAATGTGTGAGTGTTTAGGCTGTCAGGCAGGGATTGCAAGAGGATTAGAGATACAGATTGCAAGATACAAAGAAGATAGGGCTTAGATTAAGGATATGAGCTGTGCTGGATGAGAGCTCTGATGAATAGCCTGTAACAGAGATGAGCAATGAGACAGTCAGAATTTGGTAAGTTTGTGAAAAGATAAGCAATGGTTTGGGTACAAAAAAGACTATATGAATATCTGCTTATGCTTTTGTTTCTCTAATTGTTTATTAGTTGATCAGTTAAAAATAAATAAATACACTTCTGTTTTGCACAATGGACATCAGTTTGTTTCCAGATGGGAGTTATAATAGAAATTCCCATGCTAGGTGCTTGGCTATAGTACAGCAAAGGGGGAGAGGAAGGAAATGTAAGGATTTCCATTTGGGGAGCACTGGTAGTCCTGTTACCTAAAGCCTGTGATTTTAACAGAAAGCTTCCACATAATAAAGTGGGGTCTGAAGAGAAGGCCAAGTGCCCTTGCCCCCTCCCCCCAAGGCCGGAATAAAGCCGGAAGACTCTTGCATTGGGATGTCACATGGGCCAAGGTTTATTAGCTGTTTACACCAGAGCAGATTACCACAAGGAGGGGGCTGCTGTAGTGCAGAAACCAAATGGGACCAGGAGGTCTCCCCCAGACCTCCCCCCCACAGCATTCTTTGTTTGGGCGAGCCCATAGCCCCTCGTGGGTGCTGTTACCCAGATGGCACCCCCTTGGCCAGCTGGTGCTATGTGGTCTTCCCCCAGGTAGTAGGGTGCCATCACGTGGCCGTTCCCGTTCCCTGGGGGAGATCTCAAAGCCTCCTTTCCCCAGCCACTGTAATCGCCTGATCTGCAGCATCCAGGGGTTTGGAGGTTACAGCTTGGTATTGGTTCATACTCACCGAATGCTTAATTTATTCCACACTACCTGCATTGCCCCGCTGCACCCTTGACCTAGGAAGCCCCTGAGCCTGACCCGGTGCAAATGGGGGATAGGCAAAAAATCCTGGCCCTCAATGGCCAATACTCAGGGCTGGGCAAAAAATCCTATCCGGCCTCTTAGGTGACCAGCACTCTCCCACTCATGATCTGTCTGGCTGAGGGGGAGGCAAAAAGGTCCCGCCTGTGTATACACACGACACGATGGAACTAGCCCTAAGAGTGTTTCAACAAGAGTGTGGAGGAGTTTGAGGGGCAAATCCAGGGAGAAATTCCTGTATACCAGAGTTAAGGGGACAACACAGCTGTGAGGGGCTTGTGGATCTCTCATTCTGGGATAGATAAATATTCCCCCTTCCTCCTTTATATGTTATCATGCACATTTTGAATTGTCCCTAGGTGTCCTGTTCCTGGGAGAAGGTGAGAAACCAAGGAAATGATATCACCATGTGCACATTTATTTATTTATTTATTTATTTATTTATTTATTTATTTATTTATTTATACAAATAAATAAGTACTGCACAAGCTGAGTTTTACATGGATTTAAGTTAACAAATTGCAGGGTTTGATAGCAGTTTTTTGCCAGATGACACTGGTGAACAGGACTCAAAAAACATATAACTACTCCTTGTCTTACTACATTAATGAACTGCAGTATTACTTTCTAAAAAAAACATTCCCCCCTTACCCTTCCTTATGCTAGCTGGACTTGATAAGAGATGAAGTCTAAAAGACATCGTCAGGGCCCTATTTCTCACAATAAAATCATGGTCCCAGTAGTACACATTCTGAGGTAATAAAGACATGAAAGAGGCAAAGTATTCTTCTGCAAAGGTTTCCATGCTTGGTTTTTTCCCCTTCAGTCAAGTTCAGTTTTTATGTTTGAGCTTATATGAAATAGGCAGGTGTTTAAATGCATTGGTAAATCAAAAGGTGAAGTACCTACTCATGCCTACAAATTCTTTTCTGGTAACAACCCTTCTGTGAGGGAGATGAAAATGTTCTTAGAGGATAACTCCCAGAATCCTATTGTTACCCTGGCCTGCACTTTTGCTGGACAGGGGATTCTAGAAGCTGCAACAGAACCTGCATGGTGTGTGTGTGTGTGTGTGTGTGTGTGTGTGTGGGGAATGCACATGTGCAGAGGGGGGAGGTGTGTATGTGTACAGGACAGAGCTCTTCACAGAGGGGACAAAACTGAATGTTGCTTCCAAGCTTTGGCCGTCTTCCTGATCATTCTCTCCCCACCCCACCCATTAGCAATACTGTGTGATGGACAGCTGGGAACTGAAAACTGTTTATTTCATGATGTTACAATACATTCCAGTGCATAGTTCTTCCGAAGTGGGTCTTATTTCATTAGAGTAGGCCTCTCTCTTTCCTTTAAAATGTATGTCTCAAAATTTCAGCTGAAGAAAGCAATTTTATAGATTTGTTGTTGCCTCATGGAACACATCCTGGTGAATTTTGTGGCATTTCCCTTTAGTGTACTTATCAACTATGTATTAAAAAACGACCACAATCACTTGCAGTATGTGGTGTAATGAATGACTCCTTGAGATAAAGACAATGCATATGAACTAATTGTTGCTGTCTTTTCTTTAATTGCAGCAGGAAAAGAATCCAGAGAATTCAAGAATCAAGGGTATGTAATTAAAGGATTTTTTTTTATTTAAAAAGATCATTTCCTTGTTTAATTAGAACCCAAGACATATACTTCCTAGTATGTCTGTTTTTTCAACTTAGTGGAGAATGCCCAACAAACTCAGAAATAACGTTATATTGACCTAGTATAGCATTTGTATTTATTCATTTTGATCCAGATTTTGGTACATAATTATGGAAAATGAATTACCACTCCCTTCTTCCCCTGGCAGTCCCACCCGTTTTCTGGATTCATGATGGATGGCATGTGCTAAGTAGGGTGAATCCATTATAATCAGGTGTTATGTGTGCTTAGTTCATCCACTATGTCCTGAACAAATGTTGCTTTTAGTAAAATAATAATTTTTCTTCAGCAATTGGGATGAAGAAATTGCTTATGTGTTGGTTCCTAAGCATCTTCTCAATGGTTTATGGTGTGCAAAGAGTTTTACAAAACCAAACAGCTGCATAATTTGTGGTCATGTATATGTCTTTTTTTTAGAAGCAAAAGATAGCTGGTCTATGGAGTAAATACTATTGCACAAGCAGTTTATTACCAGAGCGAATGGATGTTACCCAGGCAAAAGAGGTGATATAAAACATGTGAGATGAAATAGTTAAATGATCAAATTGTTGTTGTTCAGATGCACAAATCTCATCACTTTCATCCTATTCACTTGAATTGAATGCTGTAATATTTGCTAGCTGCTTATTTGTAAGAATGTTATGTAAGAGTTGCATCATTCCAAAAATGGAAGAGGTTTGAGGAAACACTTTGAGATGAAATTCATCTCTTAATTTTATTCACATTGAGCTTGATTTCAGGAACTGTTCTGCATTTGGTTGGATTTAATTTTATAGGATTTTTGGAATTAATGTTTTTTTTGGGGGGGGGATAATTTTGGAACAAACCATAATTGCCTATGTATTAGTTGAGATATGACTTCTTATTAGAGCTGTTAGACCAGCTTAGCATACACATGCTTGTTTCACAAAAACAAAAATGGTACTCACAACCCTGTTTTATATGGGGCTGGACCTTTGGCCCGTCTAGCTCAGTACTGTCTTCCACAAGAGTGGGTGAGAACAACCAAAGGGTCACAAGGTGACCATCCTTGCTCTACCATTAGATCCTTTGGCCCAAAGCACTGACCTTCAGGGTCTGTAAGGATGCAAGGGGATGAAAATGCAATGTTCAAAATGCAGCATTATACGTAACCCTTCGGCTATATTTCCTTCCTCAAAATTAAATTATAGTCATGAGCTCCTATGTTGGCAAAGCTGGTACTTCTGTCAACATCATATGCAGATTATCGGGAAACCAGAACAGGTTGATGATGATGGCAACAACAACAACAACAGCAGCAGCAGCAGCAGCAGCAGCAAGAAGAAGAAGAAGAAGAAGAAGAAGAAGAAGAAGAAGAAGAAGAAGAAGAAGAAGAAGAAGAAGACGAAGAAGAAGAAGAAGAAAGAAGAAGAAGAAGCAGGTGGCTGGCCTAGCACTTTGGGACAAACTACCAAGAAAATTCAGCTAGCTGAGTCTTTGCCAGTTTTCAGGAAAGCCTTAAAAACATGGCTTTTCAAAGACAATTTTGGCAATCTCTATAAGTACTTTGTTTGCCCCTTGCTGTATACCCCACCTTCTTGCCTTTGCCGGTTGTATCTTTGATGTTTGTATTTATATTTGAGATTGTTTTGCTTATCTTTTTAATTCTGTTGTATTTCAGTAATTTACTTGTTTATTTGCTCTTGTTCAAGTCGGTATGGTTAATAAGTATAAATAATAATAAATAATAATAAATATTAACAGCAGGACAGGCAAGTTATTATGGATATAACAACTGATTTTAATAGACTGGATATCATACAGTGGTGCCTCCTAAGACAAATTTAATACATTTGTTTTAAAAAAAATTGTCTTAAGAGGTACCGTTTCCCATAGGAATGCATTGAAAACTACATTGAAATCTGTTACATTGGTTTTCACTGCATTCCTATGGGAAGACTGTCCCAACCCCCTCCCCAATCAACCGGCAGCCTCCAGGCAACCTGAAAGAATCCTCATTTTGACATTGGTTACAGAATAAACTGGGGCTAGGATCAAGCTCACAAGCTGCTTCCCCTTTAATGTCTCCATGCATAGAGCCAGATGAAGGGGTAGTGGTGGTGGTGGCTTCGATCCTGGCTTTCCCAACCATTCAAATACCAAATTTGCCACAAGACAAACCGTCATCTTGGGGAAAATGCCTATTCCCAGAAATTTCATTCATTTTATGAAGAATTAGTCTTACAGGGCATTTGTCTTGCAAAGCACCACTGCATTTCTAGATAAGTAACACCATAAAACATACTATATAGAAGTTGGAGTTGCATCAGAAAGGAACCTCAAAAGTACAAAAATGCGAAGTTTCAAACATTCAAGAGATAAATTAAAAGAATATGGAAGCAAGTTCAAGTTATCCTCTTGTACTAATTTTGGAAACATGAGTTATTCCAAAATCTTTAATTTAAAGATTGTCAATTAAAAATGATTGCTAATAGCTGCTAATTTACTTCTTGAAATTAAATAATCAATCATTTTGCACATTCTCCTAGTTTTTAGGCTCAACCCTTGAGTCATTCCTCTGAACCAGAAATGCTGAGAAACAAGATGTAGTAGTAGTAGTAGTAGTAGTAGTAGTAGTAGTAGTAGTAGTAGTAGTAGTAGTAGTAGTAGTAGTAGTAGTAGTAGTAGTAAGGACATTTCACAAAGTATTATAAGCAGTTAAAGATTTCAGAAATAATATAATCAAAACTGTAAAAAATGACACAATTAAGAAATGCACCAATATTTAACAGAATTCGTATTAAAACTTGTATCTATTATAGAATACCAGTCAATGTTTTTATAATTTTGATTGACTGTGCCTAATATTTTGAAATACTAATAGAATGTTCTGTGCTTAAAGTAACTTCTTAAACTCAAAGTAATGTTTAAAATGTTAAAAGACATGCACTGTCTGCAAAACACTGTCCTCCTAGCTAGAGTTTCTGTCACAGTCACGAAAGCTCGGATGTGCCTGCCATGTGGCAGCATGAGTGTCCCTATTAATTTCAATAAGGGGGAAAATCAATATGTTGATCTCTTTGGACACGCAAAGCTGTTCCCATCATTGAAGTTAATGGAAGCTCTTGCCAGCACATATGCTCACTAGAGAGCACTGATGCCTACAAGGAATTAATGGATTAGGGTGCAAGAGAAAATTACGACTACTTAGTATTTTGGTGTATAAACTATTGACTTCCTTTCCATAGTCTAATATTATCATTCCAATTCATCATAAAATTTGCTGTAAAACATTACTTCTTTGTAAGTTTTGGGAGTTTAGAAAGAGGTGCATGGATGCACAGATGCTTCCCAACATGTCTGTTATATCACCCTGTGAGATTTGCCTCACACATTCTCTCTCTTTTACAACATTATATTGTTTAGAAACTGCTTTGACCCTCCCAGTAGTGGCTGCTATGCCAGCTCTTCATTTCTGAGCATGTTACTTCCAGGAAGTGAAGAATCCATTAAAGGAGGTCACCAACACTCTGCAAGTCAGCAGGACCCAGCATGCTCAGAGGTTCATGGGGTCTGTGGCTTAAGAGGCTAACTGCATATACAGTATAGTTGTGAAAGGGCTGCACGATACCTTCAAGAACTCCTTCCATTAAACTCTGCCTAGAGGGTGGTCAAATTGCTATTAAAAGCTATTTAACTTGAGCATAGCCTGTTTTGATTCATTGCAACCATGGGTGACTCCACAACACATGTATAAGAGCAGATTAATTTGACAGGGAATCATGTTTTTTTTTTTTTTTGAGAGCCCATTTTCTTCTTCTTCTGCCAGAGGCCTGTTTATTTTAATGAGGATGTGGCCTGACTTATTTAAATGGATCGCCCCATTGTGAATGCCTCGGTCTGTATTAATCAGCCCCTTGCTGTGCTCTTATTGTATTAAAAGCAGGACATTGGGAGAAGTCCAGTCACAAAGCAGTCTCAGGACTGCACCTGCTGCTGGCTTGGATAAGGCAAGATCCACCTCAAGAGGTGTCTCTTTATCAGGCTAGCATGCAAATCCCATAACTAGCAGCAGAAAGGCATGCATCCACCCCCTCTATATTTCCCCATCCGGCCAGTCAGTTTCAACCTGAGTCTGCTCCACTTCCTTGCACTTTTGAGGCATTTGTTATCTGCCTGTCACTGCTATGCTCTCCTGCATGCATATATCAGCACTCACGGGTGTTGGCTTGCTCGTCTGTTTCCTATGCACTTCCTGTGTACTTCCCTCCTCCATAAGTGCATACTTAGGGTATACACAAACACATGAACACCCGCCCACCTGCCCCTCTGAATTCTAGCCTTGGGTTGCAAAGAAAGTGCACATGTCTGGCAAGAGTGTGCCTTCAAACAAGGGGGGACTGCTTAAATATTTGTTTCAAGGGGATTCAAACTGTGATTCTAACACCACATGACTTGGAGTTGATTTAAATTTACACCAGCACATATTCCAAATTATTGTTTCAATGTAAAGGAACCCCAAGAGTACATTAGAAGATACAAGCCTACTTTAGTTTAGAGGATACCCCAACTCTACTTTAGAGGAGCCTCATGGCCTAGTGGTTAAATGCCTGTACTGCAGCTAAAACTGTGCTCATGACCTGGGGTTCAATCCCAGTTAGCAGGCTATTGACTCAGCCTTCCATCCTTCTGAGGTCACTAAAATGAGTACCCATCTTTCAGGGGGGGGGATGTAGCCTGCATTCTGTATTAAAAACTGTTAACTGTCCAGAGACTACGTGAAGTAGTTTGGGGCGGCATTTGGTGGTGCCACTGTGAGATACAGGAAGCTGGACGAGATGGGCCTTCGGCCTGATCCATCATGGCTCTTCTTACGCTCTTATGTTCTTATGTTCTATAGCAGAACACTTTTACAACAATGATTCCTGAGCAGCTATATGGAAAGCAACTTATTGTGTGCTTTAATACCAGATAGTAATAACATTTGGCTTTTCTCTTGAATTTTTCTACCTTCTCCATTCATGTCTTGATCTGGGTTGAAATGTGATTCTTTTCATGACTGAGTAAAATGCGAAGTACCCCTTCACAGGAGTGGGAGTCCCCACCACTACTTTTTGCACACATTAACACTTAAATAAGTGGAATTCAATTATCACTATCTTTCTGCAGTTTACTGTCCAGGAGAATGTTTAGAAAATGTGTTTCCATTTCATAGCTCAGATAATGATCACATTCCTGTCATCATGTTAAGCCAGGGATCCACAAGAAACCTGGTTTGTTGAGTATAAGAAGCATAGTTTGGTGGTTGTTTTGTGTGTTTCCTGTGTGAAGACCTGGCTCTCTAGCTTGTATTTCCCCTGTCAAGCCAGAGGATTAATTGAAGTTCTGTTCTGGCGAAAGAAGTCAGAAAACCAGGTCTGTGCTTCCTTCACTCATTATAATTAACAGCCGAGAAGTCTAGGGTTTGTGGTTTATTTTCCTGTTGTACAAAAAGCAAGAGCAAAGGAGCAGCCTGGTTCCACCACAATAAGCTACAGCTGTCTTAAGTTTACTTCAGGGGTTCTGTTTTATTTCAGTTGTTACATTTTGGAATACTACAAGAATAACTATAGCAAAATACACTTTTTGTTGTTTAGCATGAGATTTTACTGAGAAACTACACTAATCCATGGGCTTTGCATATTGTATATTCATTCACATATTACTATTTGCATTTTGTTTTGGAATATAGGTGTTTGGCTTTCTGAAAGAAATATTTGCAATGGGGTGGAATCCTGTCTCTGTGTATTATCCTCCTCTTCTTCTTTTGTTGTAGATACATGCACTGTATTAATTACCTGCATGGGGGATTAAACAGAGCACACAGGCTCCTACTAAAGTGATAATTATTCAGAACTCCCATGGTGGGACTCATTTTCACTCATTGTTTATTATTAGAGATGGGCACGACTAGGGAAAATGACGTTTTCGAGTTGTCGTGTGTCGGAGGCAGTCCGTTTCGGCTCGTTTCCGTTTTTCGCGAAATTTCACAAAAATTAGTCGGTTCGTTTTTTCGTTTTTTTGTTGTCGTTAATACTGGTTTGGGGGGTAGCGGGCTCCTGGAGGGAGCTGCAGGAGTCAGCCAGAGCCACAAGTGATGGACTGGCAGACTCTTTGCACTCGCTGTGTCTCACGTACTTGCATGTAGTGCAATGCAAGTAGATCTGGCTTAGGGTTAAGATGAGTTAGCGCAAGGGCTAGGGTTAGGCTAGTTACGGGTGAGGTTAGGGTGAGTATTGGGGTGTACCTCTGGGTGCCTCTCTGACCCACTTAGAAGGACAGTGTACTGGCGTATGGGTTAGGCTTAGGCTTAGGGTTCGGGTTTGGGCTACGATTAGTGGGCTGTTTATGCCCGATTGGCACATCCCAGAAGTCTCTGTGGTCAACCTGGCCAAGTGGCCATGCGATTGGTGGAAAATTTGCATGGTCCACTCCCATGGGCGAGCCCATCATTGCGAATGTGCAGGTGTAAAAAAATAAAATAAAATAAAATAAAATAAAATGAACGGAGACTTTTTTTTTTGCAAGAAAAACCCTCTGCTGCTACTGTAAAAATTCAAGCATTTAAAATAGCTAATTTTCGCATGTTTCTGTGGTGCTTTGGTGGGGTTTTGGGCAACGATTTCAAAAAAAATATTGCGGTCGCCATTTTGGATCCCCCCCCACCGCATGGCAAATGGATGCGCCCTCCCAGCCTGGTACAGTCAGCAAAACCTGGCCATGCAATTGGTGGAATGGCTCCAAAACTTTGCATGGTCCACTCCCATGGGCGAGCCCATCATTGCGAATGCGCAGGTGTAAAAAAATAAAATAAAATAAAATAAAATAAAATGAACGGAGACTTTTTTTTTGCAAGAAAAACCCTCTGCTGCTACTGTAAAAATTCAAGCATTTAAAATAGCTAATTTTCGCATGTTTCTGTGGTGCTTTGGTGGGGTTTTGGGCAACGATTTCAAAAAAAATATTGCGGTCGCCATTTTGGATCCCCCGCACTGCATGGCAAATGGATGCGCCCTCCCAGCCTGGTACCAGCAGCGCAGCAGTAGCAATAGCCAAGGAGAGGGGAGAGGGGAACCCCCCCCCAGAATAAAACACCCTTCTGGCCTGGTAGGTGCCTTCAGACAGTTTTTGCCTACTTTTAGGGCCGGGAATCGGTTTATTTTTAACTTTTAAAAACTTTTTTTCTGTGCCGCTTGGCATTGCGCGATCGCCGCGATGCAAGTAACGAGCACAACAAATCAGACCAAATTGTTCGTTCGTCGGTTCGAGCTCGAATTCTGGCGGAGTGATTCCCGTTACCATTTCCGTAGAGTAACGGATACGAGTAACGGAAACAGAAACGGGAATACCGCTAAGTCGTGCCCATCTCTATTTATTATTTCAAATCCCTTTTCTTTCCCATAAAAAAAACCTTGCTTGCTATGGCTGTCCACCATATATTTATGATTCCAGCTGCTGCAGTATCTAGGCCTTCATCACCCTGTCCCCAAAGAGGCCACCTCTGTGTGGCCTCTCCACACCATGCCTCCCATCACCACTGCAACCAGGACACACTCACCCCCTTTGTCCCATTTTTAAAGCCACCCCCTTCCACAGAGGCTTCCCTCCTCCTCTGCTCTACTTGAGGTTCCTCCTATTGCTCAGTTTTTAAAACAGCCCCCTCCGCGGAGGCTTCCCCCTTCTCTGCTATAGCTGGGATTCCTTCCATCACCCCCTATTTAAAACAGCCCCTTCCATGGAGGCTTCCCCCCTCCTCTGAACCTGCCACAAAGGTTTTCAAATGCAGGTTATTCTTTGTACTGTACTGTATTTTGTATTTTATTTAGTACCTTGTATTATATTACAGTATTGTAATGAAATATTTTTGGGCTGTGGAATGAATCATCTGAGTTCCATTATTTCCTATGGGAAAATTTGCTTTGATATGCAAGTGTTTTGGTTTCAAGCATGTTTTTAAACCAAGGTTTTACTGTTCCCTAATGGTGTTTCCTTCACTGCTTAGCAATCAGTATTATGTACTTAAATCTTTATATAAAAGATTCATTGGCACATGGCACAGCCAGGATTGAACCAGGGACCCATTCATCTCTGGCCGCACCCTTTGAAATTGCACCACTGACACTTACACAGTACCACTACAAAAGCAACATTTCTACCTAACTGAAGATTTAAATAAGGATTTATTCCACCCAAACAGCACACAATATTTCAAAATATTTTTCAGAAATATTTCTCTAAGCTATTTTTGCAGACCAAAAAATGTTTTTTATAATATTTTTGTATGCTGTCTGGGCAGGAATCAGTTTTGAATTGTTCTGTCTTATCATATTTAAATAGCTTTATTTTTGTCACAGATAACTTCTACTCAACATGGCCGAGGCTAAAAAGAACTGTAGGCAGTATAGCATTGATTATTTGAAGTTTGGCTTCATTCCATCCCTGCTGGACAAATGTCTGCCCATGTGCCTTTTGTGCAACAGAGTTTTAAACAATGATGCTATGAAACCATCCAAGCTGGAGGATGATCTGAGAAGGTGTCACCCTGATAAAACAGATAAAGTTTTGACATACTTTAAAACACTGAAATAAAAACTTCAAAAGAGAACCAGGGTGGACAGTATGTTTGCTTCAACATCAAAAAGAGACTATGATGGTTTTGGGCATCTTACAATATCTCACAACTCATAGCAAAATCAGAAAAACCTCATACTATCTGGGAAGAGCTATTATTGGCATATATTCATTTTTATGGACCAAGAAATCCATGTAGAACTGCTCTTTATGAGAACTTTGGCAACAGACACTAAAGGCAAATCAATATTCAATGTTTTGAAAGATTATTTCATGGAAAAACAATCCCTTTATCAAATATAATATCATCAGCAGCAGATGAAGCACCAGCCATGTTTGGGTGCTAGTGTGGTTTTATAAGCCATTTAAAACAAAATGTACCTGAGGTGTTTGCAAATCACTGCATTGTTTATCAACAACATTTAGTAGTTAAAATTCTGATTGCCAGATTGCATCAATCTGTTCAATTTGTCATAAATGCAGTAAACAAGATCCGTATCAATGTGTTGACTTCTAGGTTATTAGTTGTGTGAAGAAAATGATGAGGACTTTCATAAATTACTCCTTCTCACTGAAGTATGCTGGCTCACAAAAGGCTTATGTTTGACAAGAGTTTTTGACTTTTTTGGATGCTAAAGATCCCATTTTGAAAGAAAATTTAATCAAATGGATTGACATTGCTTATTTAAATTTAATGAGGTTAACTTGTAGTTATAAGGTGACAGTCGGAATTTAATAAAAACAAAGACCATCATTACAGCTTTTCTTGCCAGAATTAATCTAATGAAGCAAAACATTGGATAGTGTGAATTTTCCCAGTTTCCCAAATTATCATTGACAAATGTCCAGTATGATGACATTTTGGTCTATGTTCAACATTTGTGTCCTTCGCAAAGATTTGAAACCAGGTTTCACGATGTTTTGACTATGGAAATACCACAGTGGATTATCAATCCATATGGTGACATTGAAGATTCAGATGTCTCATTACAAGAAGAACTGATTGGAATAAGCATTAATGAAGAACTTAAGGTGCAGATCAGAATGCGGCATCAGCAGTTCTGGCTTCAAAAAGAAATACCTGTTGCTTATCCTGCATTATGGACTATCACAAAAAAAATTGATTGCTTTTCCATCTTCCTACCTTGTGGAAAGGAGGCTTAGCATGGTTGCCAATCTTGTTATGAAAAAAAGAAATCAATTGCAAATCACTAAATGTGGAGATTTAAGACTATACCTCACTAATTTGAAGCCAAATATTGAACTATACCTCCCAATAACAGGATTATTATTGTGTATTAATTTTTATGTAAGAATTTTACTAGGTTCTTATTTGTTTCATTCCAAATCCAAATATTTATTTGCATTTTGTGTATTTTCAATAAAAGCACGAATAAAAATATACATGTTTTTCTTTTTCTTTTTCAATTGTCCATGCTACAAAAGCCCCTATCAAAGTGAGTAGCATTGTGTCACCTGTCAAAAACACATTTGAAGTTAAGAAGTTTAGGAAATTTTGATATTAGATAGGCAGTGGTCTACAGAAAAAAAAAAGGCAAGTGGTCTACGGGGTGAAAAAGTTTGGGAACCTCTGCTGTACCTGTTTGTATGAAATCTGGTGCACATAATTTCATCCTAGTATGCCTCTGGATTCCTTATTTCTCCAAAATTAATAAAGAAGTTTTGAAGCTATATCTACTTTTGGATTCTGACTGGTTAGTCAATGATATCTACATTTTTTAAAAAATCAAATGTTATATATGGGGTTTGGATTTGAGTTGCCGCATACTGGATCTGAAGTGATCAAAACAATGTGATTCATTTTCCAAAGCACTTCATCATGATTTTAAACAACTCTTTCACACATGTATATGTTTGCCTTAAATCCATGTTTACTCAAAATTAGGCATCTAAGTAAATAGGTTTAGAATTACAAATAGAGATGGGCACGAAACAGAAAAATGGCGTTTTGGTTTGTCATTGAGAGGTCTGTTTCGGTTCATTTCCATTTGTCATGAATTTTTTTAAAAATTTCATTACCGTTTTTCATTTTTTCGTTTGTCTTTTTACCCGCTTTTTGCATGATTGATTTTTAAAGCATTTCCATGCGTGGGCATCCCCCAACGTCTCAGACCAGAGGGAAAACACTAAAAAAATGGATGCTGGCAGAGACACAGTATAGACTAGGTATGCAGGGAGGCTGCAAAGGCAGCAGCGGGCGTTGCCCAGGGTGCAAGGCAGGCGCAGAGTGACTGCACTGCGGGGCAAGGGAGGGTACTCACCGAGAGGTACGCAGCACACATGCACACAGGGAGGCAGCAGGACTGAAGCTAGAGGTGCAGCAGAGATAGCAATCCCACCTTACTCCCACCAGAGACTGCAAGGAGGATGGGGGCTGCCAGAGCTTTTTATGCCCTCTGTGGCTGCCAGACCTGCCTGCCCAGTCTGCAACCTGGGCATGCTATTGGTTGAACATGATCCCATCACATGGCTTGCCTCCATTTTGTGGCTGGTGGCGACATCCATTTTAAAGGGGAAAGAAAAATACATCGCCATGGGAGAAGAAAAAAACAAACGTTTTAAGGACCCCAACCCCCCTGGTAGGTTATCAGACAATATAAATAATTATCACTGCGTTTTTATGGATGTCCAGGGCGTTTTTTAACATTTAAAACAGCTCATTTCATTGTGCGTCACCATTAACGGAAACGAAACGTAACGACCACAATTTTTGTGGTTCTGTTCGTTTCGTTACATTTTCATCACAGTTTTCGTTTGTCGTTTCATTACGTAACGGAAATGACAAATGGTAACAGAAATGAAAAAATGTTTGTTCTGTGCCCATCTCTAATTACAAACTTAATTATCCAGATTCCAATTGTGATGAAATGTGGATTGCAACCAGAGAATGTGGCTAGCATCCTGGTACCCAACTCATTCTCAGATTCCTGAGTATTTGAGACACTTCACATATTTCTTCAAATGTTCACTTTATCAAGAAATAGGAGGGTGTACAAGGATGGGGGTGTCATTAAAGAGGAAATGTATCTGCCAAGAGTCACCACAAGTGTGTTCACTTCTCAAATCATTGTCCCTTTCTCCATAGAGTCACTAAGCTTATGTGTCTAGCCATTATTTCTTGCATGTACATGTCCCATAAATACTGTTATCTTCATATGAATACCCTTCTATATTCTAGAAAGAAATGAGTGCCTTACATGGATGGATCTATTGCCATACCGGTAATGCTGAAGAGAATCTGACACTAATAATTGCAGTTGCATTAATTAAGTTTGATAGCCAAGCAGTGTTTTAAGTTACACATGTCTCTAAATTCTGTGACCCTATAAATTTGTGAAATTTGGCTGGCATAAGTTTATATTTTGACATTTTATAAATTTAGGGCCAAACTAGATTTTTCAGGAGCAGATAGACCGCAGTTCAGAATATGTGAATTGCAAATCCATGCAATTTCTCTTTCATCTGCTCTTTCATTTTTTAAAAGCTACAGGAAAACCAACTTTAGCTCTCCCACTGGCATCTCTAGTTGAATCCTGGGATGATAGATATATAATTGGATGATCAGTAATTTAACACTACATCATGTTATATATTGATATAAACAGCGAAATAGGTGGTGGTTGTAATCTTTCCCATAGGAAAATAAACTAATAGCTGATAATTGATTGATTGATTATTATTAAAAAACATTAATATTCAAGTGTAATAGTCATCATCTTTATGAATTCCATTGACATTTGCAGTCACATAATCTGTCCCTTTTCTGCTTTTTGCCATCCTTCGATTAAATGGTTACTATGGACAAGGCCACTGGAAATTTATAATTTTTGGATTTGTTGTAGCTCACTGGACAGTATTCTGCCAGTCACAGGCAATCATAGGTAGAACTGTGGAATACTGACAGACAGTGCTTTAATTCCTCTGGTTCTCTGAACCGTTTGATCTCTTTCATTTTTTACACTTACCTTTAACAATTGGAATACAAAGTGATTCCTTGTAGATCCATTTCACAAATGTAATTCTCTACCATTATAAGCATATTGCCTGCCTTTTCTGATTTCATTAACAAACATCTGTTCCTTTACTGATCTTTATCTACCAGGAGTAAAGAGAAAGCCATATGGGAGCCACTTGCCATGTGTGTCTGTCATTCATTTAATTCTCAGTGAACAATATAAGGCACCTGTACAGTGCTTGATGCTCTAAAGTCAGTTCGACATGGATTGTCAGATTAGTACTATATCATCAAGCCATCAGCTCTCGTACTACATCTTTTCCTTCTTCCTGTTAGAAAACAAAAATAAAACAATGAGAGTAGGAATATATATGTACCTGTATTTGCCTGTGTCTAAATAAATACTGTAATAATGATATAGCTCTAAACAGGCTTTAATCTGATCTTCTGTTTCTTTCAATTGCTGTAAAATGAGTTGTAATTGTATGATAAACAGCAGGTAGGTAGTTTGCATTCTTTGAGATTTATTTGGATTTTGAACAAAAGCTTCTGCACTGTAGTGTAGATTATGTTTTATCTTTCCATATTACTTTGTGAAATCACAGTTCATATTATTACACAGGTTGAATGGAATATTGTTTGGAATGGTGTGAAGGTGGCTTGATCTCATGGAAACATACTAGTGACTTCTCTAATTATCTCCAGGAAGAGTATTTCAGTTACAGTAGTAGTCCTGAATTTTAACTGTGTGTTATACTACAACCATTCCTTTCGGAAGACAGTTGTTCTCCCTGATTTAAGTCAGCTAGAAGAACTGGCTTGAGGCTAGTTGGGAGGTACAAATGAACCTGGAAACACCTATCGGAGTTACCCAGGAGGAGTCCTGCCTGAAGGCAGGAGCAAGGTCCCATTATAGGCAATGCCACCCCCAGCCAACTCCATTTTGCAGTCACATATGTACCTGCCCTGTGAATTCAATGAGAGAGTAACTAGTCATGTCAGGTCTGGATAAAAAAATTGGGCTTGTTTTCCCAACTAGTATACTGGGTGCTGGTGTGGCAACCCTCCCACTAATTACTCACATGGCATATATGGGCTGATCAGTGGTGGTACTGTGTTAAATAGGTCACTTTGAGAAGCATGTATCACTGAGTTTTTGAGGGTACCTGCATCCTGAGATTCACTTTCTGGGATGAGGGGTGAAAGAAGGGCAGCCTTGGCTGCTACCTGCCTAAGGCAGCATGAATCATAGGCAGTAACTTCACGTCCCGTTCGTCTCTCCTTGCTGTCCTACTTGGGACTGGTAAAAAAAATACCTTACTTCATGTCCATAGCGTGACAGCAAAAAGTTGTCTTGACCACGCCCCCAAAACCAGGAACAGAGTGTGACAAGCCGTACCTGCCCCTAGTCTTGGGAATTCTATTGTCACGGTTTGTTCCCAGTTCCTGTTCTAAGACAACTGTCACACAACAATAGAGATGGGCATGACTAGGGAAAATGACGTTTTCAAGTTGTCGTGTGTCGGAGGCAGCCCGTTTCGGCTCGTTTCCGTTTTCCACAAAATTTTGCAAAAATTTGTCGTTTCGTTTTTCGTTTTTTCATTTGTCGTTAGTACTGGTTTTGGGGGGGTAGCGGGCTCCTGGAGGCACCTCTCTGTGGTGGGTGCCTCCTATCCTCACCCGCCAGCGCTGCTACAAAAGGGCATGCATAGCCATATGCTATGGATATGCATATTGCAGACGCAGCAGACTGGCAGAGGCACCCCTCTTTGGGGTGCCTTCCCTGCAACAGTCGGTGAGACACAGTCAGGCAGCACTTGCAGGCATGGTTTGAATGGCACACAAATGCTGCTGCAGGAGTCAGCCAGAGCCACAAGTGACAGACTGGCAGACTCTTTGCACCCGCTCCAAGGGAAATGTACTTGCGTGTAGTGCAATGCAAGTAGATATGGCTTAGGGTTAAGATGGGTTAGCGCAAGGGCTAGGGTTAGGCTAGTTACGGGTGAGGTTAGGGTGAGTATTTGGGTGCACCTCTGGGTGCCTCTCTGACCCACTTAGAAGGAGAGTGTACTGGCGTATGGGTTAGGCTTAGGGTTCGGGTTCGGGTTCGGGCTACGGTTAGTGGGCTGTTTATGCCTGATTGGCACATCCCAGAAGTCTCTGTGGTCAACCTGGCCAAGTGGCCATGCGATTGGTGGAAAATTTGCATGGTCCACTCCCATGGGCAAGCCCATCATTGCGAATGTGCAGTTGTAATAAAATAAAATAAAATAAAATAAAATAAAATCAACGGAGACGTTTTTTGGCAAGAAAAACCTACTGCTCCTACTGTAAAAATTCAAGCATTTAAAATAGCTAATTTTCGCATGTTTCTGTGGTGCTTTGGTGGGGTTTTGGACCACGATTTAAAAAAAATATTGCGGTCGCCATTTTAGATCCCCCCGCACTGCATGGCAAATGGATGCGCCCTCCCAGCCTGGTACAGTCTCCAAAACCTGGCCATGCGATTGGTGGAATAGCTCCAAAAATTAGCATGGTCCACTCCCATGGGCGACTGTAAAAATTCAAGCATTTAAAATAGCTAATTTTCGCATGTTTCTGTGGTGCTTTGGTGGGGTTTTGGACCACGATTTCAAAAAAAATATTGTGGTCGCCATTTTGGATCCCCCTGCCCGCACACCGCATGGCAAAGGCAGATGAGACGATGCCCCCCCGCCTGGTATCAGCAGCGCAGCAATAGCACTAGCCAAGGAGAGGGGGGCGGGGACCCCCCCAAATAAAACACCCTTCTGGCCTGGTAGGTGCCCTCAGACAGTTTTCGCTTGCTTTTAGGGCCAGGAATCGTTTTTTTTTTTTTACTTTTAAAAACTTTTTTTCTCTGCCGCTTGGCATCGCGGGATCGCCGTGATGCCAGGAACGACCATGACAAATCAGACCCAATTATTCTTTAGTCAGTTCGAGTTCGAGTTCTGGCGGAATAATTCCTGTTACCGTTTCCGTTGCGTAACGGAAACGAGTAATGGAACCGGAACCGGGAATTCCGCTAAGTCGTGCCCATCTTTACACAACAACCATTGTCCACCTAGTGGTCAGCAGCTGAAGCGACATTTGACATTAGTTTCCCTATGGGAAACACCATGCAGTACAAATGTTTATTAAAGAAAGTACTCAAAATTCTGTAGCATTGATGTGTAAATCCTGGAAGACCAGTAAATTTAAGTATCAAAAAAGTTTTATTTATGATATTAAAAGGGGGGTTAAGAAAGCAAGACAAATTCAGAATTTGTCACAGAACAAGGACGTGAAGTAACAGTGGTCACGAGACAAATAATCATGCCTGTGAGTAAACAGAAACAGGGACTGAACAGGGACAAAACCATGTGAAGGTGAACAATGCTGTCACGGTACAAACGTAATCGCGGAACAAGGTAGGACGTGAAGTAACTATCAGCAATTAAGCAACAAATATAATATTTACTTGTGCTTGACACAGAGCAGTGCAGCAGTAGCGTGCAGATAAAATGTCAGTATTGATATAAAGTATTGCAGAGTTAGGTTATGAAGAGACAATGACAATGGGTAGAGTAAAAACTCATACATTCATATATACATCAAAAAATATATACAGCATAACAACCAAGCAATATTTACAACAGACAAACAGAGTGTGGGGTTCTGTTGTCACCATAACAGACCCACCTAACATATGGCAAGCTAGTGCTTTTATTCAGTTCAGCACCCATCAGATGTGAGTCATCACTAATTACAATCTGATGTAATCTGATACAATCATGATGCTATAAATTCTTTCACCTGTGCTTCATCACGTAACATGCCTGTGATTACTTATCTCTTACACTTGTGAATTAACATCATGAGTCTGCAGAATCTAACTGCCTCCATTTTACAATTCTCTTTCCACTATCTGTTAAATATACATAACATATATTTTATCAACTTTTACATATCTTGACAGTAACCGCCATAGAATCATAGAGGCTTGGGTGGCTGGCACCAGAGAGGTTCCTCCAGGTTTTGCAGGCTAAGAACAGACTGATGACAGGACTGCATGGTGCCAGGGCTTGGAAGAACAGGACAGGGCTGGTAACCCTGCCTACGGCCCCAGACATCCACACTATGCTAGGGCTCTCTGCAGGAAGTGGGAAGTTAATAGTTAACATTTAATAAAGTTTTGGCCTTAGTTAAACCCATCATCAGTGTCTCTTATTTCTGGTGACAAGTGGGCAAATACAAATTTATAAAAAAGAGTTTGTCATTTATAGGACAAATAATTGGGGCTGAATCAAAGGATTTCAATGCTTTTACTTCTGACATTCCTTGATGTAGTTTAGCAGCATTTCTACATATGAGATAACCTGAAGTAACTTTATGATGTAAAACATATTCATCTTGCCACTTAAAATCAGGGATAGAAAATGTGATATTTTGGACTGTATATCCTGTATGTGGCAGCCAAGTTGCAAGAGAGCCAAAAAAAAATAGGGAATACAAATCTGGGTGAGACCAGTTTATATGGTCCTGCTTTAGGACAAGTTTACTTTTTCTCTCCTGGCGATTTGTTAGCATTTAGTTTAACAAGACATGCAAGAACCTCCTCCCTGATTATTTCTATCTGGCTTAATTCTTCGGTTTCCCTCCCTATGAAGATAGGCTCTGTTTGGAGCATGCAGTGTCTTTTCTTCAGTGAATACTGAAGCAAAGAATTCATTAAGGCTTTCTTCAATCTCTGTTTCCTCTTTAATAATCCCTTGCCTTCCATTATCATTTAATGGTCCAATGGCCTTCCTAGCTGGGTTCTTACTTCTAATGTACTTAAATAAGTTATTGTTATTTCTTTGAGTGTTTTAAGCTATACACTTCTCGAAGTCTTGCTTTGGTTTCCTGATTGTTGCTTTGTATTTGCTCTGCCAGAATTTATGTTTCTGCCCATTGTCTTCATTTAGACATGCCTTCCATCTTCTATATGAGCTTTTCTTATTTTTTTGATCACTTCCTGAGCAGCTCCTGTAAGCCACATCAGAGTCCTCTTGGGTATGCATTCCAGTTGAGCCTCTGTTATTGTTTTTGTGAACAGCCTCCATGCCTTTTGGAGTGTTTGGATTCTCTCAATTTTCCCTTTCAGCTTCTTTTTTTTACTAATTTCCTCATCTTTGGGAAATTTCCTTTTTTGAAAATTTAAGGTCACTGTGTTAGATTTTATCATTGATTGCCAGTCTAAGATTAAGTTAAAAGTAATTGTGTTGTGGTCACTGTTCCCTACTGTATCAATCACATTAACATTTTGCACCAGATTCGGGATCAAGTCAAGGATTCTTGTACCTCTAGTTGGGTCTTCAACCCTCTGTTCCAGGAAACAATAATTTAGCATGACCTGTGATCTGATGACTAAAATAATTGATTCCTCATTTTTATTGCTAAAATTATAGCTGTGAAAAAATTTGTACCATTTTACTATCTAGGATTTTCCTCATTTGACTGTAAAGAACATTTTAGTGTGCATTTGTCCTTCAGTTACTGGAACCATGCAGCTATTGAGCCAAGTATTTTCATTAACTTTGAAATAAATTTGGGATTCCCCTTACACACATACTATACAATTCACCACCATAAGGAAGTGCATAAATGACACAATGGCCGTATGTAGTAAGCAGTTCTTAGACATTTATGGAAGAGCCACAATTGGTTGGTTACCAGACAACAATTGATTCTGTTGTTTCCGAATGGCTTTTTGAACTGTAACATTATCTTTTGGATACAAAATTATCTGTATTAATTTGCCAATTGAAGGCTTGGCAATATGTACTCCCCATCATCATAAAAAAGTCCTCTTTCAGTCTTTCAAATTCTGTTTACTGAAAGATACTCTCTTAAACTTGTTTGTGCCAGAAGATCCACAACAGTGGGACTGAAAAGTTCTTAAAATGTGAACATGATAAACTAAAAAAAAGGTGATTGGATCTCAATTGCAGTTAAACCATAAGTTCAACCAAGGGTGACATCTGCACTTCCTTGAATGATCCCAGCAGATGGCAGTGATGTGCTCAGTACATTAATTGTTCAATTACATCATGGAAAGTTCTTTCTCCCTTGTCTTGTTCCCTTAAATAAGTATTTGTAACCTTATTACAAAAGGTTTATATTACTTCATAATGAGTTCTTCCCAAAATGCTTTTTTTTTTTTGCTTCTGTGTGCACCCAGAATGGCAGTATTTTAAAATGCAACCACCAGACACTGGGAAGTCAGAAGCCTCATCTTATCATTGGTGTTCAAGCCATTTGTGGGGTTTGCTTCTTTTTGCTTGTCTTTAATCTTTTCTAGAAATAACTGTTACAGGGAGAGCAGAATGTTCAGGCATTGGAATGTGACTTGCTGCTAGGAGATCTTAACTATAGTCATACAGCTAATCATACTGAGTAGAGATGGGCACGACTAGGGAAAATGACGTTTTCGAGTTGTCGTGTGTCGGAGGCAGCCCGTTTCGGCTCGTTTCCGTTTTTTGCAAAATTTCGCAAAAATTAGTCGGTTCATTTTTTTGTTTTTTCATTGTCGTTAGTACTGGTTTGCGGGGGGGTAGCGGGCTCCTGGAGGGAGCTGCAGGAGTCAGCCAGAGCCACAAGTGACGGACTGGCAGACTCTTTGCACCCGCTGTGTCTCACGTACTTGCATGTAGTGCAATGCAAGTAGATTTGGCTTAGGGTTAAGACGGGTTAGCGCAAGGGCTAGGGTTAGGCTAGTTAGGTGAGGTTAGGGTGAGTATTGGGGTGTACCTCTGGGTGCCTCTCTGACCCACTTAGAAGGACAGTGTACTGGTGTATGGGTTAGGCTTAGGCTTAGGGTTCGGGTTTGGGCTACGATTAGTGGGCTGTTTATGCCCGATTGGCACATCCCAGAAGTCTCTGTGGTCAACCTGGCCAAGTGGCCATGCGATTGGTGGAAAATTTGCATGGTCCACTCCCATGGGCAAGCCCATCATTGCGAATGTGCAGGTGTAATAAAATAAAATAAAATAAAATAAAATAAAATAAAATAAAATAAAATCAACGGAGACTTATTTTTTTGCAAGAAAAACCCACTGCTGCTACTGTAAAAATTCAAGCATTTAAAATAGCTAATTTTCGCATGATTCTGTGGTGCTTTGGTGGGGTTTTGGGCAACGATTTCAAAAAAAATATTGCGGTCGCCATTTTGGATCCCCGCACTGCATGGCAAATGGATGCGCCCTCCCAGCCTGGTACAGTCAGCAAAACCTGGCCATGCGATTGGTGGAATGGGTCCAAAACTTTGCATGGTCCACTCCCATGGGCGAGCCCATCATTGCGAATGCGCAGGTGTAAAAAAATAAAATAAAATAAAATAAAATAAAATAAACGGAGACTTTTTTTTGCAAGAAAAACCCACTGCTGCTACTGTAAAAATTCAAGCATTTAAAATAGCTAATTTTCGCATGTTTCTGTGGTGCTTTGGTGGGGTTTTGGGCAACGATTTCAAAAAATATATTGTGGTCGCCATTTTGGATCCCCCGCACTGCATGGCAAATGGATGCGCCCTCCCAGCCTGGTACCAGCAGCGCAGCAGTAGCACTAGCCAAGGAAAGGGGGGCGGGGAACCCCTCCCCAAATAAAACACCCTTCTGGCCTGGTAGGTGCCCTCAGACAGTTTTCGCCTACTTTTAGGGCCGGGAATCCGTTTTTTTTAACTTTTAAAAACTTTTTTTCTGTGCCGCTTGGCATTGCGCGATCGCCGCGATGCAAGTAACGAGCACGACAAATCAGACCAAATTGTTCGTTCGTCGGTTCGAGCTCGAATTCTGGCGGAGTAATTCCCGTTTCCGTTTCCGTAGAGTCATGCCCATCTCTAATACTGAGATTGGAAGATGTACATTATGTCTGCTGCATACATTTATAGTGTAAACATTTATTAGTCTCGTACACTTGAATGAGAATGGTAGGTTCCATCTTTCTTTCTAAGAATAACTAAGTGGATTCTAAATAAGCTGACAAGGTAACATTTTGATTCCACCATTAAAACAAGATTATGTGATTGACCTCAAGTGTTTTAGGAGACCTCCAGGGGATATGTGAAACAAATTCCAGAGAAGACAGAATAGACCAGTGATGGCGGACCTATGGCACGGGTGCCAAAGGTAGCACTTGGAGCCCTTTCTGTGGGCACCCGACATCTCCCCTTCATAGCCACCTGCAAACAGGTTAAATTACTGTACAGTGGAACCTTGACTTACGTGCCGCTTGACTTGCGACATATTTGACTTGCGTCCACTAGGGGCGTGTTTGACTTGCGTCGCAGGCTCCGACTTGCGTCTTGGAGCCCCGGCGCAAGGCCCTGGAATCTGGCGGCAGTCCTCCCCTCCTGTTTATATACACACACAAAAAACCATCTTCCTCTCCCCGCTTGCTCACGCTTTCTCTCCGGCTGCCTCCCCTTTCTTTCTTTCTCTCTCTCTCTCCCTCTCCCTCTTTGTAATCCCTTTTCTTCTTCAGCCTCTCGCTCTCGCTCTCCCCCTTCCCCTCCTTCCGTCGCTTCTGATCCTCCCCTTGAAAACGTCTCGTGGGGAGGAAGAGGAAGAAGGAGGGTGGGGGTGGAAGATGAAGATGAAGAAAGGAAAAAAATGAGGGAACAACCTGCCGTTCGCCGCCGCCGCCCCCCCCAGCTGGATTGAAGGGGGGGGGGTGGCGTAAGGTCCTTTTCTCTCTCTCTCTCTTTCCGTTCCTTCCTGGTTCCTGAGAGATTGGGGGATTTCCTAAGCAGCTCCGTTTGGGGGGGGGGATCCTAAGACGTTGCTCCTGATCTGTTTTCTCTCGTTTTTTGGTGGCGATGGTGGTGGGGGATGTGTCTTTCTCTCTCTGTATGTTTATGGACAGCCTTTCGTCTGTCGGTTTTGGCTTTTAAACTCGGCTTTGGAAGAAGCTCAGGCGCGTCCCGTCCCCTCCCCACCCCGCTGGAAGTTGGAAAGAAAGGGAAGCTTTGATCCCGACCTGGGTCTCTCCCCCCCCCCCCCATTACCTGCCTGCCTTTTGTTTTCCTCTGTATGGAATCCTGGCTTCTGACCCAGTTAAGAACTTCAGAAGGTGGTGTTAGTTACCCAAGTCAGTCTATCTAGCATCTTTCTCTCTCTGCTGCTGCTGCTGCTGCAGCTCCTCATTCTCTTCCCTCGTCGCCTGTCTTTTGAACTCCTGGGATTGTTTGCAGTTCTGACCAGTGGAGACTTCTGGTAAAGAATTTCCCTTGGTCTTTATTTCCCTCCCTTTTCCAAACCTAGGTTCACCTTGCCCACTTGGCAAGGAAAGTGTGTGTGTGTGTGTGTGTGTGTGTGTGTGTGTGTGTGTGTGTGTGTGTGTGTGTGTGTGTGTGTGTGTGTGTGTGTGTGTGTGTGTTAGGGGGGAAATTGTCTTGGGGAGCCGCCGCCTGCAAAAGCCAAGGCCAACTTCTCCCATCCTAGGCTAGGCCTGCTTCTCCCCGCCACCTTGTTCCACCCCTCCCTGGCAGGCATAAAATTTGTTAATCGAATAAAAATTGTTAATTTTAATAAAAATTGTTAATTTAAAATTTGTTAATTTAATAAAAGTTAATTTATTTTATCTACAATGCTGTCTTATTTCTTTTATAGTACAGCATGGATTATTGCTGTCTGGTTAGACAGTCAAATGTGTGTTAAATTGCTGTTTTTGTGGGTCTTCTTCATCATCTGGAACGGATTAATCCACTTTCCCATTACTTTCTATGGGAAAAGTTTGTTTGACTTAAGTCATGTTTGACTTACATCTACACCTCCGGAACGGATTAATGACGTAAGTCAAGGTTCCACTGTACTGGCACTTTGCAAAAAAAATTAGTGGGTTTTGAATTGCAGTTTGGGCACTCAGTCTCTAAAAGGTTCGCCATCACTGGACTAGACCAAGAATATGGTATGTGGTGGCATGTGTAGTTAAGTACCACAACCTAAAGAAAACAATAATTTTAAGATGACCATTATAATGAAATGGATGCTAGTCCACAGGACATTTCCTCCACACTATAGCATTATTATCCCCCCTTCTTTCTTGCCTCCCTCTTAAGAGTGCAATGAAAGGGTATTTCTGTTCTCCCACTTGCACAAACATTTTGGTATAAGACAATTTTTTGGCTATCTGTTTTTTAAGTAGTTACATCTATTCTGTAAAAGAAAGCACAGATAACAAATTGCCTATAAATTCATGCATCAGCCTCCCCAAGCAAAAACAAAGAACAAACAAAAACAAAAGCAAAAAACACACAATGATATGCTTGTGTGTATGGATGAGGATTGGAAATCTGGAGTAAAAAATGGGAGGAGCTGGGAAACCCTTCCTCCACTACGCTGATTTGTTCTGATGATTGGACTCGGATCTCCCCTCCAAATCTTTAACTTACTTTTGCAGATTTAATGGCGCATATAGAACCTTTTGGCTAACATGTTCCTCCTTCTCTACCAGGGCTCTGAGGAAGAAATAGAAGATTTTAAAATATTGTTTGTACTAAACTGGAAGAGTTTAATTTTTAATTTAAAGTATGTGTTGTCCCAAATGTGGGGAAAGTCTTTTGGACAGAATGGGTAGGTAGGTAGAATCCTCTTTGGATCCAGGAGTGTGTGGTATGTCATGGACAGAGTCCTCCATTCCCACTGCCCCTCATTGCTTCACTTACCTGCCACCACCACTGGCAGGGAAGCTAGACCCACTGCTTCTGTGCATGTACCCTCTTATAAGCTGGGTGACTCAAAAGCAGCAGTGGTGACTAGGGCCATTGGGAGCAATGGGAAGGGTGCAGGTGGTTGGGTGGTTGGGTGGTTGGGTGGTTGGCAGAATAGGTGGAGGACAGGAGCAGGGAGGTCTTCCCCTCAAGCACAAACTGGAAACATGAACTGCAAACTGTTTCATTTTTTCACCAGGCATTATGGTGGCTTGTGGTTTGTAGTTAGCCTCACACTTTGAACCATCAGTTTTCCTGTTCATGACAGTCCCAAGTTGCTTCCATTTATACCTACTACAGCATTCAGTTCTGACTAAATATCAAAGGTAAAAAGAAGCAATCTTGTATGATAACATCAAACAGTTGATAATTATAAATGGCAATCTAAGGTTAGGTCTAAATCATGCCATAGATTTCTGATAGGATAATTTCCTCCTCTCTTTGATTTTCTGGGAGGGAAATCCTCCTAATCATCATTCAATAGTCCTATTCTTTCTGCATGACAGCATTACTGCCTCCAATTCTAGTATTGAAATCCCCCAATAGACATGGGCACGACTCGGCGAAATTGTCGTTTCCATTTTCGGTTATCGTTTCTGTTATGTAACGGAAACGGTAACGATAATTAAGCCATCAGAACTCGAACTTGAACCGAAAAAAGAAAAATTTGGTTGGGTTTTTCATTTCCGTTTGTGGCATCGCGGTGATTGCGCAATGCGAAGCACAGAAAAAGTTTTTAAAAGTTTTTTTAAAAAACCCAACTCCCAGCCAAAAAAGCAGGCGAAAATATGCCTGCCTGAGGCTTTGCCACCTACCAGAGGGGTGGTTTCTGGGGGGTCCCCGGCCTTTCCCCCCCTCTTCTCCTGTCCTGGGCTGCTTGCACCAGGCTGGGGGGGTCATCCTCATCGTCTCGCCACATGCCATGTGGTGCTGGGGATCCAAAATGGCGACCACAATTTTTCTTTTGAAATCGTGGTCAAAAACACACCAAATCACCACAGAAACTTGTGAAATTTATTTATTTTAAATGCCTGAATTTTTATAGTAGCAGCAGTGGTTTTTTTTATAGCAATAAAATGTATTTATTTTATTTTATTTTATTTTATTTTTTTATTTATTTTAGACATACCCATTTGGGCTGGGCATGGGATGGGACCATGCAAATTGTTTGAACCATTCCACCAATGGCATCGCCGAGGCACCTTCCAGAAATCGCAGTCGGGTGTATGGATGTGGTTGAGGGAGGAGGGCTGGCTGCTGGTGCTGGTGTGATCCAATCGAGATTGAGGAGGGAGGTTGGAGGCTTTAGGATTTAAGTTAGGAAGGAAGGGAGGGAATTGAATTTAGAAAATAATTTCTTTGATTCCCTGCAGCTTTGTCTGCTGAAGGGAATAGCAGTTTATTCTTTATTTCTTCTCTGGCAGTTTGTGAGGATTTTTTTCTGATATTGGATAAAGGGGGAGGTTCGACTGGGAGTGGGAGGTGTGGATTTATTTTAAAAATATATTATATACTACCATTTATTTTCTATTTTCCCAACATCAATTTGTTTGCACACACACACACACACATTTGGGGTGCAAGCCAAGAACAGAACCTCTTTCCTAAGTGATATCCTAACTGCCCACTCGCCTGTCCGCCTGCGCCGCTACCCGCCTGCGGCCCGTGCCGCCGCCTGCCCACTCACCCGCCCGCGGCCGCAGCCCGCCCGCTCGCCCGCCCCCCACCCCCGCCGCCTAGGGTGCAAAAACACCTAGCGCCGGCCCTGATTGCGGGACACCCCTATGGTCTGGGATGTCAAATCGTGCTAAATCGTGGTGGAAACGACAAACAACAAATGACAAACGGAAATTACAAATTTTTGAAAAAATTCACGACAAACGGAAACGACCCGAAACGGACCCGTTCCGACAAATGAAAACTCGAAACGTCATTTTTTCTGGTCGTGCCCATGTC
The DNA here is from genome assembly GCA_037367245.1 of Phrynocephalus guinanensis. Lineage (NCBI taxonomy): Eukaryota > Metazoa > Chordata > Lepidosauria > Squamata > Agamidae > Phrynocephalus > Phrynocephalus guinanensis. Next base: position 53,995,931 of record CM074741.1, on the reverse strand, counting down.
TATCCCCCAATATAATCACTGGTCTTTGAATATGTTCTGTAATTTTCTGTAAAATGGCAATCTAATAAAGGCCAAATATTAATATCACCATCTACTGAACCTTTAGGTGGAGTGTAGATATTCATCCAAATTAAACCCCAAATCAACAAGTTTACATAGATGGGCTATCTGGAAGTATTGGATGACTACAGAAGGTTCCAGTTGCTCACTTAAAGTGGTTGATATACAAAATACCATTCCATCTTTTCTTTTCCCAGTGCTGTTCATTCGAATGGCAGGACAAAGGGCCTTTTCACACGACCCCTAAGATCCGCTGGTCCCTTAAATTCGGACCAAAAATCTTAGGGGTTCGTTGCTCTTCCTTCCTCCCCACCAGAGAAAGAGGGGGAAAATGCAGCTCACCTGGAGGAGCTTCCCGGAGCTCCGTTTCTCTTCCGTTTCTCTTCTGCTTGCTTTTTTTCCTCCCACCTCTTCTCTTAAAGGGGCAGGAGGCAAAAAAAAACACAAGCAGAAGCCAGGAGGGCCCCGTACTGACCAGATTAAATCCGGACCTGGGGATTTTCACCCACCTCAAGCAGGTACAAGAAAGTGCAGCTGGGTCGCGCTTAGGTGGGCGGGGTCGCACTTAATTGTCTGCAAAGTCCGGAGCTGGTGGGAAAACACTTGTAAGGTCCGGACCTTGCAGCCATTTCCTGCGGAACTTAGGGGTCGTGTATAAAGGCCCAAAAATACTAGAAATGAAAAACCTGTCATGGAAATTTCTTTTGTCCAGGTTTCTGGAAAGCAAATTATGTGGAATTATTTAATGTATTTCTTTTTGGTCTTTGACGATAAATAAATTTTCTATTACTACTATTTAATGTATTTTATAAAGCTGCTACCCATCAACTTATAGAATCATGTATTGCTGCTATTAGGAAATGGATGAAAAAGAAAATGAACCATTCATTGCTTTCTTTTTAATTATGCTAACCAGAAAATGGGACAACAGGACACCGAGTCTTTGCTTGGTATAGATTGATGTGTGTCATTATTCACTTAGACCATGTTCTTCTTTACTTTGAAATCACTGGTTTGCTATTGCTGTGCAGGAACTCAGTTATCAGTATCAAGTCCCATTAAGGCTTACATCATAAATGGGAGCTGATATTAAAGTGAAGAGCAAATTAAAAACTGCTAAAATGCTGCCACTAACGATTATGTTGGGGCATAATTCTATTTCTCATTTGTTTCCAAAGGTCAGACTATTAAAGCTTCATGGCACATATGCAAAAAGAATGGACCTAACTCTCTGTTTTCATGGTGCTTCAAGTCTGGTGTTTCTAAAAAGATTTCAAGGATTGAATGCATTTCTTTTTGACTTGCAGTCCAGGAGCTTGATATTTGGTACCCTTTTCAGAAAAGTCCACTAAATGAACCACTCCCGTCAGTCAAATCCTCTTGGCTTTTCAGCATATTAATTCTAAACAAGTTCCTGTCTCATCTCTTAATGAAACTCTTGGAATGCTGCAACTCTAAAAGAACTTAGAATTGTATCCGGTACTCACATGGGGGACTGTCCAAATTTTTCCAAAGATAGAAAATTCACAAAATATTTCAGGAACACTCAGAACTACAGTTGTTACAGTCACAAAATACTTTTCACTATGATATAAAAGTCTTCATTAATATTTTATTCAAAATTATTTACCAGAACATAAAATGGGGCTCTGTACTTACTCTAGAACATAGTGACTAAGAAATTACTGAGTTTGTAAATGATCCTGTTGTCCCCATAGAAAGCAATTTAATTAATTGCCATGGAGTTTGGCAAGAAGCCAATGAAGACAGGAAAAGGTTTCTTACTGATGCACATATGGGTGCCTCTGTTTTTAGGATAGAAGGACAGAGTCTGGGGTTCAGTGGGAAGTTCACCTTCAAGTAAACAAGGGTACACACATCACATATTTCCACAGTGTCACATACAGTGGTCCCCCACCATTTTGCGGTTCATATAATGCGGTTCTGGTACATCGTGGGACCGCAGTATATGAAAGGCAATCCCCCCTGGGGTAAGCTGCTTGGGCCTGTTTGAGGCCTCCTGCACTTACCCCAGGCATGGCACTGCCCCAGAAGTGGTTTCCAGCAAACTGGAAGTGATATCCAGGAAAATCGGAAGTGACTTCCAGATTACCAGAAACCACTTCTGGGGCCTCCAACAGGCCTGGGAAGCCAGTCAGAGGCCCATTTGGGGCAGCACCAGGCTTTAGGTAAGTGTAGGAGGCCCCAGATAGGCCCCCAGTCCTGACCCAACCCAACATCCACATATTGCGAATTTTCCATTATCCGGGTCAGGTTGGGTCCCTAACCCCTGCGATAGGCGGGGAATTACTGTATTTCGTGGCAGACATTCTTCATTCAAGAAAAGTTCATCACATGTATGCACATGTATGCACATAGACATTTCAACATATCGAAGTCATTTATTCGGGTGGAACAATGGTTTTGCCTTGTTTACTGAAGTAAAGCCATGAGATAGTTGCATGCTTATCTGAATGACTACCCTAATGCAAGCAGTTGAGAAAGGTTCTTTGCAAAATCAAGACAAGCTTATTTTAGGGAATTTTCCAGAGCAAGCTGCTCTGTGATCATTTACTAGTCACGTATAGAGAGCTGCACAAAGGAAGAGGTCAGTTCCCCTTGTCTATCAGTTACTGAAAAACAACAGAAAGGCGGGGAAATGGGAAGAGGTTCTCTGCTCCTACCAGAGGCCTGAGATTTTGATCAGAGTTCACAGTCTGGCTCAGAAATGAAATGGCTTAGAGAACTAATGATAAATTATATAACAATTTTATCATAGCTGCTTATCACTATTACTGCTATTAAGATGGATACCGTTTTCCTAAAAGAGATCATAATATGAATAGAATGACTGTTCAGTGGTTCGGAAAATATAGATGTATTTTACATAAGGCTGATAACAGTGCGGGTCAGCACATGACAGTTTTTGACACTGTGGCACCACCAAACATGATTTTTGTTAGTACATTATGAAAGATGTAGTTGTGATAATCTGAGTATGTTGGCAAAATTGAAAGGAAAAGGAAAAAGAAGAAGGGGCAAAGGAAAAGTATTTTAGCACTTTAAAGATTAACAGATGACATAACATTGCCAAGCCAGACCAGAATAATGAGACAAGGCAACAGGAATGGGTTATGAACAGGGCCACACTTTATTCAAACACTGAACAACAACATCCCCTTTCATTTATGTGTCCTATTGTAGCGTGGAACCCTGATATGATTCTGGGGCCAGCTTTACCCCAGACCCAGGCCTACTCCATGTATGTTCTCTTTAAATCAGGTCACCCACCAAAGGCCCAGGCCGCCTGACTCTCCTGACATTAGGCAATACAAGCCCAAAGGCTGGAATGACTCTTCTTCCCCCTCCAAGCACTGAATCCTTTGGACTTTCAATGCTAAGAGGTGGGCTGGCGTACACCCCTCTCAGATGTCTATTGGAACCCACTTAAAAACCTCTTGAAATCCACACTACCTGACACAGCACTCTTGTACCTATGCCCCACAAACAGACTGAAAATCTTGGTCTTAAAGCCTCTTTGGTGGTTGTGGAAGAAAATATCCAATCATTTATCAGGAAAGTGTGTACCCTCCAGTCAGTATAAATCCATGTGCTGCACCCTGATGTCTGGGTGCATCATCACTGAACCCAGGCCCACCAGAACATCTTTTTCCTCTTCCTAATTTACACCATATGAGGCTTTATCAATTTGCCATGGGTCACAATGAGCCCTCCATAGTTGACCTGGTTGCATAGCTGACCACAGAATATGCACTTGGAGAAAACTCAAGATTCTCACAGTTAGGGTCCTCAGATTGCTTATTGCATGTAATATAAGTGGCTTGCTCGTTTTTCTCACTAAGCCATTTCCCTCTAAGGTGAACAACAACTTTATCAAAGGACATGTGCACACCACTGCTGGTGGCCAAGTCCATAAACCTGTCCCATGATATCTCTCTTTGGCTCCTCCATTCAAGGACAGTCCACACTCCAAGGCCCAGGTTCTGTCCCCATCTGGATCTCAATGCAAACTTGGCCAATGAAAACACAACACTTGGCTGATAATCTAAACTCTGAACCAGAATAGTGGAAGTGCTGCACCTGAGAGAGAAAACACAGAACATATGAGAAACCTAGGGCCATGGCAATGAGTGCACACACACACATATGAGGACACCTATCATTCTACACTCCTAACTCCTTCCTCACCATATCCTAAAGCTGGATGCAGCCCCAATGCAAAAAAAGTGCATCCCAAATTTGCAGCCCACTATTCTGGCTGCCTCCAAGGCCTGCAAAGTGATTCTCCAAAACTGGAATTTAATCAACAGGGAGCTGTTGGCATGCCAAAAGAGCTCTTTTTGGCAATCCTTCCTCAAGGAAAGTTACTCATGCAAGGCAGCCATGGGACATATCCTCTGCAAGGAACATGTCCCAAATGAAATAATCTGTCCTTTTCCCAACTGATCAGTCTTGGATCTTCACAAGTGTATGAATGACTATCTTATCCTCAGAAGCCACCACATCTGACAACTGCAAAGCCACCTGAGAAACTTCTCCCCTAGACGCCACTACGAACTTGCTAATTATAAATGCCCCTCCTCCAACAAAAAAGCCCAGACTAATTTCATGCCCATCACTACACACTGTAGACCACAGTACTGACAGACACTGCAGCATGTCTGAGGAGACTGGGTTCCTTTTTGTCAGTTATTACACCCCTTCCCTTGCTCAGTCCCTCCAACATCTTCTGAATACAGAAGCCCACTGAATTATAAGGGAACCCTTGATCTTTTGTATAGAAATCTAGGGCAGACAGCTTACTTCTGCTAGACATGGGGTGCTAACCCTTTGCCAGGTAAATACACCATACCAAATGGTCCACTGGAGCAGGCCAATTTTGGCCTAGCTCCTCTGGACTTTGATAGGAGAAGAATCCCTCACACGCAGAGGTGTAAAATGATTAAGTGCTAGGTGTCACTATGCTAAGTGCTATGGAGCTGTTGCCCAATTGGCTTCCACCTTCCAAATCTTCAAAGCTGCGCCAGCAGGATGTCCAGATGGACTCAAGCCCTTGGCATCAATGCCCTCAACCACTTAACCTGTTGATGGGACAGGATGTCAACAAGGATGTTATCTATTCTGGAACATGGTGGGCCAGAAAAACTATGTTGTACTGTATGCGGCACAATGTGAAAGCCTTTACCATAACCTTTGGGGAGTATGCTGTGAGTGTATTAATCACATATACAGCTGCTTGGTTGTCACACTAAAATGTGACAGCTGAGTATGCACATTCGCTACCCTACAACCATAATTTCCCCACTACTGGGGTGGGGGGATGCAAGAATCTTAAATCCCTTGTAATCTTGTTCACCTCCCATTCGGGGAGGCCAACTCCCTGCTTACCGTCTACTACAGAAATATACAAATATATACAAATCCTTATACCCTTGAAGGTAAGGATTCAAAATTACTGAAGGTAAAGTGCAATATAGACATATGGAAGCATCAATCATTATTTACTGCAGTTAGAAATGTCAACATATTTCTGAACAGCCTTTTTATGATCTCTGGTGTTTCAGCCAAACACAATAATAATGTTTTCTAAAGAATTCTTAGTAAACATTTTGTACTAAATAAAATTAGCAGTACAGGCAAAGTTTTCTTGTTTTTGCAATGAAGCCATCAGTAAGATTTATTTTGTTTGGGCATATTTTACTTCTCTCATTTCGTTTTTAATGCAATTAATTATGATAAAATGCAATTCATTATGATTGGCTTTTAATGAGTTAGGAAATTCTGCACCACTCTTATAAAGATATTTTAAAGTAATATTCAGATTGGAGTACTTTTCAGTGACACATTTCTCCTTGACAAACAGTTTCTTTCTATCATTGCACTGAGGTTAATTACTCTTTCTAGCAAAGACAGATGCTGTGACAATGAAATTAACCAAGTCCCAGAATGTTGTGCTTGTTTTTCAATGAAACTCATGTAGAACAATTAAATTAATTTTTAGCCATTTAAACCAATATACTGTAGCACTGCTATCCAGCAGCAGAACATACTGATTTTTTGAGGAGGGGGATGAGAAATTACACCCTCTTGCACTGTGACCTCACTGGCAGATTTATTTTTTCTAAGGACATTGTATACTATTTCCCTAGAGCTTACTTATATGCATCAATGCCTTTTTAAGAAATCTCCATCTGCCTCACAAAACATCAGCATTTAAAGATGCAGCAACGGGAGACAAAATGCTGGTCCTTTTTGTCAAGTTGCCTTATAAAGCCAAGTTATTCCACCTTGACTTCGAGCATCTGGAGAAATAAAAAGAGGATCACCAACCCGCTGTTTGTGTGTCTCAACATATTGATTTTTTTTTTACCATTTTAGCTGAGTAGTAAACTCTGGTTTACAGGCCCTGTGCCTGAGTTGATCTTATGTCATTTAATAAACCAATGAGGTTGCAGAAAGGCTTTCTGTACTGTTTTATCTCATAATGAATACCACACATACTGTTGCTGAGAAAATTGTGTTCCATGAAACAAACACATCTAGAGGAGCCTTGTGGGGCAGCGGTTAAATGCCTGTACTGAAGATAAAAAAAAAACTGCTCATGACCTGGGGTTCAATCCCAGGTAGCCGGCTCATGGTTGACTCTGAGGTCGGTAAAATGAGTTATTGGGGGCAATGTGTATCCTGCATAATTAAATTGTAAAATACCTAGAGAGTAGAGATGGGCACGACTTAGCGGTATTCCCGTTTCCGTTTCCGTTACTCGTTTCCGTTACTCTACGGAAACGGTAACGGGAATCACTGCCCCAGACTTCGAGCTCGAACCGACGAACGAACAATTTGGTCTGATTTGTCGTGCTCGTTACTTGCATCGCGCAATGCCAAGCGGCACAGAAAAAAAGTTTTTAAAAGTTAAAAAAAACCCGATTCCCGGCCCTAAAAGTAGGCGAAAACTGTCTGAGGGCACCTACCAGGCCAGAAGGGTGTTTTATTTGGGGGGGGGTTCCCCGCCCCCCTCTCCTTGGCTATTGCTACTGCTGCGCTGCTGGTACCAGGCTGGGAGGGCGCATCCATTTGCCATATAGTGCGGGGGATCCAAAATGGCGACCACAATATTTTTTTTGAAATCGTTGCCCAAAACCCCACCAAAGCACCACAGAAACATGCGAAAATTAGCTTTTTTTTAAATGCTTGAATTTTTACAGTAGCAGCAGTGGGTTTTTCTTGCAAAAAAAGTCTCCGTTGATTTTATTTTATTTTATTTTATTTTATTTTTTTACACCTGCGCATTCGCAATGATGGGCTCGCCCATGGGAGTGGACCATGCAAAGTTTTGGAGCCATTCCACCAATCGCATGGCCAGGTTTTGCTGACTGTACCAGGCTGGGAGGGCGCATCCATTTGCCATGCGGTGGGGGGGGGATCCAAAATGGCGACCACAATATTTTTTTTTGAAATTGTTGCCCAAAACCCCGCCAAAGCACCACAGAAAAATGCGAAAATTAGCTATTTTAAATGCTTGAATTTTTACAGTAGCAGCAGTGGGTTTTTTCTTGCAAAAAAAAAAGTCTCCGTTGATTTTATTTTATTTTCTTTTATTTTATTTTTTTACACCTGCACATTTGCAATGATGGGCTCTCCCATGGGAGTAGACCATGCAAATTTTCCACCAATCGCATGGCCACTTGGCCAGGTTGACCACAGAGACTTCTGGGATGTGCCAATCGGGCATAAACAGCCCACTAATCGTAGCCCAAACCCGAACCCTAAGCCTAACACATACGCCAGTACACTGTCCTTCTAAGTGGGTCAGAGAGGCACCCAGATGCACCCCAATACTCACCGTAACCTCACCCGTAACTAGCCTAACCCTAGCCGTTGCGCTAAGCCGTCTTAACCCTAAGCCAGATCTACTTGCATTGCACTACATGCAAGTACGTGAGACACAGCGGGTGCAAAGAGTCTGCCAGTCCGTCACTTGTGGCTCTGGCTGACTCCTGCAGCTCCCTCCAGGAGCCCGCTACCCCATCCCCAAACCAGTACTAACGACAAAGAAAAAACGAAAAAACGAACCGACTAATTTTTGCAAATTTTCGCAAAAAACGGAAACGAGCCGAAACGGAACCGGCCCGACTAACGACAACTCGAAAAAAATTTTTTTCAAGTCGTGCCCATCTCTACTAGAGAGTTGTTGAAGTGCTATGTGGTGATATATAAGCAGACCCCTTTGCTTTAGATATGGTTTGGAAGGTGTGGTGGCTCAGCGGACTAAGGCTCCGAAACTGTTGACTGCAAAGTCGGCAGCTCGGCAGTTTGAATACCGGGTGCCACGCAGTGGAGTGAGCTCCTGTTGATAACCCCAGCTCATGACAACCTAGCAGTTCGAAAGCATGTAAATGGAAGTAGATAAATAGGTACCACCATAAAAAGCAGGAAGGTAAAACAGTGTTTCCTTGCAGCCATGCTGGCCACGTGGCGATAGACTTGCACAGCACTGGCTCTTTGGCTTGAATAAGGAGATGAGCACCTCCCCTAGAGTCAGACATGACAAGCATGCATGTGTGTGGGGAACCTTTATCTTTTCCTTTTTACCTTGCTTTAGGAAAAGGAAGGAAAGGGGTCCATTTCAATATACCATTTCTCTATTATACAGCACTATGAATGTTTTGCTTTACTGTGATGTGTAATATATTGTAAACCTCAAATGAATGTCTTAGGATATAGGTAGAGGTTTTCCCCTAGTAAGAAAACAACTGGGGGGGGGCTTCATATGATATATGTTAAGGAGGATCTAGTTAGTATACACACTGATTTCCTCCCAATTAAAAGAGAAGCTGTAGTTTCATAGCTTTAAGGATAATTGCCCACTAAAATGCACTACAAATGGGGAAAAAACCTATAAAAGTAATATTCTGCTATCATAATTTTGATCCCCTGAGGTTCATTAATACAGCTTGCAATATGATCTAATTAGCAATTTGTTGACATTCTCCCCTCACAAACAATGAAGCATTCCTGCTACTACTTATAATGAAGTCATCAAACACCTCAAAGTAAAAGAGGCACCCATAGCTAAAATTATATGAATGTAAATAAAATCCGAAGAACTAGCACAGCGCCATAAAATCTGAAGGGAATATGGTTTAAATGTTTCTAATAAAACCCTTCTTAAACATATTCTCTAGAGCTTTTTAAGCACACTTTAATTCCACTGCAGAAATAAGGCTTCTAATCGTTCTCTGTAGATGGAAAGGATAGTAAATTGAATGTGGTATTAACTTAGACTTCCTTTATAAATGATAAGCAGTGATATATTTAGTTTGCTTTATTGTGTACTTTCAGTACAAATGAAGTTCATTGCTATAACTGGGGAAATATTAATAAACATTTCTAATATCATCTAGTGTTTTAGTGGATTTATTTTGTTGTGTGTTCCATTGCCAGTTGCAATTATTTCTATATAATGGTCCATAATTTGTTTTGATGGTGAACAATAAGGCAACAGGATGAAAGATCTTTCACTTTCTACAATGGAAAATGTTGCAAGGTTTCATGGGCAAGCTTCTTGAATAATTGAATTTAAAACTGCTGTTGTACATTTATAGCATGGTGGAAAATAGAAAATATGGGGCCATTGTCAAGACCTTTGCAATTGTCGTAGTGTACAGCAATCTGGCACTTCCATGTCAGGCATGTTTTTCCTGATTCAAAGCCATGACATGTGCCAACTTACTGAAGTTCTTCCTTTCATGGGAGGCAAATATGAATGTATACATGATGAGTGAACTCTTTTTGGCTTGCTTCCTTTGCTTTCTCTGCCTTTGTAAGTGTATTCAGAATAATACGATGAAATGTGTCAACATAGTCATTGAAGTCACAGTTCTATTTAAATTTCATACATCAGGATGTGCAATTGTCTGAACAATGCAAGGTATGGTTGATGTTGGAGAAGCTTCATAGTTCTTCCTGCATGGTATCAGGGGAAGCCATCCCTAACTGTGTATTGGAAGTAGCACAATAATTGATCTGTCCCACTGACCACACCCCTTCAGGTCATGAAAGAGACTGTTATAGGGCTCTTTTTCACATACCACATGGATGGCCACAGAAAGTTCCACAGCAAACTTAGTAGGCATGAAACAAAGTGAGAACAGACAAAATATTTTTTATCCAGTGTATTGTTAGTCTGTGGAACTCCCAGCCACAGGATGTGGTGATGGCACCTGGCCTGCATGCCTTCAAACGGGGATTGGACAGATTCCTGGAGGAAAAGTCCATCAGAGGTTATAAACCATAATGGAGATGTGTAATCTCTAGGCTTAAAACTGAGGTATTTCAAGGACCAGATGCAGGGGAGTGGTATCAGGAGACAGATATCTAGTCTTGTGTGCTCCCAGATGCATCTGGTGGGGCCACTGTGAGATATAGGAAGCTGGACTAGATGGGCCTTTGGCCTGATCCAGCATGGCTCTTCTTATGTTCTTATGTTCTTCCACATCCATTTAAAATGGCCCAGAGGAGTCACCTATGTTCTTTTTCTTTCTTTTTTAAATTTTATTTTAAATAAGTTTATTAATATTCCATCATCCTAACAACTTATTGATGGTATCATTCAGGCTAGCTGTTGTGAATCAGTAGCCTGTTTGAAAAACCATAATGCCCATCAGATGCTCCCTGCCATACCCAGGGGTCTCATTATTTAAACTGGAGGGCAAAGGAAAACAAAACAAAATATTCAGACTGTTTGATTTAACCTTATACTGCTGCATTGTATTTTCCTTTGTTTTCCAAAGCAAATATCACCATAAGCTTCATCCACATTTTGGGATTGGTGTGGATTTGACTCAAAGATAAAGGAGTCTTCCAAAAAGAAAAATATTCCAGATATTTTTAATAGTCATCTACTACTACTACTACTACTACTACTACTACTACTACTACTACTACTACTACTACTACTACTACTACTACTACTACTAATAATAATAATAATAATAATAATAATAATAATAATAACCCCCCAATGGTGCCGCCTTGTCGTGGCGGGGGGGCTTAACTGCTCCAGTACGTCCAACCTTACCAGAGAGGTCTCGACTGAGGAACAGAACTAAGTGCACTCAACAACCCATGAATCATGGTGAAATACAATATAAACAAGCCTATACCGTCTCGGTCGTCGCCCGGGTTAACAAGGACCGCGATGGGTGTTGATGAACCTGGACATCCGTCGATAAATGGGCTACAGGTCACGGGTCCCATTGCTGAGGAACCAGGGCATGGGCCTGTAGAGTTACTGGAAGCTGAACCATCTCAGAAGCGGCAGAAATATACTTTACCAGAGAATTGGACAATCATGAAATGCTATTATAGAGCAGAACCTGAAAAACATGGCTACCAAAAGCGGATGCATCAGTTATGGAAACAAGAATATCCAAACTCCAATATAACTGAATTACGATTAGCTGATCAGCGAAGATATATTATCAGAAACAAGGTGTTTAGTAAAGTTGAACTAGAAGAAATACAGAGGAGTTTTGAAATTGGAGGTCTACAAATTATCCAAATAGGAGGAAAAAATAGATTAATAACACCTGGGGACATTGAACAGTCAAAAGTGAAGAAAATATGGATGTTGTGCAAAACTTTGAACCAAAAGAAGGTTCAAATAGGATTGGAACACCAGCAGAGCTCACTGTTAGGCAGCATGAATTGAAGAATAAAATACTGACACATGCTGCATTAAATGAAGAGAGGGGAAGGCTCCCAATTTTAAAGACTATGCCTAGAAAAAAAATGGTACCATTGATGAACGATGTAAACTCAGCACTTGCAACAATCCAGATAAGGTCAGTTGAAGAGATAAACCAGCTTGCTTATAGTGCAGCAGTAATAGTAACGGAAGAACTAGGGATTCCACAATTGAAGCCCCCCCAAAAATGCATTGAGAAACCACGGTGGAAAATCAGGCTGGAGCTTAAAATCAAAAGACTCCAAGCAGATGCGAGTAACTTAAAAAACCTGCAGGAGGACAAATTAAAGAATGGTAAGATCAAGAAATATTTGACTAAAAATACTGGCTAAGTACAAGGAAAATTGGAGAAGCATTGGAAATAGTGAAGCAGCAAATAACAGCAACAGCTAGAAAAATTGAGAGATATGATGCTAGATTTATTCAGTATAAAGACAACCAGTTGTTTCAATCAGATCAAAGAAAGTTCTATCAGAGTTTAAATCAGAAGATAGGTATAAAAGATGAAAAGCCTGAAAAAATGGCAACCATTCAGTTTTGGAAAGACACATGGGGGGGGCTGAGAAAGACTATAATAGAAATGCTGGATGGTTCCAAGATTTTGAGAAGAAATTCTCCAAGTGCACAATGGACCAACTAGAAATAACAGCTGATATGATCACCAAAAGAGTACAAAGAGTCAAAAATTGGACATCACCTGGCAATGATCAACTGCATGGGTTTTGGCTTAAACACCTGACCAGTCTGCATGGAAAAATGGCCCAACAATTTAATGAAATGTTGAGGACAGGTTATATTAATGAGTGGTTAACAACTGGCAAAACCTATTTGATTCAGAAGGATCCAACAAAAGGAGCAATACCTGAAAATTACAGGCCAATAACATGTTTACCAAGTATGTATAAACTTCTAACAGGCATCATAGCTGATGGAGTCCAGGATTATTTGGAAGCAAATAACATCATGCCAGTAGAGCAGAAAGGGAACAAACGGGGAAGTAGAGGCACAAAAGATCAGTTACTCATTGATAAAATGATCCTAGACAATTGTAAAGCCCGGAAAACTAATTTATATATGACTTGGATTGACTATAAAAAAGCCTTTGACTCAGTACTGCATAGTTGGATTATTAAGTGCCTGGATGCCATTGGAATATGTAAAAGTATTAGTGCCCTAATTGAAAATGCGATGAAGAACTGGAAAATAGAATTGTTTGTCAGGGATGAAAGCTATGGATTGGTTAGCATCAAACAAGGGATTTTTCAAGGTGACTCTTTGTCACCTCTGCTATTTGATATTGCCCTGATTCCCCTCTCAATAATTTTGCAGAAGACAAATTTAGGATACCAAACTGCTAAAAATTCAGGGAAAATTTCTCATCTATTGTATATGGATGAATTAAAGTTGTATGGAAAATCAGAAACTGAAATACACTCACTGACCAACACAGCCCGAATTTTCAGCACCGACGTTAGTATTGAGTTTGGACTAAACAAATGTGCCACAGTGGCACTGAGAACAGGAAAAATAATTGAGAGTGAAGGAATTGAAATGCCAAATGGACAAGCTATTAAGTATCATCAGTCTGAAGCCTATAAATATCTGGGCATACTGGAATTAGATAATATCAAGCATGGGCAAGTGAAAAATGTGGTCAGTAAAGAATATATCCAAAGGGTTAGAAAAGTATTAAAAAGTAAGCTGAATGGTGGTAACACCATCAAGGCCATTAATAGCTGGGCCATACCGGTCATCAGGTATACCGCTGGCATTATAAACTGGACTCAGACTGAGCTAGATATTCTAGATAGGAAAACAAGAAAACTTATGACCATTCACTATGTACTACATCTACGCAGTGATGTTGACAGGCTGTATTTACCTAGAAAATTAGGTGGTAGAGGTCTTCTGCAAGTGAAGCAGACAGTTGAAGAAGAGAAGCATGTGTTGGCAGATTATGTAAAAAATAGTACAGAGCCAGCATTATTGGAGGTTAAGAACAGGGAGGTGTTCAAAGTAAATCAAACAAAGGGTCAATACATGAAAACAACAATGCAAATACGAGCTGATAGCTGGCATAATAAAGCGCTTTTTCGAAAAAGTCAAAGGAAAAGTAGATGAGGAAAAGACCTGGTTATGGCTCACCAATGGAACACTGAAAAAAGAGACAGAGGCCCTGATTTTTGCAGCTCAAGAACAAGCTATCAGAACAAATGCAGTTAAGGCTAGAATAGAAAAATCAGCTGAGTCCTCCACATGTAGACTCTGCAAACAGGCAGATGAAACTATTGACCATATATTGAGTTGTTGCAAAAAAAATTGCTCAGACTGATTACAAACAGCGTCATAATGTAGTTGCTCAAATGGTCCACTGGAATTTGTGTCAGAACTATCATCTGCCCATAACAAAGAACTGGTGGGACCATAAGCCTGAAAAAGTGACTGAAAATGAGCATGCAAAATTACTTTGGGACTTCCGAATACAGACAGACAGGGTTTTGAAGCATATTGTGGAGATATTGTGATTGTGGAGAAGAAAAAAGTGTGGATCATTGATGTTGCTATACCAGGAGATAGTAGAGTCACCGAGAAACAACTTGAAAAAATTACCCGATATCAGGATCTCAAAATTGAACTTCAGAGACTCTGGCATAAACCAGTACAGGTGGTCCCAGTGGTAATTGGCCCAGTAATCATTTTAGTCACTCTCTTTTGCACCTTTTCCAGTTCCACTATGTCTTTCTTGAGATGTGGTGACCAGTATTGTACACAATACTCCAGGTGTGGCCTTACTATCATTTTTTATAATGGCATTATAATGTTGGCTTTTTTATTTTCAATCCCCTTTTTTATAATCCCTAGCATGGAATTGGCCTTCTTCACCGCTGCCACACATTGGGTAGACACCTTCATGGAGCTGTCCACCAACACTCCAAGATCTCTTTCCTGATCCATCACGGATAACTCTGAGCCCATGAGTTGATAAAGTTATGGGTGATTGCTTTATATAAATGAATTCAAAGTTGCTGTTTTAACCATTGACATTTGGAAGCTAGTACAGCATTAAAAATAGTTGTTAATAAAACTGAATACATATTTGTGATATGTTGTGATTATGTTGAAGCGCTTTATAACTGAACTGTGGTGAAGGCTGATGCTCTGGTCCCAAAGCATCATTCAACCATCCACTGTTCAGTTATAAATTGCTTCGTTGTGTCATTATTATATACATTCTTCTTTAATGTAGCTTTCCAAGCTCTGAGTTGGTATGAGTTACAGCACTCTCAAACCGATCTCAAAGCTGATTTTGCCCTGTCACAGTGAGTACTACAGCTGCATGTTTTTCGCATATCCCCAGAAGAAAATGATGAGAGCATTTCAGTGTCACTTTTGAAAAAAGCAGCATCTATCTTGTGCTTTTGTCAGCCAGCAGTAGAAATTTTTTATCTTTCCTGCTGCCAGAATATTTTGGTGTTAAGTGATCATAAGCATCAGGAACTTTTCCATTAATGTGTCTGTAAACAATTGGATGTGGTTATGTTCTTGGATGCTGCTTGCACAATGTGTGGTTCAGATCTAACAAACGGATCCCTCAGTTCAGGAGACTGCTGACATAATATTTGTGTCTTGCACATTTATAAATTGATATTAGGACAACCCGTCAAGTCTTGCAACAGCCGTGAAAGTTGCTTTACTTGTAAGCTTAATGTGTAGTTGTGTACTTGCCATGTTTAGGAGGGAGAGAGAGGCAAGCACCACAAACTGAGCTGCACTGAAATCAGACCACAACTTTTGTTGCATATTTAAAAAAAGAGGAAACCAATGCCAGTCAACAGACTAAAAAGATCTACAAAAAGAAAACACTTTGAAAAAACAACTTTAATGTACTTTAAAAGATCAAGCTTTCAGCATATGTACCCATCATGGCCCATCTTCACAATTACAGAAATGTTATATTTAACATTGCATGTTAAATATAGAAGAACATTCAGATGGACCAGAAGGTTCAATCACCTTACTGCTCACCTCAAGAGATTAATTGCAGGCAGGCACCTATCACTATGTTTTTTGTCTATTCCCCCCACTCCCCGGTTCTCCACATCCTCCTTAAAATGTATCACTAAGGACTCCCTTATCACCTTTAAATTCCAAGATATGAGATAGGAACAGCTTTTTTGGTTCATCAAAACAAATACTACGTCCCATTTCCCAGTTGTGTTTAGCTAATGCAGACGTTTCTTCTTGGCCCAGTCTGAGGTAGAGCTGATGTTCCTTCCATCAAATCTCAAGGCTTCTTCCTAACTGTCCAACATAACTTAAACTCAGGAACATGGGATCTCATAAACAGCTAGTATTTTTAAACCCAAACAATCTTTCTCAGGCTCCATACACTGATTAATCCTTTTAAAGAGTCTGAAAACAGTTTTAATTGCTACCTTCCTTAACAATCTTTCAAGATGATTACTTACACTGCAGCAATAAGGCAGAGTTGCAACACCTCTTATCAAATTTTTCTCCTTGTCTTTCAGTTCCTCCCTCCCTCCAACTTGCAACACATTGGACAAATCTTTCTGATTATACCCATTCATCTGAAATGCCTTCCTCAAGAAACCCAGTACTTTAGGTATATGATCTTGCTCTGCTACAATTCTTGCTCTGTGTGCTAATATGTGCATCACTGAACACTTTTGTGTTGGGTGATGATAACTAGCACCATTCAAATATAGGTTTGTGTGACTTGGTTTCCTATATATACTTCTGCCTAACAAGCCATATTTATTCGCGTATATCAGCACATCCAGAAAAGATATTTTTCTGCCTCTTTCAAAATCTACATATAATCGTATATTATTACGGATATAATTAAATGTGCCACAAACTCTCACAAGCTTTCCTCTTCTTGTGGCCATCACAAGAAGGTATCATCCAGATACCTCTTGAAAAATGATTGTAAAAGGAGCAGCAAGGGCATATCTGGTGGGGGCAGAGGTGCATTTGCCCCAGGCATGCAGCAATCTGGGGATGCCTGGGGGAGGGGAGCAGGAGGGTTGCGCCCATCCTGCCCCCCCCAGCGCATCACACATGACGCCACAGGGTTGCCCCCCTACTGGGTGGGTGTGATGGGGGGCAGGAGGGGTGCAAAAATGGAATTTGTACCCAGGTACTCCCAATCCTTGCTACACCTTTGAGGAGCAGATGCTAAAGCCTGTTTTTCAAATGCTTCCATATAAAAACTATTTACAGAGGACAGGGGAGATCCTATTGCCACTCCATCTCCTTTTTCAAAGAACATCCCATTAAGCATACAATAAATTGATCTCAGTACACATGTGAACATTTCTACCTCTGGTGGAGGGAATAACGGTTTTCATAACAATAATGTCTCTTCCAAAGGAACCCTACCTAGTAAACAACAATGTTACATCTAAACTTACTGATACAGTGGTACCTCAATTTATGAATTTAATCCATTCTGAATGCAAGCTCTTAAGCCGAACTACTCTTAAGTCAGGGCACCTATCTAAACAATTGGAAAAAATAAGTTAAAAAATCAAAAATCAAAAAAATACTTGTAAGTCGAGCAGACCATATCTAAAATTTGTAAGGTAGCAGTTAAAACACCAACAGTTTTCTGCTCTTAAGTCAAATTGCTCTTAAGTCGAGCTGCTCTTACGTCGGGGTACCACTGTACATCATTTTCAGATACCAGTATATTCTGAATATCTTGCGCAAATGTCATATAGCTTTTTTTAAAAAATACACTCAGTTTGTCCCAACATGGGGTTCAATAAACTTGCAAAGTGCTTTGCAATTTTAAAGGTGGGTGGAAAAGCCAATGGTGTTTACAATAGAGCATCATGAGCCTTCTGCTTTATGTATTTTAGGATGACCATAAAGTAACGGCAAGGCAAGAAGACCTAGTTTTTAACCGTACCTGTAATTCCTTGGTTCCATCTGGGGCTTTTCATAGTTGTGCCAGATTTCATTCTCTCTTTCTAGTGGGTTCCTTGGGGAATTACATTGAAGGCTCTGTCTGTCAGTATATCCCTCAATTTTTTCACATAATCATCTCGATCTGGTACTACTGCTGCATTTCCCATGTCAGCCTTTAGCACTACCACACTTTTATTATTACATAAAGTTCTGAAATCCCTATGCTCTTTCAGTGTGATGTCACTGTAAGGTAGTTTTGCAGCCAACACATTTATCCCCTTATTTGCTTCTTATGGGGGAGATATTTCACTGCCAGTTCAGTTCTACATGAGATATTTTTAATTGGCACAGTCTTTGGAGCAATAGCAAAGTTTAGGCCTTTGGGTAGGACTCTCCCCCTACCCCCAGATCTTGGAATGGAACAGGCAGGAATGAATTGTAAATTTGTTGCTGGCCAGGCTGTTTAAATGGAAAACTGAAGAAATGTATTTTCTTCTCACTGACTGGGAAAATGTTTCGAGTTCTGTTTTGTTTAAATGGAAAACTGAAGAAATGTATCTTCTTCTCACTGACTGGGAAAATGTTTCGAGTTCTCTTTTCTATTGAACTGAACAGGGACTCTTGCATGAACTGAGGCTCATTGGAAACACTGCACCAAACACTCAAAATTTGACTGGGCTGATGTTTTTGTTTTGGACAGGAAATTGGCGGAACAAGCTATCTCTTCCCAATTTCAAACTAATATGTAGAAATGTCAGCAGTCATAAAACACTGGTTTCCCTCTCTACACAGATGCATTTTGCTACAAGGTAATAAATAATGGAAAATCCCTATCTGCATCCTTGGTTTTTTATTTGTTTCTGAATATTAAATGTGGCAAGCTTTACAGACCTACAGTAAATGCATGTCTGAGCCAACTTATACCCCTTTAGATATGTAATTTTACAGCTCTGAAATCTTTACCATCATAATAGTTGTGTTACTGTAGCTGCACCTTTGTGAAATATGCCAAAGGAGAGGTAATGTAGGTGATGGCACACACACCTAGTTAGTGATTGTTTCAAATGTTAAATGTTTTTCAATATATGAACTAGTATATTTGCAGTCTATATTGATGAGGACGTGTGTGCTTTGATGACCTTTGAATTGTTACGTTGACTTATTCCAGAGGAAAGTTCTCACCTACTGGCTTCCTATTCAGAGCAGTCAATTGCAACCTGCCGTTCTCCTTAGCCTAGCATCTCTGGAGAAACATTATGAGACATGAAGTCTGTTTACTTCGTTTCAAGCCTTTTCTTGTACTGACAGAGTCTGCCCTTTTCCAGATGTCTACTTCATTCTTCCAAATGTAGCAACTGTTAAAGGTTAGGAGCATCATAAATGCAAGCAGCCTACATCCTAGCCACATAGGGCATGAAGATAAGCACTTTCCCCCACAAGGGGAACATATTTTCCCATCAGACATGTTAGTAATCTGATCAGGTTCCTACCTGAAAAGTCAATATTTGCATTCTGTTGAATATGCATATATCCAACAATATTACTGGAGAGAAGAAATCAATTGCTTGATATCTCTTCTTGTATGATAATTGCATCTGCATTCAATAGATCCTGTTCTGTACTAATCCAAAGACACCTGTCTATGACATTGTTTTATGATTAGTAAAATTATTAGCTCCATTTCTGCTTTTTTTGTTAAATAGCTATTGGGGTAACTCAGAAAGGAGGTCAACTGTTTTTGAGGACCGCCACTGAAGTAAAGGAGATCAACCTTTCAGGCTGTGAAAGAAAGGTAGTGCCCTGTTGGTGGAATTTCCCCCCCAACATTTTTCTCATTTTGATCCAAGACAAGGACTTTCTAAATTATTTTTACAGGCTTTAAACAGTCATGTTTTTTTTTAAATGGTACCTCTTATTCATCATTTATCTTGCTCTCTTAAACCTTTACATACATAAATATCAGGGTATATAGCAATCAGTTAAATTACTTAGCCTTTTTATATTTTATCTACCTTTTAAAAAGTCAAAAAATTAGGAAGAAAAGTTCATATAGATACATAGGATTAGGGTCATTATATTTTGTTTGAAGCACTATACTGCTACAGAAGCCTTTTAAATGCCACATAGCTGGTGAAAGGATGGGTTCAATTTAGGACAAACTAAGCACTTCACTGAAGAAGAAATGAGCCATCACAACTCAACTTTTATTTACAGTACGTATCTTTTGACAGGGATCACTTCAATAATAATAATCAGACCTGGCTTATCCAAACATCAACCATGGAAAGTCAAAAGGAATAAAGAATGGACATTTACTATAGATAATGTATGGTTTGGACACTTTCAAATGAAAATCCGTCACATAGCAAGGTGCAGCTCTGCTTTCACTGCTTTGTTTGCTTTGTTTGCTCTCATATCTTTGTTCTCCCAATTACATGATGTGGCGTGACATGAAACTGGATAATAACAGCTGAGTTGTTGTTTGTGTCTAATGGCTTCAAAATCTGAAGCCAAGGTACTCTTGGAGTAAATAATGCTATTATTCAAAAAGGGAATGTGAATTTGCCAGATCATTTTGAAACTCTCATTATCAAATCGGTTCCTCCACTGTGCTTGTTTCTGAATAAAACTGCCAGTGTCCTGATTTGGCTTCGGCTGTTTTTGTTGTTGTTATGCTTTAATTTGGGGTAATTTTTTTCTTGGCTCTCTGGAACGAAGACACAAATTACACTACAGAGCTACTTGCTAACAGTGGGTTTATTTAAAAAGTCTGCACCTTAACTCCACAGTTTATGTTTATGTTGTTATTCCTCTGTAATTTATTTTTATGTTAATTAAAATGTATATTTTGGCTACACTCCTGCTGCTCTATTACACATGCAGAAGGCAAAATTCTTCTAGCTGTCAATTCTGGGATTCTCAAGAATGCACCAACTCTGCAGACACCTCCGCACCCCAAATTCCAGCAGTGGAATCACTATTTGCCATATAGAATTTACACCTACATCTACATCAACATTCACAAACAATTTAATTTTAGCCTTTATGTTGTTGGCTAAAGTCCTATTGTATATAGGCTATTCTGTCACAGCAGGAATGAGATACCATCTTTGGCTGCAGCATATAGCTGTCGATTAAAGGTATTCTCTTTAATGATGTCCTTTATAATTTTAATTTTCTAGTGTACTGCACACTATTTTAATGCATTAGCATTGCAATTTTGTTTTTAATTTTTGCCAACTGGCCAGAGCACTTCAGTTACTCCACAACTCATAAATCATGTTAAATATTCATGTATTTGTATATAAATTAAATAAAATGTATTCATTGGAGATCATGCTTACTAGATATCCAAAAGGAATAGATGCTTGTTTGGGCTCTATATCAAAGCTGCAATTGTTAAGACATATTTTAGGAAAAAAACTTGCAACTGACTGCATTCATGTATGGAGTCTGATTATGGACAGTATAGGTAGGTGGACTGGATACATTGTAATATAACTTAATCATGTCACTTAATCCTGACATAGACCGGACAGCTATGAACATCTGGGAAAGGTAACAGGATTAGCATTAATGATCATTCATATAGTCATTCATACAGAAATAGCCCATAATGAATTCTGTTTGCTTAAAAATAAAGGAGGAAATTGTAAAATAAGTGTCATTTCCCCTTGAATCTCTGTATGCCCATGCAAGGACACCAGGAACAATTGCATACTTGAAGTCAAGGGATCTGCCTTATGATACAGTTAATTGCAATGAATTGTCAGATAAGTGTCCAGGACACCATTTAACCGTGACATGGAGATTATTTCCCCTTTAATCACTAAATGTAGCTGTTTGGTACATATGTATATTGATCCTTTTCCTTTGTATGCTGTAGAACCCCAAGAGGGGTATTGTTGCAAGGTTTGCCCTTAGCACTCAGGAAAAAGGGACAAAACCACACTGAGTGAAACATTTGGCCAGATGTTTATTGCAAAGATCCAATATGAAAACATCAAGACTTAGAAAGGAAGGAGATAATTAATATACCGAACTATAGTTAACCCGCTGCTGGCTGTCTAGATTTTAGGGGCATGTGGGAAATCCCCATCTCCATTAAACTCTTGGGAATTGTCAGTTTGGTTGGATTAAGCAAATCCTGCATTTTTCCAAAACTACAGGAAAGCCATCCATCCATCCATATATATAAGTGACGGAGAAAACAGCTTTTCAAAACAGCAACTGAGTGGTTTGTTGCAACTCAGTACTGAATCATACATGTATTAGCTACTTAAACAAATGAAATTCAGATTCAGCACATATATTTCTGTCCAATTGTGTCTGCAGTGAGAAAAAAACAACTGTAACTTCAAGTTCTTTAACTATAGTAAGCTTTCGAACATTTATGATGAGCCATAGAAAATGTATGTGATTCTGTCTGTTGGAACATCTACATAGGTAAGATGGCAACAGTGCTCTCTAATATTTTTAATTTTGTAACAAGTGATGATTTGAAGGAGGAAAATACTTGATCCAGATTAAAAATCTCAATGGCAGACCATACATCTTCCAAAAATGCATTCCTCATGAAAATATCTCCACTAGTCATTCAGTTTGATTGTTAATTTAGCCTTTGCTAAAATGTGTCCATTATTGTGTCTGCTGGATTGCTTTTAAATGGTCCTATAAAATGTCTGGAAAGTGTTACTCTAGCTCTCTAGCTATCTTTATGGGATAATATGATTTTTGTGGGGAATATCAGATGGAAATGTGTATGCCACTGGGAATCATTCTTAATTTTAAAATGTTGCTATTTTATTTTATTATTTCAACTTGACCAACTTGTTATTTTAACTTGGCCAGCTGGATTTTATGTAGAAATGCATGTTTGCAAAGGATGAAGAGCCAGTAGCAGAAGTATCGTATGCGTAAATATTGTAGAATATGTACAAAAATATTAGCTTTTTGCCCCCTGTGCTTCTGTATACTTTTATAATAATATATTTAGATTCTGATTTCAAATCTTTTGGAATTTGTCATCCAGCATGAGAAACCTATGAAATTAGCTTTGTAATTTACCTATTCTTCTATCTTAGCATTGAATAGGGAGAAAACTGACATTGCTTGAAATCCCATTGCACACTGTACAACACAGAAGGTTGATGTTGCTTCAATTGGACATTTCTTTTGGAAGTTAAAATTTTCTGACCTCCCAGGACAAAGCATCTTTTCAAGCTGAAGGGGGCTCTTATTTTCCTCACTTCCTGCTATTTGGGAAGCATGGACATTTACTGTAGGGATGCCTTCATATGTACTTGCAAAGCCTTCTGTGCTGCGCATATTTGTATGGTATGTGTAGATGCCAGAGATCAGGAGAAACAAGCTATCTCTGATCATTATTTTGGAAGAAGTCTTGGCCAGAATCCTCCAGCTGTTTGAATAAGGTATTGCTATAATTACTGTATTTGAGGCAGGCTGATGAGAAGCCAGAATATATTTAAAGGCATCAAATTAGTCATGCTGCTAGGCGCAGAACTGAGACATGCCCAGACACCTTGACAGTTAGCTGCAATTAGCTGTGGCAAATTCTTACCCTCTCCTTGTAGTCCTAGCAGTCCTTGAAAGCAGTTGTTCTCTGTCAGAAAAGGCAGTTCCTAGAATAATCTGGTTCTAAAATTGGGTCTTAATTGTTTGTTTGTTTGTTTGTTTGTTTGTTGTTGTTGTTGTTGTTGTGTCGCTACAGTTGGGACCAACTTACGTAATTCCATGTCCATGGAGTTTTCTTGGCAGGAATACTGGAGTGGTTTGCCAGTTCCTACTCCAGGCGCCCATCCAAGTACTAGCCAGGGCCGACCCTGCTTAGCTTCCGAAATCAGGTGAGACTGCCTGTGCTCAGGGCATCTAGGCAGCTCTGATTGTTTATATGAACATGAACGAATGTTCAGTGAAGAAGATGTAAAACTAGTCGAAGAAACTACTGATACTAGTTTTTGATCTCAGAGCCTTGGACAAGATCCTGGTGGTTTCATTTTGAACCATATTTCTGAAATGTCTTCAAAGACAGCACACTGTAGAGAGTATGACAGAAATGATAGTAATTTTCAGAGGACTTTGATCTTGCCTATTCTTTGTTCTTTTAGGCAGAGATTACAAATATATTCGACTTTCTTGTACAATTTCAGTCTTGCTTAAATTTTATTACCATCAGTTAGTTCTTCCAATTTTCGAAATCCACATGAAGGAGGAGATGGCTCTCAGTTTCATTTTCCATGTATTTTAGTATTTTAAACCTCAAGTACTTTTCATCCAGGGTCTAGATTTTTTTTCCATCCTGGATCTAGCTTTTTTTAAAAGCCTCATAAAGTCCTTAGCCTATGTATACTGAGAATAATATACAGTGTATTGGAACATCATTTCTTTTCTGGTTCCAAAGGGGGGAAAGCTAAAATTCTGTGCACCCCCATCACTCAGGATGCCAACACATTTCAGTACTACAATATATTATGCCATGTTGCTGTTTGCACATACAGTAGGACCCCCGGTATCCACTGGGGATTGGCTCCAGGCCTTCCTGTGGATAATGAAAACTGTGTATAAGAGAGAATGCCCCAAAACTGCTGTTTTGTGACAGTAGCTTGCTTTGCGGCAGCTGAATTAAGATAGCAGGAGATTTTTCTTTTCTTTTTGTGTGTTTTTTGTAGGTCTACTGTTACCTTTTAAAGTTCTAAGATGCCTCTTCAAATTCTCTGTTCTTAACTTGAATATGTCTTAAATGTTCTGGACTGTATATTGTCCTTCATTACTGTAAGTCACATTGGGTCCCTTCTCAAGGAGAAAGGTGAGGTAAACATATTCAGAATAAATAAATAAAAATAAGATGTGTGTGTGTGTGTGTGTGTTGTGTTGTGTTGTGTTGTGTTGTGTTGTTACAGTCGTGACCGACTCTTCGTGACCCCATGACCATGGAGTTTTCTTGGCAGGAATACTGAAGTGGTTAGCCAGTTCCTACTCAAGGTGCCTACAGCACCTGGTATTCCCTGGTGGTCTCCCACCCAAGTACTAACCAGGGCTGACCCTGCTTAGCTTCCGAAATCTGGTAAGATTGGATGTGCTTAGGGCATCCAGGCAGCTAAAAAAAGGATAAATAAAATAAATAAATAAATTTAAGTTTTCCCTCTGCCAATCTTGGATAACTGAATCAGTGGATAATGAATCAGTGGATACGGGGGTCCTACTGTATTGCATATCATTTGGACAAGCTTCCCATCCTCCAGTCTCAATTTCATAAGTTTTATGAGTTCCTATGAGCTGATTTGCCCACCAATAATATCATAGGTTTATGGGAATTAAGTGCTATATCGTGTTATTTTAATTTAATTTTCATTATATCTACTGTATTTTATGTTTATTTTATTGTATTGTATTAATGTTTATGCTTGCATTGTATTGTATTGATCAATTTGTTGTTAACCACCCAGAATGGCCTTACTTCCAGATTGGCAGTGAATGAATGAATGAATGAAAGAATGAATGAATGAATGAATGAATGAAGGTATATGAGATTATTAATTTTTGTGGGAAATATTTAATTGTAATATTTGGCTTAAAATAAAATCATAGAATTGGGTTGAAAGGGGCTTATAACAGTGATGGCGAACCTTTTAGAGACTGAGTGCCTAAACTACTATTCAAAACCCACTAATTTTTTACAAAGTCCCAATACAGCCATTTAACCTTAATACAGGTGGCTGTGAAGGGGTGATGCTGGGTGCCCACAGAAAGGGCTCCGAGTGCCACCTTTGTCAGCTGTGCCATAGGTTTGCCAACACTGGCCTATAAGAACAGTCAAGTCCAACCCCCTATTCAATGCAGGTATGCAAATCAAAGGTTATCTGTAAGGTTCTTTTCCAGTTTTCTCTTAAATACCATCTAGCATTAGAACAATCAACACCTGCTGAACTCAGTTCAGAGCCTTGTGGCGCAGTAGTTAAATGCCTGTACTTCAGGTAAAACTGTGTTCACAACATGGGGTTCAATCCCAGATACTGTAGCAGGTCTATGGTTGACTCAGCCTTCTACCTTCCGAGGTAGTTAAAATGAGTACCCAGCTTGCTGGGAGGGGGTGTAACCTGCATACTGTAATTAAAACTGTAAACCGCCCAGAGACTTCTTGAAGTGGTATGGGGTGGTATATAAGCAGAACACTTTGCTTTACTGTCAAACTGATGTTTTTTTTTTTAAAATCACTGAATAAAACTAAAGTATCTTATTAAATTGTTTTAAGGGCTACAAAGAATTCTGGTTTCCTACTGTTTGATCTTGCTCACTTTATCCAGGGCTGTTTTATTCTGCATTAATATTAGAGCTACAGGCCTAAACCTTGGCATCCTGCAATATGGGTCTTCGTAACCAGATTGAGAAGAGTTTACAGCTGGGAAGCATGCTTGTCTAGATAAGGAAATCGCTACATAGATATCAGTAGTAGACATGGGCACGACTTGGCGAAATTGTCGTTTCCGTTTTCGGATATCTTTTCCGTTACGTAACGGAAACGGTAACGACAATTAAGCTGTCAGAACTCGAACTCGGACCGAAAAAAGAAAATTGGGTCTGATTTGTCGTTGTCGTTCATGGCATCGCGGCGATCGCGCGATGCCAAGCGGCACAGAAAAAAAGTTTTAAAAATAAAAAAATCCCGATTCCCGGCCAAAAAAGCAGGCGAAAATATGCCTGCCTGAGGGCACCTACCAGAGGGGTGGTTTCTGGGGGGGGGGTCCCCAGCCTTCCCCCCCTCCTGTCCTGGGCTGCTGGTACAAGGCTGGGAGGGGGAATCCTCGGCGTCTCCATTTGCCATGCGGTGCGGGTGGATCCAAAATGGCGTCCACAATATTTTTTTTGAAATTGTGGTCCAAAAAACCACCAAAGCACTACAGAAACATGCGAAAATTAGCTATTTTAAATGCTTGAATTTTTACAGTAGCAGCAGTGGGTTTTTTATAGCAGTAAAAGGTCGAACTGATTTTATTTTATTTTTATTTTTATTTTTATTTTTTACACCTGTGCAATGATGGTCTGGCCATGGGATGGGACCATGCAAATTTTTGGACCCATTCTACCAATTGCATGGCCAGATTTTGACTGACACTTCTGGATGTGCAAGAGGGCATAAAAAGGCGAGGCACTCCCAGAAGATTCACAGTCCGGGCTTGGATATGGGTGGGAGAGGGCTGTGTGTAGCTGGCTGCTGTGCTAACTAGTTTCGATTTCGCGGAGCCTTTAGATTTCAGTTAGGCAGGCAGAGAGGGAATTGATTCAATTGAATTTTTAGGAAATAATAATAATTCCTTTCATTCTCTGTCTGCTGTGGGGAATAGCAACACAGTTTATTCTTTTTTATTCTCCTGCAGTTTGTTAGGATTTCTTTTCTGATAGTGCTTCAAAGGGGGGGAGGTTTGAGTGGGAGGGGCGGTGTGGATTTATTTTAAAAATTTCATTTGCTTGGTGGCAAGCCAAGGTCCTTTCATACCCTGCCTGCAGCTCTGCTCTGGGTGCACTGCCCACTTTGTTTGCAATAAAAATTGCAATTGCTTTATTCGATGCAGTCTTGTGCAGCAAGTCAGTTTAAAGTGTTTTCCGCCTGCTCTGGGTCATTGCGGGACCCGCGCCCGCTGCTCGTGCGCCCGCCGCCCGTGCGCCCGCGCACCCACCCCTCCCCCCTGCCGCTGCCGCCACCCGCCCATGCCCCCCCGCCACCCCGCCCGCCGCCTATGGCACAAAAACACCTAGCGCCGGCGGGACGCCACTCGCTGGGACGTCAAATCACGCTAAATCGCGGTGGAAACGACAAATGACAAACGACACAACGAAATGACAAATTTTTAAAAAAATTCACGAAAAACGGAAACGAGCCAAAACGGAACCGTCCCCTAAAACGACAACTTGAAAAAAAATTCTGGTCGTGCCCATCTCTAATCAATAGAGTAATGAGGAAGTGCCTAGATTGGATGGATTTTGATATATTCATCAGAGTGCAGATGAGTACTCTCTGAGATTTGCACTTGGACAGGAGCATTGGGATGCACATCCGTCTTCATTCTGACATGTGCTGATGTGTTAATAACAGGATACATGTGGTTAGAGCTAGACTGAAACAACTGGATATTCCTATTTATGCGAAATTATCAGCAAGGAGCATTGGGATGCACATCCGTTTTCTTTCTGACATGTGCTGATGTGTTAATAACAGCATACATGTGGTTAGAGCAAGAGTGAAACAACTGGATTTTCCTATTTATGCGAAATTATCAGCAAAGTTTTATACATAAAATAAAAGCAAATCTGGTAGAGGAACTTTCTAAACAAAGTGCATGCATATCTGACTTGCCTTGTGTGGATTCTAACCACCTGGAAACTGAATGCTTCACTAGGTTTGAAATCAGGCAATTTCTTATAGTGCTTAAGCCATTGTAAAATCACTATCAAACACATCTGCAGCATTAAATGCAAGTAGTATTGCTTATATGCAAGTGTAAGAAAATTAGAATTTAACATCTTATACTAATTGTTGTCTGTGAACATCATCATCCAAGTGAGGTTATCCAGAAGTTCAGTCATGGGTACTGGACTTCTTTTCTTATTAGATTGAAACATTTTGCTACTCATCCAAGCAGCTTCCTCAATCTGAGGAAGGTTGGTAGGTTGGTAGGTATAAATTTTCATTCATACAAATTGATACCCCACAACAAATACAAATTGATGAATCTTTAGCAATTTTTGATTTGTCAATTCATTTAACTATAAAATGTCCTAAAGGCACTTGAGATAAAAATTCCAAAGAAGCTTCCCTGATTGTTCTCTACAGCTCCTCCAAGTTTGGATTAACAAATTGTGCCAAAAACTGATAGATTTTTTTTCTCACTATATCCCAAATATATAGATATTGTATAAATATTTATTGCCAGGTTTGTTGCCATTGCCCAGCAAGCCTGGAAATAAAGAGGCAAGACATGTTTGTGGGATTCAAATTGGGCCACAATTTATTGATATAAAATTCACTCTCTTTAACTGCTCAGTGCCCCTTAAACAAGGGGGGGGGCTGAATGCAGTGCAAGTAGGACTGTAGAATATTCCCTTTTCATATTAAAATGGTGCTGCCCACCTATTCAGCACCATCCTAAAATTTATGGCCTGTTAAAACATGGGCAGCCCTCATGTTCTCAAACTTTAAACCTTTTATGCCTAATACCTTTATCTCCATTTCAGATCTCATACTGAAGGCTGCTGATCTATTTAGGGTGTCTTATTCTATTTTTTAGCCTGAATTAACTTTACCTCTTGCACTACTCACCAATAGTGACCAGAGCTGTTAAACCACCTCTTAAACCTGAAGAAAATGGGATGGGCGAAAACATACTGCCACTCCAGTCCAATCCGAGTAGCAGCCAAAAATTGCAGTCTGGCCCTTACACAACCAGCTAATCTCATCCTCTTGATTGGGTGTGAGTGAGGGAAGATGGCTAGATAGTGAAAGAGGCCTTTCTCCACATGGTGAGGCCTTATATTACCTCCTACCCCTGGCGGCAATCCTGTGGCTGTCACACTCATCTTACCAGCTAGGCAAGTGGTCAAATTCTCCATCACCTTGAAGAAAGCCGTCTCAATCATAAGTAATAAGCATATTCATTTGCCCAAAAAATCCTCATTGAAAACTGGTGCAGATTCTCCAAAAAGCTTCTGCTTAAAGCCTTAAACTCTTTATCTTCCTTTATTTCACATTCCTTACCTAATGGTTCAACTTCCTCCAAGGTTTTTTCTTGTTTTTTTCTTGTTTCAAGTATTTAAATAAAATTTAAGCTTTTTGTTTCTATTCTTACCTGTATTCTTATAAGATCACATTTTCCCCATTTTGTTTATTTTGTTATACTTTGCTTCTCCTGGGTTTCTGCTTCTCCTTGTTTTTCTCATTTAGAATAGATTTTTAAAAGCATTCTTGCTTTTTATATACTATATAGCTTCCGTACTCTGCTTGTTAACAATGCTGACAGCCTCTTTGTTTCTCTCTTTCTAATCTGTGGTACACATTCTAGCTTCTATTATCATCCTTTTATTATAAATTGCCAAGCATCCTGAGGAGAACTGACCCTCTTGACCTCCCATTTCCACTTCTCTTCATTTGTTAGAAGTGTTCAGTGACTGAATCGAGGGAGAGAGAATGACTGAGAGGTGTGCCAGGAACAAAACAATGGCCGTTCTAGGACAGGGATAGACAGCTTTCAGAGATCCAGGAGCTGCTGCACATAAATACTTGAAGTCCTTGGAAGGCTGTATTTCCTCCCTTACCCCACAAAATAAGAATCTTACTTGCTCTTAGTGGCACCTTTTAAAGAAGAAAATGGCTATAAACATGACAGAATCCCCCCCCATTAGCCCTAGAGCACACAAAGAGACCAGTGGTTTTTAGTTCATTTTATTGAGCTGTCTGGGTCATTAATAGTGAAAATTATTTTGGTTTGTTGCAGATAGCGATGATAGGAGTGCATTTAGGTCCTGCAAAATAGCAAAGTAGTTCCTTCCACTGGTGAGGAATTCTAACTGCCAGAAATTCTTTTTCTTTGTAATTCTTGCTGTCTGGATCTTGCATCTGAGGCGACATTGCTTGTTGGCCCATGAGAACCATCAATAACCCTGATCATTCTCACAATTTGAAAACAGCTTGTCTTGGCCATAGAGAAGGCAATGGCAAAATCTATTTACACCCTTTGTTGAAGTGTGCATTGGGTAACTGCACTTATCTGTCAAAACAGCTGCTTATGATCATTTGTGCAGCACAAGGTGGCAAGCAGCATGTCCAGAAGAGACAGCTGTCCTTGATTTTAAATCACCGTAAGACAATTTATCATGCTGACAAGTATGGAGTATACAACACAGAAAGGTTGTATGTCAGCTGAACTTTTTCCAAGGCATAGCTGGAGTTCAGATGCTGTGGCAGCTGTAGTGCCATGACATTTCCCAGAAATTATTGGAGGCCACAAGGGTAGTTGGGAAGGAATAGAATAGAATAGAATAGAATAGAATAGAATAGAATCTTGATTGTCATTGTCCCCTTGCAGGAACAACAAAATTTAACAGTTGCTATTTCTACTCTGATAAGACATTCCACAGAGATTTAAAAACAGCTACAACACTAATACAATACAACACAATACAACACAACACATAAAATGAGCTGACTTCATAGTCCAGAGTTTCCATTTAAGGTCAATATTGCTCTAAAGAAGAAGCTGTTCTTGAGATGGTTCATTCTTGCCCTGATCCCTGATCAGGATATGATATTCTGGAGAAATCAGGCATTCTCCCTCTGAGTTCAATAGCTTGCATGTGTTCTGTCTTCTCCCATTTGTTGCAATGAATATATAGAAACAGAAATAACACGCGACATGCAGCCTACTATTTTAGATGCATATGGTCATACTCAGTCTTAACAGTCTAAGTAGTTTAAGGTATTGTGTTTTCTTTTAAGCCAAATGAGCAACAGTTACTGGATCTAGTCATTAGAGCTTATAGGATGCCTCGTCCAGTAATTTTTTGACAGACTGAATATCAAACAATGCAATTAATAGCTGTAAAGATATGTACGTGAGAGAGTTTTTGGCTTCCCTCTTTTTCATAAAATTTTCTGGTGCTGTTGTCTTAGGTCTAAACATCTTCACAGGAGATCTTGAATGCATTATAGGGATATTGTAAGGCCCCTATGTTTAAGGTGAAATGAATCAATTATATTATAAATAGGAATTAAAATAGGAATTAAGAGGGGGAAAGGGTATGGCTTACAGAAAATGACTTAGTTAAAGGTAAAGGTCCCCCCCCACACACACACACATGCATGCTAGTCATATCCGACTCTAGGGGCAGTGCTCATCTCCATTTTCAAGCCAAAGAGCCAGTGTTGTGCAAGTCCATGGCCATGTGGCTGGCACAGCAGAACACATTTCTGTGCACGGAACACCATTTACCTTCCCACTTTTTATGGCGGTACCTATTAATCTACTTGCATTTACATGCTTTCAAACTGCTAGGTTGGCAGGAGCTGGGGATAACAGTGGGAGGTCACTCTGTTGCGTGGCACCTGGGATTTGAACCACTGAGCTGCCGACTTTGCAACCAACAGTTTCAGCACTGTAGCCTGCTGAGCCTCCACGCCCTTTCATTATTTATATATTTCATTATAAATATGGGAATACCAGGTGCTGTAGGCACCTGGAGTAAGAAATGGCAAGCCAGTCCTGTATTCTTGCCAAGAAAACTCCAAGGACATGGGGTCACGAAGAGCCGGTCACAACTGTATGATGACAATGACAACAGCAACAACAACAAAAATATGGATTTAAAATAGGAATTACGGGGGTAAAGAGCATGGCTTATAGAAAAGGACTACAGTGGACCCTTGTATAACAAACGGCTTGTATAACATAAAATTTGTACAACATAAACAATTCCGGAGATAGGGGAAATTTGCTTAACATAATCGCCTATGGGGAAATTCCATACAACATAAAAATGGGATTACTCCATTTTCAATGCATTCCTATGGGAATTTGTATAAAGGAAATTTTGCTTAACATAATTTCATTTGGAACGAATTACTTCCTTTATACAAGGTACCACTGTAATTAGTTTCATGTTAAATGTGGTGATATTGGAAAGGGACTTAAAGAACAAAAGAAGGAGACATTTCATAATTATTACAATTTAGGCTGGCTATGTGCAGTGAGTTTGGGTTCTGGCTGTCAAATCAAAGGTTAGAAGTTCAATTCCCCACAGAGTCTCTTAGAACAGTCAACCTATGTGGCCTTGGGCAAGGCTGCACAGTCTTAGCGTGTCCGCAGAGAAGGGGGATTGTGAACCACTTCTGTTTAAGTTCAACCTGAAAAAAACTAGAAAGGGTCACCATAAGTTAAAATTGACTTGACAGCACATGATGATTATCCTATAAGGGTTTACTGTTTGTTAACTGACTTCCTGCAGATCATCTCAATAGAGGTCTGGACTGAGTGAGCTTTGGCACACTTGGCAGCCCTGCAGTTCTTTGGTGCTATGATTCTGTGACTGCTTCATGCTTTATTCCACTGTGATTTGTGCTGTTTGTTCAAAAAGTCTCTAGGGTCCTATTCCTTTGTGACTGTAAGTGATGCACAATACATATGCACAGCAAGTACAAGAGGACAGGCTGATTACTCACAAATATGTGGACAACTCATACAGTGATGCCACTTTTAACAGTCCATACAACAAGACAGCAATTGCCATCATTTTAAATTCAGTTTTGCTCCCTGTAGTATCTTTTGGAAAATGATTTATTACATTAGAAGATCCAGAACACTAACTCCTAATGTTTTTTAGTAACGGCTCCTGTTTATAAGATCTTTGACCACCACTGCAGATTTTCATACAAAAGACATTTTATCAGGGGAAGAAAACACAATAAAATAGATTTTTTCAGAATATCTTTCTACCCAAATGTATTAATATTAATTAGAGATGGGCACGAATTGAAAAAATGACATTTCGTTTTGTTTTGTTTTGTTGAGGGCTCGGTTTGGTTCGTTTTCATATTTGGGAATTTTCACAAAAATAATTCATTTTGTTGGTTCATTAATTCATTATTCATTTTTACCCACTTTTACCCACTTTAAAGCATTTCCGTGTGCGGGCGTCCTCCAGCGCCCCAGACCAGAGGAAAAACACTAAAAAAATTGATGCTGGCAGAAACACAGTATAGACTAGGTATGCAGGGAGGATGCAAGGCAGTGGCGGGTGTTGCCCAGGGTGCAAGGTAGCCACAGAATGACTGTGGGGCAGGGGAGGGTACTCACAGAGAAGTACACAGTACGCACACAGGGAGGCTGTAAGACTGAAGCTAGAGAGAAATCTCTTCTTTCTCTCCCCTAAGAGCCAGGGTGCAGCCAGCAGGAACATAGAGACACACTTCTGCCTGGCTGGCCTAAAGTGAAAATAAGAAGTTGCAGAGACAGCAATCCCACCCCAACCTAACTCCCACTGCAGACTGCAAGGAGGATGGGGGCTGCCAGAGCTTTTTATGCCCTCTGTGGCTGCCAGACCTGCCCAGTCTGCAACCTGGGCATGCTATTGGTTGAAGTTGTCCAAGAATTTACATGATCCCATCACATGGCTTGCATCCATTT
Organism: Phrynocephalus guinanensis; assembly: GCA_037367245.1. Lineage (NCBI taxonomy): Eukaryota > Metazoa > Chordata > Lepidosauria > Squamata > Agamidae > Phrynocephalus > Phrynocephalus guinanensis. The sequence continues at coordinate 53,961,977 of CM074741.1, read as the reverse complement.
TGTGGCTGGCATCCATTTTTTGTTTTCATTAAAGGGAAAAGAAAAATACATTGTGATGGGAGAAAGACAAAAACAAATGTTTTAAGGACTCCACCCCACCTTGTAGGTATTATCAGGCAGAATAAATAATTATTGCTGCATTTTTACGGATGTCCAGGGCATTTTAATACCCAAGAAATCAGTATTAGGCATCTGGCAGCCATTTTGGGTCAATGTCCCCTAACTCCCCTTAAAGGGGAAAAAAGTGATCTGAGAAAAGACATAAATGGATGTTTTAAGACCCCCCCCCCGGTAGGTATTATCAGGCAGAATAAATAATTATTGCTGGGTTTGTATGGATATTCTGGCCATTTTTTAACATTTAAAACAGCTCTTTTCATCGCACGTCGTCATTAACGAAAATGAAACGTAACGAACCTAATTTTCTTGGTTTGGTTTGGTTCGTTCCAATTTCATCGCCAGGTTCATTATTTGTTTCGTTACGTAATGAAACAAATAACAAATAATTGAATGGAATAAATTTGTTTCGTGCCCATCTCTAATATTATTGTAATAATAGCTAATTCTGGGGAAAGCTGTATGTCCCCTAGCTGAAAAAAATAGAGGAGGAAATAATGTCAATATACTTTAAGTTTAGCTTACATTCTGGGTGTGGAAATGACCCCCAGTTCATGTCTCCCCTGAAAAAAAAATCTTCCCCTTCAAGCCCAAATAAACACCTCCTTACATGGGCTCCACTCTCTATGTCCCACCCCCTCCCTGGCTCTCCTCCCTCACCATTTTGCTCCTCTTGTCTTCCTTTATGGCTCAGGAGGAGCTTGGGCACATCTTCATGCCCAGGCACCCTCTCTTCTGGCTGCACTGCGATTGTTGTACCTGGGGGAATGGGTGGTGGACATACAAACTGATATATGAAGATAACCGATGTAGTTTGTGGATGAGATAGCAATAGACACTGTATGTTACTGGAACTGAAACAACAATAATGACAATGGAAAATGTTGCAATGAAGAATAAGTTTGTATGGGGAATATAGCATAAAGTGGGGGGGACTACCATGCCCCTAATAATAAAATTCTTTCTAAGTCTCCACTTGTTCAGCCATTTTTATTTTAAAGGAAAACAATATAAATCAGGAGATTTTGTTAGAGGTCTCCTGAACTAATGTGCATCATCATCATCATCATCATCATCATCATCATCATCATCATCATCATCATCATCATCATAATAATAATAATAATAATAATAATAATAATAATAATAATAATAATAATAATAATAAGAAGAAGAAGAAGAAGAAGAAGAAGAAGAAGAAGAAGAAGAAGAAGAAGTTTTTGTTGTTGTTTCATGTGATATGAGAGCTAAAGCACTCTTTGGGTGATTTACAACACAATTATTCAAGAAACACTTTGGCGCCCAGCATGCTGGGTCCTCATTTTATCAACACTGGAAAGATGGAAGGATAAATCAGTCTTCTTGAGCCAGGTCCGTGAACTCATTGGAATTGAACTCGGGTCATGAAAATATGCCTGACTGCAATATTCCAGTTTAACCACTGCACCATGGGGCTACCTTTTCTACCTATTACTGCTTTGTTTTGATTTTATTTGATTTTTAATCTCCAAATACTGAACTCCTTAAATAGACTCTTCTACTCAGACAATAGTTCAGTCTGTTGAACTATAAGTCAATTTCTGTCTTGTACTTTCATTCATTTTATTTTAAAAAAGACTAAAGGATAAGATAGGATTAAATAGCAAAATGTTCTTTCATTTTAAATCAGTATTTACATTCATTTTTTATCAGTGTAATATTGGGATATTATGTTTACATTGTCACGTCATTGACTAGGTCCTTAGGTGGCTTCATGGGCCTGTTTTAGGATTTTGTATCAACATATCTCATGAAGCCATGTATGCAGATCATGCCAAGGTAAGGCACATGAGGGTAGTCAGTAACTGACATAATCTTGCTGGTGCAACTATGTTGTGTTTCGCTGTGATCTCTCACCATTCGCAGCTTAACAGACATCTGGTAGACCTCTGCTAGGTCAATGAGGGGGGGGGGGGGAAGCACTGGAGAGTTCCTTCAAGTCTGAGGTGTGCCCAATCATGATGTCTCTATCTTAGCATGGCCTTTGGTTTGCATTTGCTAGACAGATCTTCATTCTGTCTCAGCAACAGAACTGTCTTATTAACATGAGTACCAGCTGTCATCAGCAAAATATATCTGCATATTTTCCTATTAATATAATTTCAAGAAGAGCATGGGAACAGTAAATGGTTATAAACACAAAGTCTATGTAGTCATGTATGGTTTTGTTGTGGTGTTTTTACAGTCATGATGACTGACACTTTGTGACCCCATCCATGTTCATGGAGTTTTCTTGGCAGGAATACTGGAGTGGCTTACCAGTTGTATGGTAGATTCATAGAAAGACACAGCTTACTTCTATCATTACTGCTTTAGTTTTTCCAACAAAGGGCAATACTGCTTCAGTGTTCTGATTATCGTGTTTCACAGAAATAACATCAGATGAAACTGGGTTATTAAGTCTTGCTTTCAGTGTATTACATTTGCAACATTAGTAAGAGTAAGTGCAAAAAACATCTGTCACAACATTTAACTCCTAGCTTTAAAAAAAGTCTTGAAAATTGGCTTACAGTTAACAACTCATGGCAGCCGCAGAGTCATTATTTTAAGTTTTTTTTAGGACCTCTGATAATCAGTTTTTCTTTAGGAACTCTGATAATCAGTTGTGCGTCCTTTCTGAATAGTTAATGGAAAGCTGTTATTTTTTTTGGGGGGGGGGGGAGGGAGGGAGCATACTATGTAGCCCCCTTTCTGTGGTGGTTAGTGCAAGCAGTAAATTTAAGTCAGGTGAAATTTATTGAATAACATTTCCTAGTGAGCCGGTAGCCCTCAATATGAATTAGGAAATGAATTAGGAACATTAGGTGTTAGATATAAATAGGTTCAATGATTAGGAATGAGGGCTGCCCAGACCACAGGTTTTGGGAGGGCGCCAAACAGGTTGGCAGCGTCCTTCTAATAATATTAGGAATCATTTACTAATCCACTTGCACTGCATACAGGCCTCCTTGTTTAAGGGATGTTTAACACTTAAAGAGAATGAATTTTATATCAATATATTGTAGCCTAATTTTCATCCCAGAAATGTGTCTTGCCTCTTTATTTCAGAGCTGGGTGGGCAAAGCTTTCCCCCCTTTGCATCCTTTCTGAATATTTAATGGAAAGATGTTATTTTTTAACCGGGGCAATTCAAGAAATCAATTATTTATGACAAATGTCTTTAAAAATAGTTAATAATATGACTGGGCTTTTTTGTAGTTCTAAGAATTAGGTTCACATTCTTATTATTGCACAGTGACACAAATTGCCCTTGTAATATTTGCTCTAGCTCATGAGCTGAGGGCAGTGAAACTCTTCAGCAAGTCATGACTGATTTTTTTTAAAATTCCCTTAAGCATAATAAATGCTTGGGACTGCTCATAATTAGAACAATGGCACAGAAGAAAGAAAAATAAAAGTTTTGATTAATCATCACAGTCCTCCCTGAGGACAGTCGTGCAGGCCCTGGTGATCTCGAGGATCAACTATTGCAATACCCTCTACGTGGGGTTGCCCTTGACCCTGGTCCGGAGGTTACAGCGGGTGCAAAATGCGGTGGCCAGGCTGGTGGTGGGTGCTCGTAGATTTGAGCACATCACCCCAGTCCTGGTCCGCCTGCATTGGCTCCCCATTGTCTTCCAGATCAGGTTCAAGGTTCTGGTCTTGGTTTTCAAGGCCCTCCACGGCTTGGGACCAGGATACCTGGCGGAGCGCATCTCCCTGAGGGCATCCGGATCCAGACCCACGAGATCGTCGCAGGTGCGCTCATTGAAAGTGGCCACACCCAGAGAGGCGCGGAAAACGCGTACGCGGAACCGCGCCTTCTCTGTGGTGGGGCCCTCGCTCTGGAACCATCTCCCTCCTGAGCTGCGCCTGCTGGAGTCCCTGCCCGCCTTTAAGAGGGCTCTGAAGACCTTCCTCTTCAAAGAAGCATATGGTGTCCTTATTAGTTAGTTTCTCTTTCTTTCCTTTGCTCCTAACCGTTTGCCGCCATCTTGCCCTCCGCTGCCCTTGCTTGGTGGCCTTGCTATTTTTAGCTTTTTAGCCTTTTTAGCTTTTTAGCTTTTTGCGTTGTTAGCCGCCCAGAGTTCCCGCTGGGAAGATGGAGCGGGATATAAGTATTTAAATAAATAAATAAATAAATAAATAAATAAATAAATAAATAAATACAATCTGAAAATTGTCTTCCAAAGCTAGAAAATAAAGAGAGAATGATATAATTTGGGGGATATTCTTATCCTAGCATTCTATAACATAATAGCTCAATGCTGGAAATTTCAACAGTATTTTTTTTCTGTTGGTGAAGTGTGGTGAGAAGAGATAAATGATTAGCTTGTTAGCAGCTTTTATCGTTTTCCCACCACCACACCCTCAGAGAGGATTCCTATTTGTTATATGACCCAGTAAAATTAATATTATTAGAACACAATATATCTATTAATTAATACTGGATAACAACACTTACAATCAATCAGAGCTTTCCCTTATCTAATGGGTGTTCGTTCAATTGTTTTGCACAGAACCGAATACCCCAGCTTGGAGGTAGATCCCTCTGCAATCCTTCCAATAATAGACTAGTCCTGGGTTGTTGGGAAGAAGAAAAGGAGAGGGAATGGAGCAGCTGGTTGGCCCTGAGGAAAGGATGAACCTGCCCTCAGTGCAGTTTCAACAAACCACTGTTTGAAGCCTAGGGCAGTGATGGCAAACCTTTTGCAGACCAAGTGCCCAAACTGTGATTCAAAACCCACTAATTTTTTAGCAAAGTGCCAATACAGCAATTTAACCTGAATACAGGTGACTGTGAAGGGGCAATGTCGGGACCCCACTGAAAGGGCTCCAAGTGCCACATTTGGCAATCGTGCCATAGGTTCACCATCAGTGGCCTAGGGCTAGCTGGTTGTTGCAGCATTTAGAGGGGGCTACACTGGAAACACATGGATTGATTGAAATACCACGTGACCATCATGTGATCATAACTTGTTTCATTTTGGAATGCAGCATATTGTGGGGTTATTGTGAAGTGTAAACAGGCCTCTAGCTACTTGAGAATCTTCACTGTACTTATGGGACAGTGGGAAATGTCTTCACATCCCTAAAGCAAAGCAGAGTTCTGCTTATATACTACCCCATAGTGATTAAAGCACTCTCTGGGTGGTTTACAATTTAGTTATGCAGGCTACACATTGTCCCCCTCCCAACAACCTGGGTACTTAATTTACTGACCTTGGATGGAAGGCTGAGTGAACCTTGAGCCTGCTACCTGGAATTGAACCCAAGGACATGAGCACAGCTTTAGTTTCAGTGCAGCTGTTTAGCGACTGCATCATGAGGCTCATAACTACACATAACTGCAAATGTAACTACAAATGTATCTTTAAATGTACCAGTATATCACAAGAACTGTAAATATTTGTTATTAAATGACATTTATTTGATATTCAATTATAGTCATAAAGTTCAGTTTTGAGGAAAGAATGTTAATTACAAGGTTTTTAAAATTTTTATAACTAGTGGTTGTAAATATCTTATTTAGAGAAAAGATTTTGAGCAGCAGAGTCGTCTATATCTGTACACATTTCTGTTAATGTGTTATTGCAGAAGCACTCTTTTCCACATATATCTTTTTCTATCAAGTAAAACAGCCTATATAGGTGGCTAGAGAAAATGCAAATACAGGCTTTCAACCCAAATGCTTTTCACAGAGCTATGGTATTGCAAACTATTCATCAAAAGAAGACAAATACATTTCAAAAGTATATGCTTCTTGCATGTCCATCTTATTTTTCATTTTGCATTGGCTTGCAGGAAGGATAATAAATTTCATTAATAGCTCATAGGTTGTTTGGTCTTGTATTTATTTTCAAAAACAGTACATTTGCTATCATATGGTTGAACTATTTCTTTGCCACTTCTTATTTGCCTCTGCTTTAGAATATGTGACATAGCATAATAACAAACACAGCAAACTGAGGAAGAAGCAATGCAGAATATTTGTAATTCACTGGAATTATTTCTACATGTTTTAATCTCCTACCCTTAATTATCTCCACAACAGAAAATATTGGAATACTTTGAGAATATGGTAAGGATTTGACAGGATTTGAAGGAGATTCCAGAGCTCTGTAACCAGCCAGGATTCTTCTTTCACTTTTTAAATCTTGATGTCGAAATGGCAAAAGTCTTACTCATGTGTTGTAAGGGTATATGAGAGGGATGTAACTGTGTTTGGTAGGCATTCAGTACTGGTACACAAGTGCCAGTCCTAATGTTCCCCTGCTTAGATATCAATAAGCCCACTTATTTGAACATAATTGCACCACTTCTGTAGTTGGCAGGCATTCCTGTATTATCAACTTTTATTCAAGCATTTACATTGAGCATATCTTAATAAAGTTTTTAAATAAACTTATAAAAAACATTTACTTTTGAATAGAACTGCCTGGATCACTCATTCATTTTAAGTGGGACATTTTAGGACACCAACAAAGAGAGGCCAGGAAAACATCAGTGAGAAACTGGGCCTTTTTGGTAGCTGTCCCTTATCTATGGAATAAACTACCCCCAGATACATGCTAGCCCCCCACACTTAAAATCTTCAAAAGCCTGTTACAAATTGGCTCTTTAGAATAGCTGTCCCCAAACCTTAATCTTTAGCCTTCTAATGCCTGAAGATCTTTTCTCTGCCTCTTGTTATGTATAATTTAATTTTAAATTATTTTCACAGTTTAGGGGAGATACCATGATCACACAGTTTAATCTTACTTGTTTAATATTGAAATGAGCTATAATTATTTTATTCTTATGGTTGTATGTTTAATTTAAAGCTGAATAATTTTCAATCAATCTGTTATTGTTTGTTGCTTATAATTTCAATTCTATTCTATTGAAAACCACCTAGAGTAGCCCATCAGCTAGATGGGTGGTATAAAAATCTAGTAAATAAATAATAAATAAATATAATCAGAGGGTGTACAAGAAAATTTGTACCCTGAAACCAAATATGGGGCAAAATGATAAGGGAGGGGAGGAGGAAAAAGTCTCATTATGTAAAGGTTTGGCAAAGATCATCTCAAGAAAAGGCAAAGACATATAAGTTGCATGGTTTTAATTATCAATTAAAATCAGCACCCTTAATTGTGGCCAGAAGAAATCAGAGTGAGGATGGTCTTAGAGTAATGATGTAACGGAGGTGCCAGTTGATTTGCTCCATTACTCACCATTTGAGATCTACAAAGAAATATCAAAGGCGCCCTTGCACCCTAATAGCTGAATAGTAATTTCAAGGTTTTTAGGAATAGCCACTGTAGGTCAATCTGTCAAAATATATAGCATTATTTTTGTCTGGCTCTTTTGTGACCTTGGAAATGTTGTTTCTATTTCAGATTTTCTTATATTTTTACCATCATCAATTTATCTGATACTTTATTGCACTTTTCTAACATTATCATGAGCCATTTTTGTGTCAGTAAATCTTTGGGAGGTATGCCATGGAAAAATATTCCAGTTGTCTAATTTTTAATTTAAAACATTTCATTGACTAATTACTACTTGTTAAGAGTAATTAGTCAGTTTCATTGACTAATTACTACTTGTTAAGCCACATTGTACTGGGACTTACTTTTCAAGATCTTTGGTGCAACAGATGAGTGGAATTTCAATTTCAGCACTATAGAGTTAGGCAGTATACAATTGATGACATTTAAATACAGGTGTATGCTAAATGCTCAGGTGCCTAGCAGATATTTTAACTTATTGTTAACAAATGGGGGATAAGGGAAAAAAACAAGCTTAGAATTGTCAGACAATCTGCAGTTTCCGATTAAGATGATCTTGGGAGGTCACATATCCAGTGGGTCTTGTAATATTCACCCTTGGCCCACTGAAATAGCTACATTTTCCAACATCTTCAAGTTTAGATACTGATTCCTCCAATGTCCTCTGTGTAAACTTTAGAAGTTGTGCTCTGGTTCAGAATGGTTCTCTTCTGAAATGCCAAGATGCACAAATGCATTAATAATTTTTCCCTTAGGTTTCTTCTAGGAGAAAATCCCCTACCTATTTTTTTAAATAATGTATAAAGTAGGTCACTTGTCTTCAAAACGTCTAAATTTGTACTTGTTTCTTCCAAAAGATTGTCTCTAAAGTGAAGGGGGGCTCTTTTTATCAATAAGGAGCAAAGGGGAAATTATTCTTCCTAATTGCCTTTGGGAATATGCTTCATAAAGTCCCTGAATTAGCGAGTGGATTAAAAGTACTAGGGCTCCTTCTGAGCAAGGGAGTATTTTAGGAACATTCGTAACTTTTTGAACGTATTAATATAGTACAATTTATCACACAGGACATCATTCCACAATAGTATTTTCTTAATTCAGTTTCCAATTCAGAAATGCTTTTTTGTATAATTCAAAAAATATTGAGAAACCTGCTCTGGCCACTGTGACACATAACTTAGTGACTTCCCGGCAGGCCTACTGTAATGCGCTATATTACATTTTGGGGCATTACATTTTGGAAACTTCAGCATGTCCAAAATGCAATGGCCAGATGGCTGACTGCGGCGGCCTACAGAGATCACATTACACTGGCTGCCAATCAGCTATCAGGCACAATTCAGTGTGCTGACCTTAAACTACAAAGCACTAAATGGCCTGGGTTCTAGCTACCTCAAAGATCAAATCTCACAGTATAAACCAGTTGGAATGCTAAGGTCATCAAGAGAGCTCTTTCTCTCAATCCCACCACCTTCACTGGTGCGTCTCAGAAGAACACACGAAAGGGCCTTCTCTGTTGCTGCTCCGAGACTTTGGAACTCCCTCCGGCTGGAGGCCAGGACTGCCCCATCTCTGCTGTCTTTCCGGAAGCAGGCAAAGACCTTCCTCTTCAGGGGAGATTTTCTTGAATGATGGACTATGGATTACCATGCATGATTGTATTGACTGATTTCAAAAGAACACCAGTCATTTCCATGTTAGTTTCCATCCCTCATAATGGATTTTTTCTTCTTTTTTCAGGCTCTTTGTAGCTTTAATGCTACCCTTTAATGTTCTAACATGCCTCTTCTAATTCCCTGTGCTTAACTTGAATATGTCTTAAATGTTCTGGGCTGGATATTGTCCCTCATTATTGTAAGCCACCTTGGGTCCTTTTCCAAGAAGAAAGGTGAGGTAAAAATATTCAAAATGAATAAAATAAAATAATATGTCAGTTCAATGGGAATGGGGAATAGAAGTTTATTTCTAGGGATGGGCATTTTGTTTCGGAACCAGTAGGTTACAAAACAAACTACATGAGCCCAGGTGGTCCTCAGAACTGGCTAATACATGCGTATCCAATTGCTTTGCCTTTCTCTGTCTTGCATAGGGTTAAAATCCAATGAGGAAGCATCTCTGCTAGATCTGTGATGCTGGCCAATTAAGAGCTGTCAGGGACAGGCATCCTCCCACCTCCCTCTCTGATTGGGCAGCAGCAAGAAGCAGGAAATATGAGGTTGCAGCATGCTTCCTCATTGGATTTTAACCCTGCGTGAGACAGAGAAAGGTAAAGCAATTGGATCTGTATCTATCAGCTGGTTCTGAGGACCACCTGAGCTCATGTGGTTTGTTTCGTAACCTACTGGTTCCGAAAAAAAAGTGCATCCCTATTTATTTCTATCATAGATCTTTATGTACCTTCCAGCTGCTCAGTGCTGCTGAAATGAAATCTTGCTGCTGCCAGCATTCCCACTGCTACATTTTTGTCACCATGTCTGTCCTTCTGCTGTATATTCTAATGCCTGAATAAGGCTTCTACCAAAACATCTTCTTGCTGCTCCCATTTCAGGTTCTAAATTCCATGGAGTTATGAAGCATTAGGCTACATGTACATTCCTTCAGCTAGTAGCTTTGGAGGCAAATGTGCATGACCAGTTTCATCCAAAAAAAAAAAAAGTTCAGTAGCATCCAGATAAGTCATTATGGATGCACATCTCCAAGTGCATTCATCAACTGTGCATTCGCGTGCTGCGTGTACCAGATGGAGGACAGGACATTTTCTGCTTTCTCCTCTGAGGCAGTTTTATTTGCAATGTTATTTTTTGTGTTATAGCTGTCTTGAGTGTCCTAGCATTACTTGTGCAGTCTTCTAAAATCAATTTTCTTTTGGAATTCTGCTGACTCTAGAGTATAAAAAAGTTTAAATGCTTTGTGTTTCTTATTATCCACATGGCTCCATATTTTTCACTCTTATTCTCCTTTCATTTCTATTTGTACTAGCCAATGAATGGGTTTTTTTAAAGCCAGAGTGATATTCATCTGTCATCCCCCACCACCAAGTAATTAATGAAACCCATTATGCACATTACGTTAACACAACTAAACAAAATCAGGCTGGAGTCATCTCCACATGCATTTCTATGTAAGTCCAATCACTACGTGCTGGATCACAGACATTTGTTCTGCAACAGATTTGCTCTTCTTAGAGAATGAGTCAGAACAGGAAATGAGATTTCTACTGCTGTGACTGGAAATACTTGTTTCTGTAAACAACCTTCGCTGAATATCTGAAGATTATCTTGCATTTCTTTTAATCTGAATAGCTCTCTGTAACTCTAACATCTGTATGAAATCACTCACTTGATGATCATTCAAAAATTCTAAGGTAGATCAGAAGTCAATGAATTTTCCAGTCTACTATTCTATGCTTTGTTTCTCCTCCTCTATTTATTTATTTATTTATTTATTTATTTATTTATTTATTTATTTATTTATTTATTGCGCTTCTAGATGGTCTGACTTAGTAAAATACTGCTCAGCATGGTTTACATTAAGCAAAACATATGAAGTAAAATATTAAAACAGCGCATAAGCCACTAACAATGAAATTAAAAACAGGAAGGCAACCGAAGATTGCGATCTGGTGACTTAGGTGAACCAAAGTATATAAACCATAACATAATAAAACAAAATGTCCAGTAAGATAATGAAATAATCAGTAACTACAATATACTACAAGTCTCCAAAATTAACCTAGGGTGTTGTCAAAGGCCTTATTAAATAATTTGGTTTTAACTGACCTAAATATTTTGGGAGGGGGCCTGTCTAGTTTCTGGTGGAAAATTATTCCACAGTGTGGGTGCCACTACAAAGAAAGGCCAGGTTCCAGTATTGTTTTTCCTTATTTTCCTCAGGGCAAGCACCCTCAGTAGTGCAGTATGAGAATAATGGGTTTGATGGGTTGATGCCCTTGGGGAGAGGCACCATGTTAGGCAATGAGATCCTAAACTATTTAGAGCTTTATAGGTCTTAACAAACACTTTGAACCTGACATGATTAGCAACAGGGAGCCAGCGCAGATCAGCCAAGATATCCTAACACTTATTATTAGCATGACCGCCATATTCTGGATCTATTGTAGTTTTTTTGTGTCATCTTCAAGGGAAGCCCCATCTAGAGACTGTTACAGTAGTCAAGTCTCGAGACTATGACTGTGTGGATCAAGTCTTCAGGAATTTCTCATCTAAGTAGGGGCAGAATTGGGCAATCCACCTAAGGTGGAAAAAAAGTGGTCTTGGTCACTACTGCTATTTGGTGTTCAATGGAAAATGCCAGATCCAAAATAATGCCCAAATTGCAAACCTGGTATTTTAGTGGTGTGTAACTTCATCCAGAATTGGTAAATTACCCCCTATCCAGAGTTACTTCTAGCAACAGGATATCCATCGTATCCAGATTCAATTCTACTTGTTTGCCCGAATCCAGTCCAGTATCGAGGACAGGTAATGCTCCAGGAACTGAACAGCATCCACTGCAGATGTAGTAAACAAGTCATAGAGCTGTGTGTCACCAGCATATTGGTGACAACACACCCCAAATATCTGAATGACCTCTCTCAATGGCTTTCCATAGCTTTTAAACAGCACAGGAGAGATAACTGAATCTTGAGGGACACTATAGCATTGAGTCTACTCTAGGGGGTTGTTACAGTTAGTTGAGCTGTACTTTCTAACAAAGGAGCAGAATCATTGATGGACCAGGCCGCTGATGCATAATGTGAACAGCTGGTCCAGTAAGAATCTATGGCTGACAGTACTGAAAGTGGCTGAGAGATCAAGGAGAACAAATAGTCATCATGCAGAGTGATCAGTACCAATTCAGTCCTGTAGCATAGCCTAAACTCCAACTGAAATGAATCTAGTCTATTGGTGTCATCTAAGAACACCTGTAACTTGTCGGCCATTACTCTCTCGATCAAAAAGATAGTTAACAATGGACCTAAAATTACTCATATTCTCTGGCAACAGGTTGGTCGTTAAATGGGCCATATAATTGTCTCCTTCAAATGGGAAGCCATACAGCCTTTCTGCAGGGATGTGCTGATTATTTGAGTGACCCACTGTGTAACTAAATTCCTGGCAGATTCCACTAGCCATGATGGGTAAGGATCAGCCAGTGAGATGGTGGCTTTGGAGTATGCAAGTGTCTCATCAAAATAATCAGGCGTGACAAGTTGAAACAAAAAACCCAAAGATGGTACACTGGACATATCGGTTTGCACTATTGAGCAAAGCAAATCTAAGTCCCAACAGATGGCTTCGATTTTCAAAGTAAAATATGCTGTTGGTTGGTTGCATGTAAATAAGTCTGGGTGGAGCACATTTGTCTGTCCAGAGTTGAGAAGGCCTTGGACTTTGTGATAGAATTCTGCCTTTTGATTGTCTAAAATCAATTAAATAGACCTAATATGTCTTCTGAGCTGCTTTGATGGTGTCATAAAAAGCTCTGGGCATTTTAGAAACTGCAGCTAGATTGTCACCTGAAGGACCTTTATTCCATCTGCTCTCCATCATTCTCCTCACTTGCTTCTTCACTTGAGGTTCATATGTAAACCACAGAGAAGGATGTGCTTTGCATCCATTTGCCTTTGAGGGTGGACCAATCTCTTACTGCTTCACACAAGATTCCTGGCCTATTACTAATCTGGATAAGATTTTTACAATGTTAACAAATAGAAGGAGCTGAACTCTGTAGCAAAGTGTGCTTGTGCAGATCTTTGTTCAAACGGCGGGGGATGAGGATTAGATTAACAGTGAATGTCTAATCCATCTGTGCCACTATGCAGGCAAACCAGATAATCTTAGGGCATTTATACACGACCCCTAAGCTCCGCTGCAAATGGCTGCAAGCTCCGGAGCTTAAAAATGTTTCCCCACCAGCTCTGGAGTTTGCAGACAATTAAGTGCGACTTCGCCCACTTTAGCACGACCCAGCACACTTTTCTTGTACCTTCTCTTTGGAGGTGAAAAATCTTTGATGCGGTGCAACGATAGTGAGTGCGGGGCTCTCCTCGCTTCTGTTTGCTGCTTTTTGGCTCCCGCCCCTTTAAGAGCTACTTTTGCAGAGACGAGGGGGTTGGACTTGATGGCCTTACAGAGACGAGAGGCAGAACGAGGTGAGCGGCATGCTTTTCTTTCTCTTTTTCTCCCTCCCTCATGCAGCCAGCAACCAGGACATGCCGAGTGGGGTGGGGACAGAGGAGGAGCGACGAACCCCTAAGATCTCTGGTCCGAATTTAAGTGGCCAGTGGATCTTAGGGGTCGTGTAAAAAGGCCCTTAGAATCTTAGAACCACAGAGCTGGAAGGGACATTAGATATCACTCAGTCCATCTCTGTCAATGAAGGACAGTGGGCAATTGAACTCCTAACCTCTGGCTCCTATCGCCAGAGACCTAAACAACTGAGCTATAATTCTAAGCCCTATAAATTTAGAAAAATCAAACTGCAAAGAATTATATGCATTGGTTTTGATGCATGTTTATTCAACAACAAAGTAGGAATATGACACATCCCTCCCCCTCCCGGTAACGTCTGACCTTTTGCCCAAGTGAGGTCTCTCTTTAGCTCCCCCCCCCCAAAAGTGGGGTCTCTCTGGTGTGTCCATGACAGAAATGCTGAGCATTGCTTCTGTACAAGACTGACAATCCTGCACTGCTAGCACATAAAGTATGTTTTTGTATCTTTTTGCTGCTCCTCTTAATTCCCTGCTTTTACACTGCTCACTTTCAAATGATTGTGTCGCTCAGTGTAAGAGTCTAATGTTGACCAGAGGACCAAAGGACTCATGCAGAGATGGTGACAATCATCTACAGGGATATCTATGGAGTTATACAGTATTTCATTGGAAGATGCTGTGGAAATTTTGCTGGCTGGGAATTCCCGGGTTGGGGTGGGGAGTGCACAAAAAATGACACAAAGTCCTGTAGAAAGCTCTGGGAGTGAGAAGAATCTATATCCACAGTCCTGGGACAGAGGGGTGATATAAATAGTCTCTTGTGCAGCTATTACACCTTATCTGTTACAAGAACCCAGTGTGTAGAGAAGAATCTGGGCAAAGCATCTCCCATGAAAGACCCATATGTGGGTTCTCTGCAGTAAGTACAAACAGCTAGTTAAACAAGCTTTTGTAAAGGAAAGGAAAGTTACATATTGTTAGGAAAGCTAGAGAAATATTCAATTCTGCAAATAAATAAATAAATAAATAAATAAATAAATAAATAAATAAATAAATAAATAAATAAATAAATAAAAAGCCCTCTGTTATATGAGTGTTGGATATTTTGCTTTTTTATCCATGATTCAACATGCAAGGAAATTGACTGATATTGATGCACAATATTGTGCCTGTATGGCCAGCAGAAAAAATGATGGCAAACTTTATGCAGCAAAGGTCATCCTGAATGGTAATAGCACAGTAGTCAATATGGTCTACAGGATACCCTCTAAGGCTAACTACTGTTTTTTTTCATAGTGTTTTGATTACTTCATGTCTCCAAGAAACATATACCTAACAACACTGACAATTGCTTTGTGTTTGGATAAGTGGTTAACCAATGGGAAAAAAAGAATCAGGTTCTGGCATTTTGCCTGCTTAGTATCTCTTTGTGAATGGTAGTCAGCACCACAGGATTCTAAGTAAAAAGCTATCCAATTTCAATATTTCAGCACCTGCAGCCTGGATTATTTCCAATTTTCAAAAGTGAGTGGGGTCAACCATTTTATTTCAAAATAAGCATGACTGGTGTTTTCAGTTTATGTGATGGACTACACTATGCAAAAATCTGGGACATTTAAGGTCACCTGCTTTTCAACATAGGGTACAATAGTTTTACTTCTTAAAAAATCACAACTCAACATTATTTTGCTCAAATAGGCCCATATTTGGTGCAAAGCAAGAGCAGACTGTCTGCTGCAAGTACCCCATATTTGGTGCTGACATGAAGCCTAGTTCAAAAGTTATATTGTGTGGGACTGCCTCCACCACATTTTTAGAAGTACCTTATTGAATGCAGATTTACCCTTCTGGCACAATGTCATTGCAGCACTCAGGTCAATAGATAGAAGTCACAATGCTTGTGCAGTAGTAATATGAAATATATGAAGAGTAGTGAGTTCTGTTTGTTGACCTGCAAATTTGCCTTTCTACATGATTATTTAATTATCATGTATCATCTTATGCCTTCCATCCAAATTCTTCAGGGAAATTCTTCCTGAAGACTGGAGGTCTTGCTTGCTTGGGCATTCTTCAGTAAGCGCATTTTGCTCGAAAAGCAAATGCATGATCTTCCCCAGCATAATAAAAATGTTTGAAAAGTGTAAAAATTAGTAGGGAATGTTTCTGTGTAATTGAAAGAATGCCTACTTTTCTCTTTATAAATAGAAGGAGAAAAAGAAGGTGACACACTAAGAGCAGCTGAAGTTGGATGATTCACCAGCAGAGCTTTAGCTAGAGTGTTTGATCACATTACATAGTGGTTTCACAAAATCTGGGAACACACAAGGGGTAGACGGATGGCAGTTTATTTGGAAACTGAATGCAATTTGGATCAGCAGAAAGGGAAAAGAACAGAACACAACAGTTGACAGACTTTAGGAAGTGATAAACAACCACTAGCAAGGCATTGTGAAGCATTTCTTCCTTTTTTCTATTTCTCCTCTAAGTTTTCTAGATAAAATCCATTGAATTAAAAACGATTTACTGTACTTGCAGAATTTTATCTAAAATAAATAGATTTCCATAATTATGCTGTCACCTAGTTTTTCTGTCTCTTCAATTTTAAGATCTGAGCCACTGCAGCAAACAGAAAACATATGAGCTCTGAACATATGCTAGATATGAATTGCCAAAGGCACAATTAAATGACAGCAGCTCTTAGTAAAAACAAAAAGGAAATAACTAAAAATAATCAACCACGTACGTGATTGTTCTTGAAGAAATGGGAGTGCCTGACCACCTTATCTGTCTCCTAAGAAATCTATAAATGGAACAAGCAGCAACAGTCAGAACCTGATATGGAACAACTGACTGGTTTAAAATTGGGAAAGGAGTATGACAAGGCTGTATACTGTCACCTTGCCTATTAAACTTATATGCAGACTACATTATGCAAAAGGCAGATCTGGATGATTCACAAACTGGAATTAAGATTGCCTGAAGAAATATCAACAATCTCAGATACGCAGATGATACTACTCTGATAGCAGAAAGTGAGGAGGAATTAAAGAACCTCTGAATGAAAGAGACCTTGTGGGGAGATGGAGAGAGAGAGAGATTGCCAATCTGTGTAGGCTATATTGAGCTACATTAACAACTAGTTTGACTGTTTCCTGGAGTCATCTAAAGATTAATTTGATCCAAAATTTAGAAGTCAGATTTGGGGATGTTAAGAAATTTACCACTGCTGAGATTGATCTTGGCAAAGCAAGATAGCACAGAGAGAGAGAGAGAGAGAGAGAGAGAGAGAGAGAGAGAGAGAGAGAGAGAGAGAGAGAGAGAGAGAGAGAGAGAGAGAGAGAGAGAGAGAGAGAGAGAGAATGAAAATCTGAAAGCTAGGCTGATTGATCACAAAATCACCTATGTCTTATGTAGCGTGGCTTTAAGTGTGTGCATATGCAATGAGGTAGGCATTAATTGTGGGGGAAAACAGTCTGAAGAGGCTCCTTTTAGAAAAACAAAATGAATCAAAACAAACAAAAAACAAATCAGGGTTTTCATTCACACATAGAGGCAACACAGATAGAGAGGTATGACAGACCACCGGGTTCAGGGAACCCAGTTCTATACGCTTGGCTACACTACCTTCTTTATTGTGGAGAGGATGAACCAATAAGAATTACATAATGTGGTGATGTCTAGGGTACTCTAACTCAACTAAACCATGCTTCCAGGGAGTTCCCAAAATCTACAAGGTTGACCACCTAAGGCCCCAACACGCACCATAATACAGACTTCTGGTAACTGGCCAAGACAAGACTTGGTTTTAAATAGCACAAACTTTCTTAGCCAAAAATCCAGACAATTCTTGGCATAGAATAACAGGGAGCAACTGGGTATAGTGTCACCTTAATGATAACTAACCCAGCTAAATTGACTTTTAAACTGATCATATGCTATTTATCACCTTCCAATATAGACCTTTCTGGATGGTCTCCCAATGAAGCTGTAAGTTCCCTCTAATATTCACAAAGACAAGAGCAGCCTCTATTTCCCCTCCCTTCACACAGCTGAAGTCCTTTTCCAGTTAGCACAGCACCAGGGAACAAGCCAACCTGACCTTGAAGTCTGTGCCCAAAAGGTAAACCCCAGGTGCTACTTCCGTTCCTTCACTTCCAGCAGTGGATGCAGTCATAGAATTTGTCCAGAAAGCACAACTGGCTCAGCATTGCAAAGGCAAAGAGAGGCAAATGAAGAAGTTCGATCTTCTCCTCTGCCGGAAAGAGGCAGTTAAAGAGCTTGGCAGGAGGAAGAAGGATGAAGGGACCATGACACGAGATGTAAAGGACAAATGGGTGAAGAACCTCTCAAACAGGGAACTCACCCAGACAGAGAGAGAGGTCCTATCCAAAGGCCTAAATTTTGCCATCACACCCAAACAGGTTCCGGTTGTGGATTTCATCACAGCGACAGAATCAGCCATCCACAGCAACAATCTGCCAGCAGCAGAAGCAGAACTACTCAGGATAAAAGTCTCTGCTGCATTATCCAGTGCTCAACCACCACCATCCAACCTCACCAGCCAAGAGAGAAGTGCTGTGACATCCCTCAGCAGGGATGAGAGCATCACAATTCTGCCTGCGGACAAAGGAAGGTGCACTGTCATCCTCAATACGGTGGACTACCACGAGAAGGTTATCACACTTTTAGATGATCAGCATACATATGAAAAACTAAGAAGAGACCCCACCAGCAATTACAAGAAGAAAGTAATAGAATGCTTAAAACTCTTGGAGCAGGAAAACGCAATTGACAGGGTGACCTACCACCGGTTATATCCCGGAGAGACAGTCCCCTGCTTTTATGGACTTCCCAAGATCCACAAGCAAGGAATCCCCCTCAGACCTATTGTCAGCAGTATAAATTCAGTGACTTATAACATCGCAAAATACCTGGCAACCATCCTAGCCCCACTGGTTGGACACACGGACCACCACGTACACAACTCAGAAGAGTTTGTTTCTAAAGTCAGGGAGCTCAAACTGGATACAGAGGAAACCATGGTATCCTTTGATGTTACATCACTCTTTACCAGCATACCCACCACTGATGCGCTAATAATGGTAAAGAGAAGACTAAGAGAAGACAGCACCCTCACCTCCAGATGCCGACTCAACCCAGACCAGATATGCCTGCTCCTGGACCTGTGTCTGAATACCACATATTTCATGTACAGAGGGGACTTCTACAGACAGAAGCATGGCTGTGCCATGGGTTCTCCAGTGTCACCAATTGTTGCAAACCTATACATGGAAGAAGTGGAGAAGAAGGCACTCAACACCTTCCCAGGGACAACACCATCTCACTGGTTCAGGTATGTAGATGATACCTGGGTGAAAATCAAGACTCGGGAAGTACAGGCCTTTACAGACCACATCAATGCAGTGGACCCTAATATTAGGTTCACTAGAGAAGACACCCAAGACAACAGGCTGGCTTTCCTGGATTGTGCAGTCATCATCAGACCTGACCGTGGCCTGGAAGTAGAAGTTTACAGGAAACCCACCCACACAGATCAATACTTACTGTTCGACTCCCACCATCCATTACAGCACAAACTAGGAGTCATCAGGACCCTAAGCCACAGAGCAGAGAGCATCCCCACCTCCACAGAAGCCAAGAAGAAGGAGGACAGGCACCTGAAGACAGCACTTAAGGCCTGTGGATATCCAAAGTGGGCCTTCAACAAAGCAGTGGGCCATCCCAGAAGAACAAGGGATCAGTCTGAGACCCAGACCCAGCGGAAGAACCTGGTCATTCCTTACATGGCTGGAGTGTCAGAGAAGCTTAAAAGGATTTTTGGCAAACACCACATCCCTGTTTATTTCAAACCCACAAACACAATAAGGCAGAGACTTGTCCACCCAAAGGATCCGGTACCCAACCATAAAAGGAGCAATATAGTATATGCGGTCCAATGCAGTGAGGAGTGTTCAGACCTCTACATTGGGGAAACCAAACAGCCATTAAACAGAAGGATGGCCCAACATAGGAGGGGTAACAGCTCAGGTCCAGAATCAGCAGTACACCTCCATTTGAAGGAGAAAGGGCACTCTTTCAAAGATGAGGATGTACACATATTAGACAAAGAAGAGAGGTGGTTTGAAAGAGGAGTAAGGGAGGCCATTCATGTGAGCATTGAAAATCCCTCCCTCAACAGAGGTGGTGGCCTCCGGCATAGTTTATCTGCTACTTATCAAGCTGTGCTTTCCACACTACCAAGACAAATCAAAAAGCCTTTACCACCAAGACCATAGCTAACGACCATTAACGACCCTTTCTTGATAGGTTTCAGCACCTTAAGCCATGGTTCACCTCAAGGCTAAGGATACCATTGTCTCTCTAACGAGCCTATTTAGTTCATCTGATGAGCCTAATTGAGGCCAGGGTGACTAGAGGTCAAAGCTGCCTATAAGAGTCAGGGTTTGCACCAGCTGCATTCAGACCGATGAAGCTGTTTGGATGAACAGCGAAACGTTTCTATCTCTCAAAAAAGAAGTCCAGTAGCCATGACTCAACTCCCAGATAAACACACCTGGATGACTGAGAATCTTCACAGACGTATTACTTCCGTTCCTGTTCAGGGCAAAAGCTGTCTCCCTCCTTTCTTTCAGTCAGCCATTCGCAGGCACTGAGAAAAGCCTGAACTTTCCAGAAGGATACTTTGACCCATGTTCCCCAATATCCTCACAAGAGACTACTTAGAGAAACGTCAAACCCTTTTGTTTCTGTGTTCAAGGGCGCTTTTACATGACCCCTAAGATTTGCTAGCAACTTAAATTCGGACCAGAGATCTTGGGGGTTGGTTCCTCTTGTTGTGTTCCCACCCCTCCACACTCCCTTGCTCCTGTCTGCATGAGGGGAAGGAGAAAAAAAGGGAGAAAAGAATGCAGGCTCACCTCTGCTCTGCTGCCCGGGAAGCATTCCAGTCTCTTAAAGGGCAAAAAAAAAAAAAAACAGAAGGGAGGAGAGCCCGCCACTCACTGCTTTGCAATCTGCATCAGAAATTTTTCACCTTCGGAGACCAGGTACTTGGAAAATGTGCTGGGACGTGCATAGTCCAGAGCTGGTGGGAAAACAATTTTAAGCTCCGCATCTGGGAGCCCTTTGCCTCGGATTTTAGGGGTCGTGTAAAAGCGACAATGGAGGTGGGCAGGACTAGTGTGCTCCTCTCCTTCTGTGTGGATTCTAGACCTTTTAAGCACATCTCAATAGGGCTACATTCATGGAACAAGCCACTAGTCAGTGCATATAGCCTTCTAGAAATACTGCATGCAAAACCCAGTTGTGAACATGCTCCAATTTTCTCTGAGATGAGCAATGATTCTGGCAATTAAGTTGCCTTGCAGTTGCTTGTGGGGAGTGGGGGAATTGTTTTAAACTGACTCATTTACAGTCTGAGGATGAATTAAGTCCAATCATGTACTTCTCATGGGTGAAGACCACCTATGACAAATGGAAGCATTAACATATATTCCTAACTATGGTCTTATCTTGCTATACTTTATCCCATAAGCAATACCTGTCATTTTAGTACTGCTAGTTCAGAAAAGAGTAAAACGTACTGACAGTATGGCTGGTATGGAAATGACCTGCTTTGGAGCTGGAACTACTGCTGAAGTAAGCTAGTGTTTGTGGATACTTCCCATCACAAGAATGACATGATGCTACTGGTATCAGGATCCATATAGAGTAACATTTCCTGAGCATGTACTTGATCATTCTATTAGGCATCACAAGATGTTGTTATTTTGTCATTCCATAGGCACATTCCATGGCATTGTGTGTCCCAGTAATAAACAACAACTTTAAACCGTCACTCTGTACAGATCATATTCCAGTAGGAAGCAGCATTAAACAATTGGTTCAGCTCTGAGTTTTCATCTTTGTGTGTCAATAAAATGGGCTCATAGTCAAAGAGAATGTGAAGGTGGCTTTTTACTTTTTACTTAATGAGTAAAAACATTGGCCTTTGGACATACACACTCCTAACTGGAGTTAATAATAACAGATGGTAATTTCTACTCTGTTTAAAGACCAATCCTCTGCACGCCTAGACAACAATAAATTCCACTGTGTTCAATGGGACAGAAAACTAGGATAGCTGGCTTAATGGGTGTCCTGCAATATTTTTCTAGTAAACCGATAGTTTCATAATGTGCTGTAGTATGCCTTATATTGTTGAAGGCTGAAAATGAAACTTGGAGATGGCACTGCACTTGTTTGGTATTGTTAATGTTCAGATTTAAATACTAAGCCAGGCATTGCTAAGTTCTGTCAATGATAATGTGTTATGACATAACTGCTATAGAACTAAAATTAATTGCTAGACTGCCATATTGTGTTATAAGTGACCTCTGGGAGCTATTCCACATATGATTATCAGAAAAATGATTTATAAAATTTGTTGTACACAGCATAAGTCTTTTAAATGGGATTTTGGTATTTTGAATTTTGGTGAAAATGTCAGTTACACAATTGTTTTCTATAGCTTCATTTCCAAAATCTCAGATCCTTCTTTGGACAGCTCAGTTCCTTAACAGTTCTCAGACCTGTAGAAACCAGCATGATACCAGTATTACAGGTCTATCTTTTGTTCGTTTTGCAAAACCATTCCTTTGTAAGAAGATTTTTTTTGTCAATCATCCTAAAATGTTTACGTCTTTGGTCATCAAGATAATCCAAACTACTCTTCAGATACCAAAAATTTAGGGAAAATTTAAATAAAATGCAGCATTCCCAAGGGCTTCATTGATTTGTCAGGTCTGACGCAAAACTCCCTCCACGCTGCCCAGATAAAAGGCGAGAAGCAAAACAAAGTGTTCAGCACTATTTGCTTCGGGATTTATTCTCTACATTTTTGTTTGCTTGTTTCTTACATTTGTCAACTTAATAATTGCCATTTATAATATCTGTTAAAATTTGAGATGCAACTATTTAGGACCACTAAGTAAACAATATTTTTCCATTGCCACCTGTTTTGCTGCCCTGAATCCATATCCTGTTTTTGCCAGTTCTTAACTGTAGAGCAATGTAAGGGCCAAGAATTGAACATTGGGTACCAGGATCCAAATCCTTTTCTGTCTGAATCTCTCTTCATTAGAGATGGGCACGACTTAGCGGTATTCCCGTTTCCGTTTCCGTTACTCGTTTCCATTACTCTACGGAAACGTTAACGGGAATTACTCCGCCAGACTTTGAGCTCGAACTGACGAACGAACAATTTTGGTCTGATTTGTCGTGCTCGTTACCTGCATCGCGCAATCGCGCGATGCCACGCCGCACAGAAAAAAAGTTTTTAAAAGTTAAAAAAACCCAGTTCCCGGCCCTAAAAGCAGGCGGAAAAATGCCTGCCGTGCCTCAGGGCACCTACCAGAGGGGTTGTTTCTGGAGGTCCCCAGCCTCCCCCCCATCCCCCATCCTTGTGGGCTGCTCTGTGGGACTCGCCGCAGGCTCGCAGCCAGCCAGCAAAAAGCCCAGTCTCGCCGGCTGCCGGCCGCCGCAATTAAAGCGCAAGCAAGCGGCACGGACGGCACAGGAAAAAACTTTTAAACTCTCCCCCCACCCATTCCCGGGGCAAAAAAGCAGGCGGAAAAATGCCTGCTTGACTAAGGGCGCAGGGCACCTACCGGAGGGATGGTTTCTGGAGGGGGGGGGTCCCAACTCCCCCCAGTCCTGGGCAGCCGGACTCACGAGTCGCCATCGCCATGCCATGCGGTGCGGGCGGGGAATCCAAAATGGGGCGGCGAACGCAATACTGTTTTTGAAATCGTGGTCCAAAAACACACAAGCACAACAGAAACACGCGAAAATTTATAAACTGCCAGATTTTTCACAGTAGCAGTGGGTTTTTTCTTGCAACAAAATGTCTCTCCTGTCCTCCTCTGTCCTCCATTGATTTTATTTTATTTTATTTTATTTACACCTGCGCAATGATGGGCTGGCCGAGTGGCCAGCCATGTGGGAGTGGACGACCATGCAAATTTTTGGAGCCATCCCAGCAATCGCATGGCCACTTGGCCATGGAGACTTCTGGGATGTGCCAAAAAGCCCCCTAAAACCTGCCCTAGCCCCCCTAACCCTAACCCTAACCCTTGACTCCGTACCCATACGTCACAGACTGTCTTCTTAGTGGGTCAGAGAGGCACCCAGAGGTGCAACCCACTAGCCCACCGTAACCTTACCCGTCACTAGCCTAACCCTAGCCCTTGCACTAAGCCACCTTAAAGCCAGATCTACTTGCTTGCATTGCACTATGCGCAGCAAGTACAATTCCCTTCTGTGTGAGACATGGTGGTGCGAGAGCCTTAGTTAGGCATCTCACTATGGCTCTGGGTTCAGTGCCATCCACTAGTCTTCACAGTCACTGTCTGCACATTCTGTTATGCAATATCCATATGGCTATTGCATAGCATTTTGCAGCAGCAGCAGGTGAGGAGGGGAGACCCCCATGTTGAGGGGTCTCTTGGAGTCTGCTTCCCCTTTCCTGTAGTGGGTGAGGATAGGAGGCACCCACGGGTGCCTCCAGGAGCCCACTTACCCTTATAGCGGGCCAGAGGAGGCACCCACCCCAGAGAGGTGCCTCCAGGAGCCCGCTCCCCCCCCCAAAAAAAACAGTACTAACGAAAATGAAAAAACGAAAAAAACAAACCGACTAATTTTTGTGAATTTTTGCGAAAAACAGAGACGACACGAAACGGGACCGGCCCGACTAACGACAACTCGAAAAAAATTTTTTTCAAGTCGTGCCCATCTCTACTCTTCATACTCCTCTAGGGATGGATCCCATACCCTACTTGCTCACTTTTATATGCCACTGCAGTCACTGCACACATGGATGGATAATGCTATAGAAGTCATAAAAGATGCACATCAGGTTCCATCTAATGCTACAGAGTCGCTGACTCTGAATTCCAGTTTATTTTTATTACCTGTTATCAGTCGTAAGCCATTTCATTAAATTTCTCCATCTGACTACAGTTTATTTTTAGGTGATAACATTTATATCCTTTCTTTCTGGTACCGATACATGTCTGATTTTTGACCGGTTGTTTATGCTTTTAATGTATTAATATTTTTGTTGGCTACTCTGGAAACCTTCTCATAAGGAAGAATATATAAATGCCATGAATGACCAAATGATTATTTGGATGTGACTATGGATCTTTGTCTCCTCGTCCTTGACTGTTGAACACTAGTGGCTATTCACTACACCACAGAGATAGATAGATAGATAGATAGATAGATAGATAGATAGATAGATAGATAGATAGATAGATAGATAGATAGATAGATAGATAGATAGATATAGATACCTCTCAATCATTCTCAGTCTGTTTGTTCTGCACAGAAATGGCAGTTCAATCACTTCTCCTTAACAAAACACTAATTTCCACAGGGAAATTCAGTTCATGATTTATGTGTGCTCTGTACACTTCACTAGCTTTAAACATTGCAGTGGGCCCAGCTCAAGCAAAATGAAGTCTTAAGCTGCTATGTAAACAGGCATATGAGAAAGTAGGCACCATGGGATGTACTTCTATGCATAAATACACAGTATTGCTGTGTGAGTGTATATTGAGATTAGAGTTTTACTCTGAGCCTTTTGAAGAACAACTATATATCAAGAGGTGGGGCGGGGGGGGAAGTATAGTGGTACCTTGTATAAAGGAATTAATTTGTTCCAAATGAAATTCTGTGAAGCAAATTTTCCTTTGTACAAATTTCCCATAGGAATGCATTGAAAAGGGATGAATCCCTAATTGTGACCGTTTTTCTGTTGTACGTATTTGCCCCATAGGCAATTATATTAAGCAATTTCCCCCTATCTCTGGAAATTTTTTGGTTTACGCGGATTTTCTGTTAAATGAACTGCTTGTTATACGAGCGTCCACTTGTATGTAACTCTCTGAAACTTCCTGTGGTCATTTTTATTACTGAGAATACATATTTTTCTTGTTGCTCTTATTATTAGACATGGGCACGAGCAGAAAAAATGATGTTTCGAGTTTTCGTTTGTCGGAACGTGTCCATTTTGGGTCGTTTCCGTTTGTTGCAAAAATTTTCAAAAATTTGTTGTTTCATTTGTCGTTTGTCATTTGTCATTTCCACCATGATTTAGCGCGATTTGACTTTCCAGAGCATAGGGGCGTCCCACAATCAGGGCCGGCGCTAGGTGTTTTTGCGCCCTAGGCGGCGGGGGGGTGGGGGCGGGCAGCGGGGGGAGGTGCAGGTGGGCGGCGGTGGCGGGGGGCCATGGGCGGGCGGCGACAGCGGCAGGGGGAGGTGCGGGCGGGCGAGTGGGTGAGTGGGCGGCAGTTACGGGCGAGCGAGTGGGGGGGCGGCGGCACGGGCCGCAGGCAGGTGGCGGCACGGGTGGACGGGCAAGTGGGCAGTTAGGATATCACTTAGGATAGAGGTTCTGTTCTTGGCTTGCACCCCAAATGTGTGTGTGTGCAAGCAAATTGAAGTTGGGAAAATAGAAAATAAATGGTAGTATATAATATATTTTTAAAATAAATCCACACCTCCCACTCCCAGTCGAACCTCCCCCTTTATCCAATATCAGAAAAAAATCCCCACAAACTGTCAGAGAAGAAATAAAGAAAAAACTGCTATTCCCTTCAGCAGACAAAGCTGCAGGGAATCAAAGAAATTATTTTCTAAATTCAATTCCCTCCCTGCCTGCCTAACTTAAATCCTAAAGCCTCCAGCCTCCCTCCTCAATCTCGATCGGATCACACCAGCAGCAGCAGCCAGCCCTCCACCCTCAACCACACCCATACACTAGACTGCGATTTCTGGAAGGTGCCTTGGCTTTTTATGCCCTCTGAGACATCCAGAAGTGTCAGTCAAAAACCTGGCGATGCCATTGGTGGAATGGTTCAAAAAAATTGCATGGTCCCATCCCATGCCCAGCCCAAATGGGCAGGTCTAAAATAAAATAAAATAAAATAAAATAAAATAAAATAAAATAAAATCAATACGACGTTTTATTGCTATATAAAAAACCACTGCTGCTACTATTAAAATTCAGGCATTTAAAATAAATAAATTTCACATGTTTCTGTGGTGATTTCGTGTGTTTTTTGACCACGATTTCAAAAGACAAATTGCGGTCGCCATTTTGGATCCCCCCCACTGCATGACATGGTGAGATGACGAGGATGACCCCCCCAGCCTGGTGCAAGCAGCCCAGGACAGGAGAACAGGGGGGGAAAGGCCCCCCCCAGAAACCACCCCTCTGGTAGGTGGCAAAGCCTCAGGCAGGCATATTTTTGCCTGCTTTTTTGGCCGGGAGTCGGTTTTTTTTTAAAAAACTTATAAAACCTTTTTCTGTGCTTCGCATTGCGCGATCACCGTGATGCCACAAACGAAAATGAAAAACCCGACCAAATTTTTCTGTTTTCGGTTCGAATTCAAGTTCTGACGGCTTAATTATCGTTACCATTTCCGTTATGTAACAGAAACGATAACTGAAAATGGAAACGACAATTTCACCGAGTCATGCCCATATCTACTTGTTATACTGAGAAAGTGGATATACATATGAGAGGCCTTGGAATATTTGCCTTTCATACAAGTATTTTGTCTGCATGTACAATAATGTAAGGAGTTTCCAGAGATTCTTCCAGTTACCAAAAGATTGTTGCTATGCACGGCTGTGAAATATTTTTATTAAATAGCACTGGAGGTGAATTTTATCATGGGGTGGGTTTGGGTGAAGAATATGCATTTAGAACTTATTTCTCGAATACACCCTGGAGACATTTGCCTCCAGTCTACTGAAAAGCATTGCATAAGCAAAAAGTGGTGTTTATTTGAATGTATCTCAGCTGTGAACTAGTAGCAGCAATCCAGGTCAAATGCAATTTTCAACTTTGTTTTTAAAAAGAGGTATTATCCTTAGGAGTACATTCATGTTTATGGTTCTCTGACTTTTTTTTTATCTCTCCAAAATAACAGTAGCCAGGTAAAAGTAGCCCCTCAAACACACATACAAACAAACAAACCGAAAAAGCAACTAATGCTTAAATATATGACCTGTCCTTATTCAAGAAAGATAGTAGAAGAAATATCTCAAGTTGATTCCATATATCTCTCACCATCCCTCTTTGTCAGATGTGGACAACTTCAGAAGGCCCAGGGACCATTTTTATCCTCAGGTTATTGCAAAATCACAATGGAAAACAGCATTTTTCCCTGTGAAAAAATAATTGATGGCATGACACTGGATGTACAGTAGGCCCCCAATAGCTGCTGGGGATTGGTTCAAAGCCTTCCTGTGGATAATGAAAATCGTGGATAAGAGAGAACACCAAAATATTTCCAAAACTGCTGTTTTGTGACAGTAACTTGCTTTATAGCTGCTGTTTTGCAACAGTGGCTTGCTTTACAGCTGCTGTTTGTGACAGTAGCATGTTCTACGGCTGTTGTTTTATAACACTAGCTTGCTTTACAGCTGCTCTTTGTGACAGTAGCTTGCTTTGCAGCTGCTGAATTATTTATTTATTTATTTCCTCCACCAACCATCGATAACTGAATCAGTGTATAATGAATCAGTGGATATGGGGGTCCTACTGTATGTGCAGCCCAAGAATACTTTCCCTCCATCTCTGCTGCTCTACAATATGCAACACCATGAAAAACGTATAAACTTCCTTTTAGGGGTCAATATTCAATTTAATGTATTTAAATTATTGGATTTTTATACCACCCATTTGGCAGCAAGGCCACTCTGGGTGGCAAGAGATGTGAGTGGTCAGATTATCTTTTCTATAGGAAAATTGTTCTTGCTTACTGTGGTCCACTCACATGGCTATTTCACCTCAGAGACCACTAAATACATGCACCCTAAAAGAATACACATGGAAGTGTGTGCATATACGAAAAGCTGTGAAATAATCAAAGAGTAGTAGTCACACCATAGCATTGTCTGAGGGCAGTTTTATTTTCAGTTCTTTTTTAATGGCCATCACATAGAAATTCAGCTTTTTCCACAGTTCCTTTTAGTTTCTGATTGCTCTCACAGTAAGCATATTTTTGTGAAGAACATTCTTGACCATATACACAGCAAGAGTGTAAGGTAACTATACAAATATTCCACAACCCTTTTCTTTTCTGACTTAGCCTTTTAGAGTCAATTATAATAATGAAGTGAATTTAAGAGAACTCTGGTAGTACATAATGCCTTACATTGTTCTCTCTCTCACCATATGGGGCAATAATTATGAGCCTATGATCTATTCTGTATGTTTCACTTCAAAAGTAGTAATTGGGCTTCATTTTCTCATATGAAGGACATTTAATAATTTGTAGTGCATGTATATGGTATTGTTCATGCAATACACAGACTTGTTTGGGATTTGTTTGTTTTAGGAAAACTTAGGCTGAGGTCAAATTACAAAAAGGCTCCTTTGTTTTCTTGCATCTTTCTCTTCCTGTGATGTTGTGTTGTGGCCATGTGGCATATATCCTGTAATAGTGGTTCATACCTTTTTAGTTTTTCTTCTGTTTTAAGAGTAAAAGAAGGTGGTATGTTTGTGTCAACTAGACATGGGCACGACTAGGCGAAATTCTCGTTTCCGTTTTCGGTTCTCGTTATAGTTACGTAACGGGTAACGGTAACGAGAATTACTCTGCTCCAACTGGAACTCGAACCAAAAAAGAAAAATTGGGTCTGATTTTTCATTGTTGTTCATGGCATCGCGGCGATCGCGCAATGCCAAGCAGCACAGAAAAAATGTTTTTTAAAAAAACCCGATTCCCGGCCATAAAAGCAGGCGAAAATATGCCTGCCTCAGTGAGGGCACCTACTGAGGGGTGGTTTCTGGGGGGGGGTCCCCGGCCTCCCCCCCTCTCCTGTCCTGTCCTGCTGGTACCAGGCTGGGGGGGCCATCCTCGTCGTCTCCATTTGCCATGCGGTGGGGGGGATCCAAAAGGGTGACCACAATATTTATTTTTAAATCGTGGTCCAAAAACCCCCAAAGCACCACAGAAACATTTGAAAATTAGGTATTTTAAATGCCTGATTTTTTATAGTAGCAGCAGTGGGTTTTTCTTGCAATAAAACGTCTCCATTGATTTTATTTTATTTTATTTTATTTTATTTTTTTACACCTGTGCATGCGCAATGATGGGCTGGCCATGGGATGGGACCATGCAAATGTTTGAACCCATTCCACCAATCGCATGGCCAGGTTTTGACTGAGACTTCTGGGTGTGCCAGAGAGGGCATTAAAAGCCCACAAACCCTAACCCTAACCCTAACCCAACCCTGACCCATATGCCAGTACGCTGTCCTTCTTAGTGGGTCAGAGGCACCCAGAGGTGCAGCCCACTAACCCACCCTAACCTTAACCGTAACCCTAAGCCTAGCCCTTACCCTAACCCCAACCCTAACCCAGATCTGTACGCAAGTACACTTTCCTTCTTAGTGGGTCCCAGGCCCCCAGAGAGGTGCCTCGCAGAGCCCACTATCCCCTATCCCATTCCCTAACCTGTACGGCAGTACGCTACTATGTTTCCCTTCCTACTGAGTCAGAGGCACCCAGAGAGGGGCCTCTGCCACCCCACCCTAACATAATGTAATGTAAATGTATGGTACACGGCGGCTCCGCGAAACGCTTCCCTTGCTTCCCTTCTTAGTGGGTCAGACTTCAGAGAGGCACCCGGAGAGGTGCCTCCCAGAGCCCACTTACCCCAACCCCAACCCCAACCCAAACGACAAACGACAAACGGAAACGACAAATTTTTGAAAATTTCCTCGACAAACGGAAACGAGCCGAAACGGACCCGTCCCGACAATCGAAAACTCAAAACGTCATTTTTCCTGGTCGTGCCCATCTCTAGTGTCCACCCATATATCCTATTTCTTTTCTTTTCTTTTCTTTTCTTTTCTTTTCTTTTCTTTTCTTTTCTTTTCTTTTCTTTTCTTTTTTTTTTTCTTTCTTTCTTTCTTTCTTTCTTTCTTTCTTTCTTTCTTTCTTTCTTTCTTTCTTTCTTTCTTTCTTTCTTTCTTTCTTTCTTTCTTTCTTTCTTTTGAGGGACCGCAGTATATGAAAAAAGCCCCCCTGGGGTAAGGGGGGAACGGTCTGTTTCAGGCCTTCCATACTTACCCCAGGGCTGGCGCTGCCCTGAAAGGGCCTGCGAGGGCCTTTCTGGGCCTTCTGGAGGCCCCAAAAGGGACTCCCTGTGAACCAGAAGTGACTCTGAGGACCTTTCTGGGCCTGTTGGAGGCATCAGAAATGAATTTTGGTGACTAGGAATTCACTTCCGGTTTACCAGAAGTCACTTCAGGTTCACAGGGAGGCCCGGGAAGGCCCTCACAGGCCCATTCAGGGCAGCACCAGGCTGGGGGTAAGTGCGAGGGCCCCATGCTAGGCCCCCCAGGCCCAGCCTGACCTGCATCCGCATATCGTGGATTTTCAATTATTGTGGGTTGAGTCAGGTCCCTAACCCCCACAATAGGTGGGGGGTCACTCTATCTATCTATCTATCTATCTATCTATCTATCTATCTATCTATCTATCTATCTATCTATCTATCTATCTATCTATCTATATCCCTACTTGACAATGTCACAAATGATACTATTTGACACCAGCTAAATGTGATGAGAGAAGATGAGAAAAAGCTAGTTTTGCTGGTATGGACATGTACTCATAGCAGCACCTTCCACCATTTCCAAAACTGCTTACCATCTGAAAATCAATGGCCAGCAGCCACGTGGACAACCAAAACGGGACAGTGGCAGGACACTGTCAATAAGGACATGCAAATAATCTGCCTGTTTCCTGAAGGAGTGGTTGTTTGGGCAAAGTGGCACTTCAAGATCTGATGAGTAGACTTCACAACTGCAGGAAAATTCTAGGGAGAATAAGGAGACTATAGCTTATCCCTTATTAATATTTTGCTGTTTTCACCAGAGAAACTACTTCCATTTGTCCATTTTATATCATATTTTTGGTAGCACAGAGCAGTTTGGCTGCAAGTTAATGGGCACGGAAGAGAAGTGTCTAGGTGTGACACCTTGTGTGTACAAATTCACTGCATGGATTTGATGAGGATGCTTCTCATGAGCTGTGAAGGACAACAGTTACTAGAAAATCAGGCCAATCAACCCTGCTTCCACCACCCATGCATTCTTAGGACTCCATTTTATTTGGACTCACTCTTTACATTAATTTTTTTTATTTTTAAATTGGATGTGTGGCCAATTAAATGTTGGAAAAGGAATGTCAGTGGGGGTTCAAACACTGCCTTGAGTTGTGCCTCTTGTATTTTTGTGGTTGTTCAGATGATGTAATACAGATAAGACTGTATTACAGGTCTGTGGTTTCTGTTCAGATGCATTGTAAGGTACACAAATGTAACTTTTCATTACTTTCAAGAAAAAATAAATTATTTTTCCAATGGATGTAACTATAATGGACTCCCCCCCCAAGACATTCACATAAAAACTCTTTGGCATTTTTAAAAGTAACTTTCCAAACTTTGCCTGGTTGATGGGTATGTAAAATGTCTCCATGAGTTCTGTCATTTACTGAAATTAAATATAAATACAGGCATTTCCCAAGACTTTGCTAGTAATTCAGAAAGGTGCCTTTGTGATTTTCATTGTTCTTTAAATAACTGACAGTTTTGCACTTTTATTTTTAAATGATTGCCTATAGAATGTACAACTATGGTACACCAGGATGAATTTCTGCAGCAACAGTGTATAATTTTCTCTCCTTATGCCATACTATGCAATCTGTAGCACTTAATTCCACCAGGATTTTCTTCAGGCTCTCCAAAATGGTTTTATTTTGTGAATTCATTAGTCCACACTGAGCTGTTCTGTAGAAAGTTATGGGGAAAAAACCTCCACATGCATGAGCGCACACACAGAAACTCACATACTGCTGCTTCTCCCATAATCCACCAGCGTGATCTTAAAATTACCCTAATGTTAAAAAAAACTGGTTTTGTGTTCGGATTTTTATTTATTTAGTGGATAGATTTTAATTATATATCATCTCACTCAAGAGAACTACAGTAAGGCAGAATAATGCAAAAAGGCACACTGTTGAACTAAATATGTTGTACAACTGCATGGTGGCTCATCAGACTATAATTGATGCTTACACAAATACAAGTGTCTTTCTTAACTAACACTGACTTTCTTGAGGCAAAGTCTAATCTGGGTTTCATAGACACCTGTTTAATCTTTGGCAGGCCTGCTCATTTAATGGAAACAGACTATTTTACTTTAACTAGGGATGTGCAGAATCCTTGTTCTTTGTCTAGATTGTCTCAGCCTGTCACCACAAGAAGGAATTTCAAGTCCCTCAACTTTCCTCATATCCAGCAAAAGTACTAGAAATCTCTTTCTCTGACAGTTTCCACAATTGGTGCAAAGTATCTGTACACAAAACTAGGATCTATTCACCCTAGCTTTGAGAAGCAAAGCAAAGCAAAACAAATGCACACACATACACATACACTGAATATGAACAAAAGACCTGAGTGGTTGTTCAAAAAAGCACTAATTTATTCATTGGTGCTAATGCTTAATCAAAGAAACAAAATGGCAGCTATTGGAATTGTGTGCCATTTGTATTATTTCCACTCTTTGTGCAAATATTGTTCTCACAAGTGGCCATTCCCATTTTCTGCAAACAAGAATCATACAAGCAAGGAATTGCATCCGAAGCCTTAACTATCCAAACTAATAACCAAATTGGAGTAAAACACCATGTTATTTCTGACTCAAAAGTCTCAATGTTTCTGACTTGTTACAAAGGATATTCCCCTGCCCTGTCAAATGCTGCCAGAACACTTGGGTGTCCCCTGGGCAAGAGCGTGCAGCCAGCTAATCCTTCACTTGCAGAAGCATTGTTCTGTGAACTTCCTAATGAGCAAAATGACCCAACAGTCCTCTTAGGATAATGATTCTGGCATTTTAATTTGTATTTCCTTTTCTATGCACTCATAATTTTATATTATGTGATGCTGTGGAACAAATGAAGAAACAAAGAAGGTTCTTTAACAAATATGCATAACGTTGATAAATGTAATAAATAAATAAATAATAAAGTACACATTGAACTTTTACAGATGGAAATGCTTTGCAGCTGCCAGTTGTTGCATTAAATAGTTCTGATGCCTGGGTGATGATGCCTAAGGAAATAGCCTGGAATGAAAGAGTTTGGAAGCTCTGTTTGGATCCCAATGAATCTGTTTTATTGATCAAAGATGTACAACTACTGTTTGTGGTTACATTCCATTAGGATTCCCCCCTTTCAGGGACTGACATGAGGTCTTAGGGACTGACACCCTGCATGTGGCTAAACACACCTACCCTTGAGCATTGCTGATGAGCCTTGCCATAATGAAAAAGAATTAGCTCTACTATGGGAAAACAGAGGAAAAGGAAGCCAGAAGTGTGTGTGTGTGTGTGTGTGTGTGTGTGTGTGTGTGTGTGTGTGTGTGTGTGTGTGTGTGTGTGTGTGTGTGTGTGTGTGTGTGTGTGTGCCTGTGTGAATGTTAAAAAAACACCCTGTCCCTGCTGGCCCCCATACAGTGTCCCATAAAGTTGTAAGAACTACTCCGTCATGTACTTTCCCCTTTTCCCCCCTATTCCACTTCTCCCATCCTGTAAATGAATTAAATGTTCTTACTCAGACATCTATATGGATGGCCTTTTTATCTAAAGAAAGCAGGTGTTATTCTGCATGCTTTAAGGAGAAAAGAGAGACAAAAAAGGAAAAAACTAGCATTTGTACAGGTCTTCTTATAATCTGTTTCCAGCCAACTACAATTGCTCCTGCTGCTCTCACTGTTTGCATCACAGCATAGGACAGCATTGAGCAGACCCAACGGGTCTCCTCAGAAGCCAATAGCAGTGCCAGTGGCTAAAGTCACAGCATGCAAAGGACTGTGCAAAACTGACTCAAGGCTATCATCTGCTCTCTTTCTCAACACACCATGCATTTTGCATCCCTAGGCAATCAGGTATAGTGGAGCAATTTCGAAATATTGAAGATACAAACTATCATGTGCACTCAGTGGAAGAATTCAATATATGCATGTAAAACTGACTGAAGTCAACTGGAAAGATATCCAGACCAAAAGAATGCAAAGAAGCAAGCAAGAAATGAGAAGCAAGCAAGCAAAAAACAAAAATAATGAATGAATACAGACATGGATACAAACAAAAACATTGTGGCACCTAAGATGCTAACTGTTATATTTCAATGTGAACTTTTGCTTCTGCATCCACTTCTTCAGACATTTCAGAGTGAAGCAAAACCAGAGGTTATATAAAGGGTGGTCACAGGAAATGATTTTCCAAGATTACAACAACATTATTGACAGAAGTAATTAATTGTAAGAATGTTGGCTGCATACACATTCTGGTTTCTGTGGAAAGTCTCACAGTTGGCAGCCTTGTGTGTGACATTTGAAAATGCAGGTTTTTGTTTTTTTATTTGTTCATTTTTTGTCTGTGTGTCTGTTTCTGGATATGTGCACACAAACACATTTGGCCACTTCTTTGAAAAGGCAAGGAGAAGCTTGCTTTTCCCTGTTAAGAGTCAGCCCAATACCTGACAGTCCACTTAAATGAGAGTTGTGACAATGCACCACAGCCCCAATCTTATCTTGAGGCCAATTTAGACATGGGAGACAATCAGAACACCAGGGAATACCAGGTGCTGTGGACACCTGCCGTAGGAACTGGCAAACCACTCCAGTATTCCTGCCAAGGAAACTCCATGGACGTGGAGTCACACAAAGAGTCAACACAACACACACAATGTATCCCAATTATGTCCAGGGTGATTTGCTCCTCTTTGTGCCCCAGTTCTGTGCTTATATATAACCCTCCTTCTGTCTTGCTTTGGAAAACCAAAACAAATGTAACCTTTTCATTTTTCTACTTATTTGTATAGAATTTGAAAACATGATATATTTCAAAGAGCATGGCAAAACTGCTAGATTTTAGACACCTAGTTTCAAACACTTGAGTACCAGGCCTTTGCTCTCTTTTCAAAAAAACGAAACCAAAACAACAACAGAAAACCAAAAATAAGACTTGTGCCCCATCCAATTCTGTTTGTGCTCTGGACTCAAACCTATGTGTAAATTCACTCAGAAACTAATCTACCCATTTTGCTTCAATCTAAACCTTATGCAAGTTGCTTTAAATCAGATTGATTTGTTTCAGAATTTGTGATTTATCCTAATCTGGTGGAGAAACCTACCTTAAATGCCATTAAACTATTTAGGCCAATCATTGCAGCATTTAGTAGGAAAGAGGGTCTCACTCATTGGTCACACCACATGTGCACTTTGTCTACCAATGAATTTAATCTTTCTATTAAAGATTGCCTCATTATTGTTTATTAGTTGTGTTTTTAATTGCTCTTAGAGATGGGCACGAAACGAGCGATTTTTCGTTTTCTTTTTCATTTTTTTCATTTCGTTACGCAACGAAAACGAAATGAAATTTTAAAAAAACAAAACGAAAACGAAAATGAAACAACCAAATTTGCTGTGTTTTTTGTTTTCGTTGCAGCAGATGCATTGAACTAAAAAGAATGCTAACGAAACAGCAATTTTTCATTTTCGTTTTCATTTTTTCATTTCATTACCTAACAAAACAAAAATGAATTTTTTTGCAAAAAAGTCACAAAACGAAAACGAACCGAAACGGACCCTTAAACGACCAAACAACAAACGAAACACCATTTTTTTGAGTCGTGCCCATCTCTAATTGTTCTTCCTCCAGTGAGCTCAAGGTGGCATACTTCTACACATACTCTGTATGCTCATAGTAGTGCTTAAGTAGGTCAGGCTGAGAGAGGATGTCTGCCCCATTCATTGTGAGTTTTAAGAACCCAGTGTAGAGTATTAACCTTATATCTCCCAAGTCGTAGTCCAGTGCTCTAAGTACTGTACTGCATTTTTTTCTGAGGTGTAAGTGAGGAGTGCAAAAGAGGGTTCAATAGCTGAAGACAGAACTGCAGGACTTTTGTCCTTTAAATGAGCATGAAAAGCACCATACAACGAGCTCTGCCTTTGTGTATGTGGACTATAACATGTATTACTACATGCAAGACTGAAGGCCGATAGAGTGCCGAAGACAAAGATCAGATACTATTTGGCATTTCATATTTAGCAGTTCTTGTCAGTGTTTCCATGCTAGTTATTACCTAGTTAGATTGTGAAGTCAATACATTGCATTAGTAGACATTCTGGGTCTAGAAACTGTGAGTGTAGCTCAGTGATGGCGAACCTATTAGAGATTAAGTGCCTAAACTCTAATTCAAAACCCACTAATTTTTCGCAAAGTGGCAATACAGCAATTTAACCTGAATACAGGTGGCTGTGAAGGGGTGATGTCGGGTGCCCACAGAAAGGGCTCTGAGTGCCACCTTTGGCACCCTTGCCATAGGTTCGTCAACACCAGTATAGATTGTAGTACTCTTGGTATTTGAGAATTCATGTTGTGTTAACCTTAGTATAAAATACAGAATTATGAAATGAGTTGATCAAAGTTTGCACCTTTTAAAAAATAAATTCCATATTTGTTCTCTTTATTTAAACCATATTAGTCAGTCATCCTCCTCACCCAATTCACAATGACTTGTGTAAAGTCACATGTACAGTATACACAACAGTACAGTGGTACCTCATATAAAGGAATTAATTTGTTCCAAATGAAATTATGTTAAGCAAATTTTCCTGTACACAAATTTCCAATAGTAATCCCTAATCGTGACCATTTTTATGTTGTACGGATTTGCCCCATAGACAATTCTGTTAAGCAAATTTCCCCTATCTCTGGAATTTTTTATGTTGTACAGATTTTATGTTATACAAACCATTTGTTATCCACTGTATAACAAAATCTTGTTCCCACAGTTCAAATAATCATTTTAATGGATCACATTTAGAGTAAATCTGCCTTCTAAAATAATTAATTGAAGATTCTAGGTATACAATGCTCCATCTACTTATAAAGGCCGACTAGTGTAGCCCCACTGAATCATTAGAAAGATTCCTCCTCAATCAAACCACCTGTACAAGGGGTTGTAGCATCACCAGTTTGACATGTATGCCACGTGTGCAAAAAGGTTTCCAGTATTTCCTTGTGCAAGCACGTAGGATTTTGTCAGTGTGAGACACTGCTCGTGTGATGGCAGTCCCACTTTGGGCCTCTTCAGCAAACCCTCAAAAGGGTCCTAGTCCAGTGGGACTTACAGTGGCGTAAAACTACCAACCAAGTCCTATTTGTTCAGCAAGTCAGCTGCATTTGTAACCAACAATTGGCTTTAGGCTCAGTATTCCGTTCTGTTCATGATGCATCTCCTACAACAGTCAATGAAGAGTCGAAGTAATTTTTTCCCTCCCCTTTTCCTCAGAGTATTTGAGGTGGTGGCATGCAATACAACAGTCTTGTCTTTTTCTTTCTTTCTAGGATACGCAGGTCACAATGCTCCTCTCGGATCATGTGAAAACAAGTATTGTGGTTTGGGGAGGCACTGTGTTGTTAACAGAGGAACAGGACAAGCAGAGTGTGTTTGCATGGAACATTGTAAACCCCACTACAAACCTGTGTGTGGCTCGGATCGATGGTGAATTTTATGAAAATCACTGCGAAGTGCACAGAGCAGCTTGTCTGAAAAAACAGAAGATTACCATTGTTCACAATGAAGACTGCTTCTTCAACGGTAAGTGCTTTTTGGACAATACTTTGACCATTCAGCAACATATTTTGAAGTTAATTCAATTAAAGTGGTTGGAAAACCTATGCAGTAAATTGTGAAGAAACCATGAGTAAACCTTGACAAACCTCTCCTTCCCTATGGAAGTCTCAAAGCCATTTTTTCTCAGGTCTCCTCAGAAAAGCTTTGAATGTAGTTCAAGGGTTGTTGTGGACCTATTATAATCCAGGAATATGTAACCTCAACATGAAACAATGACTAGTATAGTAGAGCTTCAAAATTGCCAATTTGTGTGCAGCAGAGTCTAGATACATACTGCATGTCTTGGTCACTGTCAGGCAAATGGAGGCTCCACGAGGCGTCTGTTGGCTGGGCGGGGCTTCTTTGCTTCCCAGCATGAAGAGGTGCCATGATTTAGTGCCCTTCCCGAGGCTGGGGGTGGGGGTGAGTTGATTTAAGGCTGCCCCCATTCCTCTTCATCCTCTTGCCTCTTTGGGCTTCACCCCCACCCTCCCACCCTAACTTGAGGATGATGAAATTAGCTGGTCACTTTGGGGCTGGATGGGAATTTTTGGCTGTTACTCATATTGGCCAGAGAGTAACAGTGTGTTTTTGCCCATCCCATCAGCCTTAACACATGGCAGGGTATAATTCTATAATTAAGTAAACCTGTCACAATTGGCGGGTAGCGCAAGAGGAAGCCAAATTATCTATGCCCTATCTCTGTTTGCACCTATAGGGTGCTAGGCACCCCCCATATTAACATAAAGTAACAAACAGTAGAATAGCATAGAACAGAGTTAGAGTAAATTTAATGGTAGGAAGGAAATGAGGGCTGCTTTTGGCTTATGAGACGTCGGGAGGGTAAAGGGTGCTCATCTTGTGGGTGGCTCCCTTGCACTCCATGTAAGAATCTCATGGAAGCCATGGAGGGACATTTTTTAAGCAATATCAAGAGGTTTCAGACCCTTGCGCTATATTACAGGCCCTCTTGTAGTTGAATAGTTAAGATATAGAGTCACATTTATTATTAAATTGTGGCCCAATTTAAACCCCAAACTTGTGTCTCGTCTCATTATTTCATGCTGGGTTGGCAAAGTAATATTACCATTTCAAAGAGTAATGATTGCCTAGTGTCCTGTTGACCTTGATCTTTAAAATGGCT
Organism: Phrynocephalus guinanensis; assembly: GCA_037367245.1. NCBI lineage: Eukaryota > Metazoa > Chordata > Lepidosauria > Squamata > Agamidae > Phrynocephalus > Phrynocephalus guinanensis. Next base: position 53,922,440 of record CM074741.1, on the reverse strand, counting down.
TTAAAACATTTTTTGGTCCACTTCACTTTTCTGTTGCACTGACTGTATCTTCTGCTTGATTCCGCTTTTAATTAGTTCTCTGTATGTTAGTTTCAAAGTAATTCAATCCTCAGGCCCTTGTCTTGGGGTGTCTTGGGAACAGTAGTTCAGGGCTGTGCACTTGAGCTTTGTAGCAGAAAATTTTTAAGCGATTCCTAAAGGAATCTGTACTACAACAGCTAATGTAGTAGCAAACTAATATAGAGGTGTGTTCCAGAGACTAGAGGATATTTGCTATAGGCTTCAAACCCAAAGTCGGAATGGCCACCGGGCCATTATCAGAATAACATCCAGTTTGAGTTTTATAGTGACTCTGTGGAACATTGCGAAACGTGGGAAAAGACAAAGAAACATTTCCTTCTATGTCTGCATGAAGGTGTCCACTTGTGAATTTTGTCCTTTAGCTGATCATGAGTGAAACCCAAGGGACGTCTGCATTTTTTTGTTTCATATACTTGTGGCCTCCCTCAATATGCAATTATTTTATAAAACATTTAGTCTGATAGTTCCCAATGTGTCTTCTCAGTCAACTCAGAATGCTATCTGATTGTCCTTATTAACTGCATGAATGGCTACTAGGTAAATTACTCTTTCTATAGATTATTCCCATATTTCCACTGCTAACAGGAGTTGTTGTGGAGAATGAGCCCATTGTTCATTTAGATTGTTGTTTATTGTCTCTGGATGTTTGTTCTATCCCTATCCAATATAAGTATCTTGAAAAGTCTCAGATCCTTGAAGATAACAAGTAACTTTTGATATGCATCTCTGCCTCATGCCTGGACCCAATGTTGACTGGTAACAGTGATGGAATGATGATGTTGTTACAGCTGTCCATCCTTTCTTTTCTCTATTTAATACATCATATCTGACTTTTTCTGCCCATTCTTCTCAGAACCACCCTTCTTTATCTTCTGCTGTACTAGGGCTGTAAATATTTGCTTATTTTATCATCACGGGAAAGCATATAAATTTTAAATGCTTTCTCCCTACTGAGAGAGATTAGAAGAGAGTTTGTGTATTTTTATAATTTTTCTTTGCCTTTGGGCATATTTTGGATTTTAAAAAATCACAGAATTGTTGTTGTTGTTGTGTGAAAACTACATTTTGTACAGAAAATATTTGATAAAGCAGTTGCTGGTGCAAAAAGTTCTGGTCCTTTTGCTCTCATGAAAAATCTTTCAGCAGGTGGGCCTTTTTTGCAGGCTGCCTCAATGTGTTGAGATTTCTATTTTCAACAAGAACAAGAACATTTGCAAACATTTTGTTTGCTCTTACTCTCTGTTAAAGTTCCCAGGGACAGAAACAGCTGAGCTCCATGCAAGGCACCAGGAGTCTGCACTTCTCAGAATAATAATAATAAATTCATTTCTGCTCAGTCAAATGCGTGTGGAGTTTTTAGTTGGATTTTGCCATATGACTTGGAAAAGCCTGTTCTCTATGCCTTTCTTTGACTTGTTTAGAAGAAAGGCATTGTACAGCTGCACTTAGTGAATCTGTCTAGATCTGATCCATCTTAACACATTTTATTTTGATGAGGAGGTATAAATAGATATTAAAAGATAAAAAAATACAACAAATCAGTACAACATTAAAAACAAACAAAATATCCTATTAAAGTAGAGGAAACTTCAGGGGGTCCAATATTTATTTATTTATTTATTTATTTATTTATTTATTTATTTATTTATTATTTGCTGACTGGGGTTAGTTATAGGGATCACATAACACCTCCTCCCCGATACAACAACTCCACTGGCTGCCAATACATGCCCATTTCTGTGCCCAATTCAAAGTGCTGGGTATAACCCATAGAGCCCAAAATGGCTTGGATCCAAGCTATTTCAAAGACCATATCTTCCATTATGAGCCCACTCAGGTGTTAAGGTCATCAGGAGAGGACTTTCACTCAGTCTCACCTCCTTGGTGGGGACATAGAAGAAGGCCTTCTCAGTCTTTCCATCCTTTGAACTTCCTCCCACATGGAATGGCCCATATAGGGAGATGCAATCTTTCAGATAGCTTGTATCCAAGTTGTTTAAGGCTTTTTGTGGTCAAAGCAAGCACTGGAGGCTGGAAATGGGCTGGTAGTCAGCATAATTGTTGCAACAAGGGAGCTATATGTTCCTTGTATTAACAGTTTGGCTGCCGCTGAAGTTTCTGAACAGCTTCCAAAGGCAGCCCCATGTAGAACACATTGTAGTAATCCAAACAAGATGTAAGTAAGGCATGTGTCACTGTGGCCAGATCAGATATCTCACCTGATGGGGAATAGCAGGTGCACTACTTTTAACTGCACAAATTCATTTTTGCTATCCCTGATACCTTTGAACCCAGGTTCAGAGTTGAATGCAGGAGCACACCCAAGCTGCAGCATTGGTTCCCTGCCCGCCCCAAGCAGAGTGGTCTGATATGCAAAAAAAGCAATCCACACTATATATGAAGGCATACTTTACATTCAGTTTATTTCTAGTAAGCTTATCACCTATGAAGAAGTTAAAGTTATGAGGATAATTCCAATTCTATTAGTACATCATAGAGGCCTTTTAAATTTGAGGGTTACAAGAAGCTTTATAAATCATATGAAAAAGCCTTTTCACATGGAAATAAAATCCAGGCTATAGTTTCAATATAAATATATAACAAATACAGCAATTTTCTTTTACTTCATCAGCTGAGTTCAGCTATGTAATAGTGATGCAGTGACTGGAGTACTGGATCTTGTCAGTACTGTAATGTAATGTTAGATCTGCTGCATTGTTCCTACCCCTTCTGTTTTTGCAGAAGCAGAAATTGTGGAAGCAGTAACATTCTGTTCTACTTCATTGTAAAAAAATTCTCAACAGTCAGTTGGCTAACTTGATTTCTGGAGCTAATCCAGCAGGAATCAGGAGAAGCATATGCTAGTAAAATGACTTTTCAGGAATAGTGAATAGACATGGGCACGACTTGGTGAAATTCTCATTTCCATTTCCATTCCTCGTTTCCGTTATGCAACGGAAACGGTAACAACAATTAAGCTGTCAGAACTCGAACTCGAACCAATAAAATGAAAATTGGGTCTGATTTGTCGTTGTCGTTCATGGCATCGCGGCGATCGCACAGAAAAAAAGTTTTTTTAAAAAAACAACAACCCGATTCCCGGCCAAAAAAGCAGGCGAAAATATGCCTGCCTGAGTGAGGGCACCTACCAGAGGGGTGGTTTCGGGGGGGGCGGCCTCCCCCCTTTCCTGTCCTGGGCTGCTATGGTGGGGGGCATCCTCGTCGTCTCGCCATGCCATGCGGTGCGGGGGGATAAAAAATGGCGACCGCAATATTTTTTTTGAAATCGTGGTCCAAAAACCCACCAAAGCACCACACAGAAACATGCGAAAATTAGGTATTTTAATAAACGTCTGTCTCCAATCCCATTGATTTTATTTTATTTTATTTTTATTTTTATTTTTTTACACCTGCGCAATGATGGGCTGGCCATGGGATGGGACCATGCAAATTTTTGGAGCCATTCCACCAATTGCATGGCCACTTGGCCAGGTTTTGACTGAGACTTCTGGGATGTGCCAGTCGGGCATAAAAAGCCCACTATAACCCTAGCCCTAACCCTAATCCTAACCCTAACCCTAACCCATACGCCAGTACACTGTCCTTCTTACTGGGTCAGAGGCACCCAGAGGTGCAGCCCACTAACTCACCCTAACCTTACCCGTAATAACCCTAAGCCTAGCACTTGCCCTAACACCAACCCTAAGCCAGATCTGTACTCGCATTGCACTACACGCAAGTACACTGTCCTTCTTAGTGAGTCAGAGGGCGCCCAGCAGAGGCATTCTTCTCTCACCTCGCTCACCAGTCCAAAGTTCCAAAAAACTCTGTACGCCAGTATGCTGTCCTTCTTAGTGAGCTAGAGGCACCCAAAAGAGGGGTGCCTCTGCCAGTGCCACTTGGTACGCAATGGCTATATGGTCATGTACCCTTCCTTTTCCCTTTGTAGGGGGCCAGAGGAGGCATCCACCCCAGAGAGGTGCCTCCAGGAGCCTGCTAAATGCCTTCCCTTCGTAGCGGGCCAGAGGAGGCACCCACCCCAGAGAGGTGTCTCCAGGAGCCCGCTACCCTACCCCCCTAAACCAGTACTAATGACAGACAACAAACGAAATGACAAATTTTTGAAAAAATTTGCGACAAACGGAAACGAGCCGAAATGGGCCGGCCCCGACACACAACTCGAAACGGTCATTTTTCCTGGTCGTGCCCATCTCTAATAGTGAATAATGAATGAAAGGGTAAGAGGTGTGGTGACTGTAATTTGCCTGGCACTGCCTCAAGGGATTTCTGATATGTGTCACCAAGAACCCAGGGCAGTTTTGACAACCACACAATTTTAAAATCTCTGTCTAGCCATCGAGAGCAAAGAATTTACCACTGCCCACACCTGATTCAGTGTAAATTGCCTGTGCTGCATGATTTCCTCTACAAATTGGGCTCTGGATGGTCCTCACTTAGCAAGTTGGTTATTTGATGAGCATCATGTTCCATGTTATTGTCCACATAGTCTTTAAGGTAAATGAGACAGATGCTATAGTGAGAGGTTGGGAGAGGAATCAGGAAGGCTGAAACGGAGGAAATGAGGACAAGGAGAAGATGTGATAGCCGTAAGAGAGTAAAGTACAGTAGATAAAGGTAGGTGATGGGCAGGGAGAAGTGGGAAATGGAAAGGTCATGGCTCTAAGGAAAGCATATGTGAGGAGGAAAGAGGAGGAGGAGGAAGAGCAGAAAGGGATGAGAGGCAGTGGTGACAGTGGAGACAATGGAGAGCAAACTGGGAATTCACCTCAGCAGGATTGTGCGGGATTTGGTGCCACACCCAACCCTGAAGAGTTATAATCAAGAACATTGGTCAAATCTACTCAACAAAATCTGTGTCCTTCTCTAGGTATGCTTCTGTTCAGAAGAATCTAAATATCATACAGCTAATTTACCAAAATATCTGTAGTTATTATCATAAGATAGCCATAGGGAAAGCAATAAAATATCTCAATTTGATTTAAAACAAACAAGCAAATAAACAAACAAACAAACTAGAAGTATTTGGTAGATCTTTAAAAAAAATCTTAGCTCCAGAAAGCCATTTTGTAGATTTGTCCTAAATGCCTGTGTGGAAGATCTGCTTTCACAATGCATTACCCTGCATGTCTACCTAGGATTACATGTTATTATATTCAGTGTAATTTACTCTCAGATAAGTCTGCATATAATTGCAGCTTTGGTGGGATTTAATTCCCCAAGCCTTGTGCCATGCATTAAAGGTATAGGCTTGCCCTGTAAACTTGTTGGCTCAAAGGTTTTCTCTCAAATAAAGAATGTGTGATATGCATTACTTTTTTTGTTTTATATGTCTATTATTTTTGTTATGTCTCTTGTAAACCGCCCGGAGTTTAAAATAAATAAATAAATAAATAAATAAATAAATAAATAAATAAATAAATAAATAAATAGTGCTGGCTTATTCTGAAATAACACCTACCATGTTCTGTAATGCTTCTTCCGAAATAGATATGCCCTGTACTTCAATAGTAGGGGCAGCCAAGCATGGCAGTGGGGAAGAGAAGACTTTCACAAATGTGTTGAATGTAAGAAACTAGCACTCTCTCAGACTTGTAAACAGACGACTGACCTGCTTCATAGGGCATTTCAGAACTTCTGTGGAGGAGAAGACACTGCACCAGTGTCACATGCAGTGTTAATGGGGCTGTTGACACCTGACATCCCTTGCATATCACTACAGCTTCAGAGCTTTCAGTGCCCAAATTCCCAAGCCTAGAATGTTTACATATTTGGCTTGATAAACTAGTATTGGCTGGGTATACATAAATCTTTACCTTGTATACATTTGCTTGGAAACCACAGTTACGATCAGCAAAATGAACGTAACTTCATTGTAATTTGTAGGCACCTTAAAAAGAACAACTGTAATTACATGCTATGATGTCTGCTCTGGTTTATGGTGAGCCTTTTAAGGTTTCCTATAAGTACAGGAATATTATATCATTCTTTTCTTCTGGGACATACTGGGCCTGTTCAGCTTGCCCAGGCTGCAGAGGCTGGCTCTTCTCTTACAAGGCATTGCTAGGTACGAAACACTTGATGTCCAGCTCCACAGCCAGGTTTTCCAACTCACTGGGCCATCTAGCACCATGCTTTAGTAATAAGATATAAGCACATCCAATCTCGCCTGATTTCAGAAGCTAAACATGGTCGGCTGTGGCTAGTACTTGGATGGGAGACCACCAGGGAATACCAGGTGCTGCAGGCACCTGGAATAGGAACTGGCAACCCACTCCAGTATTCCTGCCAAGAGTCACGAAGAGTTGGTCATGATTGTAATGACACAACACAGACACACACACAGACACAGACACAGACACAGACACAGACACAGACACAGACACACACACACACACACACACACACACACACACACACACACACACACACACACACACACACACACACACACACACACACACACACACACACAGTGTGCCAAAACCCTGTAGCATAAGTTATATCTGATAAAGGTGAGGATGGCAGGGGGAGATTTTCAGTAATTTAGACTTATTCCTGTCCTGCAGTATGTCCAACTCACAAGTAATCTGTTTTGTTCTGTGCAAATTGTCAGAGCACTGGGATGGAGAAAGAAACTCTGTAATTACCAACAACTCTACTGCCAGATGATGTTACTGGCAGGGAAATATATTCAGTAATTAAAGACTGCCTTCTTTAATCTCTTGGTCCCCACAGCTTGCCCCTCTATATTGGAAAGGAATTATTGTGATTTAGATGAAAAGAAAAATGATTGTGCTTATTGTGATTCTCTTCCTCACCTCTAAAGCACACAAATGGCATGTTGGAGAAAAGACATTGGATGTATTGCTACCTCTCTCTCCTATCAATTTGTCTCTAGTGTTTGACCTGAATCCATCTTTAGCTCAGTGAGGAATAGACTACATCAATCAAGATAAGGGGGGTCCTAGCCCAACTTGGCATTGATTGTTCTTTTCTTTTGTACAGCAGATTTTTCAACATTGTTTTTGCTGGCTTGCAGAACAATTGGATATGAATCAGTCACTGAACCAAGAGAAAACACTGCAAACATTTTGTTTGAAACTTATTTAAATGGGTTTTCTTGTTTCATTCCATAGTGAAAGGCTGAAGTGTGTTCCACATTTAAAAAGCAATATGGTGGAAACTAATAGAAATATGACCTGAGTTGAAACCTTTCATTGTTTTCAAAGCAGTTGTAATGCTTTTAAAACTTTTTTTTTCCAAATTGACTAGGGATGCTTGAAAAACTCAGTGTCTGGTATCCTCTTGTGTAACTGTGCTGGTGCAATGGGAGCATTGACATCGGCAGTAGCAAGCTGTTGGCAATTTAAAATGTCCTGATTTAGCTTTGTTAATTAAAGACTTCCTTGTCTCAATGCACACAATTCACACATAATCTGAAATGGGAGCACAGATTTTTTAATTTGTCACTGGTGATGATGTCACATGCCTTGTGCTGGTAGAGCATGCCAACATGCCAACAGAATATTGACTATGTCTTGTGAATTTTGATACCAATAGGGTTAATTTTCAGAGTCACACATCTTTTTGATTTCTCTATATTTTAGAGAAATACATTTTAACATATTTATTATGTCTAAACCTGGGCATCTAGACACAGAGATGAATACAGTACCCCCACCCCAAGTCATGCATCTGTGTTTTCAGAGGGATTATGAAACCCCATCCAGCATAGGTTGAATCTCTGTTTCCTGATCTGCATTTTGATATACCAGGAGGACCTCTAACTTCTCTGAATTAATTTTATTCACCATCAATCAGTCCATTACTGACACTAAATATTAACATAGAACTGAAACATCTTCCTTAGATTCAGATGGCAAGGACAGAATGAGTTGGGTGTCATCCATGTACTGATGACACCAAACCCCAAATGTCCATACAACCTTTCTCAACTGTTTTGTGCAGATGTTAAATAGCATAAAGGACAAAACAGAACCCTGTGGACATCACAGTCATTAGCCAATGTGTTGAACAAGAGTCTCCCAGCAACAATGTCAGTTTTCTCCACTTCAGGATGGACAGGACCCAACAGTGCTTCCAAATCCCATACCAGAGAGATAGCCTATATAAGGATTTTGTGGCCAATGGTATTGTAACGTATCTGAGAGCTCCAATGGAGCCAACAGTTACACACTCCTCCTGTCCAGTACATAGCATAGTTATCCACCAAGGCAACCAAAGCAGTCTCCATCCCATAATCAAGGTTTTAGCCAGTTTGAAATGGATTTAGATAATCTTTTTCATCCAGGAACCTCTAGAGCTGAAAAGCCAGAACCCATTCCTGCAACTTGCTCAAAAATGAGATATGAGTGGCAGGACAGTAATTATCCAGTACTTTGGGGTCCAAGATATTTTTCAATAATGGTTTTACTACTACCTCCTTTAGGCAAGCTGGAATCCTACCCTGCTACAAGGAGGCATTCACTATCTCTTGGGCCCATGCTGCTGGGACCTCTTCTGCAGCTTTTATAAGTCGGGATGTTCAAGGTCTAGCAGTGGTGGTCTTCACCTCTCAAAAAACATTCTGTCCACATCATCAGGCTGCAGAAACGGAATCATATCCATCAAAACAGGACAAAAAGGGGCCATAGTTACAGACACATTTAGTTAGAAATTATGTGTACAAATGTGTCTTGGGGCTGTGTGTGTGTGTGTGTGTGTGTGTGTGTGTGTGTGTGAATACATCAAACAGTGAGGCGAACAATGCGTAAAGGGAAAAATGTTCACCTTCAGGTATCTCTGTCCTATACAATACTGAAAACTGCTAGTAATGATGATTCCTATTATGTCATTTTCTGAAAAACATAGTTGATAGGTCTGGTATATAAGCTACATGGAATAGGCCCTTTGCTGGGCTGTTTATAGTATCCTAGGAGCCATGTTTCTGAAATAATTTAAATGTTTATGTAGCTATATGCCTGTTGTCTAAATAGGATCTCAGCGACAAAAGGTAGGGACCAGGAGGGTACAGAGAATGTGTATGTGTTATTGTAGATGTGGGAGATAACATATATTAGTTACTTAGGGTATTTCTCTTCCAGGTTTTTGTTTTAGCTAAAAAGCACCAAAATGAAGCCAGTGGTGAAACTTCCTGAATGATAAAACAAGAGCCACCTTATCGAAAGCAGTCAATGAAACTTATAGCAGTTAAAAGGGAAACAGAGCTCAACCGATCTCATACTACTTTTGAAATACAAGAAAAAGAAACAGCATCCTTCTTGCACAAATGGGTTACAGCATGACATAAATGGTTGCTTGGCACCCCTCTAGAGGCAATTGACTTGACCGATGTCTTCAAGAGATGGGTGAGGAAGCCATCCTTCTCTGTGCTTATCCTTGGTTCTACATAGAAAGCTCTTGCCTTCCACTTGACTCTACTTTCTTTTCTAGAACTCATACCCAGCTGTTGGTCACCTTGAGATAAGGCACAGTTTCATATACTAGAAAGGAATTTTTCTGTGTATGACTGGCTTGGTGAACATATTGTCATTTCCTTTCTTACTGCACTTTATCCTCTCTCAGTCCCTGTTACAATTCATTGCTATTTTCTGCTGGTGCAATACAGTCATCTGCATATCACTGATGGTATCATATTTCTTCTCCCAGTTTCCACCATTCCTCCTAGATTGTTCTTCTAACTCTTACCCGGAGTATAATGTTACACATCAGGGCAATCTAATGTTGTGGCACACCCATTTTCTGCAATCTATTAAACATACTATAGATCAATGTTCTTCTAAAATTCTCTGGTCCAATTAAGTAAATAATTAGCTAATGTCTTAATTGTAGTGGACTGTATATTACTCCTCATTACTGTAAGCCACCTTGGGTCCTTTTCCAAGGAGAAAGGTGGGGTAAAAATAATCTAAAATAAATAAATAAAATACATCCTATTTGGCTATGCAATCAGTTTCCTCCTACATGGTTAGACAAAATCTTCAGGTTTCTTCTTCTTTAGCATCTGTAGCTAGAACTTAGACTTAAATCCTGGTTGTGGTGATAGGATTTCCAAGAAATCTAGATTCTAGACTATGCGCAATAACCCCCAAACATTAATTCCAAATCTGACCTCAAAGTTAAAGTTCATCTTCTGAGTTTGCCATATCTAGAGGCCAATGTTTTGTTGTAAACTTTTGTCATTTATAAGAAAGCACTTGATATTGATTGAAAAATCCCCTTCCACACCACTTTACTTTTCTAACACCAGCTATTGCAATGTCTAAATATTTCTTTTTTTTGTTTTATGATTTTTAGTTTCCTTGATTTATTTATCTTATGTCCTGTGTTTTAACTATATGCTTCATGCAGCATTAGACAATTATTTTGCCTCTTCGTGGATAAGCAAACAGACATCCCTTTGACTTTAATGAAGTTGCTTTCATTAGTGACAGTGCTTTCATTATCTTTTCTTCTTCCCTAGTAGCTCTGTTAGGATTATCAGGGTAATTCAGAAGGGGTATATTACTGCTATATTTTGCATAGTACTAACATTAGTTAATTTTGTGCCATTGTCTATGAAGGATAGACAGTGCTACAGCAATACCCCCACATTCGCTGATGTACAAACCATGGATTAGGTTATCCACAGTTGGTGATCAGCGGGTGCAGGTGAGGCCCAAGCCCAGCGGCGGCGGGGGGGGGGGAGAAAAACGTACCAGTGCTGCTCCGGCCAATCACCTTCATAGCAATTGCTGCCACTGCCGCCTCTGGCCAAGCACCCTCTGGAGGGGTGGGGTAGATTTAGGAGGACCTGCCTGGCCTTTGAACTTCCCACTCAGTTTCCTGGTGGCAACGGGAAGTTTTGAACTTCCTGCTAAAATGTCCAATCCTCCGCCTGGGACCCAAGCAGGAAGTTCAAAGGCCAGTGGACCAGGTGGGTCCTTAAAGGGCCTTTTCACACGACCCCTAAGATCCGCTGGCCACTTAAATTCAGACCAGAGATCTTAGGGGTTTGTCGCTGTTCCTGCATTCCCACCCCCTCCGCACTCCTGGCTGCTAGCTGTGTGAGGGGAGGGAGAAAAAAAAGGAAGAACGGAATGCTGCTCACCTCCGTTCTGCTGTCCCCGCACTGCATTCAGATCTCTTAAAGGGGCAGGGGGCAAAAAAAGAACAAACAGAAGCAAGGAGAGCCGGGCAGTCACTATGTTATATCCGCATCAGGAATTTTCACCTCCGGAGAGCAGGTACCTGAAAAGTGTGCTGGGATGTGCTTAGGTGGGCGTGGTCACACTTAATTATCTGTAAACTCCGGAGCTGGTGGGGAAACAATTTTAAGCTCCGGAGCTGGGAGCCATTTGCGGCGGAGTTTAGGGGTCGTGTGAAAAGGCCCAAAGTCCCCAACCCACCCCTCCATAGGGTGGCTGGTGTGGTAACTTTTCTTTTTCTTTTCCCTTCCTCGCTGCCGCTACCACACACCAACCACCCTCCAGAGGGGTTGGGTGGAAAATTAAGAGGACCTGCCTGGCCAACCAACCTTTGAACTTCCTGCTCGGGTCCTGGGTGAAGTATTGGAAGTTTTGAACTTCCTGCTTGAGCTAAAACTTCCACTCCTGGTGGGAGGTTCAAAGGCCAGTTGTCCAGGTGGGTCCTTAAAGCCCCCACTCCATCCATCTGGAGGGTGCCTGGCTGCTGCGGCACCGGTGTTTTTGTCTTTCACCTCTTTGCCATCACTGCTGCTGCCGCCTACACAGGCCAATCACCGAGCCCAGGAGTGATTTTTTTTCTTTCCTCTCTTTGCTGCTGCCACCCCTACAAGCTGGCTGCCAACAGTACCGGTAAGTTCCCCCCTTTCCAAGCAGTGAAGAGGGTGGTTTGTTGGCAGAGGCAGCAGTGCCTACGCCAGCAGCACTAGCGGTGGCAAGGAGAAAGAAAAAAGAAAATTTACTGGTGCTAACACTGCTGCACTACCCAGTGTTTGGGGACTGTTGGCGAGAAAGCTTTAACCCCGGCATCTCACCACCCATGTGACCACCATTATCCTTGGATAAGAGCATTTACTCTTCTCCATGGATTTCACTATCTGCGGGGGTCCCGGAACTGATCCCCCATGGATATGACAGTCCTACTGTATTGTCTATGATGGATCTCCACCACTTTCACAGCCCACTAATTTTGCTGCCAAGTAGCTGATGTTCCAGAATTTACTTGCCCCCATCACCTTCACAATGATCATTCTCTTCTACTAAAGTGACCACTAATTTGAGGAGGAATCTAGTGTCTCTGCTTTGATGTTCTATCTTGGGTGACCTTTCTAGAAATCTATGCTTTTAATAGTCTAACCTGATGAAATTGATCTCAGCCTGCTTGACACACTCAGGCCCCTCAAACTAAGAGTTCTCATTCTATCACATTTCAAATAATGAAGGTCTCTCTATAATTCCTTCTATCTGATAGCTTATTTATAATTAGTATTTAATACTGTTGTGATGAAATTAACCTACATATTTGGATCAGATTTAGAGAAATGGTGGGTTTTGGAGTCTAACTGAAGAACAACTGCATACTTTTGGTTACCAAATATTATTCAAAAAACCATAGTTATGCTAAATGGTACATGCAAGAGGCATAAAAAATACACCTGCAATTGCTTGTTTGAACTTTCCCATCATAATGGCTCTCCTGCTTCAACATAGGATGGAAAAGTGCAAGAAATCAAAGCTGTTCAATGCACTATTCATTGCGTTGCTTGAGGCAAACATCATCATAGAGATCCCACCATTCCACTGGCAGAAGTAGACAGTCAGTTAACTGTACAGTGACATTAATGGATGGGACAGTTTACTCCACATCTGGAGGTAGGAGCCACATGGCATACAACCCACTGCCTTGTTTCTCTTCAGAGAATAATAGTCAGGAATCTACTACTGTTGCCTTTGCCACACCATTGAGCATATGCTGCCTGAGAGAAGAGAAACTGAGGTAACTAATATTTTCATGATTCAAGAGTTCAGCAGTACTGTGTAAAACAGACCTTCAGATGGTGGCAGTGGGTTTCCCCCCTGGTTTGTTTTTGACAACTGACCTGCTACATTAACCATAGTCAACTGACAACATGGACCCTTTGAATGTATTCAGCAGCAACCCTGGACATTACCTCAGTTGGTTGTCAGCCATGTACTTCTGCCCAGTACTGTTGCTGGCTGATCAAGTGAGAGAACAGAGAAGTGTTTGATGACAGTCATAAACAACATGCTGCTAACTGGTGCCAATGTGCCATTAACAACTCACTGTGGGTGGCAATTGCAAATGATTCAGAAAATGTTCTGTCTGATTCCGACAGTGTCCTCAGCTGTAGGTTGTCTCAGCACAAACTGGTGGCTGGCTTCCATATTCAGAAACCTGGAGTTGTTCTTTATCTTGAGAACCAAACTTCTTTTTTTGTGGGACAGTAAATTGTGAAAGTGGGTAGTGATGTCATTAAGCACTGAACTTCACACACATTTTGATGTAACCAAGAAGAAAATTCACAGGCAGCAATTAAAAAGGCTTCAGCGTATTATCCCTTCAGCTACATGGATTTAACAGCCTGTAGCGTAGCTGAGTCACACCCTTATAGTGGAATTTTTTACGTGTACCATTTCACCATCTGTTGGGGCGTCCAAAATAATAACAGAGACAAAAATGATAGAAGGGGTTCTCTTTATTCCTTTGTTTCCCTCGAGGCTGGTAAACTATTTGGCAAATATTTTGAAATGAAATCCATTGTAAGTTATATCTTTCCCAGAAGAGTTTACATGGGGAAGCGTACTGAAATAATATAGGGAGAAATGGAACTATGGAACACAGAACTCTCCTTATATAAATGACTTTTCATTCAAAGGTGTTAAAAGCAGTCAGGTAATTCTCCTACACAAAATGATGAGATTATTAGTTTTCTAATACATTAATTATGAAACTGAAAAATTGCTTTCCACCAGCAACCAAAGGCCTGTTTACTCAGACAGGTAATTGGAAATTATCAAGGGTTGCTATGGTAAGGTACCTTTTCTGAGTCGGTGGCTTTTCTGAGAGAGTTTCCTTTAATTGTCATATATTTAAACATATTTTTAATTTGTTTTATAAATTATTTCTAATTGTTTCATTTAGTTTTTTATTAATGATGTTTGTGACAAAAGTCAAGTGTGGATTACAGATGGACACGAATAAAAATCGAATCATGATAGTCACAGAAAATTACCTATTAGTAAAAAAAATCATTGGTGAATATAAAGTAACAAATCCCTTCCTTTTTAATTCACTGATTTTTCAACTACTTTTGAGTCCTTTTTGAGAGCTCTTGACGTCTGTGGCCTTTATCTGTTTCCAGAGCGCTGTCTCCACAGGTGCATAACTTTGACATCCTTACCAAAACACAAACCAAATCTACAGGGATTGTAGAAGAGAGTAAGAGGAAGCCTCTCTGTTATTCTGTTGTCTCTAGGTGTTAGGTACTTTGTTATGGATTTATTTTTTAAAAAGAGACAAACCAACAAATCGATTTGTTGGTTCATTAAAAATGTAAAATTCTTGATGTGTGATTCATCAACATAGCTAGATTATTAATCATGACACATCACCATTTTTTCTGATTCATGCCCATCTGTCATGTGGATCTGATAAATAAATAACCCTACCAGGGCTTGAACAACTTCTGACCACCAACTTCCACCTACTCCCTATGCATATTTTTCCTTCTCTCTTATAGATCTGCACAAGATCTATAAACATTGTAATAATGCATTGCTTGACATTTGTTCTGCCTGTTGTAAAAATATTCTGCATAGGAAAGGTGTTGTTCTGTTAAAGACTTGTAGGAATCCTGTTCAAATTGGTGTTTTTTCCCGTTTAAAAAGTGGAAATCCTATTTATTGCAAGATTTATTGGGGGGAAATTGCACACATAGAAATCCTACTGAAAAAGGTAAAGATATTTTCCCCTCAGATACTCTAATAGTTTAGAATAGAGATGGGCACAAACCAAAATGTGACATGTTGTTTCATTATTTTGTACGGTTATGAAATGTTATAAAATGAAACGAAACACAAGCAAGTATTCTGTCAAATAATGAAACAAAATACCATTTTTTGTTTTGGAAATGAAACGTTTCATCTCCCTTGTTAGAACATACCAATATTAACCTGGGGAGTCAGGACACCAGGCAGAAAATTGCAACCTCTCTGAAGAGAGATGGGACCTAAGAATGGATGATGTACCAGTAAGATATTGTGGTCTGTCTGGGAAGAGATGGGCCGCCAGGTATATCCATGTGGAAGATGAATTGATGGTGATTGGGAAAGATCACATGCAAAAATCATATGAAATCAAGAAGATCTGGTAAGATCTGGTTTCTTTTACCCATAAACCTCTTTTATTTAAATTTAAAGAGAGAGGATTGGCTGGTGGCTACCTCAGGTTTGCTTTCTTTTGTATGATGAAGTTGAATGACTCATCTGAAATTTTACCTAGTCTCCCACCCTTATTCTGTTCTTTCCTTCTCCACTGTCAGGCATTCAATGTTCTTCTTCACTATTGCTCTGTCTTCTTCTATTGCTCCTCTTGCCTTTACTCAAAACAAAAGCTGAGTGGGAAGTATTTTTCATTTTGTTTAGTCTGTAATTCACACTTGTCCAGTTCCTCCAAACTGTCCCAATTGGTCCCTCACAGATTTTGGGGAAAGGGCTTGCAAATTTGGCAGTTGTGAGGTTGCTTCTATGTTTTCAAGGTTCAGAAATGTTTTCATCCCTCATTCTTTCAAAAATGTTGATAATGTGTAGAGAGCCCCGAGTAGTACATACATAAATGGCAGTGGGATCTTCAGGGTGGGAAAAATTGGAAGCAGCAGCCAACTGTACAATTCTACAGGTGTCAGGGCAGTGTGGAAGAAGTAAAAACAGATGGTGACACTTTTGGGTGGTAAAATGTCTGGCATATTAATGGCCATTCAAAAAAATAAAAATGTTTAATTATATTGCATAGTAAAACAAGAAAGTAATGCTAATCATGGGCCAACTGTGATTATGTGCCCCAAAAAATGAAAACCCACATGTGAAACCAGTTATTGTCTGAATATTAATGATCTAAATCAAGCAATTCTAGTGCTAGTTTTATGTTTCAGCACAATTTTTTTCTCATTCTTCAAATAGCAGTTTTGAAAAACGCAGAAAAATGCAATTAATACAGAATTTTTGTTGTCATCTTCCTGTAACCAGATACTTATAACCTAAACCATCTGAAAACAGGAAGCTTACTTCTTTCCTTCTTCATTTACTTCATGCTATTAACTGGGTGTTGTATTTTGCATACAAAGGAGGAAAGATGCCCAGAAATAGTTGATTGTGCAGCTATAAGTTATGTATTAGCATGGAACTAATATACAAAAAAGTCATAAAAGAGATCATAGAAGATTGATTGTTTCAAATATAATGAATATAATATAATGAATGGGCGGCAGACAACATCTTTAGAGAAATCTCGATATTTTAACAAGCAATCTTAACACTGGCTCACAAGAAACTGAAACTGAACATATGAGCTAAAGGATGCCATTTCTCTGGATAAGGAATGTTAATGGTTCATCTTGACCTTCAAAATCTCATTTTTTAAAGAAACAAAAGTGCATTTAGATTGTAATTGGCTATTAATTTGCATTTATGTTCAAACTTGGCTTCTTAAAGGAGCATTTTCAGATTTTTGCTTCCTACCCACAACATGTAGGAAATGGTACAAGTAGCTAGAAAGGAAATGGACTGGTGAAAATCTCTTCCCTGGATTCCTTCATGCCTCTCTCTATAAAGTTTCCAGAAGTAACCATTCTACTTTCAAATAAGACAGAGACCATATATCTTGCTTAAACCCCAAAATCATTTTTAGCGAATAAGGCCTGGATTTATGCCCCATCCAATTTTATTTGTTGGAAGTGATGCAAAACTGTGTGGTACCAGTTAACCTGTGTGGGCCGCCTGCTGCAGTGATGTTCCATGAGGAAAGAAGCATTGCCACTGCTGTAAGCCTTTAGAAGCAAGAGCCCCCCCCCCCACAAAAAACATCTTTCTTCAGTCCCCAAAACATTGTTTTAAAAGCCAGCAGTGGACATCCATATTCATTCCTTAGAGGTGCAGTGGCCCTTAGTTAAAACCAGGGAGCACAACACACTTGGGCCATCATCCCTGAGCAACTTGAGCGCTTGAACCAAAACCATTCCTCACTTGTTCTTTATTAAATTTGAGTCTCTTCTGTTCAAGGCATAGTCATGTATAGAAGGGCACATCTGAACCTAATTCACAAGTTGTTTGAGAATGTCCAGGGTGAAGTTATCACAGCAATATCTTTCCACATTGACGTAAGTGCAACAGAAATGTTTTACAGTCTTCTATATAAGTTTTATTTTGTTGTGATATCCAAGATAAGATACATGCCATGAGTTCTTCATGACCAGAACAAGGGTGCCCTCTTCCCATCCTCTCAATTGAATCACTAGGCAGTATGTAATAAACCCATCAAACAATTCTTATAAAGCTTTTTTATCAGTTCACTGAACCTTTGCACTTTGTATGCTTTTCAATAAACCTATTTCTGGTATCCAAACCCTGCTTCTAATTTCTTCCTCAATAGCACTACAAGACATTATACTCTCATCTACCATTGGTCAGTGCTATGGCACATGGTTTAGGTCAGTAATGGTAAACCATTTAGAGACCGAGTGCCCAAACAGCAATTCAAAATCCACTTAATTTTCTCAAAGTGCTAATACGGCAGATTCACCTGAATACAGTGGTAGCATGGGTTGCAGATGCTTTGGGTGTTACCCTTTGGGAAAGCAAGGATTGAAAAGTAGGCTTTTGATTTTCCTATGGCCACAACTAGAGATGGGCACGACTAGGGAAAATGACGTTTTCGAGTTGTCGTGTGTCGGAGGCAGTCCGTTTTGGCTCGTTTCCGTTTTTCGCAAAATTTTGCAAAAATTAGTCGGTTCGTTTTTTCATTTTTTTGTTGTCGTTAGTACTGGTTTGGGGGGGGTAGCGGGCTCCTGGAGGGAGCTGCAGGAGTCAGCCAGAGCCACAAGTGACGGACTGGCAGACTCTTTGCACCCGCTGTGTCTCACGTACTTGCATGTAGTGCAATGCAAGTAGATCTGGCTTAGGGTTAAGATGGGTTAGCGCAAGGGCTAGGGTTAGGCTAGTTATGGGTGAGGTTAGGGTGAGTATTGGGGTGCACCTCTGGGTGCCTCTCTGACCCACTTAGAAGGACAGTGTACTGGCGTATGGGTTAGGCTTAGGGTTCGGGTTTGGGCTACGATTAGTGGGCTGTTTATGCCCGATTGGCACATCCCAGAAGTCTCTGTGGTCAACCTGGCCAAGTGGCCATGCGATTGGTGGAAAATTTGCATGGTCCACTCCCATGGGCGAGCCCATCATTGCGAATGTGCAGGTGTAAAAAAATAAAATAAAATAAAATAAAATAAAATCAACAGAGACTTTTTTTTGCAAGAAAAACCCACTGCTGCTACTGTAAAAATTCAAGCATTTAAAATAGCTAATTTTCGCATGTTTCTGTGGTGCTTTGGTGGGGTTTTGGGCAACGATTTCAAAAAAAATATTGCAGTCACCATTTTGGATCCCCCGCACTGCATGGCAAATGGATGCGCCCTCCCAGCCTGGTACCAGCAGCACAGCAGTAGCAATAGCCAAGGAGAGGGGGGCGGGGAACCCCCCCCAAATAAAACACCCTTCTGGCCTGGTAGGTGCCCTCAGACAGTTTTCGCCTACTTTTAGGGCCGGGAATCGGTTTTTTTTTTACTTTTAAAAACTTTTTCTGTGCCGCTTGGCATTGCGCGATCGCCGCGATGCAAGTAACGAGCACGACAAATCAGACCAAATTGTTTGTTCGTCGGTTCGAGCTCGAATTCTGGCAGAGTAATTCCCGTTACCGTTTCCGTAGAGTAACGGATACGGGTAACGGAAACGGAAACGGGAATACCGCTAAGTCGTGCCCATCTCTAGCCACAACACCCTTGCTGTGGCTGTGGGAAATTCAAAAACCTGCTCTTCAATCTTCAATAAAGGCTAGCACCCTTCAGGAAAGCGAGAATGGAAGAGCAGGCTTTTGAACTTTCTGCAGCCACAACAAAGGTGCTGTGGCCATGGGAAATTCAAAATCCTGCTCTTCAATCCTCAATTTCCTGAAGTATATCACCCCATCCACCATTCTGTCCTGGGCAGAGAGGTGGATGTGGTCCCACACTGTTGGGAAAGCCTGGGGGGAGTGGTGGCAGCTTGTGGGCTCGTTTGTACCCCCAGTTTATGCTCCAGCCACACCACTCTGGGCATCCCAAAAATGGCTTGGCTGGAGAGTAAACTGGGACCACAAAGGGACACACAAACCACTGCATCCCCTTTGCCCGTCTCTCTTCATAGAGCCATTTTGGCGGTCTCAAAATGGCTTTGTGCAGAGAGCCAGGTGAAGGGGAGGCAGAGGCTTGTGGGCTCCTTCATAGCCCCAGTCTACTCTCCAGCCATGCTGCTCTGGGCATCCCAAAAGCGGTGTGGCTCTGAGCAGAGGAGGAAGTGCCATGGCTGTGAGGGGATGAATGTCAGGTGCCCTCAGATAGGGCTCTGCGTGCCACCTTTGGCACCCATGCCATAGATTTGCCAACACTGGTTTAGGTACTGTCACCAAAGTAAACAAGTGTGTGTTCTACCAAAAGCATTCTTAGTTTCAAAGTGTGAGCTCAGCCCTTAGCTGTGACAAAAATAAGCAAACAGTGTAAAAGGGAACATTTCCTATTCTTCTTAATTGATGATAGCAATAATCGAAGAGAAGAGAACCGCTTTCCCCAAGTTTGAACAACGACCCCTAACCCAGGGACAAGGTTTGTAGATAGCAGTTGTTTGGAGAGGTTGACACAAACAGGTGGAGGAGGTGTATGAATATTGCAGGGAGCCACAGAGAGGATCTGAATGTTTTTCTCCTGATCCAATGATGGAAGCAGCTTCTGTTAGTGGAATTGTCCTCCTGGATTGTGCAAAGTGATCCACTACGAAGCTGTGTTTGTCTTCTTTGCTAAACTAGGCTTTTCAAGTGTATTTGAGATTCATCTTACACAGAGTTTAACCACTGGCTTATTTAAATAGCAGTAGCACTCAAAATCTTTTCTGTCTTGCTCCCTAAATCGTTCCAAAGGTGGACTGATACTGAAACACTATGGTAACCATATCTTTTGTGACAACACTTTTTAATGGCAGCACATTTTTCTCCTCCTGGGTAATCTTTGCCCAAGGGGAAAATGTAACAGAGTAGTGATATGGCTTAGCAGAATTCATGAGTGTAATGGTAAGTGCAAACTGAGATACTGAATCTTTATGAAAACCCTGGAATACTGTGCCACCCACATACTTGTCAAGAATGCTACTCTATCACTCCATAAGCACTTCCATTTTCCTTTGCTAATCATTCATTTTGGTAAGTACATTGTTCCCCCTTTCATTTTTAATAGCAGCAGGTTTAGTATACCTTTCTAGTGATATTATAGAAGATATGCAACAAATGAAAAATGAAATGCACATGCCTGCTTTAGAGTGAAATGTTTAGAGTTTTCCCCCTCTTACTGTGTGAGCATAAGTGCTTTTTAAAAAATAAAAAATAAAAAGTTAACAGGGACCAAGAGCTTACAAAATATTTGATGACATTTCACTCTACAGAATGAAAAAAAGATATGGGGAGGATTTAAAGAAAATCACTTTGCAATGGTATTTTTAATTTTGTTTGGACTTGTATTTTATGTGAAATTGACATGGACTGAAAAGACAGATAAAATTTTTCAAAAACAAAGCAAAAAACAACCCTCTGGATTATAAATATGGGATGTTGTATTTCTATATCCACAATTCAGACACACTAGAAAATGGTCTGATATTGCTGCAATTCAGTTCCTATGCTGATGGCAGAGAAAGGATAGCTTTCATATCAAGAAAGACATAGTGGAACTGGAAAAGGTGCAGAAGAGAGTGACTAAAATGATTACTGGGCTGGGGCACCTTCCTTATGAGGAAAGGCTAAAACATTTGGGGCTCTTTAGTCTGGAAAAAAGGCGCCTGAGGGGGGATATGATTGAGACGTACAAAATAATGCAGGGCACGAGTAAAGTGGATAGAGGGAAGCTCTTCTCCCTCTCACAAAATACCAGAACTAGGGGACATACACTCTAATTGAGGGCTGGGAGAGTAAGAACTGACAAAAGAAATTATTTTTTTCACCCAGCGTGTTGTTAGTCTATGGAACTCCCTGCCACAGGATGTGGTGATGGCATCTGGCCTGGATGCCTTCAAAAGGGGATTGGACAGATTCCTGGAGGAAAAGTCCATCACAGGTTACAAACCATGATGGAGACATGTAATCTCCAGGCTTAAAACCAGGGTACTTCAAGGGCCAGATGGAGGGGAGTGGTATCAGGAGACAGATATCTAGTCTCATGTGCTCCCAAACGCATCTGGTGGGGCCACTGTGAGATACAGGAAGCTGGACTAGATGGGCCTTGGGCCTGATTCAGCATGGATCTTCTTATGATCTTATGTTCTTATGTAAATAAGCCATCTAATTAGCCAATTAAATCTATCTTTGGGACTGAAAATTGTATTAAATAAAGTTCATACCTGACTGGTATAATACCTCCAAAGATTACAACAGCTTTTACTTTAGCCAGATTGAATGCTCTCCCTTCCAAGCTTTTGGATGGGAAATTTCAAAATATTCCCCTCTCAAATTGCTTGTGTCCATGCAAAATGAACCAAGTAGAAACAATCACTCACGTCCTTCTTTATTGTTCCTTTTACCGTGACTTACTTAAGGAACTTATTCAACCTGTTATCGACAAATTTCCTGGGAGACCTGCCGAATTCTATGCAAAGTTACTTCTCTCTGACATGTCCCAGCAGATTTCAAATTGTGTCTCCAGATTTTATACCGCTGCAGTAATTGTATGTAGGTTTATGACTGCCAGTAATTCTAGCTCTTGATGACCATAGGGAGTGTGGTCTCCACTTTGGGGTTTGATGTTGGCTTGATCTTCGATATATTATCTATCTTTCTGATATTGACTATTTTTATAACAGCCCTGTTTGTATTTTGTGGCTTTTATCAAAAGTTTTACAGTGTTTTTAAAATGTTTTATTCTGGCAAATTCAACGTTTTATTCTGGCAAATTGTTTTATTCTGGCAAATTGATATTTTGGTATTTCTTGACTTGGTTAACAACTGTAAATAAAGATTCATTCATTCATCTATCTTTGGGATTGAAAAATTATATTAAATCAAGTTCAACACCACCACCAACCTCTGTATCATTCTGTATTTGCGGAGTTGCTGTTGTACAGCAAGTTGAGTAGAGCCGATGTCAATCAGCCGCCTCCCTAATATCAGAATGTATACATTATTCCTTTGTTTTGAAACATTGGCAGCATTTAGTTTCAAAAACAAGAGCAGTAGCAAAGATCAATGTTCAGCCGGTTTCATGTTTTATTAAAGCAAATAAAGGTTTCTGGTGCAGATGAGAAGAAAACAGAAAGATCTCCATTCTCTGAATTGTCAAAATTCAGGATCTCAAATGTGAAGTCAAAGCCACCTCTTTCCCTAATACATCTACAGTCAGCTGAACAGCTAGTTCATTCATTAAAATGGCTGATCATCTAGATCAGTGTTGGCGAACCTATGGCACAGGTGCCAAAGGTGGCATTCTGAGCACTTTCTGTAGGCACCCACCCAACATCGCCCCTTCACAGCCACCTGTATTCAGGTTAAACTGCTGTATTGGCACTTTGCAAAATATTAGTGGGTTTTAAATTGCAATTTGGACACTTGGTTTCTAAAAGGTTCACCATCACTGATCTATATGCATAAGGCCCTCTCAGCTGGCCCTCCAAAAGCAGAGGTTTCATCATATCACTTGATAAATAATCCATAATTTACAAACAATAGACACCCAGAAAAGTTATTGCAAAGTGTGTGTGTGTGTGTGTGTGTGTGTGTGTGTGTGTGTGTGTGTGTGTGTGTGTGTGTGTGTGTGTGTGTTGTGCTGTGTTGTGCTGTTACAGTCGTGACCGACTCTTCATGACCCCATGTCCATGGAGTTTTCTTGGCAGGAATACTGGAGTGGTTTGCCAGTTCCTATTCCAGGCACTTACAGCACCTGGTATTCCCTGGTGGTCTCCCATCCAAGTATTAACCAGGGTCGACCCTTCTTTATTTATTTATTTATTTATTTCACATTTATATACCGCACCTATTCACCAGACATGGGACTCAGGACTGCTTAGCTTCTGATAGCCCTTTTTATTACTTTGTGTTCAGATTAGATTTGGTTAACTGATGGAAAAAGGAATCAGATTCGGAGATTGTCGCTGTGTTTGGTATCTCTTTGTGAGTGGTACTGACTGAGCACAAAATGTGTAGACCATCTTACCTGCTGACATGGGTGTCAACAACATTCAGACTGCCATTTGTTATGTAAGTTTTGCATTCTTTTCCATGCTGGACTGTGTAGGCATGATACTGTGCAACCATATCAGGCCATCTCCTGGCATTTTGAATCGTAGGCACATAAGCACAATATGCCATATTCATAGGCCTGAGGTGCTTGAAAGAAGTGAATTTCCTGCCTTTTAAAAATGGAAGTATACTTTAGCCTCCACTGTACCATTCTACAGATACATTTAAGTATTTTGCTCACCATATCTTAGAAGGTCCAAGAACATTCGTATTGTTTAATTCTGTTCACCATAACAGAACTGAACCAATAACTCTGATTGAACTGGTATTTGAATGAAGCTTTAAGCATGTTAGGATTGTAAAGGGCAAACTGTTGATCTGTCTTTTGAATTATGGTCCTTTGTCTTGCCTGAGGGGTAAAAAAAGGAGCTTCCATCTGACTGCAAATCAGTCACACATCTCTTTTGTTAATATTCATTTCAAGTTGAGCTGTGAAGATGTACAAAAATATTTCTCAAGATTATGCTCCTTCCATATGTATCTCAACCTTTTCTCTTGAAGTTTGTTCTAAATGAAATTGATAACAAATTGAGCCAAGGAGGGAAACTAATTAGATCCACAGGCTTTCTGTTCTTCTATAATGATTTAATTTGAAGTGGCTGAAGGTGTATAAGTGAAACAGATGAAACAAAAATATTGGACCATAACCAGGTTAAAAAAGGAATCTCTAGGAAAGAAAAGAAATGCAGGTAGGATCATATCGAATATTGTGCTCTGTAATGGAGGGTTGACAATGTTTATGTAGCCATTATAGTTGTATGATAGTGCAGCTGTGCTATTTAGAGATGGGCACGACTTAGCGGTATTCCCGTTTCCGTTTCCGTTACTCGTATCCGTTACTCTACGGAAACGGAAACGGGAATTACTCCACCAGAATTCGAGCTCGAACCGACGAACGAACAATTTGGTCTGATTTGTCGTGCTCGTTACTTGCATCACGGCGATCGCACAATGCCAAGCGGCACAGAAAAAAAGTTTTTAAAAGTTAAAAAAAACCGATTCCCGGCCCTAAAAGTAGGCGAAAACTGTCTGAGGGCACCTACCAGGCCAGAAGGGTGTTTTATTTGGGGGGGGGGTTCCCCGCCCCCTCTCCTTGGCTATTGCTACTGCTGCGCTGCTGGTACCAGGCTGGGAGGGCGCATCCATTTGCCATGGAGTGCGGGGGATCCAAAATGGCGACCGCAATTTTTTTTTTAAATCGTTGCCCAAAACCCCACCAAAGCACCACAGAAACATGCGAAAATTAGCTATTTTAAATGCTTGAATTTTTACAGTAGCAGCAGTGGGTTTTTCTTGCAAAAAAAGTCTCCGTTGATTTTATTTTATTTTATTTTATTTTATTTTTTTACACCTGCGCATTCGCAATGATGGGCTCGGCCATGGGAGTGGACCATGCAAAGTTTTGGAGCCATTCCACCAATCGCATGGCCAGGTTTTGCTGACTGTACCAGGCTGGGAGGGCGCATCCATTTGTCATGCGGTGGGGGGGATCCAAAATGGCGACTGCAATATTTTTTTTGAAATCGTTGCCCAAAACCCCACCAAAGCACCACAGAAACATGCAAAAATTAGCTATTTTAAATGCTTGAATTTTTACAGTAACAGCAGTGGGTTTTTCTTGCAAAAAAAGTCTCCGTTGATTTTATTTTATTTTATTTTATTTTATTTTTTTACACCTGCGCATTCGCAATGATGGGCTCGGCCATGGGAGTGGACCATGCAAAGTTTTGGAGCCATTCCACCAATCACATGGCCAGGTTTTGCTGACTGTACCAGGCTGGGAGGGCGCATCCATTTGCCATGTGGTGGGGGGGGGATCCAAAATGGCGACCACAATATTTTTTTTGAAATCATTGCCCAAAACCTCACCAAAGCACCACAGAAACATGTGAAAATTGGCTATTTTAAATGCTTGAATTTTTACAGTAGCAGCAGTGGGTTTTTCTTGCAAAAAAGTCTCCGTTGATTTTATTTTATTTTATTTTATTTTATTTTTTTACACCTGCACATTTGCAATGATGGGCTCGCCCATGGGAGTAGACCATGCAAATTTTCCACCAATCGCATGGCCACTTGGCCAGGTTGACCACAGAGACTTCTGGGATGTGCCAATCGGGCATAAACACCCCACTAATCGTAGCCCAAACCCGAACCCTAAGCCTAACCCATATGCCAGTACACTGTCCTTCTAAGTGGGTCAGAGAGGCACCCAGAGGTGCACCCCAATACTCACCCTAACCTCACCCGTAACTAGCCTAACCCTAGCCCTTGCGCTAACCCGTCTTAACCCTAAGCCAGATCTACTTGCATTGCACTACATGCAAGTACGTGAGACACAGCGGGTGCAAAGAGTCTGCCAGTCCGTCACTTGTGGCTCTGGCTGACTCCTGCAGCTCCCTCCAGGAGCCCGCTACCCCCTCCCCGAACCAGTACTAATGACAACGAAAAACAAACCGACTAATTTTTGCAAATTTTCACGAAAAACGGAAACGAGCCGAAACGGAACCGGCCCGACTAACGACAACTCGAAAAAATTTTTTTTCAAGTCGTGCCCATCTCTAGTGCTATTATGCAGCTGAGCAAGGCAATTCTAAAAATAGGGGCAGCAAAAACAAAAAATTATAAAATTGAATCTGGATTTTGGTTAGGCACTAAATATGGCACAGTAGCAGCTGACCATCTGCTCTTGCTTTGTGCCAAATTTGGGGGAGTATGGGCAACACATTTTTGTAATATGATTTTTAAAATAAAACTGTTTTATTCATAAATGGATATCTCTGAACTTTTCCAGGATTTAAAATGGCTCATATATATTGAAAAGGCCAGTCTTGCTTAACATGAACGTGAATAGTTGGCCCCACTTGTATTTATTTATTTAATTAGAAAGAAAGAATCTCTAGGCCAGGGATGGTGAATCTTTTAGAGGCCAAGTGCCCAAACTGCGATTCAAAACCCACTAATTTTTGCAAAGTGCCAGTACAGCCATTTAACCTGAATACAGGTGGCTAGAGATGGGCACGAATAGAAAAAATGGAGTTTCATTTGTCATTTTTCGTTTAGAGGTCCGTTTCGGTTTTTTTCCGTTCATGAAATTTTTCAAAAAATTCGTTTTTGTTTTGTTACCGTTTTGTTACCGTTTTGTTACCATTTGTTCCAATTTTAATGATTTTTTTTAGTATTTAAAGCCACTCACTTCATTGCAGTAACGGAAACGAAACGCACGACAAAAATCCCTGCGTTTCTGTTCATTTCGTTTCATTTTAGGGGGAAATTTCATTTGTTGTTTCATTCCGCAACGTAATGAACAACGAACAACGAAAACAAAAAATTGTTCGTTCCATGCCCATCGCTACAGGTGGCTGTGAAGGGGCGATGTCGGGTGCCCACCAAAAGGGATCTGAGTGCCACTTTGGCACCTGTGCCATAGGTTCACCAACACTGATCTAGGCTATAGGGCCTGAAATGCTGATCCTCAAAATGACCTTTCAAAAGGTAAAACATAGTTTGGTTGTAAACCAAGAATGCATGGTACAGGCTTATCAGGCAACACTACAATGCTTAGTATGGGTGAGGAAGAATTACACATTAACAAAAGTTGACAGCTATTACAAGAGGAGTTTAAAATGAAGTTTGCTTCAGAGAACTGAGTGATACTCCTCCAGAAAAGGGGAACTTTTTACCATCTACCTCCAGAGAATCTGCATACAAATTTGAAAGGCAGTTCCAAATTTTCTGCATTACGAAAGCACAGAGCAATTGTATTTGTCACAGCACTGGGAGCTTTCAGTGAACATTCTCTCAGGATTTCAGAGACCAAGGTCTTAAGACAATTTTCCAAAGGTGAAATAGGTTTCAGGTCTGGAACAATCTGAAGTTCTGATGTGTGGTGAGTAAATGATCTTTGAAATAACTTGTGATTAGCACCTCTCCTCAGACCTTGCAAACTCGCAACATCACGTTGGGTTATTCTCTCTCTTTTTCTGCCTCACTTCCTAGCAATATTATATTTTTCGATTACATACTGTTTCAGATCTTGCAAAATATCTTTATTGAGTCAACCTATTTTATCTTAGATTTTTCTCTCTCCCTATGCCACCCTTCCATTCTGTTTTTTCATTATATGTTCATGGTAAGATAGCCTTCGTTGATTCATTTTCACTCTAGTGAGAGTTCAGGTTTGACTTGATTGAGGATTTTTTTGCCTGTCTATGGTATCAGCAAGGTTCTCCTCCAACACCACATTTGAAATACCTCATAAGTCAAATGTTGTCCTTAACATTTTTTTGCATAGCATGGATAATGATTACCTTGCTTTCCAACAACAATATTTGCTAACTCAGCGCCCTCCTTTTTAAATTTCAAACAGCTAGAAGACATCTTTTAGAAAACATTCATACAGCATGTTTGTAGAACGTTGGGTCTGATATATCTTTCCTTCCTCAGCTTGCCTAACCCAAGGAAAGGCTTTGGAAACTGGAACGTAATTTTCTAGTTTGAATTTGGCAAAGCGGACATGGCAACTAGAGATGGGCACGAATAAAAAAATACGTTTCGGTTTTTCATTTTTTGTTGTGGGTCCATTTTGTTTCATTTTTGTTTTTTGTGAATTTTTTGAAAAAAAACTGTTTTGTTTTTTTTCATTTTTCATTTTTTGTTTTTACCCGCTTTTTGCGCAACTTAAAGCATTTCCACGTGCGGATGTCCCCCAACGCCCCAGACCAGAGGGAAAACACTAAAAAATGATGCTGGCAGAGACACAGTATAGACTAGGTACGCAGGGAGGCTGCAAAGGCAGCAGCGGGCATTGCCCAGGGTGTAAGGCAGCCTCAGAGTGACTGCACTGTGGGGCAGGGGAGGGTACTCACCGACAGGTACGCACGCACACAGGGAGGCTGCAAGAGAAATCTCTTTTTTCTCTCCCCTAAGAGCCAGAATGCAGCCAGCAGGAACACAGAGACACACACCTGCCTGGCTGGCCTAAAGAAATGAGTCGCAGAGACAGCAATCCCACCCTAACTCCCACCGCAGACTGCAAGGAGGACGGGGACTGCCAAAGCTTTTTATGTCCTCTGTGGCTGCCACACCTACTGAGTCTGCAACCTGGGCATGCTATTGGTTGAAATTGTCCAAGAATTTACATGAACCCATCACATGGCTTGCATCCATCTTGTGGCTGGAATCCTTTTTGTGTCGTCCTTAAAGGGAAAAGAAAAAATACATCACGATGGGAGAAAGACAAATACAAATGTTTTAAGGACAGCAACCCCCTGGTAGGGAATAATTTCAAATAATAATCACTGCAGTTTTACAGATGTCCAGGGCATTTTAATACCCAAGAAATCAATATTAGGCATCTGGGAGGTATGCAGGGAGGCTGCAAAGGCAGCGGTGGGCGTTGCCCAGGGTGCAAGGCAGCCGCAGAGTGACTGCACTGTGGGGCAAGGGAGGGTACTCACCGAGAGGTACGCACGCATGCACAGAGGGAGGCTGCAGGACTGAAGCTAGAGTCACAGAGACAGCAATCCCACCCTAACTCCCACCACAGACTGCAAGGAAGACGGGGGCTGCCAGAGCTTTTTATGTCCTCTGTGGCTGCCAGACCTGCCCAGTCTGCAACCTAGGCATGCTATTGGTTGAACATGATCCCATCACATGGCTTGCCTCCATGTTGTGGCTGGAGTGGCGACATCCATTTTGTCATCCTTAAAGGGAAAAGAAAAATACATCGCGATGGGAGAAGACAAAAACAACCGTTTTAAGGACCCCAACCCCCTGGTAGTTAATAATTTCAAATAATTATCGCATTATCGCTGCATTTTTATGGATGTCCAGGGCGTTTTAATACCCAAGAAATCAATATTAGGCATCTGGGAACCATTTTGGGTTGATGTCCCCTAACTCCCCTTAAAGGAGAAAAAAATACTGCAATCTGAGAAAAGACATAAATGCACATTTTAAGGACCCCAACCCCCCTGGCAATTATTATCAGGCAGTATAAATAATTATTGCTGGGTTTTTACGGATATTCAGGACTTTTTTAACATTTAAAAACAGCTCATTTCATTGCATGTCGCCTTTAATGAAAACAAAATGTAACAAACCTAATTTTCATGGTTCTGTTTGGTTAGTTCCAATTTCATCACAATTTTCGTTATTCATTTTGTTACGTAAAGAAATGAATAACGAATAACAGAACAATTTTTTTTTCATTTCGTGCCCATCTCTAATGGCAACATTAGTCTACTTGAGTGGTTAAATGGGGTGTACATACTGTTGTTGCACTTACTCACACAATTGCTTCATCATTTAAGTCCAAAACAGTCCTTCAGAATATTTTGGCACAGAGGAAGTGCAGCCACCTCCCAGCTATTTTTGCTTCTGACTTCTCCCGGCAACCATAGTACAACTCACATGAGCTGGGATCCTCTAGCACTGGGTAATTCTCTTCGAGGAAAGTTTCTCTTTGAATTTCAGTGTCATGTATGCATACTTAAATTCCCATTATTAAAAAAGCACCAGAAAATTGAATTCTTTAAAACCCCTCTGGTTTGTGAACGTGGGATCCTGGGCTTATGTATCCATGATTCAAAATGCCAGGAATTGGTCTAACATTGCCACTAAAAATTATTCCCACATTGCCAGCAGAAAAAAAAAGGATGCCAAACATTATATAGCAGAGGACAGTCTGATTGTTGACTATATCCATTCATACTTGCTGAGAAATAGCCAGGACAATTTCTTTCGTGTTTGGGTGAGAAGTGGTTAACTGGTGCACAAAAAGGAATCAGGTTCTGGGATTTCACCTTGCTAAGTTCACTTGTGAATGGTAGTGATCACAAGAGGATATCCTATAGAGTATCTTGACTGCTGACATAGATGTTGCTGCTGCAACATTTTATTTATTTATTTATTTATTTATTTGTATTTATATACCGCCCAACTTTCCAAAGGAACTCTGGGCGGTTCACTGCAAGAAAATCCATAAAATACAACTATGAAAGAAAATTGAATTATTATTAACTTTGTGGCAATTGAATTTTGCACTGCACATTTGCTATTCACACACACCCCAACTACTGGAACAGGTGGCTGAACCATTTGTAGATCAGATATTTTTATTGCCTTGAGGGAGAAAAGAAAAGGACTTGCTTGGTGTGTGAAAATCTGCTGATTTCAGCCTAAAACACCCGGACACTGATTTGTGATCTGCTAGGGGCTTATGGTGTGTTCTCTCATTTTTTGACAAGTGAATACTTGTTGAAAAGGCTTACATATAGGAAAGAAAAAATGCACTGAAGTAGTGGAGAAAGGCTGGATTTGTGACGTTTGAAGTGCTCTTTAACACATTTAATAGGTTCAGCTTTTTTTTTTCCAGTTTCCATCTGTTGTTTGTGTGAATTTTAATTGTACCTATGATGTACACAGTCATAATGTATCTTAGATAAACTTATCAAACAGGGCTATTAGGCTTGAATAATTCCAGATTTCTTGGTGGTGTGGATGTTAAAAGCTTCAATGTGGAGTTTGCCAAGTCTGAAAATTACAGTATTCTGTATCACTTTACCAATGTAGAGAAAATGAAAAGGCCTATGGTCTCTAGAGAACTAAACAGATACTTTCTAGGTCATGAAATAATAGCCCTGCTTTCTAAAAATGTTTGGGAGCAATATCATCAGCATCCCTAGTACTAAGCATACAGCATATGAAATTCAGATAATTCAGGAGATATATGGAAAATGTTACAGAATGTCCACTGGCACAAATAAAATGAAATGAAATAAAATAATATATTTATTTATTTATTTATTTTATTTTCAGACTTATATACCGCGTCCTATTTCCCTAAGGGAACTCAGGGCGGTTTACACAAATTAATGGTAGCAATATACCAGTAAAAACAGTATTGGCAGAAAGGCGGCGGGGGGGGGAAGGGATTCCCCTAGCAGTTATCAAAGGCGTCCTTGAAAAGCCAAGTCTTGAGCTCTTTCCTAAAGGATGCCAACAAAGTTGCCTGCCATAACTTGTTCGGCAGAGAGTTCCAAGCTGCAGGGCCAGCCACCAAGAAGGCCCGCTTACAAGTTGACGCCTTACGGGCCTCCTTCGGAGTGGCGACATGGAGCGAGTAGGCCAAAGAGGATCGGGTGGGTCAGGCCAGGTCTAATCTTCAGGAAATACGCTCTGCCAGATAGTCAGGGGCCAAGCCATTGAGGGTTTTGTAAACCAAAACCAACATCTTGAAATTTATTCGGGAGGCAACGGGCAACCAGTGCAGGCAGGCCAGGATGGGGGTGATGCGGTCGAATCTACGTGCACCAACCACCAACCTGGCCGCTGCATTCTGGAACCGCTGCAGTCGCCGAACAAGGTTCAAGGGGAGCCCCATGTAGAGAGTGTTGCAGTAATCCAACCTTGATATGACCAGCGCCTGCACCACTGTCCTCTGGGAGTCCCCATCAAGGCACGGGCGAATCTGGGCGATGAGCCTAAGGTGGTAAAAGGCCAACCAGGTCATGGCTGCCACCTGGGAGTCCAGGGACAGATCTGGATCCAGGACGACGCCCAGACTCCTCACTCTTTGCGCCGGCTGGAGGGTGGACCCACCCAGACTGGGAAGAGGGCCACAGGACCCATCCGGGCCACCCCCGCAGAACAAAACCTCAGTCTTTCCCGGGTTGAGCTTGAGTCTGTGAGCCCTGGTCCAGTCCAAAACTGCAGCCAGGCAGCGATCCAGGGTCTGGACGGCCTCCACTGCACAGGTGGAAAAGGAGAGATAGAGCTGTGTGTCATCAGTGTACTGATGACAGCAAGCTCCAAAACTCCAGATGATCTCAGCCAGCGGCTTCATATAGATGTTAAAGAGCATTGGGGAGAGAGCCGACCCCTGAGGCACCCCACAAGAGAGTGTCCAGGGAGCCAACAAAACAACCCCAAGCTCATTCGCTGGGTGCGGCCCTCCAGGAAGGAATGGAGCCAGCCAAAGGCCAGACCCCCAATCCCCACCTCAGAAAGCCGGCCCAGGAGGATGCCATGGTTGACGGTATCAAAAGCTGCTGACAGGTCGAGCAGGAGCAGCAGGGTAGAGCAACCCCTGTCGGCCCTCCTCAACAGATATAAAATAAAAAGACACTAGAGTGTTGCCTTGGATTTGCTTTTTAGGGGGACACCACTCCTGTTTAATAGACAAAAAATGGGCGATTACTTTTGGCATGAACTAAGGCAATAATAGTACCTGTGCATAAAAAATGAGATACTTATTCACCAGGCAATTATGGCCCAGTTAGCCTATTATCCATTGCTGGCCAGGTTCACTCAAGGCATTTAGCTGATAAGTTGCTAGCTTGCATGGAAACCCGAAGAGTCTTTGAGATGGAACAGATTGGTTTCTGTACTAATAGAACCACATTGGATCATTGTGTGATTTTGGCTCATTTGGCGAAGAAATGCAGTAACTCAGGAGGAAACTACAGCTGTCTTTGAAAAAGGCTTTTGATTCTATCCCTAGGAAACTGCTATGGGATAAATTGGATGAGACTCTGTGGACAGAAGATTGCCATATCTAAATGTGATATACATATAACAGCTTCCAGGTTTGCTATGAACCGCAGGGTGCACTTCCTGATGACATCATGAATAACAAGAGAGTTAAACAAGGATGCATCTTGGCTTCTTACTTTTTGAATTGTTCATGAAAAAGTTGGCCTCTCCTTTGAGGATGGTCAAGGGTTATTTTCCAAATCTTGATTCTCAACAAATTCCTATTACTATATGCAGGTAATGCTGTGGTTTCATCCTTAAGCTAGCTTGGCCTAAAGTGCTCATTGGTGGTTTTTGCAGCTCACTGTGGTGCCAATTTGTTGTCCATTAGTTTCATAACCCCCCCCCCCCAAATTTTGTTCCAAGGCTTGGAAGAATTTCTGCTGTACACTTTAGACTAGAGATGGGCACGACCAGAAAAATTTGTTTTTCCGAGTTGTCGTTTTTCGGGATGGGTCCGTTTCAGGTCGTTTCCGTTTTTCGCAAAAAAATTTAAAAGTTTGTCGTTTTGTCGTGTCGTTTGTCGTTTGTTGTTACCGCCGCCGCGATTTCGCGCGATTTGACATCCCAGCGAGTGGCGTCCTGCCGACGCTAGGTGTTTTTGCGCCCAAGGCAGCAGGCGGGGTGGGGGGAGCATGGGCGGGCGGCGGCAGCGGCAGGGGGGAGGAGCGGGTGCGCGGGCGCGCGGGCGGTGGGCGCGGGTCCCGCAGTGACCCAGAGCAGGTGGAAAACACTTTAAAATGACTTGCTGCACAAGACTGCATCGAATAAAGCAATTGCAATTTTTATTGCAAACAAAGTGGGCAGTGCACCCACAGCAGAACTGCAGGCAGGGTATGAAAGGACCTTGGCTTGCCACCAAGCAAATGAAATTTTTAAAAGAAATCCACACCTCCCCTCCCACTCAAACCTCACCCCCTTTGAAGCACTATCAGAAAAGAAATCCTAACAAACTGCAGGAGAATAAAAAAGAATAAACTGTGTTGCTATTCCCCACAGCAGACAGAGAATGAAAGGAATCATTATTATTTCCTAAAAATTCAATTGAATCAATTCCCTCCCTGCCTGCCTAACTGAAATCTAAAGGCACAGCAGCCAGCTACACACAGCCCTCTCCCATCCACATCCAAGCCCGGACTGCAACTCTTCTGGGAGTGCCTCAGCTTTTTATGCCCTCTTGCACATCCAGAAGTGTCAGTCAAAACCTGGCCATGCGATTGGTAGAATGGGTCCAAAAATTTGCATGGTCCCATCCCATGGCCAGCCCATCATTGCGCAGGTGTAAAAAAATAAAAATAAAAATAAAATAAAATAAAATCAGTGCGACCTTTTACTGCTATAAAAAACCCACTGCTGCTACTGTAAAAATTCAAGCATTTAAAATAGCTAATTTTCGCATGTTTCTGTGGTGCTTTGGTGGTTTTTTGGACCACGATTTCAAAAAAAAATATTGCGGACGCCATTTTGGATCCCCCCGCACCGCATGGCAAATGGAGACGCCGAGGATGCCCCCTCCCAGCCCGGTACCAGCAGCCCAGGACAGGAGGGGGGGAAGGCTGGGGACCCCCCCAGAAACCACCCCTCTGGTAGGTGCCCTCAGGCAGGCATATTTTTGCCTGCTTTTTTGGCCGGGAATCGGGTTTTTTTATTTTTAAACCTTTTTTTCTGTGCCGCTTGGCATCGCGCGATCGCCGCGCGATGCCAGGAACGACAACGACAAATCAGACCCAATTTTTCTTTTTTCGGAGTTCGAGTTCTGGCGGAGTAATTGTCGTTACCGTTTCCGTTACGTAACGGAAACAATATCCGAAAACGGAAATGACAATTTCGCCAAGTCGTGCCCATGTCTAATTTAGACCAGTGGTTCTCAGCCTGTAGGTCACCAGATATTCCTGGACTGCAACTCCCAGAAACCCCTTCCAGCACAGCGATTGGTGGAGGCTTCTGGGAGTTGCAGTCCAAGAACACCTGGGGACCCACAGGTTGAGAACCACTGCTTTAGACTAATGTTCCAAAAGAAGTTAAAAGGTTTAGATATCTGTGGTTACCTTTTAAGTCTGATTCTAGCTTGACTGTCCATTGTAAATGTGCACTCAATATGACTAAATGTAGTAAATAAGCTGTTGATTGCTTTTCTTATATTCACAGTGGACATTTTGTCCCTTCTGCCATTCACAAATTTTAAGATAAGCCTATGGCCCTGCTACTCTGTGGTATTTCCGTTTGGATCACTGCATACAGTCTTGCTGTAGAGAAATATAATGTTGCATTTTAGGTCTTCCTAACTGTAGAATACTTGCTTATGCATCTGGAATCTGGAATAGACCAATTGGAAACTTGTGATTTAATCCAGATTATAAATTTATGACTCTATCTTAACTTTTTGTAAAGTACCCCAACTATGAAGATTTAATTCTAATAGATCTCGTATTAGTAAATTGTTCCTTTTTGTCCAGTATAAAATTAGATCTACTGATCTCGACTCCATTCTAATGATTGGACAACAACAAGTATTTAGAGTATTGTCTCAGAGACTATATGTTAGGGATAACAGCTGTTTTTTGCTGTGAACAGAATTGACAATATATGAATCAGATGCTTATTTAATAGCTCTTAGAACACCCCAGGCTCACAGATAATTTAGGCTTGTTAGATTTAATGATTTCTATTAGCACTGCTTCAGGGTAGATTTTTTTGGGGGGACCCCCCCACACACAAGAGAGATATTATCTATGCATGGATGAGACTTCTGATTTTTTTCCACATATCTTTATGTATTGAAGTATTAAATTTGTAGAGGCATTTGTCCAACAGGCAGAGGAAAAGAGGCAGGCACGGAAAGAACGAAACTCGAGGACCGGGCAAGAAAAAGAATACATCTGCCCCCAGTGCGGTAGAGACTGCCACTCCCAAATTGGTCTATTTAGTCACACTAGGTGTTGTTTTTAGGATCTCTACTCCAGGCATGATACCAGCGTCTTTCGAGACTGAAGGATGCCAATGATGATGATGAACAAATATGGGACAATTTAATTTTTCCCCTCTTGCAAAATTTCCAGGCAATCCTGATATGATTGGTTATGCCTTGTCTGTCAGAACAGAATCCTTATGTCCCTGCTCAATTTGCTAACTTTTTTTCTTGGTGTAATATGAAAAAGGACCTACGTACTGGAAGATACTTAATAGCACTTTTCTGCTTTTCAAAAAACTGGTGTTCTTTGTATTTGTAAAGTGGTTGACATGTACCTGAACAAGTCATACTGCCATAATAAACTTGCTCTCCTAATACTGGGACCCAACACAGCTCACAATATAATTAAAAACAGATACAGCCAAAGTGTCCTCTATTTTTTCTCCACAGTGCACAGAGCAGAGCATCTCCCCCCCATGGTTTCTGTTGCAACTGGAACAAAAAAGGTGATGGTGGGTGCATCAGCGTGAAAAAGCCCTGTGTGGAGGTGGTCAGAGGCACCCATGTATGCCTTAAAGGAGCCTTGAATATAGCTAAAATTACAGTGTAGTTTTTGAATAGATGCCACAAAAACTACAGTATGGTTTAATATTTAAACAACTAAGTTTTGGTTGGGAAAATGGCAGCATCTCCCATTAAAAGTACCTTCCACAGTCGTCAGGTATTCACCTGTATGTAAAGGTTTCTTATGGCCAACTGAAAGATAACAAGGAAGGCACCACCGATATATCCCTTGGAAGAAGGCACTGAGACATTTACCTGTATGATGCATAATGCATGAGAGGTGTCTGTGCTGATTGGTGGGTTGGTAGACCAATGAGAGAGTCTGGGGAGTAGCTTGAGAAGATTTAAAGCACTGCTCAGCATTTGATTTAGTTAGATAGGGGCTGACAGAATGACCTGCACTAGGAAATAGGGGCTGGCACCATCTGAGAATCAGAGAGGGCTCAAGAAGAGATACGATTTTAGAGTTTCTTTGGGAAAAGTGTCAGTTTGTGAACTTGGGAACTGGTTGTGGGTTTATTCATCTTTATTAGTAATCAAACTTAAGTGGGTTAGAGCAAGATTCATCTTTTTGTTTATATTTCAACACGTTACCATTTATTATTTTGATTCAACTTTGTAATCAATAAACTTATTTTGCTTTTATTCAACCTAAAATCAGTCTGAGGGCTTTAATTTACTAAGATAGTTGGCGGCAGCAACAGAGGAAAATCAGAAGTGGTGTATCAATAGCCCATGAAACGGCCAGGAGCAAGGACATAGATGCCACAGATGCTATCCGTGGCAAGATCCTGTGTGTCCTCATCCAATGTGCCTGTGAAAGTGGTGAGACTGAGGGAAAGCCCATAAAGGCTACAACTATGAACAAACATATGTGGGGAGATGCAGTACTCCAGTTAGCCCAGAGGCAAGTCATATAAAGCTTAATTTTGAAATATGCCCAGAAAGAGACCGACAGCAAATCCATTGTGAAAAGGGAACCATGTGCTTGCTGAATCTGCATATTGGACCTGCTGAAGTTTCCAGGAATTTTCCAAAGATAGTTCCATGTGTTTCTCAAATATCCCACCATGCCCTTTTTTACATTCCAGTTGTAATTTGTGAAAAATCCTCACACCTCCCCATCTCTTCTTTATCATTTGATTTACAACAAAATTAAAATTTAACACAATCAGGAGGAGGAGGAGGAGGAGGTGAAGAATAAGAGTTGTTCCACTCACAAGAAGTAAATGAAAGCATAATTTACCTTAAGCACAAAGGCGTAGTAAGGGTTTGGAGCGCCTGGGGACAAAGTCTGTTTTTGCACCCCTCCTGCCCCCCAACTGCATCGCACTCACCCAGCGGGGGAGGGCAATCCTTCAGGTGGTGTGTGTGTGTGTGTGTGTGTGTGTGTGTGTGTGTGTGTGTGTGTGTGTGTGTGTGTGTGTGTGTGGGCATGTGCAGGCATGCAGTCATTTGTGTGTGTGTGCATGCATGTGTGTGCATGGTAGTGCATGCATGGTAGCATGTGCACAGCTTATACCTCTCCTGCGGTGTAAAGGGAAGGGAGGTGCCATGGCCACTGTCCTCCATGCCTGTCTGCCTGCTTGCTTTGCTGCTCACCTGGCATGGGGCAGTGGAGGTGGTGGAGGGGGTCCCATTGCCAGGCCTTAGATGGAGGGAGGAGGACTGCTAGTGGGAGGGAGCACACCTTCTTCCTCCTGCTCCCCTCCAGGTGCCCCCAGATTGCTGCACGCTCAGGACAAATGCACCCTTCTGCTCCCCCCTCAACATACACCCTTGTTTAAGTAATGACACAAATAGAAAGCATGGCAAAAATGTCACAGACTTCTATTTCCCCTTTGGAATTTCTTTATGTCTCCCTGAGAGCATAGCCCCTCTGTTCAGAAACCAGTGATATAGGCTGTGTTTGAGTATTCCAAATGGAATCTAACTAAGGCATATGTCACTGTGGCAAGATCAGATATTTCCAGAGATGAATGCAGATGGCAACCCATTTTAAACCATGCAAAAACTCTATAAACCCCTGCTGATATGCAGGTATCCCCACCCTATAAAGAACTGAGTGGTATGTGATTAGGTTATTTGAATGACACCTTTTTGCTTGAACATTACCAGCAGATTATATTTGTGACCTGAGTGTCCCTTTACTCTCTGGATTATACATAATAACTATTTTAAATGCAGAGTATAGGTAGAGAAATTTTCTCCTCCTGTGATCTGTGTGATCTGTTCCATAATGATTTTCCAGCATATTGAGAAAATATGTTCATTTCTCCAATGAAACCATTTTATAGTTTTAATATTGCAAGGGGCCTCCTTGAGGGTTTTTCACCACTGACAGGAAAGGTTAGTAATATCTGTGTTATTTTACATTTTCAGTTTCCTGACTACCTTGTTCCTTTTTACTCTTCCTTTAGTTCTGTACATACACATGTGCATAAGGGCTCTCTCTCTCTCTCTCTCTCTCTCTCTCTCTCTCTCTCTCTCTCTCTCTCTCTCTCTCTCTCTCTCTCTCTCTCTCTCTGAGGAAGCTCCCACTGTTAAAATTGTTCCCTAATCTTTTTAAAACCTCAAACTCGCCACAGTCATTTTCTGTGTAAGAGAAGCTTCCACAGGGGGGGTGTAAGGTGAGGGGTGAGGGAATAACTTTTCCTGGGTTGAGTGAAATAAAATTCAAAATTTCTTTGTGTGGATGTTTTGTATGTTTGTCTATTAGGTGTATGCCTTAATCTGGAAAGGGAGAATCCACAGGAAACAACAGCTGCATAGTGGTTTCAGTTAGTTTACAAGATGACCATGCAAAGACATGTAATTGAGCCATGATGATCCATGCTTTGGTAGTAGACTCCCCTTGGATGAGAGGCTGCCCTTGAAAATTATTCAATAACTTTGGTAATCTAGATAAGGGATGTTCTTGTTCAACTTTGAACAGCCCAAAGTCTACTTTATCTGGCCCAAAGTGCCTGAGGGCTACTACACTAAAACCTCCACTTATGAATTTTATCCATTCCCAGCACATGCTCATAAGTAAAAACTTTTGTAAGTAGAGCAGCAGTTTCCCATAGGAATGCATTGAAAATTAATTAATCCATTCTGGAAGGAATAGATTTCAATGTGCCATGGCCCTTGAACTGCGCCGCTCAGCTGAGACAGTGGGCTGGCAGACCCAGAACTTTGCTGGGGCAGTGGTGGTCCTTGGGATAGGGCAGGGAGAGGTGGAGAACTTATCTCCTCACTTTTTAAATTGATGACTGGCAGGCTACTTTTGAACCCTTCGCGGGCTACCGGTAGCCCACAGTCTACCTGTTGGATAGGCCTGATCTAGATAAATGGAAAAATAAGCACTGGCAAAACTTGGTCACAGATTCAGAAGTTGGAAGTTAAATCCCCATTATGCCTTCTAAGAGAGGGACCAGCTACAATTACCTGAAACATGTGTAGCTGAAATGGTTATATACTCCATCCTTTGTGCAGCCTTGAGCAAGTGTTGAAGTCCCAAAATGTCTGGAGAAGGAGGGAATGGAAAATTGTTTTCAAGACCTTAAAACTTAGAAAATTCTGGGAAGGGTGCCATAATTTGAAATTGTCTTCATGGCTCTTAGTTATTATTTGTGTTGTGTACACAGCTGGATCTACATTATGTCAGTTCTCAAGAAATCTCCACTGATTACTCACTCATCATTTAGTCCAGTTCAAGGGGCTAGTACCTATATTTGAAGTCATAGAATCATAAAATAATGAAAGTGGGGCCTATAAGGCCATCGATTCCAAGCCCCTGATAGATGCACAAATACATATCAAAGGATGTATGCAAGATGATTGTCCAAATTTCTTTTGAATGCCTTCAGTGTTGGGGTGTTCACTATCTCTCAAGGTAGTTGGTTTGCCATACTGCTCTAACAGGAACTTTTTCCTGACATTCAACCAAAATCTGGCTGCCCATTATTGCACGTCCTGCACTCCATGGTGACCGAAAACAGATCCTGCCTCTCCTCTGTAGGACAGATTTTCAAGTATTGAAAACTGCTATCATAACTTCACTCAGCCTCTCTTCTCAGGGCTAAATATGACCATTCTTTCCGTCTTTTATCATAGGCTTCGTTCCCAGTCCTTTGATCACCCTTGTTGTTCCAATTTGTCAGCATTAGAGATAGGCATGAAATGATTTCTTGTTTCACTTTTTGTTTTTCGTTTCCTTTCAGAATGAAATCAAACCTGATAAATAAATAAATGTCAATCTGTTAGATTTTTAAAATAATAGTGGCAGTCATGTATAGATAAGAATTTCTATGCATGAAGTGAAACTTATAGACCAGGAGGTAGTCCTTTTACAATAGCCCATAAAGTATTAGAGATGATTGGTACCTATTTTCATTTATGGTGGGAATGTGAAATAGTTCAAAAGTTCTGGCAAGAGATCTTTGAGGAGATAAGAGAAATAATACAAACCGATATTAAATGTGTACCGGAAATTGCTTTGTTATCATTACCATCTATTAATGAATATGATGTGAAAACTAAAGAATTAATAGCAAATCTTATGACAGGAGCTAGACTGATTATTGCTAGGAACTGGAAATTGAAATCAGACCTTAAAATTGCTGAATGGTATAAGGAAGTGTGGGACATAGCGTTAAATGATAAACTATCTTGTAATATAAAAGTTTTGAGAGGTGAAATAAAAAAAGATATTTTCTATGATGTTTGGGGGAAATTTATAGATTATGTATTATTAAAAGGGAAAGGGATACAACCAACTTATAACCCAACACAGTTCTGGCGTAAAGGACTTTAAGAAGCCTATTGGAAGAAAAAGAAAAAAAAAAAGATGAAGAAGAAAGAGAAGATGCAAGAATACTGGACGGTTTCTTGGGGGTGGGGGGCACTCTGTATTGTTTATGATTGTCTATTACTGTTTATTATTGTTATTTTGTCCTTTTTCATGTTCAATAAAAAAAAAAAAGAGATGATTGCTGAAATTAGGCACTCATTGGAAGAATATCTAAATATACTGTAGATGATATATAGAAGATATATAGTTAGTGAAATCTATCCTAAATTGCTTAATATTGAAGAGCTAAACAGCAAGATTGAATAGACTGCTGAGATTGTATTAAAAAGAGATGTAAGTAAAGATAGAATGCAGATGGGATAGTAAGGAAATTAAGCATGAAAGTATGCTCATTTAAACTGGGAAAGGAGATGTGAATTATATTGGGCTCAGTGATGGGAAAAACTGTGTCCTGGTAAGCAATATATTTGTTTTATGTAATTTATTGTAGAAAATAAATAAAAATGTAAAATACATTTATATGTATGCTTGCAACACTTTCCGTATGATCATATACTCATATACATACCTTGAAGTTAGTTTTGCT
Source organism: Phrynocephalus guinanensis (assembly GCA_037367245.1). Lineage (NCBI taxonomy): Eukaryota > Metazoa > Chordata > Lepidosauria > Squamata > Agamidae > Phrynocephalus > Phrynocephalus guinanensis. The sequence continues at coordinate 53,880,368 of CM074741.1, read as the reverse complement.
ATATGTTTCCATTAGACAATGTTTTATATTTCAAAATGGCTATTCACAACTTTTCTTCTCAGCTAATATGTTACACATTTTGCAAATGGTGATTCTGATAGTTCAAGTGGGATAAAATTGATTTGTTGGGAATTATAGTTGCTGAATATCTATGTAAGATCTCCTCTGAACACCTATTTTTTTTTATCCAGCATCCAGCTGTAGTATATCTTTACTGTTATCATAATTAAGTCAGATGGATCCCTCTGGAGAAGTAGAACATTCTGTACATGAAGTATAAACTTAGATAAAAGAATACATCAGATATTTCAGTTAGAAACTATGGGTTCAATAAAAGTTTAGTATGTTAGTGAAAAATCAAGAACAAAATTTTTGGTGGTAAATGTTAATTATAGCTTAAGAAAGATGTCTATTTCATTGGCCTTTCTAAATTTACACTTACTACTAAATGGATCATTTCTTGATTTGCCCATTCTGCCATATCTTCAACAAAGGTCCTTGCTATCCAAATGGAACATAAAATTTTATGGCTCCCTAATGATGCAGGCTACAGCTGTACAATCATCATTTTGTAATCTGAGTACTCTTTGCTCCGAGATCTGCTGTCACTTAATCACACTTGTGGAAGCATCTTTAAGTGTATTTGCTTAAGCAGATGGTGAATGGATCTATCCATCTTCTTTACTATATGATGAAGTTTGAAAGCCAGAGTTTTCATGATAGTGGAAGGAAACCACAGATTTGTGTGATTCCTCATTTTTATAGTTTCTGTCTATCTTGAGTGAGTTAAATATTGCACTTAGACATTGGGACTTTGTATTCCTATGCCCACTCAGTTCCTCCCCTCGCCCCCCAGAACTGGCCCTGCCACTTATCGGGCTCTACACAATGCAAGGCTAAATCCTCCTTGTTGTCACACCAACCATGGGAGGAGCCTGTCTCGTCCTTCCCCACCTCCTTGCACAGTTGACCACTCTTCAGCAGACCAGGTAGACTTATCATCCCACTTCCACACTGGAGTGCTCAGCAGCATGAAGTGGAGAAGGGCTGGCTCATCTCCTTCTCTGATGACAAGGACGATGGAGTGTTGTGCCACATGGAGCCAGACCAATTCATGAAGGAGGTCCTGAGGTCCTGAGGTACTATGGTTCATGGTTGCATCCATGGGGATATGAATAAGAAGTACCCATGACTACTGATGAAATAAGGTGTGGGAGGGAGGGAGGGAGGGGGAAAGGGGGTATGCATAATTTTAACTATGAATGATTAATGTTATTTTTCTTGATGGTTTTCATTGTCTGCTGAAACAAACAAGTTAGTGTTACAGCTAATTTACAAACCTTATTTAATAAAACAAAGCTAGTGTATTGGATTTTGTGGAAGTGGCTTAAGGGAACAGCACTAAACCTAGCCATTTCATGGGATTCCCCCCTCCACACACACACACACACACAGGAAACATTTTTCAACCATATCTTAGACTATGAATATTAAACCAGATGACTCTGGGCTAAAGCTATGGAGAACAAAAGCAACATGCCTTGCCAAATGGGTGAATTCTGAAGAGTGTCTCCCTCAGGAGAAGGCTATACCTAGATCACCTGGAAGTCGAAACAGGCTTCTATCCAAAGTAGAAAGATCCAAGAACAATCAAGTAAAATGGGGATAGTTGGATATAGAACACATTTTCTATGATTGTGGGACAGTGCAGCCGATGAAGCACATATCTGCATGCAATTTATGCCCACCATGTGTGCAGCAAATGATCAATATTTTGCTGTTGAAGTAGCCCTCTTCTGGACAAAAAAATGTCTAATTATCTTAGCACTTTAATTTTTAATTTTACCCATATTACATGTGTGTTCATAATTTCAAATTTTATTATTGCACTGTGCTCTGATACAAATAAAAATTGCAGTATTTCTGGAGACTTAAAAGAAGTGATATCAAAGAACACACCATTTTCTTTCCTTACTTCTTTCCAAGGATGAAGAAAATGGGCTGTCTCACATGTAGGTATGTAAAATTTCTACAGACAGTAGTTGTGGTATCTTTCAGCTGGTATCTCTCCATTTTCTTCACTGTTGGAGAAGAAGGGGAGAACAATTGAGCATTATTCTTTTAAGTGGCATCAGCCCGAAGAGTTCCATTCCCCCTCTCAATGTACAGGGGAATACATAGGAATGAGGCTTAATTCCCAGCTGATTTTCTGGGTGGGGAAGCTCCACCTGGTATTCCACCAGGAACCTAATAATGTCGGGGAATGAGCTGTGTCCTGTCCTACTTTCATTGTAAAATGACTTAGGGCGGTGTTCTGGCTTCTACTCTGTTTCAGTGCCCTACATCAGTAATGTGGGCTTTCCCCTACCAGTTAAGCAAGCTAAAATTCAGCCATTAACAAATGTTTTTGAAATGATGAATTCATGTTTTACATTTCTTAGGCAGTAGAATGTTTTTCCTTTGGCTTGGGGGGTATCTATAATTGAATTATATATAATAAGCTTTGCTTTAAATAGGGAATAGGATATAAAAATGCTCCCTGGATTCCTCATTGTTATTGCTTTAGGTTGTTTCAAGAGGGTGAGACACACCAACAAGGAATCTGACAGCCCTGTGAGATTTCTTAACTCCAGCTAAGAGTGAAACAAACAAATTTCTCCATTATAGTGGTATCTTGTATAAAAGAATTAATTCATTCCAAATGAAATTCTGCTAAGCAAATTTTTCTTTGTACGAATTTCCCATAGGAATGCATTGAAAATAGATTAATCCCTAATAGCGACTTTTTTTCTGTTGTACGTATTTGCCCATAGGCGATTCTGTTAAGCAATTTTCCACTATTTCTGGAATTTTTTAAAGCGGATTTTCTGTTAAACAAACTGCTTGTTATACGAGGGTTCACTGTACTTGGGGTAAGTTCCCTAGTCCACCTAATACCAGTCCTGCTAATCTGTCTGTGTGGTCAATATTCCAGAAGTGAATAGTGGAATACGCTGCCTAGAATTGAAATCCTGGATTTCTGCTCCCAAAGTAGCCAAGACTGAGAGTCACACAAAGTTGAGTGGAATAGCTAATATGCTAGGAAACAGAAACAAAATTCAAAAAGATCTCAGTAGGCTCAAGCACTCCACTGAAGAGCACAGAATGAAATTTAACATGGATAAGTACAAAGTTGTACACCTAGGGAAAATAAATCAAATGCAGTCTTACAAGATGGGGAATACTTGGTTCCGTAATGGTATGAATGAGATGGCTTTTGGAACTGTTTTAGATCACAAGCTGGATATGAGCCAACAGCAACATGCAGTTGGAAAAAGGAAGGCAAATGCTATTTTAGCTTGCAATAATAGAAGCATGATATCCAAATCCTGTGAAGTAATAATTCCTTTCTACTCAGCACTGGGCAGCATTCATCTTGAGTACTATATCCAACTCTGGGCACCACACTTTAAGAAGTGTTCAGACAAGCTGGAAAAGGTTCAGAGAAGGCCAACAGTGATGATTAGAGGACTGTAAACCAAGCCCTATAAGGAAAGACAGAAAGAATCTGGCAAGTTTAGCCCTGAGACATGAAGACTAAGGGGAAGTATTATTAGCAGTCTTCAAATGTTGAAAGGTAGTCATACAGAGGAGGGGCAGGGTTATTCCAGAGTGCAGGTAGCATAATGGACTCAAGTTAAAGGAAGCCAAATTTTAATAGCCCACCAGGAGGCACTTCCTAACTGTTCGAGCAGTACAAAAGTGGAACCAATTACCTCATGAGGTGGTGAGCTCCCCAACACCAGAGGCATTCAAGAAAAACTTGGACAGACATCTGTCAGATATACTTTAATTTGTATACCTATATTGCGCAGAGGGCTTGTTCTTGATGCCTTTATGGCCCCATCTAACTCCATTCTTCCATGATTCTATGATCATTTTTTTAAAAAAATGCCAAACAAATATGCAAGTGCTACAAAAATCAGCTGAAGGGGGGAAAACTATGAGGGCAAAACTATGAGGGCAAATACGACAGGTATAGTTATCTCCAGGTGACAGGAAGGACTACGAAAAAGCCATATTTACGAGTTGTAGCTTGGACCTTATTTCACAAATAGCATTAAATTAATATAATTCCATTTTTAAATAACATTGCTAACTGATTTTTTTTAAAATGACTGAATCCCTGTTAAAAGGAGACACACATCAATTGCAGTATTTTCAATTTCCTGGGCTGACAAGCAACATCATTTTGCTGATATATTCTTTGCTACTCTGACAGTAACATCATGCCATAGCTACTGAGTCAGTGAACAGAGTTCAGTCTCTGAAAAGATCACCCTAAGACATCCTAAAAGCGCTTTTGTTCTTCTTTTCTTAAACATTCGATTTGATAAGGCTTTGTGTTTATTAGCAAAGTTGCTACATTTGTCTTAACAAAAAAGGGCATAAGGAACTTGTCATCAACTCTCTGATCTTCAGCAGGAAACAACATGTTCAGATTATGTAAACTGATGCCTGGGAGACATAAAGATGGCCAGTCCATGTGCCTATTATCTTGAGAAATAGATGCCTCTGGTTAGACATCATTTTATACATGCAAAAAAATCCTGCTAAATTCTTCATTCTCATTGAGTTAGGCTGTCTAAGCTTGATGAGGCACATAAATGAGAAATTTTCATTCTCCTTAGATTCCATGCCCCCTGACAAGAGCAAGAGTGCTGTTGCTGTTTTTTTTTTAAATCAAGGTCTCCATAATGTATGCAATTACGACACAAACTGTATTTTCTCTTTAGACAGAAAAAATATGCACAAGAAGACATCCACTTGAATTATACACCCACAAAGAGTGACCCAGTAATAAGGTGTTATTTATCAATTGGGTTCGGGAAGTGCAATCTTTACAAACTTGGACAGATTGTAGAGGAGAGTCAGATGAAGCATCTCTGCCAGTTTGGAGTCTCTAGGTGCCTGTGGAGAAGTTTCCTGGGGGTTCCTATTTAGGGATACATAACTCAGACACCAAAGATCCAATCTCCACCAAACTTTTTTTAAGAGTACAGTATTTTTACCCCAGCTTTCTCCTAGGAAAAGGCCCAAAGGTGGCTTACAGTAATGAGGGACAATATACATTATTTATTTATTTATTTATTTATTTATTTATTCATTTATTCGACTTTTATACTGCCTATCTAGCCCTAAGGCTACTCTGGGTGATTTACGACATAGAATAGAAATATAACAAAGTAACACAGTTAAATAACCAAAATACAAACAACATAATATAAACAAAATATAATATTTATTTATTTAAAGTACAGGAGTGGCAGGGGACACTTACCTCCAAATTGGTCTCTTAAGGTTCCTTTGAGGCCCTTTTAGAGCCCAACTAATTCTTAAATAAATAAATTATAATTCACCAATTCATATTTGTCAGGTGGTTTGATTTATGTTGAACACAACTTGAAGAATTATGACTAACTAGCCAAATTCATCAGAAAACATGATTTGTTTTTCAATTAATCCCCATCTCTATTTGTCACTGGAAATTCATAAATTCATGAATTTGTCATCCACAACAAATCATAAATCATCATGAATCACCCTTTTAAAAAATTCATCCCCATCTCAAGACTCTAGACACTTTTTGATGCTGCCGGCTCTATTTGAACAGAAAGATACAGAGAGTTTTCACCCTTATATTGTTGTGCTTTGTGTAAAAGAATTGGATAAAGTTGTATAACTGTTTCTTCTGGTCAACATCCATGAAAACAAGTTTATAAAACATAGCTACAGTATGTGCATGTGTTCAGTTAATTTGGTAAGCCCTTGACATTTGCAATTCTTTGGTTGGCCTAAAATGTTTATGTTTGAAAAGTACACAATAGAATAATCTTTTATCCATCTCTAGCTCTGCCTGTTGCACTTAATTGCTTGACCATATAAGGACAAGAGGTGATGTCTTCTTGGTTATTGTGGCATTTATTGCTCTGATCTTCGGAACCAATTATTTATTGGAGATTGGCATTGTAAAGAATGTGAATATCAATAGAACTTAAGTGACAGATAAAGCTGCTGTTCTTTAAATTAGTTGATCTGTCACTATCATGTAGTTCTACTGTTTGTTCCAGATCTACTTCTTTCATCAGTATAATTACTGCAAAGACTACCAGTATAAGGTTGAGCAGTGAAGTTGTTACTGCTGCTCCTTTCCACCTTTGCCACCAGTCACTCACCTCACACTCTTCCTCTGGGCCCAGTCCTGACCTGGTTGTTTTATGAATCCAGCCATAAATTATTGTGTGTAGGTTTGCTGGGTTTCAAAAAGCAGACTTTTGTGCTTGTTTGCAGAATGATGCTCATTGATAATGTCCATGATTTCCTAAGTGCAATTTAAATCTTTAATTATTTTAATTACTTAATGTGTTTTGGTTATTAATATGGTTTAATAGATTTAATTTTAAGTATTTTTAATTTATTGTGTTTTTAATTTTACTAGTTTTTAATTTTGTGGGCCAATTTGAGTTCCCTCATCTGCAAAAAAATCAACCTATACATTGCATTAGATAAACAAATAAATAAATATTGGGGTGTCTATTGGATTACATTCAGTTCCCAAGCAGTCAGAATTATGGTTGGACTAAACAGATGATGTCTGCAACTAATCTGAGATGTATTGAATTAGTTGGGGATTTGTGATATTTCAACATAGCTGATCAGTTGTTTTTTCAAAGGAGAAATCAAAACAGACAAGGTCAATCTCAGGTAAACCAGTTAGTCACTTGAGATTCTTTTATTGTATGGTTTAGTTTTAGAAAATAAAAGAATACTCTTTTCTTCACTACTGTGGAATATGATTATAGATAAAAGAAGCCACTTTGCTGATGATCCACACATTCAGGTGAAATTACCCCATAAAACACTTTGCAGCATAATATCTTGGAAAGGTCTGGTGTTTCAAGTTTGAATGCTCTCCTTTGTAACCCTCTTGAAAATGAATTTGATAGGATTCCATCTCAGCTTTATTTGATTTTTGATTTTTTAAAACATGGGGCAGAAAATTTAATCAACAAACATAAGATATTATGAACCTATATTCAGAAGTAATACATTCGTAGGGCAACCATATATTGTGAACATTTTAACCATGCATAGTCTCTGAGAAGGAAAACATATTTGAACTCGTCTGATGACTGCTCTGTTCTGGGGATATTCCCTATCTGAAAGATTGTTGTTCATTTCCAATATCATATCACATTTCAGAATCCTATTACTTGTTGGAGATATCCATTAGGATGGGATTGAATTTTTCATGAGGAAGGTATAGAGAGTCTCTGGAATCAGTTCACACCTGCTCAAAAGATAAAAATATGGCCACAACGCAAATGAGGAATTATACTGGTGGAAGTCCATTATTATAAATTTCAGCAGTGAATTGCTGCTAGTTAAATCAGTGTTCATGTTTCCTCTCATATACCAAGTCACACAACTGTGCGCACCTGGAAATACAGCCAATGAATTTGTAGCTACTGGCCATTTGCTATTGATATTTAAGCCAGTGGATTTATGCTGGTGGTCTTAAGTAGAAAAATCTGGCCTATGATCTGTATAGATATGGTCTTGCAAACTTTGCTCTTGAATTCTTATTCTTATTGGTCTTATTCCAGTGGAGTTTCACCTATGTTTTGTGGCTTGGATCAAAACTTTTTGCCCATAAATACGAAGACTTTGATTTTGGTTACTGTTAAAAGACAGAACCAATAAATGGGAGAAATGGAAGAAACAACTAATATAATCTAGGGTATGAAAAGCTTCAAATGTAGCTGTAGAAACTCCAATTAAAAGTTCTCCAAGTCCATATTGTTATATATAGTAATGGGCACAAGACAAAAAAATGGTGTTTTGTATCATTTTTCATTTCGTTGGGCTTCATTTCATTTCATTCTGTTTGAAATGATTTTTTTTACAAAAAACATTTTCTTTTTTCTTTTTATGTTTCATTTTTAAGACTGTGTCCATGCCTTTCCCCCAATGTGTAGCTCAGTGGCACCAAGACATTTTTAAAAGCCTGTGCCTTTTGCCCTCAATTGAGCCCATTTGGGGTAATGGTGCTGTTTTTTAAAACTTTTTCTTAGCTATTGAAGCAAGTGGTGATGGCTGCAGCCGCTGCTTGCTTTGGTGGCTAAAAAAAAGTTTCAAAACCCCACACTCCCCCCCCCAAATTGGGTGCATTGGGGGAATGTGTGGGGTTTTGAAACCTTTTTTTAGCCACAGAAGCAAGCAGCAGCCATGGCCATCAACATTTGCATCATTAGCCTTCCTCTTGCATTCTTCTGCTGGAGTGCTGGCGACTAACTCCTTGCTCTGCTCAGTAATTATTGCATCCTTCTTGCTACTCAAGTAGACACTTTCCTGAGCCAGATGCTGCCCAGCTCCTGTTGGCTTCCCCCCAGTAATCTGTTTAAAAGCTGCTCTGTAGCCTTTTTGATGTTGGGTGCCATCAATCTGGTCCCATCATAGTTCAAGTGCAACCCATCCCTCCTGAACCGGTTTGGCTTGTCCCAAAATGTTCTCCATTTCCTGACAAATCTGAAGCCCTCCTCTCAACACCATTGCCTCATCCACATATTGAGGCTTCTGAGTTCTGCCTGCCTGGTGGGTCCTGCACGAGGAATAGGCAGCACTTCTGAAAATGCTACGTTGGACGTCTGGGACTTCAATCTTCTTCATAACAACCTGAATTTGGCTTCCAGAAGTGTCCACCTGGCCTTCCCAACATCATTGGTACCAACGTGTACCATGACCACTGGCTCCTTCCTAGTTCTCTCTAACAAATTATCTAGATTTATCATGATGTCTGCAATGTTTGCACCTGGCAGGCAAGTCACCATACGGTTATCATGCTCATCACAAATCCATCCTTTTGTATTTCTAATAATTGAATCACCTAGTACAAGTTGCCTTTCTCCTGCAGCCTGTTCATCTACATGCATCTTATCAACTATATTAAGGGAGAGGTCTTCAGTTTGTTCCTGTTGTTTGTTTTCCTGTATCTCATCAAGTGTGATGAGGGAGAGATCCTCGGGTGGAACTAGTTGTTCCTCTATATATTCCTCATGAGGTGTGATGAGGGAAAGAGCCTCAAATTGATTATGTAATTTCAGACTCTCAGAGTGTTCCCTTGGCCTTATACCTCTTTGAGTCACATTCTTCCATGCATCTACCTCCTGAGTTAGTGGAGTGACTTCTTCCTCAGAAGTGTACCCTGTCTCTTCTTTGTCCAGGGAAGTCTGCTCTGCTCTTTCTAAGAAGAACTGAAGCTCCTTAATTTGTTGCTGGTTAGATATGTGAGGTCTCATCAGGGAATCTTGACAGGGTGGGACTAGGAAAGGCATTCGGAATGAGGGATTCCACAAGTATTCATCAAAACCCTGTGCTCATCACTTTCATCATCAACACTATCACAATTGCCATAGTCACCATCATGTCATTTTGAAGTCCATGAAAATAATATTGTATTATATACAGAGATGGGCTAAACATCTGAAATAAATTTCAGAAGCATTACAGTGGTACCCTTGTTAACTGGTAGTTTGGTTTACAAGCATTTTGATTAACAAGCAAAAATTTCTGGACATTTTTGTCTTAAATAATGAGCAATGTCATCATATATGACCACTCTCCTGTGTGTCACATAATCAAAAGTGCTCTAAGCCAACGGCATCTCTTCCTCTCCCCCCATTGGAGGTGGGCGATCATCTGTTTCAGTTTCTATTTCAGGCAACCATAGCAGCAGAGTTGAAGGAAGGCAACGGGCTTGGTAAACGTGCAAGCAGTTTCCAGCCCCTATCCCCAAAGATGCCACTTCCGCAGGATCACTTCCCACCATCCCTGCCACCACCAATGCAGCTGGGTTTCCCCCATCACCCCGTCCCCAAGAGGCCTCCTCCATTTTTAAAACAGCTCCCACCACAGAGGCTCCCCCCTCCTCTGTTCTAGCTGGGATTCCCTCCCATTGCTCCATTTTCAAATGCAGGTTAATATGTTTTATCTTTTCTTTTCTTTTCCTTCCGCCATCCCAACCTGTTTTTATCTACCACTGTACAGTGATTGAGGTGCCATTAGGTTTTTAACCTTCTGTTTTATTGCTATTACTATTTGCTTTACTTGTGCCTTTATTGTAATTTCTATGGCTTGGTAGCCTTGTAAGCCGCTTAGAGTACACTTTGTAGATAAGCGGGATATAAATGCAACAAATAAATAAATAAATAAATAAATTGTTTGTACTGTATTTTATATTTTCTTTAATATTTTATATTATAGTATAGTATTGTAATCATGTTTATATAAATATTTTAGGCTGTAGAATGAATTATCCGAGTTTCCATTATTTCCTATGGGAAAATTTGCTTTGATATAAAAGCATTTTGGTTTACAAGCATGCTTCCTATTTTAATTTCTTTAAAATTATTTTAATGTTTTGCCTCATAATTAGATTTCAAATTGCCTAAATGTTTTTCAGAAGGGAAAATCCATTCATAAAGAGGACTGTGAATGTTCTTGTAACTTTATTTCACTGAACCTTATCTGTCTTCTTCCAAAATGGCTTGAATGCTTTTGCCTGAGGAGAAGGCCCTCTCACACTAAGTCTGAAGTTCACATTAATCAATATTTTTGTCAATGCTATTTGGAATACACATTGTTGTTTATTTGCAAGATACTAGATATAACATTTTTGCATTATTTTAATACAGAATTCAGAATTCATTGTGAAAAGTTTGGGAGGAGTTTGAGTAATTCTCAGACTCACAAACCCTAAGACAAATAGCTTTCCATTCAAATGTCAGACAGCTTTTGGAAGAGACAGCTGTGAGGATGCAGACTAAGTCAGGCTGTTGGTATTTTTATTAGAAGGGGGAAAATATATATTTAGCCTGCAGCTAAAACTGGTTTCAATTTCAAAACATGCTTTTACCTTGGCAAACAGTAGAAAAGGAATATACTTGCTTTTGGGGTATATCATCCAAAACATGATATATGCTAATTCTTTAATATTCATAACATTTCCTCGGGGAGTTTCCTGTGTGCAGAAGAAACTGATATAGTGGCTTGGGAAGGTACTTATTTAGACTGCTGCTTCATAAATGTGAATTTATAACACCCAACAGACATTAAATGTGACATGCATTATATTTTCCAGGTACTGCTGCAATTAAGTGTTAGCCAAAAGTTTAGTGATTTGTGCACAAAGAACTTGCGTGTTCTTCTTTGTTGTACCCTGGCAAATAATTTAAAAAGAAAATAATTAGGCCTGTTCACATATAATGTTTAATCATAGTTGGACTTCATGTGGATCATCAGGAGCAAGCCTGAGCAAATGGTTGGGGTTACACTGAAGGAAGTTTTTGTTACTGTGTTCTAATGCCCACACAACTGAATAGTGGCAAAGTTTTGGATCTGCTTCTGCTGGCTTCTAGGACACTTGCTAATATCAAGAACATTTATCATTCTTGCTAAATTCTTTCTCCTTGTTGTCTTAGAACTTGTCCACACTGTGAAATTTGGTGTAATCCAGCTGGTGCTTAAAAGTTCCTTATCTTCACTGCAATCAATCTATTTTAATTTACTTATGTACTCATTCAGGAAGGCAGAACAAAGAGCTGTTTTGCTCAGTGATTCTCAAACAGATTGCATGCCTTAGTCCTGTGTCAGAAAGATATGGGCCAACCTTTAAACAGAGAGAATGAATTGTTTTAAATAGAAATACAAGGTCCCCCCCCATGCAAAACAGTGCTGTCAGGGAACCATATATCATCACTATATGACACTGTGGACAGGCTCTTAGTCTGTCTGAAGATGGCAGGATACCTCTATTAGAAGTTTCCAAGCTCCCTGAGATTCCTTGCATCTGAGAAAGGGAGCCAAGGAATCATCATAAAACTAGTTGCCTTCCCTCTTGAGGAGCAAAGTACACATGCAACAAGCACAGGATGTCTTGATTATTTTTGTAAAATAAGACACATACAAAAATACACCCTTCTAATTTTCAAAAGGCAACACAAGACAACATCTATTGTAGTTTTGCACAAAACACAATTCAAGATATGAAATTTGTCCAATAACTCTTGAATCAAGTAGATAGCACCAAATATCTTGCCCTCTTATACAATGAGAAAACTGCAATTATCTGTGAGGATGAAAAAGCACAATGTTTTTAGGCCTCTAGCACTTAGACACCTAAGTCAGGTTTTAACACACCAACTGAGATGAACAATTTATCTACTTGATAACTTAGATAGCTTAGAACAGGATCGAGAGCTTGAAGAAAATAGCTATACTTGACAGCATCTTACAGGCAGTATAGCCTCTCGTGAGAGAACATGCCTATTATTAATTAATTAATTAATTAAACTTATACCCCACCCATCTGGCGATCTGGCCACTCTGGGCGGCTTACGACAGAACTGAACAAAACACATATTGAAAACATAACCTTTAATATGATAAACTAAGATAGTTATATCTCCTATAGCTATGCATGCTGACAACCAGTAGTTCCACTACTTATCATTATCTCTAACATTTTATCTGCTAAGAAACTGTAAGTGAAACTGTTAAAGTCATACATTCATTGGGCACTAGAAACTTTTTGAAGCACATAACATTTGGAATTGACTGTTGACAAGTCTCCACAATGAACAAATGTGAAATCAAAACAGCAGACTTTGCCAACCTTAAGCAAATGCCAGCAATTTATATTCAAGTCTTCAAAATACCTCCAGTTTATGTATGTGGGATATTGGGCTTCTGTATTCATGATTCAAAAGGCCAGGAAATTATTCATTGTTGCTGCATAATATCATGCCTGTATTGCCAGCAGGAAAAAAGATTTCAAGCTTTACATAGCAAAAAGCATGTTGACAACACCAATGGCAGTGGTCAAGATTGTCTACACAGGATATCCTCTTCCGTTCACTACCATTCACAAAGTGACATTAAAGAAGGGAAAATCCCAGAAGCTAATTCCTCCCCCCCACCACCATTTCTCCCCCAAATGCGAAGCAATTGCCACGGGTGATTTTCAACAAGTACAATTTTTTGCTTGGGCTTAAGCATGGCTCAGTCACTCGGATATATTACTAGGACATGAATACATTACAGTATTTCTATTATCTAGAAGATGCCAGTTGAGAGGACTGGTTAAAGAAAAGGTCAAGCATACAGAATGTTAGCGTAGCAGATTGCTTTCATAATGTAGTAGCCTCCTACAACTAGAGATGGGCACGACTTGAAAAAAATTTTTTTCGAGTTGTCGTTAGTCGGGCCAGTCCCGTTTCGGGTCGTTTCCGGTTTTCGCGAAAATTCACAAAAATTAGTGGGTTCGTTTTTTCGTTTTTTCGTTGTCATTAGTACTGGTTTTTTTGGGGGGGAGCGGGCTCCTGGAGGCACCTCTGTGGGGTGGGTGCCTCCTCTGGCCCGCTATAAAGGGAAAGTGGGCTCCTGGAGGCACCCGTGGGTGCCTCCTGCCACTAGGAAGGGGAAGCAGGCTCCAAGAGACCCCTATACATGGGGGTCTCCCTTCCTCACCTGCTGCTGCTGCAAAATGCTATGCAATAGCCATATGGATATTGCATAACATAATGTGCAGACGTGAGACCAGTGTGAGAGTGATAGGGTCATACCTTCCCTTCACAAGGCTCCCGCACCACCATGTCTCACACAGAAGGGAATTGTACTTGCTGCGTGTAGTGCAATGCAAGCAAGTAGATCTGGCTTTAAGGTGGCTTAGTGCAAGAGCTAGGGTTAGGCTAATGACGGGTAAGGTTACGGTGGGCTAGTGGGTTGCACCTCTGGGTGCCTCTCTGACCCACTAAGAAGACAGTCTGTGACGTATGGGTACGGAGTGAAGGGTTAGGGTTAGGGCTAGGGCAGGTTTTAGGGGGCTTTTTGGCACATCCCAGAAGTCTCCATGGCCAAGTGGCCATGCGACTGGTGGGATGGCTCCAAAAATTTGCATGGTCGTCCACTCCCACATGGCTGGCCACTTGGCCAGCCCATCATTGCGCAGGTGTAAATAAAATAAAATAAAAATAAAATCAATGGAGGACAGAGGAGGAGAGGAGAGACATTTTGTTGCAAGAAAAAACCCACTGCTACTGTGAAAAATCTGGCAGTTTATAAATTTTCGCGTGTTTCTGTTGTGCTTGTGTGTTTTTTGGACCACGATTTCAAAAACAATATTGCGTTTGCTGCCCCATTTTGGATCCCCCGCCCGCACCGCATGGCATGGCGATGGCGACTCGCGAGTCCGGCTGCCCAGGACGGGGGGGAGGCGGGACCCCCCCCCTCCAGAAACCACCCCTCCGGTAGGTGCCCTGCGCCCTTAGTCAAGCAGGCATTTTTCTGCCTGCTTTTTTGGCCCGGGAACGGGTGGGGGGAGAGTTTAAAAGTTTTTTTCCTGTGCCGTCCGTGCCGCTTGCTTGCACTTTAATTGCGGTGGCCGGCGGCGAGACTGGGCTTTTTGCTGGCTGCGAGCCTGCGGCGAGTCCCACAGAGCAGCCCACTAGGATGGGGGATGGGGGGGAGGCCGGGGACCTCCAGAAACAACCCCTCTGGTAGGTGCCCTGAGGCACGGCAGGCATTTTTCCGCCTGCTTTTTTGGCCCGGGAATGGGTGGGGGGATAGTTTAAAAGTTTTTTCCTGTGCCGTCCGTGCCGCTTGCTTGCGCTTTAATTGCGGGCGGCCGGCGGCGAGACTGGGCATTTTGGTGGCTGCGAGCCTGCGGCGAGTCCCACCAGAGCAGCCGAGGACGGAGGATGAGGGGGGAGGCCGGGGACCTCCAGAAACAACCCCTCTGGTAGGTGCCCTGAGGCACGGCAGGCATTTTCCCGCCTGCTTTTTGGCCGGGAACCGGTTTTTTTTTACTTTTAAAAACTTTTTTCTGTGCCGCGTGTGGCATCGCGCGATCTCGCGATGCAAGGAACGAGCACGACAAATCAGACCAAATTTGTTCGTTCGTCGGTTCGAGCTCGAAGTCTGGGGGAGTAATTCCCGTTACCGTTTCCGTAGAGTAACGGAACCGAGTAACGGAAACGGAAACGGAAATACCGCTAAGTCGTGCCCATCTCTACCTACAACTACTAATCTAAGTTTTAACAAACGTCTACAAAGCTAAAGAGGTAGGAAAGTCTGTAAAGGGTAATAGTTTGAATCTCTTCAGAAGTCAATTCAGCTCACAGTTAATTCAACTTTGATCTATTTTGGTCATTGTCATTTAATTTATTTAGGAGTTTACAGAACCGACAAGTTAAAAAAAACATTGTGGCCTGCTTTCTTTTCATCTTCCCAAAATCTTGCATGGAGGATTTTATCCTTGACAGGTATATTAAAGGTTTATCTTTGACAGAACCTAATAGTGGACTTCTAATTTACTTTCTCCAGTGATCATGGGCATAAACCATTGCTTGTCACATCTTCTCAAGCAAAGATGAGAAGTTTTCTTCTCCTCACTGGCAAGGATATCTAGGAATTTCTTTGTGATAGGATCTAATATTTCTTGAAATCTAAGAGCTACAGGAAAATAACTTTGGCTCTACTCCAGCTTCCAGTTTGAAATAGAGGGGACCAGCTATATTTTAGTTACAGTGACCCCCCCCCTGCCTATTGCAAGGGTTAGGGACCTGACCTGACCCATGATATTTGAACATCCACAATATGTGGATGCAGGTCAGGTTGGGCCTGGGGGGCCTGGCTGGGGGCTCTTGTACTTACCCCCAGCCTGGTGCTGCCCCAAACGGGCATGTGAGGGCATTCCCAGTCCTCCTGGAGGCTCCAAAAGAGCCTCAAGAAGGCCCAGCAAGGCCCTCGCAGGCCCGTTCAGGTAAGTACAGGGGGGCTGAAACAGGCCTTTCCCCCATTACCCCAGGGGCCCTTTTTCATATACTGTGGTCCCGCGATATAGCGGGACCACATTATATGAACCGCGAAACAGCGGGGGACCACTGTACTACATAGCTGAAATCACCATATAAGTGCTGTATTCACAGACATCTACTCCCTCTACACAATTTAGATGATGATTCAGGATTTGTACAACCATTTTATTCGCAGCTGAAGAGAATAAATTCGATATCACTGGCATACAGATGGATGCCAACACCCCAAATCCAGGTGAACTTTCTCAGAGTCTTATTCTAGATATTCAATAGCACAGAGCTCTGAATGATCCCATAGGTCCAAGGGCTAAGGGTCAAGAAAAGATTCATTGCTCAACAATTACTTCCACAGCTATGACATACAGCACTGGTGTCTGACTTCTCTCTGGCTCAGCCTCCTTGAACCTTCAGATAAGGATTAAGGGGGCTGAGGGAGGAAAGGCAACTAGAATCGGTCAGATTGAGAGTGAGTTTTGAGAACTAGAGAGTGGTTGGAGAGAGTGTGGTGTGCTGGGATGGGATGGCAATGTAATCCTCAGAGAGTGGTTGAATTCAATATAAATATAACAAAAGTGTAACAGAAGTGTATAACAGAAGTGTTGTGTTTCCTATTTACCGTAAATACTAGGATAATCTATTTGATGAGAAAGAAGCTGAAGGAGCCCCCTCCTACAACAAAGAACAAACCACATGTAATCCTATCCTTTGGTGAAGTTTCTTTATTCTTTTTAGAAACTGTGTTGGTTCTGTAGAAGGTGGGCTCTAAGATTCTATAAATGATAAAAAAAATGGCAGCCAAAGAGATAGTTGGATCCTTGTGGTCTTTCCATGTGTTCACCACCACTAGTATGGAAAAGCATATAAGGTACACTCCATGTTTACACTCCATGGGGCAGTTCTCTGACTGATTGCAAATTACTTGGCTTCTTCTGAAACAGGAATTTCTCTGCTAGAATTCTAAATCCAAATTTAAATCCTTTGCAGATACAACAGCCAGATGCCTCATTGTGATACCTGGCAATAAAGAGTAGTACTGACAGATGCAAAGAGCAGGCCAAAAGCTGTAGAGGCAGGCCCCCATTTGTGAGGAGACAAGTACTTCCCTTGGTAGGATGGTAGCTGTGGCATCCACCCCTCCAAGTCTACCTTCTCATTAAACTGGTGGTGTAGTAACACTGTGCTGCCCTGAAGGACTACTCCACACCTGAGGTTTTTTGTTTTTTTTTTTTGCACAAGGTACATGAGGGTGTGGCCTAAAACAACTTTCATAATGTTGCTCAAATTTACATTTTAAATGCTGGCTTTTTCTCTCTCAAATACATTCCCAACACTCACTGTGTGTGTTCACCTTCTTGGCTTAAATGCAAAGGGCTGTGATTGTTGTTACATTCTAGGATTTATGTATGCCTCACCAATTTTATTATGACTGACAATCTTTACAAACATTCTGGCCAATTCAATTGAAATTTTCCTGTTCAAATGTATCCTTTCTAAAGTGTTAGTGATAAAACACACTGGTGTAACAGACAGTGATTCAGAATGTGATTGTTGTTTTTATGAATGGAATGACAGCCTCAGTGGAGACACTAAATCAGTTTGGCAAATATGTGAATTGTTGTGGTTGCTTAAACCCCTTTGGTCAAGCTGTCTGGCAGCACATGTGTTCTTGGCTTTGTTTCAATGTCCTATTATGTGGGTGGTACACATTCCCTGCATCACCCTCTCATCTGTCTTGGATCTGCCTACAAATAGCATTACTAAGCAATCAAGAGAATCTAAAAAGATGAAGACCTATCCCTAAAAAAGCAGGTGGCAAAATCTCAATCCAGAGCAGTAACCACCATGCTCATTTGCTCTGCAGTACAGAAAACACAGATGTCAGATATGTGGCAACAAGTTTGTCTGCATTCCAGGAGTCTTCTTTCCAGACTCACCATCCTAGCCAAATCGGTTCTGCTTTGACATTTGCAACACATTCCCAAATTCATGATGCAGAACAGAATGACACAAATTGGCATTTTGCCATTCTTTCAAAAATGCAAGCACATATTAAAGAGGTGTGAATGACAAGCTCTGTGTACATCTTACCAAATGTTTCTGGCAAGATTCGGTTTTACTCATTTTACTGTGCATATACTAAGCAACACCTGTCTTGATCTGCATGCATTTCTGGGCCAGAACATATGGCTGGCAAGGAAGCATGTGCTCAAGTTTGCTAATATTCATGGGTATGTTTGAATAAGGGGCTAGCTACCATGAATATGCCATTAAGTTCCCCATGGGAAAGTTGGTGCCATCTATAAGTGTAAGTAATAATAATAATAATATACCACAATATCCCATGGCTATACAGCAGAACGTCTAGCAAAACAAATGAAGAAAATAGACAGGTTGCCTATATGCAAAATATATTCAACAAAAATTCACTTGGCCATCTATACTCGGGATTTTTTTGTTCATGGAACCACAGAAGTAGATTTTTCTGGTGACATGTGTTCTGTGCTTTTAAGATGCAAAAGAAAGATAGGGGCTGTACACACAACAAGGCTTCTCATCCGTATTGGCAGCCTTGTACCTGCAAGTTGCGTTGTGACTGGACTTCCTTTAATATACTTTCTTTAATAATCTGCAGGCATGTGGATCCCCCACTATGGAATTACAATGGGAAGAAGGATTTAAATAATCCCATTTCCATATGCCATGGTGATCAACCGTCAGAACTCAAGGGCTCTCTCTCTCTCCTTTTCCCTCTCCCCCACACTCTCTCACATGCAGAGGACCATCATTTCTAGTCTTGAAAAAAGCCTTCCAAGGCTTAAAAAGAAATCTAGAGGGGAAATCTGTCAAAACTACCTCTGGTGGGTGCAAGGGAGTTTTTTCAGTTTCTTTAATTTGTGTGTGTGTGTGTGTGTGTGTGTGTGTGTGTGTGTGTGTGTGTGTGTGTGTGTGAGAGAGAGAGAGAGAGAGAGAGAGAGAGAGAGAGAGAGAGAAGGACATGGGTGTATCTGTTGTGGTGACCTTGGGGAGACACAGCCCATAAATTGCAACATGGCCAATTCTTGCCCTATGCCTAAACCCCTCCTATCTTAGGTAGTGATGACCTCAGTGATGTTTTCAGACATATTGAAAGGAGCAGGATAACATATATATATATATATATATATATATATATATATATATATATATATATATATATATATATATATATATATATATATATATATATATATATATATATATATATATATATATATATATATATATATATATATATATATATATATATATATATATATATATATATATATTTGTTTTCGTAGATTTTCACGGGTATAGGTATGCATGTTAGGGTGGATTCGGGTTTCTTCCCGTGTAGAAATCTGGTTGTTTTGGCGACGTTTCGACGAGGTCTCACTCGTCATCTTCAGGCTGGTGTTCTGGCTTCTTTCTTCTTGAAGCAAAGCGTGATCTCAGTTGAAGTCTACCGCTACTCCCCACTCCAGCCACCACATGGAGCACACTTACACACCCCAAAAAAACTTTGAGAGACCACAGACACGCAGCCAGACCAAAATGAATTCACAAGAAACAAGACCCCACTCCACCAAAGCCCAGGATGCTGCCAGAACACCCATCACCAAGGTCGTTAAGAAACAAAAGGCTAATAGACACACATCCAGCACCTCACCCATACAGGATGTCTCTAAACAGCCATCTAACCCACCAGCAGTTAAGCCCTTAACGATCGCCTCAGCCACACAGCAAATCACAAAAGAACAAACGAACCTACAATCAGCAACAGAGCAAGCAAACCACACACCCCCCAGCAGTATTTATAGAAGGACTTCAACTGAGATCACGCTTTGCTTCAAGAAGAAAGAAGCCAGAACACCAGCCTGAAGATGACGAGTGAGACCTCGTCGAAACGTCGCCAAAACAACCAGATTTCTACACGGGAAGAAACCCGAATCCACCCTAACATGCATACCTATACCCGTGAAAATCTACGAAAACAAATATCCGACCTCTACGGGGAGGAAACCTTCCAGCTGACCAGAACCTACGAGAAACTAGAAGTCCGAAGAGCCACCATCTTATGTGACATTGCATTCCTACGCAACTGCCGAGATAAAAATGTGATCCCCACAAGCTTCCAACTGAAATTCCACTCAAAAACCCCATCCAGCGAAAGGATCCTGAAAAGAACAGAACTAGCCCTAATCAGAAACGAACTACACAAGAAAAGATACCTACTAGATCAAACCAACAGAGACCTACTCACTCTCCACCTCAAACTCAGCAACAAAATCCACCCAACACTCTGGAACAAATCCAAGCAACTCGCCGCCTGGAGAGCTGAAACAGAGACCTCCCACAAGACAGACATACACACCAACAAACTCCACAAACTGGAAAAACGCCAGAAGCCCAACCCCCCACAGCAGCCCATGAAACAAACAGTTCACAACATATCAGACAGGACACTCACCATCGCAGAGACCAAAGTCCTGTCCAAAGGATTCAACTTTGCAGTCGCCCCCAGACACATCCCCACTGAAAACATCATATGCGGAGTGGAAGCCAGCCTAACCAAAATCAACCCAGATGAAGCCAACAAAATCAGACTCGAAGTCACCAATATCCTCTGCTCCAGCAAACCACCCAGAAGCAATTTACACAAAGAAGAACAAAAAGCCCTCACCAACCTGAGGAAAGACAACAACATAATCATTCTCCCAGCAGACAAAGGCAATGCCACAGTGGTGATGAACACATCTGACTACCAAGCCAAACTATCCAACCTACTACAAGACCCTGCTTACATACCTTTGAACACAGACCCCACCACCTACCTGGAAAAAACCACCAAAGCCAAAATAAAAGCCTCACCCTTAAGTGAAGAAATCAAGCCAAGCGTCATCCCCAGAGAGAAATCTTCCAGATGCCCCAAGCTCTACGGCCTCCCCAAGATTCACAAAGAAGGAACACCTCTCAGACCCATAGTCAGCTCCATAGGCTCACCCCTACAAAACCTCGCCAAATTTCTTGCCAAACAACTCCAGCCCTATGCAGAATCCATCTCTTCATACGTACAAAACTCGTTCCACTTCATAGAAATTATAAAGAAACAAGACCTACAACCCAATGACCTACTCGTGAGCTTCGATGTTGTTTCGCTCTTCACACAAGTGCCCATTCAAGAAGCCTTGACAGCTATCCACAACAAATACAACCCCCCCAAGCACATCCTAGATCTGACCAACCACTGCCTAACCAACACATACTTCATCCACAATGGACAAAGATACAAACAGATAGAAGGAGCACCCATGGGATCACCCCTCTCACCGGTCATCGCAAACCTATATATGGAACACTTTGAAACCAACGCGTTACAGAAGTCCGAACATAAACCCAAACTCTGGCTCAGATATGTTGACGACACCTTTGTTATCTGGCCACACGGGAAAGACAAACTGAACAACTTCCTCACACATCTCAACAGCCTACACCCCAAAATACAATTCACTATGGAAATAGAAGCCAACAACCAACTTCCCTTCCTGGACGTCCTAATCTACAAAAAACCCGACGGCTCCTTAGGACATACCATCTACCGGAAAAAAACACATACAAACCGCTACTTAAATGCTCAATCACACCACCACCCTGCACAGATCAACTCCGTAGCAAAAACCCTCATCTCCAGAACCAAACGCCTCGCTGACAAAGACCATCTAAAAACTGAATTACACACCCTCTCGAATGCTTTAATTGCGAACGGATTCCAAAAAAACACCATCACCAAACTAATCCAAAAAGAAACACCCCCCAAGAACCAAGAAACAGAAGAGAACAACGGCACTGCCCTCCTCCCTTACATCAAAGGCACCACAGACAAAATAAGCAAAATTCTCCACAAACACAATATCAAGACAGCCTTTTGCACCGAACAAAAAATAGACAACATTTTAAGAAACCCCAAAGACAAGATTGAGCTAGAAAACCAAGGAGTCTATGAAATACCATGCAAAGTCTGCCCAGCCACATACATCGGACAGACAAACAGGAGAATAAGCGCACGCATCGCAGAACACAAGAACGCAGTCAAAAAAGAAGAAAAATCTTCCTCTCTCTTCCAGCACATAAAAACAACAGGTCATGAAATTGATTTTAAAAGAACCAAACTCATCTCCAAAACTGAACACTTCAACAGTCGAATAATCATGGAAGCCATTGAAATAGAGAAACACCCAAACAACATGAATAAACGTGATGACACCTCCCGCTTGCCTGACATCTGGAAACTAGCCCTGGTCAACAGACGAGCCTCTGTCACAAAGACTGACACCAGGTCCAAAAGGACACAAGATGCCACCACCTTCCATCCACACCAAACACAAACCCAGACCCTTCCCACAGATGAAACGAAACCACCATCCAATAACAAAACCACGACTGCACCATCTACCGCTACTCCCCACTCCAGCCACCACATGGAGCACACTTACACACCCCAAAAAAACTTTGAGAGACCACAGACACGCAGCCAGACCAAAATGAATTCACAAGACACAAGACCCCACTCCACCAAAGCCCAGGATGCTGCCAGAACACCCATCACCAAGGTCGTTAAGAAACAAAAGGCTAATAGACACACATCCAGCACCTCACCCACACAGGATGTCTCTAAACAGCCATCTAACCCACCAGCAGTTAAGCCCTTAACGATCGCCTCAGCCACACAGCAAATCACAAAAGAACAAACGAACCTACAATCAGCAACAGAGCAAGCAAACCACACACCCCCAGCAGTATTTATAGAAGGACTTCAACTGAGATCACGCTTTGCTTCAAGAAGAAAGAAGCCAGAACACCAGCCTGAAGATGACGAGTGAGACCTCGTCGAAACGTCGCCAAAACAACCAGATTTCTACACGGGAAGAAACCCGAATCCACCCTAACATGCATATATATATATATATATATATATATATATATATATATATATATATATATATATATATATATATATATATATATATATATATATATATATTCACCTAATCATTTCTAAGTGAAGTGCACAACTGTGATCAACAACCACAGCAATTTCCCAAAAGCATAACTTATATTCCTTTTTCCCAAGGATAATATGATTACTGAGTTTTGGCAAAGACATATCAAAGTAGAATATAATCACCTTTGGATTTATAGCATCATGTCAGCTGTTTGCACACCATGACTCCTACTAAACAATTAGAACAGTCAGTTGTGCTGCTTTGGAAGGAAATTAAACTCTTTCTGATACTGCTAACATTGCAAAAAATATCAGTGAGTCTACATCAAAATGCAAATGCTCTTTCTAAATGTACTGTATAACTGAGAAGTCTTGATGAAGTAAGAACGAAATATAGGAAGTTGCAGATTAATTCTATCAATCTGTAAAATATTGTTCATTTCATGTTTGCAGGCAGTACAGCAGCTAAAACTTTTGAAGTTTCTGAAGATCACTTCTGCCTAAAAATGGGAAAGGTGACCTTCCCATCTAGTAAATTTATTCTTGCCTACTGAATACATTTTTTGGAAGTAGGAAATAAGGTCTGTTGCCTCAAACACGCCACTTTCTAGTCATCTTGTGCAATAAACTGAACCTCTTGTTTTGCAAAGAACTAGACAAGCACCCAAAACCTAGTGCCTTCATGGTTTTTACCTGTAAGTGATGTTCTAATTGGTGGTATTGACACTGTCACGGAAGCTGGGTTCCTAAGCTTGTCCAGCTTCAGGAAAACTAGGTAAGATCACTGCTGCACTCCAAATTTCGCCACCCTTTGGCCTTAGGAACCTAAAAATCCCAGGAGGATGTGTGTTTAAGTGCCCAGATGCCTCTTAGACTCCTAGCTTCCGTTCCACTTAAACTTGATTGAGTACTTTAAGAAGATATACCAACCCTGCCAGGTAAGACAAAATACCAAATGTCCCAAAGTTAGAGATGGGCACGACTTAAAAAAATTTTTTTTCGAGTTGTCATTAGTCCGGCCGGTTCCGTTTCGGGTCGTCTCCGTTTTTCGTGAAAATTCGCAAAAATTAGTCGGTTCGTTTTTTCATTTTTTTGTTGTCGTTAGTACTGGTTTTTTTTTGGGGGGGGAGCGGGCTCCTGGAGGCACCTCTCTGGGGTGGGTGCCTCCTCTGGCCCGCTATAAGGGAAAGTGGGCTCCTGGAGGCAC
This sequence comes from Phrynocephalus guinanensis, assembly GCA_037367245.1. NCBI lineage: Eukaryota > Metazoa > Chordata > Lepidosauria > Squamata > Agamidae > Phrynocephalus > Phrynocephalus guinanensis. The sequence goes on along the minus strand of CM074741.1, from coordinate 53,856,226 downwards.
CCGTGGGTGCCTCCTATCCTCACCCACTAGGAAAGGGGAAGCAGGCTCCAAGAGACCCCTCAACATGGGGGTCTCCCCTCCTCACCTGCTGCTGCTGCAAAATGCTATGCAATAGCCATATGGATATTGCATAACAGAATGTGCAGACAGTGACTGTGAAGACTAGTGGATGGCACTGAACCCAGAGCCATAGTGAGATGCCTAACTAAGGCTCTCGCACCACCATGTCTCACACAGAAGGGAATTGTACTTGCTGCGTGTAGTGCAATGCAAGCAAGTAGATCTGGCTTTAAGGTGGCTTAGTGCAAGGGCTAGGGTTAGGCTAGTGACGGGTAAGGTTATGGTGGGCTAGTGGGTTGCACCTCTGGGTGCCTCTCTGACCCACTAAGAAGACAGTCTATGACGTATGGGTATGGAGTCAAGGGTTAGGGTTAGGGTTAGGGGTGCTAGGGCATGTTTTAGGGGGCTTTTTGGCACATCCCAGAAGTCTCCATGGCCAAGTGGCCATGCGATTGGTGGGATGGCTCCAAAAATTTGCATGGTCGTCCACTCCCACATGGCTGGCCACTCGGCCAGCCCATCATTGCGCAGGTGTAAATAAAATAAAATAAAATAAAATCAATGGAGGACAGAGGAGGAGAGGAGAGACATTTTGTTGCAAGAAAAAGCCCACTGCTACTGTGAAAAATCTGGCAGTTTATAAATTTTCGCGTGTTTATGTTGTGCTTGTGTGCTTTTGGACCACGATTTCAAAAACAATATTGCGTTCGCTGCCCCATTTTGGATCCCCTGCCCGCACCGCATGGCATGGCGATGGCGACTCGCGAGTCCGGCTGCCCAGGACGGGGGGGAGGCGGGACCCCCCCTCCAGAAACCACCCCTCCGGTAGGTGCCCTGCGCCCTTAGTCAAGCAGGCATTTTTCCGCCTGCTTTTTTGGCCCGGGAATGGGTGGGGGGAGAGTTAAAGTTTTTTCCTGTGCCGTCCGTGCCGCTTGCTTGCGCTTTAATTGCGGCGGCCGGCGGCCGGCGAGACTGGGCTTTTTGCTGGCTGGCTGCGAGCCTGCGGCGAGTCCCACAGAGCAGCCCACAAGGATGGGGGATGGGGGGGAGGCCGGGGACCTCCAGAAACAACCCCTCTGGTAGGTGCCCTGAGGCACGGCAGGCATTTTCCACCTGCTTTTCGGCCGGAACCGGGTTTTTTTAACTTTTAAAAACTTTTTTTCTGTGCCGCGTGGCATCGCACGATCGCGCGATGCAGGTAACGAGCACGACAAATCAGACCAAAATTGTTCGTTCGTCAGTTCGAGCTCGAAGTCTGGCGGAGTAATTCCCGTAGAGGAACGGAAACGAGGAACGGAAACAGAAACGGGAATACCGCTAAGTCGTGCCCATCTCTACCTAAAGTTACCAAAACTCACTTCTCCAGCCAAGATGTTTTGTCATTAGCCACACTCACTCTCTTTTCCTCATGAACCACACCTTGATAAAATATTATTGTTTTCATTAAAAGGTAGAGAAATGACAAAAAATCCAAAATAAGCACAGTAAAATAAGGCAAAAGCAATAATAAGCTCAGTAAGTAATGCCACTACAGACTACAATACCCATTTTGACTAAAAAGCTTCAATGACTAAGTTCCTCTAAAATGAAGACATTTTGCAACATCCCCCCCCCAACTAAAACTAGCTAACACGCAAAGAAATATTTTCATTAATAATGGCTCCTCTCATCTTCACACAGCCTCAGCTATGACAACCAATCAGAGTGTAGTAAATCTGCATATTCAATAGGCATCTTTGCCCACTCAGCCCAGAATAAAGAGATGAGACAAGATTGTGGGATTCAAATTGGGCCACGATTTATTGATTTTTTATTTTTTATTTTTTATTTCAGAATTTAACATAATACTATAAACATCCAGATGCCATCACTACATCCCGTGGCAGGGAGTTCCACAGACTAACAACATGTTGGGTGAAAAATATTTTCTTTTGTCTGTTCTTACTCTCCCAGCCCTCAATTTGAGTCTAAGTTCCCTAGTTCTGGTATTTTGTGAAACGGAGAAGAGCATCCCTCTATCCACTTTACTTATGCCCTGCATTATTTTGTACATCTCAATCATATTAAATTAAATAAATTAAATTCTTCATCATTCCCAGTACAAAAAAAAGAATTAATTATTGTAGGCTGTATTTTAATCTGCAACCTAGTGAAAGGAACTGAAGATGAATCACACAAAATAGAGACAAAATGTAATGTATAATCTTATAGTTATTTGGAACAGAGTCTAATTTTTTCAATGAAAAATAATACCAGTGAATTTCATTTAAAAGAAAATTTATACTCTGTTGCATGTGCAAGCCTTGTGTAAGCACAAGAAATGGAGAAGACAATATTTTGATGCAACTGCAGTGAACACATTAACATGCAGAACCCCTCATTTCGTTCTAGATCAGTGGTTCTCAACCTGTGGGTCCCCAGAGGTTCATGGACTGCAACTCCCAGAAGTCTTTATCACTAGCTGAGCTGGCCAGGATTTATGGGAGTTGCAGTCCAGGAACCTCTGGGGACCCACAGGTTGAGAACCACTGTTCTGGAGCATGGTTGCATCCCTTTTGGTTTCATAATATTTAGGATGTGACGCCCAGAAAAATCAGTCAGCCTGATCATTGGTAAAGGATTATGGAAGGTATACGGCAATTTCCCCTTTATTCTATTCTAGTGGTTTCAAGCACAAAATGATTATAGTTCCTTAATTAAATAAAATAGGGAAGAACCACATATATACAGTGATTTGCCTTACATACCTGAATGTACAATTAACTTGCAGAGGTACAGTTTGCAAAATTACAAATTCTGTACTCTTTTGTAAGTTCACAAGATATGCTAGTGTTCATTAAAAGTTTGATCAACACTTTTATTCTTTCTGTGTGCTGAATTATTTAAGACTACAGTTATTAATAGATAGAGCTAAACAACCTAGATTCATTTGAGCAGGAAATGAACTGTGGAAATATGACCTAGAACCATTTAGCAAAGCCACTTATTTAACAATGTGTTGCAAAAACAAAGGAGAAATTCATTTATTTAATTTCCAGTGCCTAGGTTGGGAAACAGTGGTCTTCCATCATGTTAGAGTGCAACTACAATTATGTAGTCTCTAGCTACAGTTTATATAAATTTATTGGACATATTGCTTTTCAATATGGCAGTTTACATATTTATGTGGATGTGGAAGAACAAGTATAACACAGAGAATGTGTTTTATTTGAAAACTAACAGTAGAAATTACATTACTTGCACACAATCAATTATCAGCTGTATTTCATGATAGTTTTTCAAGGGCAGTGAAGCTGCTATAGATCACATTTAATTCTGTAACTTTACCTGTTTGGCCTTCTACAGGAAATGTGAAATCCCTGAAAACTTAGTATCCTTGCATTGTAGCTTAAGGAGAGAAAAGAACAGAGCACAATGAGTGCTTGCACAGAGCTTTGTCCTTGTGAGTTGTGGTGTTTGTCGTTTTCCAAATGTGAGAAATTCTGCTGGATTTCAAAATCATTATGAATTCTGGGGTCATTGACACAGGCAGGAGAGGACCAGTGAGCCTGGAGCTTTGTTTTCTTATTTAAAACAAGCAGGAATATGTAAGATCTTTCTGCAAGGAAGGATTCTGGAAAATCTAGGGTCTTGTGCATATATAGAGCCTTCAGGTGAAAAGGAGCTTCTTTTCAGACATATTACTGCTCATGTGACCAAAGTGACAAGGCCAACTGGCCCCTTTATTCAAGTTAATAATGCTGGATGTTATAGTACTGAATAAGGTTGATATATGTTGTTAAAGAACTAACGTATATATGCAGCTACCCATATTTTACAGGTTGATGCTTGACATCTATAGAATTTAAACCTATGTTTTCCCACATTATGCATTACTATTTTCACTTCCATGTCTCTTTCTTCTTCTTCTTCTTCTTCTTCTTCTTCTTCTTCTTCTTCTTCTTCTTCTTCTTCTTCTTCTTCTTCTGTACATAATAATTCTAGCTGCCTTATTTTGTTGGACCTCCTGATATCATGCAACACTTAAGTTTAGTTGTGGTAGCCATAATGTTCAGTTCCTGAATTCAGTCTAGACAGGCAAAGAAGATCTCCTGCTAAATTTAGTTGAGTACAAAATTTGGGAGATGTTTGGAACTAAAAAAAACATTCCATTACAGTAATTTAAAGGTCAAATCTAATTTTTCCTGTCCATTTTTCAAAGGATTGTACTTACATGGTTGACTAAAAAAGAACTCATCCTTGAAATTACAAGGCATATGAAGTCTTTGCTCTTCTTGAATAACATGAAAAATGGTATGTTGGATCAACAGATGACCTTATCTTTCCACAATTCTCCTGAGTACATTCTGAGGATTCATACACATACTTAGGGTGATATCTCTCTTTTCATTTTAGTAGCTCTCATCCTTGAACTTGGTTTCTTAAAAGTCCATACTTAGATTAGTTGAAAGAAGAAGACTAAGGTGCCACAGATGGGGCAGGAGGGAACAATTTAATTATAAATTAATTAACTAATTAATTAATTAAATTAATAACCTATTTGTCTTGCATATACAGTATACTATTAACTAATGGATTGTGCTATATTTGGTGGATGAGAACTAATGCCTATTTCAGAAATAACTATAAACTTTTTTTCAGTTTGGCCTTTAAGATTTCCCAGTTGTTATGATTTCAGTGCATGTATACATTCATAACACAACCCTAATCTTGTATCCAGTTCTAGTGTGGGTCCAATCATTGTTCACTTCTTTTCATTCTAGCAAAATGTGTTTTCAGTAAATGAAAAGATTAATCTTTATTCTTCCTCATGACTTATAATCACAGGAACATTGCTTAATATTTAACTTTCACAGAAGAAGAAATAAATTATACATTTCCCTCAAGAAAATGTGTTCCATGCAGCTTAAGTTTTTCCAGTTTGCATTAGGATGTGAAATGTGGCTCTTTTTCTTACTAAAACTGCACATATATCCCTGCCCTTTTACCTGTTTTTCCCCCAGAAAATAGCCCACATCCTTTTGCTTCATTGTGCCCGCAGAATGATAAGAGTATAAAGTCGGTTCCTCACTGGAAATTAACTAAATTAAGGCTCAGATTGTCAAGAATATGCCAACCCATAGGCAGATCTGCACTCAAAAGCTGAAGCAGAGGCCCATTAATTAGCAGCCAAAATCCACTTCTACAAGCATAATTTAGTAACAGGAACCTGAGCATTGACTGGTACATTAGCAATCCTGTGCTCATATCTTAGATTTCCCTTTATTTATTTTTATTTATTATTATATTTGTATCCCACTTATCTTCTAAAATAGAACTCTAAGCGGCGAACAAGGAAGAAACAAGCACCAACAAACAAACAATAAACTACAACAAATGTAATAAAACAACATCAATATAAGACAATATAAAAACGAATATAGGATATAAAATCCTAGTGCATCCCAGCGCGCCAGAAAGGCGTAGGTCCTAACAATTAAGATTGGAGACACAATAGTCAGCAATCCAAAGGTCAGTAAAATCAGTAAAATCAGTGACGATGGTGGGATAAAAAAAATTAGAAATTAAGACTCGCCAAAGGCCTCTCGGAATAAAAAGGTTTTTAAGGCTTTCTGAAAGGCCTGCAGGGACTCTGCAGAGCGCACTTCGCTGGGGATGGAGTTCCATAGGGAAGGGGCTGCCATAGAGAAGGCCCGGTTCCGGGTGACCATCTTCCGGGCCTCTCGTGGAGTGGCAACCCACAGCGAGTGCGCTCGCACCTGCCAAACAGGACGGGCTGAGGTGGATCGCTGGACAATACGCTCTGTCAGGTAATCCGGTCCCAAGCCATGGAGGGTTTTATAAACTAAAACCAAGACCTTGAATCTAATCCGGGCTGCAACGGGCAACCAGTGCAGGCGGACCAGGACTGGGGTGATGTGGTCATAACGACGCACACCAGCCACCAGCCTGGCCGCTGCATTCTGTACCCGCTGCAGACGCCAGAGAAGAGTCAAGGGCAACCCCATGTAGAGGGTGTTACAGTAGTCCAGCCTCGAGATCACCAGTGCTTGGACCACTGTTCTCAGAGAGTCAACATCCAGGTACGGGCAGATCTGGGCAATCTGGCGGAGATGGTAATAGGCGGCCCTGGTCACCGACGCCACCTGAGCCTCCATGGTCAGCGCTGGGTCCAGGACCACACCCAGATTCTGCTCCCTCTCCACCGGCTGGAAGGAAACCCCCCCCCCGACAGGGAAGGGGGCCACCGTACCCAGATGGTGAACTCCCAAAGAACATAACCTCCGTCTTCCCGGGGTTGAGCTTAAGCCTGTTCAGGTCAGCACGGCCTCCAGGCACTCATCAAGGATCCTCACAGCTTCCACTGCAGAGGTGAAAAAGGAGAGATAGAGCTGCATGTCATCAGCGTACTGGTGACAGCAGACTCCAAATCTCCTAATGACCCCCGCCAGCGGCCTTACGTAGATGTTAAACAGCATAGGGGACAGCAACGACCCCTGTGGAACCCCACAAGGGAGTATCCAAGGAGCCAACAACTCCCCCCCCCATGCTGAACGTACTGTGGACGGCCCTCCAGGAAGTATCGGAGCCAACTGCGAGCAGTGCCTCCGATTCCAACCTCAGAGAGCCGATCCAACAGGATACCGTGGTCGACGGTATCAAAGGCCGCTGACAAATCCAGGAGAACCAACACGGTAGAGCAACCCCTGTCGGCCACCCGGATTAGGTCATCTTGCAGCGCGACCAAAGCTGTTTCGGTCTCCCGACGAGGCCTGAACCTGGATTGGCAAGGATCGAGGCACTGCCGATCCTCCAGGTATGACTGCAACCGAACCGCCGCCACCCTCTCGATCACCTTGCCCATAAACGGGATGTTAGCAATTGGACGATAGTTTGCTAAATCGTCCGGAGAGAGGCCAGGTTTTTTGAGAATGGGCTTTACCACCGTCTCCTTCAGATGGGAGGGAAAAAACCCCTCGCTGAAGGAGGCGGTGGCGATGACTGAAGTCCATTCGGCCATAGTCCCGCTGGCAGCTTTAATTAGCCAGGAAGGGCAGGGATCGAAAGGGGTGGACGCCGGTCGGCAGAAAGCCATAGCCTTAGAGGCCTCGACAGCAGAAACAGGTCCAAGCGCATCCAACCGAGGCGACGAAGGCGGACCAGCAACTGGGGATGCTGGGACAGTACTACTGCAACCGGAGTAGAAGCCGGCCTGGATGGCCTCAATTTTAGAATGAAAAAAGGCTGCGAAATTCTCACTACTGAAATCAGTAGGAGGAGGCCTGGCCAGACTAGGATTGGTGAGGTCCCGAACCACCCGGAAGAGCTCCGCCTGGTGGTTAGAGGCCCCACCAATTCTCAGGGAGAAAAAAGACCTTTGAGCCTCCCTGATCGCATAAGAATAGCGCCTAGTCTGGGAAACAACAGCAGCCTTATTAGTAACCATCCAGGTTCTTCTCCAGCTCTGCTCTAGTCTTCTCCTGACCTGCTTCATTGCTCGGAACTCAGTCGTGAACCATGGTGAGGACCGAGCTCAGCACTGGAGAAGGCGCTTAGGGGCGATCTGGTCGATGGCATGGGCAGCTGTATCAAACCAATGATTGGCCACAACCTCGGCCGGCGCGCCAGTCAGTTCTCCAGGAAATGCCCCGAAGACCTCCTGGAACCGAGAAGGGTCCATGAGTCTACGGGGACGGGCCAAAACAGGAGGCTGATGGTCCCCGTGAGGAGGGGCCAGAATCGCCAGGGGGAAAGAAAGCAGGTGGTGGTCTGACCATGACACAGGGAAGGAGACTATGCCCCCTACCTCCAGACTTGAGATCCCCGACATGGAGGAAAATACCAGATCCAGGGTATGGCCAGACCTGTGAGTGGGGCATACAACATGCTGGGACAGACCCATGGAAGCCATGGATTCCATGAACTCCAGAGCTGCACCGAAGAGTTCACCGCCAGCATGCTCATTAAAGTCACCCACAACCAAAAGGCGCGGAGACTTCAATAGAGCAGCCGCGATGAACTCGGAGAGCTCCGGAAGGGATTGTGCTGGGTTGCGGGGAGCACGGTAACCCAGCACAATGCCAAATCTGTCCCGCTGTCCCACTAACAGGTGAAGGCACTCTAACCCCTGGCTAACCAATGTCGAGGCCCTGCAGACATAAAGAGAATCCCGATGGACGATTGCGACCCCTCCTCCCTTCTAACCCTCCAACCTTCCCACACCCTAAACCAGATACCCGGGCGGGCACAGCAGGGAGAGCGAAGCCCCCCCCTGCACCCACCCAGGTCTCGGTAATAAGAGCCAGGTCAGCCCGCCCATCTTGAATGGAATCATATATGATAGGGATTTTATTATGGACTGACCTGGCATTCAGCAGAATGCAGGAAAGGTTGGAGGCGCTGGAGAAGTGACTCTTGGACACGTGACAGCAAGCCGAGGGGTCAGAACGCGGGACAGGCACAAGATGCCTGACCCGGGTTCTTCTGATCTGACGAACCCCCGGGCTACAAGCGTACCGCCCACGGCCCGACACAGTTGGAATGTGAGTCCCTGCAAACATGGCGGCAGGAAAAAAAATCACAAAACAATACAATTAGGAAATACAATACAAGCCCACTGAGCAAAGCTCTAACAAGACCAGTAAATAAATACAATGACTGCCAATAGAAAAATAAATAATACAAAGGAAATTACAAAATATAAGTATAAAATATGCAAGATGCAGTATACCCCGCCAGAAAACAGATGTGAATAGCATAAGAAGGGGAGATGGAGTCTAGGGACCGGGTAGGAGGGGTAGGGGTAGCCGAGAGGCGCTGGCAGAGAGGGACCACGATAGAAATCCGTCCATAGGGTGCCAACTATCAAAGCGTCTGGGTGAGATTTGAATAACAATTTTGCTTATCGTTCCTTTGATTTCATAGGACAGAATAGATCCTGTATCTTTAAACACCGTGTTTTCAAAAAGAAGCCCTAATTTTTCCTCTTCTTTTTGTATACTTTTATGTAAAATAAAATCTATGCCCCATGAAAGAAAAAAGCTGCCATGTGTTTGTTGTCATAACAATCCACTCTTGTTGGGCTGTGTGACTTGCGTCTCATGTAAGAACTGAATTGTCAATTAACAGACTTATGTTGTCCTTATGCAGAATACCCTTGAGGTTAATTTGAATTAAGGAGATGTCACATGCAGTTTTGCTGTTAGCAAAATTTTGACATATGATATTGAAATAAATTCCATACTGCCTCTAATTTTGTGATTACTATAGAATCTGCAAAATGGTTTTGGATAGGTGGAAGTGGCTGTATGATAATATTCTGTGGAACACATATTTATAAACATGTGCATGGGTGGTTTTTGACAGTATGATGCTGGAAAATTACAATTTGTAACAAGATAAATGTCCTCATTTATATAATGAAAAAGAGTATATTTAATAGATTAGTCTTAATCTGAGAACTTTCAGTATTCAACTGATTGAAAGTAGGTAAGAATGAAACCGTATGTTCAGCAGCTATACTCATTTCTAAATAAAACCATTCCCTTTTACACAGTCTGCCCCATTCTGCCTAGTAATTTAGAAGATGTCAGCCACTGCCTCAGGTGAGCAAAAGATGGTATTGCTCTCTTCATGGTGAAACCAACTAGGCTGTCAGTCAAATGCCAGCAGTTGGAATAGAGCAGTGGTTCTCAACCTCTGGGCCCTCTGATGTTCCTGGACTGCAACTCCCAGAAACCTCCACCACTCGCTGTGCTTGAAAGGATTTCTGGGCGTTGCAGTCCACGAACATTTGGGGACCCCACAGGTTGAGAACCACTGGAATAGAGAATCCTGCAGCATACTGGAGAATAATAACCATTTTAGGAGGTCAGAAGAGGCCGTGTGACATGCACAGTTTAATAGCAGAGAACAGCTGCATGGCTCAAGAAGAACAGTCAAAGAATTGACGGTGCTGCCTGATGGTGTTCTATGCTTTGCATAATAGCAGGTTTAGACATGAGCTCCACTGGATTAGCACCTTCCATCCTGCATCTATTTCCCCTGCATGTAACTGGGTGGTACTTTCTCATTTTCTTTTGCTTAGCCTACCAGAAGTAGATAAGTGCAAATTTCACTTACAGTTCTCATAGTCATAGAGAACCGTGTCTTTCCATACTAACATTCATGGATACTCTGAAAAGGGGAACTGTTCTTATAGGAAAGTACAGAATTCAGTAACCTATTTAGAATGGACCTGCAAAGTATGCCATTTTGCTGACTGTGGCTATTTTGATCAACAAGGCTATATGTCAGAGTAGAATGAGGTCCAGAGAAACTAAACTGGGAGGACCCAGTGGGGTTTAAATTCAATAGGAGGCAAAAGGTTAAGGGCCTCCTCCCCATTAGCTCATTGCCTCTTGCTTTACCATATTTTGCCAAGGTGAGGAATTTTATAGAATAGAGTGTTAAAATAATTAAGAGGGTTGTAGAAGAAGCAATCCTGGAAGCTTACATTTCAGTTTAAAAGTGAAGTTTGAACAGCAGTTTAGTAAAATTATCTGCAGGGCAAGGTCAAAGTACAATAACATTGCCTTACAAAAGAATCTCTTTCATGGCTAATGGCTGAATGTGTAACCATATTATAAGAAATGCAAAACAACTGAGGGAAAAATTCTTAGAATTCTGGAGTGCAGATAAAATAAATTGGTACCTGACTAACCTAGTTCACGGGCTCTTGATGGTCATGGCATTTTACCTACCCAGTAAAAATGGTACCCATGTAACCTACAATTCCTGCAAGTACAGTGGCCCATTTAGTCAAAATAAAAGGTGATATTTGCTATAGAGCCAACTTGCCAGGCTTGTAAATTACAACAGCCACATCTTGCACACCAGTAAGAATAACAGAGAATTCCATCAGAGGAAAACAGCTGACATTTTATATAGATCAGTAACTTACTACACCAGCAAAATCCAGTTGTTTACAGTTGAAGGGAAATGTAAACAACTGAGAGAAAGATAAATACAGCGAGGCAAACATAAGAACACATAACAAGAAGGCATACCACATAGACTAGATGCCAAAAACATGGATAATGGATACCAGACATCAAAGAGTTGCAAGCATGTAGCAGTAGAGCATGAGGGTTCATTTCTTGAAGCCAGCAACACAAACATTTCCCTTCATTGGCACATAAAAATTGGCACATGGCTGGCTTATTTGAGTGAGAATGTTATTTAGTAATTTTTCTGTGTGTCTTTGTAATATGCCTAATCATGTCTAATAGATGTGTTTTACTGTGCATTTTATTACTTGTAAGATTTTCAGTGTTTTAAGAGAGCTGCCCTCTGCTTCTCAATGTGCCCTTTTAGGATACAAGATCCTGCATTTTTAGAACGTATGCTTCTGTAATTTTGAAACACAATTATTTCTGACTACAATTTAAGTTGTGTGTTTGAATGTACTTCTGTTTGCACCTTTACATAGTTGTAACCACTCTGAATGCCAATCACACCTGTAGCTGTTCATAAGTTGCAAGAGAGAGTGGACTTCTGTTTAAAACTTTTGCCCTTGCAGTTTTTCTCATAGCTGTAAGAATATTTCCAATAGATTTTGGATTGTTGTTTGTGCATTTCATTTTATGCATTTGAAACATGGAAACAAAATAAATGAAAAAAGCTTGTAACATTAGAGAAGCTGATGTTGCTTGGAATTACTGCAACAATAAAACAACGTTTACTGTTTAGGAAGAGGTAGCTGTGTTCGTTTGTGCAAAAATTCCAGGCAAAAATCAAAGAAACAAAAAACGAAATAAAATAAAAGACAAAACCAAGTGGCACCTTAAAGACTATTATATTTTAATGTAAGCTTTTGTGGACATGTCCACTGCTACAATATGTCTAAAGAAGTGGACGTGACCATGAAAGCTTACATTAAAATATAACAGTCTTTAAGGTGCCAAATATTTGGTTTTTTGGGTTTTTTGTTTCTTTGAATTTTGCTTGGAACTTTTACTGGATACCAGATGAATCCTGATATAGTTGGAAAAGTTTAATTGATTTCATTCTGGAATCAGGTCTTGCTGGAGATAAATACCAGTTGTGACAAACACAGACCTCTGATTTTTGTTTTACCCCCTAGAGATTTATAAAGGTTTCTAGGCATCAGACTTTCTGACCTGACCTGCACAAGACAAAACCCCATGAATGATGTCACATGTATTTTGGACCTCAGACATTTGCTGGTGCAATTGTTATTACCCCAAAGAATATCCCAAGAGCTCTCCTGGGTATCTGGAGTATCTGCTATAAATGACCTCTTGTTTTTCAATTTGCTGTGTCATGTTTTAATAAAGGGTCATCTTAAATAGTTGATCAGAACAGGATCCCATATAGATGAATGGCTACTTATGGAGTGCAGGTAGCACTTACATGACTACATGGGATAGCTCAATTTTGATAGCTTTCCAAAGGTCCAGCCTTTTGGATATTTTTCATTACTAGAAAGCATTAATGCTTAAGAAGCATCTGGCATGTTGAGATTTGAGAAGCTGAGAAAATTGTGTTCCTTTCCTGACATTTAATCAAGCAAAAAGTGCCTAATATAACACAGAACTAACCTTTTGTCCACAGCAAGAGGTTGAGCCCACTCTTGCTGTAAATTAGACAAGTCACACATCTACAAAATCCTCCAGCCATCTGCCATCAGTCAGTAAATCCCATTTTATATTTCCATTAAATCATATCTGAAAAATTGAAATGTAATCCATCCAGCTGCTTGACAGAAGCATCTAGTCTGTGGGGAGATTTAAAGGATGTATTGAAGTGATCCTGAATAATTTTAATTATGTGTGAAAATATATATTTACAGGTGTTTTTTAAAAATAATTGAATCAAAAAGCAGACTTATGAATACAGTTTAAACAAATTAGGGAGTGGAATGACTGGTGTGGTGGGACTGGATTATCTAGAAGAAATACAGGAATCATCCCTGCCCACCCACCTTCACTACCAGCAGTGTCAAACATGATCTAGAATGAATGCATTAAAAAACTATAAACTTGTAACTTACAAAGAGAGTTGGTAAAAGATTTTGGTTGTACTTAGACATGGGCACGACTCGGTGAAATTTTCGTTTCCGTTTCCGTTTTTCGTTTCCGTTACGTAACGGAAACAGAAACGATAATTAAGCTGTCAGAACTCAAACTCGAACTGAAAAAAGCAAAATTTGGTCGGGTTTTTCGTTTCCGTTTGTGGCATCGCGGTGATCGCGCGATGCGAAGCACAGAAAAAGTTTCTAAAAGTTTTTTAAAAAAACCCCGACTCCTGGCCATAAAAGCAGGTGAAAATATGCCTGCCTGAGACTTTGCCACCTACCAGAAGGGTGGTTTCTGGGGGGTCCCCGGCCTTTCCCCCCCTCTTCTCCTGTCCTGGGCTGCTTGCACCAGGCTGGGGGGGTCATCCTCATCATCTCGCCATGCCATGCGGTGGGGGGATCCAAAATGGCGACCACAATATTTCTTTTGAAATCGTGGTCAAAAAACACACCAAATCACCACAGAAACATGTGAAATTTATTTATTTTAAATGCCTGAATTTTAATAGTAGCAGCAGTGGGTTTTTTATAGCAATAAAACGTCGTATTCATTTTATTTTATTTTATTTTATTTTTTATTTTTTTAGACCTGCCCATTTGGGCTGGGCATGGGATGGGACCATGCATTTTTTTGAACCATTCCACCAATGGCATCGCCAGGTTTTTGACTGACACTTCTGGATGTCTCGGAGGGCATAAAAAGCTGAGGCACCTTCCAGAAATCGCAGTCGGGTGTATGGATGTGGTTGAGGGAGGAGGGCTGGCTGCTGGTGCTGGTGTGATCTGATCGAGAGGGAGGCTGGAGGCTTTAGGGTTTAAGTTAGGCAGGCAGGGAGGGAATTGAATTTAGAAAATAATTTCTATGATTCCCTGCAGCTTTGTCTGCTGAAGGGAATAGCAGTTTATTCTTTATTTCTTCTCTGACAGTTTGTGGGGATTTTTTTCTGATATTGGATAGAGGGGGAGGTTCGACTGGGAGTGGGAGGTGTGGATTTATTTTAAAAATATATTATATACTACCATTTATGTTCTATTTTCCCAACTTCAATTTGCTTGCACACACACACATTTGGGGTGCAAGCCAGGAACAGAACCTCTATCCTAAGTGATATCCTAACTGCCCACTCGCCTGCCCGCCCGCGCCACCACCCGTCTGTGGCCTGCACCGCCGCCCGCCTACTCACCCGCCCGTGGCTGCCGCTCACCCGCCTGCACCTCCCCCTGCCACTGTCGCCGCCTGCCCATGGCCCCCCCGCCACCACCGCCCGCCCGCACCTCCCCCCGCCGCCCACCCCTGCCCCGCCCACCACCTAGGGCGCAAAAACACCTTGCGCCGGCCCTGATTGCGGGACGCCCCTATGCTCTGGGAAGTCAAATCGCGGTAAATCATGGTGGAAACGACAAACGACAAACGACAAACGAAATGACAAATTTTTGAAAAAATTCACGACAAACAGAAACGACCCGAAAGAGACCCATTCCGACAAACGAAAACTCGAAACGTCATTTTTTCTGGTCGTGCCCATGTCTAGTTGTACTATTATATATGACAGTTTTATTTTGGCATTACTTAGAGCTCTTGTGGTGAAGGCAGCAGCTGACAAAAGGAGCAGAATAATTCTACATATAATATGAGATGCATGTACGTATGCAAGGTATCAACCTATACTGTGGTTGTAGTGGTTGTCAGGCATTACAGAATTATCTCTCTGGTCCTCCCATAGGCTTCCATGCCATTGCTGCTAATGAAAAGGTAACAAAAAGTTGCATGACATTTCTGTATTAATGACAGCAAATTCCAACCTCATCATCTTTATACACAGTGCTAGAGATGGACATGAGTAGTAGTTCTGTTTATTTTCATTTGTAATGAACTTTTGAAGTAGTTTCATTACAAAACAAAATGAAATGAAACACTATGCTCCTCTGGGTCCTAAAGGACCAAAATGGCAGGGGTACCTTCTTCAAGCGATTCAAGGCAACCCCTGAAATTTGGAAAGTTTGGGGTCAGGGATCTGAGTTACAAAGCTCGCCCGCACCTAGGGGGTGCCCCTAGGGGGAAAAATCTTTCTAATTGAGTCAGACAGTGATTGGGTGAGTAATAGCACTGCTGCAGCTTGGCTTTGGATTCCAGCTGGAAAGTTTTTTCCCTTTGGAGCTTCATAATTCAACCCCTTTAAAACCAAACCTCTCCAAATTTCAGGGGGTTACCTAGGATTGCTTGAGGAAGCTACCCCTGCCATTCCCATGCCAAAACATGGTTGTGATCTGTATTTTTGAAAAGGGGGTACCCCTAGGAAAAAATCTTTCTAATTGGAATCTGAAGCCAAGCTGCAGCAGCACTATCACTTGCCCAATCGGCTTCCAAATCAGAAAGATATTTTTCCTAAGGGTACCCTCTTTGGAACTTCATAACTCAGCTTCTTGACCCCAAAAGCTTTCCAAATTTCAGGGGCTCTCAGGGAAGAGCTTGAGTTCCCCTACCATTGATTCCTCTAGGACAAATCATTTTATTCTAGAAGAAAAATGGCATTTTGTGATTAAACGAAATGAAACAAGACGTGTCCTGCTGTTTCATTAGATAAGTTATTCATTACCTAGCAAAACAACAAAACAGCATTCATTCTTCGTTCTGTGCCCATCTTTATACAGTGCATGTTGAAGAATATATGGGAGATGATAGACCCTTCTGGGACTATATAAACAAATCTTAAAATACTAAATGTATCAAAGTCCAACCAACCAACCAACCAACCAACCAACCAACCAACCAGCCAACCAAATAAATAAATAAATAAATAAATAAATAAATAAATAAATAAATAAATATTAAAAACAATGCACAAAGATAAAGAAGGCATAAAATAATTCCAAATAAAAGATACAAACCAATATAGGACACTTCTTTTTCTTGTTACCACCCATAATCACAACCTGTCAAGAAGCAGATAAAGTAACATTACTGTTATCAACAAATACCCCCATGAATATTAGTTGTGATGGATACCTTCTAGCGTAGTGGGACCCAGCTTACATTTTCATCAAGGTGGGACCAATCAGTTTAAACATCTGACAGGCTTCCGAGTTCCCATGCTGTGTAGGTTCGATTTATGTGTTGAATTAATAACATTTTTTTAAAAAAAAATCAAGCTATGGCTCTCCTAAATTAATTAAGGAGTTATGAATAGATTCATATAATGTGCACCATTGTTCCAATTCTTGGTGACTCCCCAAAGCATCAATTTCTGTTCAGATGCTCTTTAAAAAGAAGCATTCTTTTTCTCCTAAGAATAAATATTTTCTTTTAGAAGGCAGAATAGTGCCATAGGAGTCAGGAGAGACGTAGCCGGGGATGGGTGACTGTCATGCAGATTTCAAGGGGTAGCTCCTGGGAGCCATCTTGGATCAGAAGCCACATGTAGCCTGCCATTTTGAAAAGGAAATATTTCTAATTATGAGCTTGCAGTGATCAGTATGCACTGCTGCTTACATATCAATTAAGAAGAGGCGGCAGCATAATGTCTGAGCAAAATCTGAAAACCTGAAGGTTTTCCCTAGGAGGTTTTAAGCCATAAAATTTCATAAAGTTCAGCAATCTAGAGCAAAAGTTTGTGGCAGACTTTGGTTTGGTTTGATATTGTTTAACCATTCAGTATCTTCAAATATACAACTGCTGCTTTTTCTCCCTTTCATGTTGTCTGTCTGAATAAATAGTGACAGGTAAAAAATTGTCTGTGCCCTGAGGGAGAAGATCTGACAGCACTGGCTGAGCTGACTCCACTGCAAAGGAAAATGCAGAAGTGATCTGAACTCTTGTTTTGACCCTCACTTTCAACTAAATTGTCCTTCGGGAAGCACTGCCTTTTATATTTCTCATTCCACTGCATCTAAATAAACGCCATTGACTGGAAGGGATTTAGTGTATCGGATTGCATTATCCCATTTAAACTTGCTAGAAGTTGTTAAAAAATAGAAAGCAAAGTGTAGCCTTATTAGTAATTAATAGAGTTTATTAGGAATTAATGGAGTTAATTTAATCTTCATCAGGCCTATAGGGTTGGTTGGATTTGTGCATGTGTGGCATATAACTGAGGTCTAAAAGGAAGAACATATTATAAGCATTGCTCTTACGCTTGCTTACTAATTCTGAAATAATAGAATCACAGCTCTCATCACCTTGGCTATGTTTTACCATGCTCATCTTTATGCACAGTTAACATTATATAAAACAAAGCAAAGTGTTTTGCTTATATAGTGCTTAAAGCACTCTCTTGGAGGCTTACAATTTAATTATGCCGGCTGCAATCCCCTCTCCATCAGCCCGTGTGCTGGGTACTTATTTTAGCAACCTTGAGAGAAGGCTGAGTGAACCATGAGCTGGCGATCTGAGATTAAACCCTGGGTGATGAGCACAGTTTTGGCTGCAGTACAGCAGCTTAACCGCTGTGCCAGAAGATCCATTATACAAATATCCATTGGTCCTTGATTCAAGTAGATGTTCATGGATATGTGGAAGTGTTCAGGTGTCACAGGAGTAAAAATTGAATTGAGAACTGCCAATCTGTGCATAGATGTGGGATTTTGTTTTGTTTTAAAATCAAAACTCCCCAAGAATGCCCAAGGGCAGTGAGAATACAGAGTAACAGAAGTTATTATTATATCTTCTTTCACGTTCATCAGAAATACAGAATACAGAAGATATTATTATATCTTCTTTCACATTTACCAGAATGTAATATGTTTACAAGCACTTGAACTGAATAGCATCATTGTTGGCTAGGCTTGAATTCTTCCTTTCCCTGATAATATCCTTGTAGATGTGTGTGTATACGACACATTCATAACATCTTTGGGTATATCTTGGCATGCACACACCTTGTGCATTTTTAAAAGATTCTCATAATTTGTTTTCTTTTCTAAATTTTGGACGTAAAAGTAGATGACCTACCTCCTTGATAACCATCCATGCTACTTGACAACTGAAAGTAACAATTGTGCCACATCACTATTCATGCCATGCTCATGGGTGAGCTATTCAGATCTATCACATACTAGAAAAAGATGCTAGGATAGATGGAACTTCTGTTTACTGCAGTTAGCCCTGCTTAAGCTTTGTGAAGTCATTAAAGGGCAAGTTGGGTTGAAGAAGAACAAGATTATCTTCTGTCAGCCACAGTCAGCTGTTTTGAGACAATAAAGAGTCCTGTCGCACGATGATGAATATCAAAATAAAGAGAATGAATTTCATAGAAATCTTTTCTTCAAAACACATCTCCTTTCATTGATGGCATGATATTACAGTACTGTTCTTTCTCACAGTGTGCAGTTAAGCACAACATGTGTCTGGCAAGCAGTCTTCCTTATTTGAATTAATATATTGGGGAGCCCCAGAAGTCCTTAGCTCCCCAGCATACTTTCTAAAATCAATCCCCTGAGCATCGGAAGTTCATACTGGAAGGGATAAGAAAGGGAAAGGGATAAAAAGGGGGGATATGCTCTCATTATACAGAGAGTGGGATGTTTGGATCTCAGCTGTATTGATTGCTCTTGTGTTCCTTTATTTGGGGGGTGGATGCTGTTAAATGCTCCTATCTGAAATTATGATTTGTGCTTATATTAATGCAATCTTCATTTCATTACAAGAATAATTTGTGGCCACTAAAGTTGTGTCTGTATGGTGGGGAGGAATGATCGTTCTGTTTTAAGGCATTTATCAAACTCAATGCAAATAAATCAAAAATAGGAAAAGAAATATTGAACATCCAGAGAGTTCATGTCCAACATTCCCACTTATTCCCTCATCTACAAAGTATTTCAGTCTGAGAATGACTGCTATGTTCACAAAAGGAACTATTATCTTTTAGTCATTAGTTTCTCAAGACAGTCTTCATTAGTGTGTCCTTCTCTGACAACATGGCAATATGGCAATTGCTGAGCTATGTTAGAATTATATTGTGCAGAGTCGCCTGAAGTAGAAGCTACTTTTGAAAAGAGTGTGAAATTTGAAATTCTAATGTCAATATTTTAATGTCAGATTAATTCAAAACAATGTTTGCTTTCTTGGGCATTATCTTACTTCACTAATAATAAATAATGTATTCCATTTAAAAGATATTAGAGATTTTACTGTAAAAATATTGTGGAAGCTATAGCAAAGTGTGCCATATTGATCCTTAATTACAGAAAGTCATAGAAAAGGTGAATCTTTTTTGGATTTTGTGGTGGCCATCTGAAGACATTAAATGATAGATCTTTTGCTTTAAATTTCAAAAATATGTCAGTCCATGACAAACTGTTGATTTAAATACAGGTTTACTTTAATGAATGATTCATATCTTTGAACAACATTGACAAAAAGAACTGAGAATCAACCCTATAAAATTGTAATGATGCAAAAAAGGGGGGGCTTTTCTCCCATATGAAGAGGTTAATGATTAGAATAATTATTTGCAGTGCAATCCTATATAGCTTTATTCAGACCTGGGGTTTAGGATTTGTTACCAAACACTTGGATTTGGAACTAGGATTGAAGACTTCCAACATCCTTGGAAGAAGTGGGTAGAAAAACACCACTGTTGGGTAGCTGGCAGTAGTACGGTATTGCAGCAGCATAAAGAACAGCATAAAGATGGAACAACCCACCTGCTGCCCATCCTCCACCAAGCCAATGTATTACTGAGAAACAAAGAGGTTATTGATTAACCATGTACACACACATTGGATGCACGTCCACTGGGATGAGGAGGAGACACATTATTTCCAAATGTGGTCATCTACTGCTGTCCCCTAATCCTGATAGTTATAGATTTCAACAACATGCCCACCTGGTGTCTCCTGATCTAAGCTCCATGTGTATCTTACAACATTGCTCTTTCAACTAGAAAAGAAACCATTTCCAGCAAACTACAGGATGATTTCTTTTTTCCTAGCAAAAAGAGACTATATTGAAATTAATGGAACTGTAGCACACAGTACAGCATTTAGGTTCTATTAACTTTAATGGACTTTGTCTATTGCACTCTTGGTGATTCATCTTTTATAATGGACTCTCTTTTTAACAAAAAAATAAAAAATAAAATAAATAGAAGATGATGTGACAGCCTGAGAATCGTCCATGAGTTATTAACACCTCAGAAAGAAAGGATGTTGAAATCCTCAAATAAATAAGACTATTTTATAAAATACCTCAGCGACATGTACTGCATTGTCAGGACAAGACCATAGATAAACAATCTTGGGTATGTGTGAGGTGGTGAGACCCCATGATAAGAACAACAATGGAAGTGAGTCGCTCTTCCCATCATCCACTGCAGAAGGATACAAGACATCTTTATATTACCTCCATTGGCTGGTTTAAAAATAGAAGAGCAGGATGTTGTAAGAGCAAGAGAAGAACAAAAGAAAAGTAGGATTGAGAAGGTGGGAAATGATATTCCAATTGTCTTTTAGTGACAGAGGAGATAGGAGACAGGGGAGACGAAGTAGAAAAGGAGGAAAAAGCATTGGAAAAGGAAGAAAAGTTAAACCTGGAGGAATAGAGAGGAGAGCTGCTACTGGAATGGAGGTGGATAGAGACAGAAGACTTTGAAAAGCACCAGATGGTGTGGATGAAATTGCCTTTGGTTAGATAGAAGAGAGAAAGAACAGATACCCTGAAAACCATCTTATTGGGATGAAAGGGAGAGCTGGAAGTTAAAGAGGTGCAGGAGATAAAACCAAGGGAGCCCTGGTTTGATACCTCTAGAATGGACGGTATATGGTCACCTGAAGAGAGTGGATCCCTGGAATAGGGAGTAAAGCCCATTGATGAGGCCAGAGCAGAAAGAGTCTTCAGAGGAGCAGTGAGCCTGCCAATCTTGTTGTGGGGTTATGTGTTTCGGTCAGGGAAGCCCAATTCGCAAGTCTATCAATGGGGAGAGATTTGAGGTTTGTACCGCTTGGTGATGATCAAACTCCAGTTAGAGATGTTAACATGAATCATTGGATATTGCCTAGAGATTGCTTGGAATCTAGAGAAGTTGTTATACATGAGGAACCAGTTTTGTTAAATAAAAGTTCTTCAGAAAGAAAAAGAGTTTCCTGTGGTGAATGAGCCCATAAAAGAGGAACTTTTGCATAGTAGGCCAGTAGCCACTCAGCAGCTATCCACGCCCATAGTGTCAGGTACAAGAAGCAAGCCAGCAGGGAAGACCTTACTTACAGCAAATAAGGACCATTGGATAAATGAAGAAGTAGAAGCAAAGAGCATCTAAAAGTCAAGACTAGAGAGCAAGTCAGAACTGAACAGCAGTCACGACCACAAGGCAAGCAAGAAACATGTTAAACCAGGTCAGATCATAAAACAAGCTAGCAGTAAAGACCAAAGAATAACCAAAGATGCAGAGGTACATCTAAGAGCAGGAAGATTTTTGGTGTTTAAAAGTTGGCTCAGCTGGCACCTCAAGTCTTCTTGTATTCCTTCCTTTACAGGAGAGTCCACTGGTATATTAAATGAGTACAGTCACAAGGTTTGATATAGCTCACTTTTGTGTGTGTGCAGATGGCTACAAGCAGATCTACCAGCTCCTGAAATGTGGAAGGAAAGTTTTGGTGGTTCCTTGGACACTTAGGGCAGATCAGGGGTTTGGTCATGTTAAATAGGTTGTAATAGCAGGGAGTGCTGAAGGGGAGGATTAACAGTGGATCACCCATCACCCAAAGGGTCACCTAAAGGGCAGTGGGGCACCAAAGGAGGGTGCTAATCCATCCATCATCCCTGCAATGCAGAGCATGAGGTTGTGGAGGTGGGGTGTGTGGGGAACCCAGCCCTGGCCATCACTTACCTAAGGATGTGAAGCTTGTGGGGGATAGGAAGGTCTTGGGGGGGGGTCACCTGATATTCACTGGTGGGGACGGGCAGAAAGGAAGGCAGCATTTATCCAGGGCTTTGGGCTCACCAATGCCAGGACAGGAGAAGAGGTCAGGATCGATCCCCATATAGTGACCCAGCTTTCTACACTAAGATAGGCCCCTCTGAAGGAACTGAGTGTTGTAGTTTAAATGTTCAATAAAGTTGTGGCCCTAGTTAAATCCATTAACCATGTCTCATCTCATCATTCAAGATGAGGCAAGATTCCATTCTTCCATTATGAAGATTCCCCTTGTTACGCACCACTTCCCACCTGAAGAAATAATTCTAGGAGCCAATACATGGGCCAAATTAAATACTGCATAGAGCTCATTATGAGAAGTAGAACTTTCTCAGATGTAAAAAAGCATGCAATTACAACCCCATTGAGCTTTTCTGATTTTGTGTGGCTTATACATGCTGGCTTTGCTGACGTTACAAAATGTTGGGTTCTAATAGTAATAATAATAATCTTTGACCTGCAGGACTGGAAGAACCATATAGATCATAAAGTCCAGCTCCTTTCAAGGTGATACAATGGGATTAGAACTCCCAGCCTCTGGGTCTGCAGTCAGATACCTAAAACACTGAGTTATGTCCCAGGCTGCCAAATATAGAGGGAACATCCTTCCCCTTAGATTTCCCACCATAGGAACAGCTGGAGGTAGTCTACAGGGTTAACTTCGCTAATTGTCAGCAGGTCACATGACCAGTAGACCACACCACAAGGAGAGAACAGAAGAAACACAGTCTGTATCAAACAGTGGGGACAAGTATATCCAAGGCCTGATAAGACATGTCAAGTTTGGCATATAGGCATTTCAGAATTCTCTTGGATTCCTTGTTTCTTAGTCTGAACTAACTGTCATTGTTAGATCAAAAGTCATACTAGAAATTTCAAATATACTGAAAATAAAACAAAAGGTAATAATTGGCCACTTTTGCAATGAGACAATAATAGCTTTTAATAAATATCTAAAATGTTTGAATATTTTCTTTATTGAGTGACTGTAACACTTTATTTTCTTCAAATGATCCAAATTATTCAGTTTATTTCCTGCACACTATCAGATCAAAGCCTCTAATGTGGTTCATGCCATCAAATTGATTTATTTGGCAGAGCACGTCAGTTTAAATAATTGCCAATTTATTCTGTTTTAGTGATTGTTCTACATTCTGTATTTTGTCTCAGTAATTAATTTATGTTATTGATGAGATGCTTAAACTGGAATTGTTTTGTGATTCTTGCTCACTGTTTAGGACTAAACAGCCATAATTGTTTTGATGTGGTAGACTGGATTTCATGAAATACTCTTTTGACAATACATAATTTGGGATATATGATAATTTAGAGAACACTGTGAATTTGCAGCCTTTGGATTTTCCATTCTTCTCTTTTAAAATTCCCCATACATAAGTAGCAAGTAGAGATCTGTTATTAGGAAATTTCATCATACATGTGTTGTCCAGGAGCCTGGACCTCTGTTCCCTGTCTTCTCTGGCAGCTAGCCACTCAGATAAGGAGATGGAATGGGCATCCTCACAGGGCAGCCATTTATTGTTTCACTGACAGAGGAGTCAGGGCAATGGAAGCTGGACAGATGCCACAACATGACCAACCAGCATGCACAGACTTGTGAGGGGGACATCCTGCCATACGAAAGAGGGCAAGGAACATGTGGCACTGTATGGGCACAAAGCATGCCAAAGCTCTTCACCCCCATGTCTACTGCTAATTAAGTGCAGTTGAAAGAGATTCGGTTGAAAGAGATTCAGGGGTATTATACTGACCAACACACAACATGTAGATATTATTTAGCAGGATGTTCTAAGATGTAGGATGTGGAAGAATTTCTAATGGAATGCAGGTTTCAAGGATCAGTATGTCAACCCTTAACAAATGGGATAGAATCATGAACTTGGAAGGGGCCTACAAGGCCATCAAGTCCACCCCCTGCTCAAGGCAGGAATGAAAATCAAAACCAAAAACAATTTCTCTTTTTGTACAGTTGTACTTCTGCTGGTACATACTACTTTGTGCCCTTTGGGACCACTAATTTTTTTAGGAGCCATGGAAAGATGGAACTCATTGCCTGCCTCACAAGCTTTTCAAGCTAACTGTATAACTTGTTTGAGAATGCTTATTTTATTATTTTATGTTTTATTCTGATTATTTACATGCATTTATGCTAGATGTCAAATAGTATAAGAGCATATTACTGTAATTTCTATTTTTGTATAGTGCCCGATTGGCTTTGAAGCAATCAAGTATTTGTATTCATAATTGTTACATCCCGTTACATCAATCTGGACTTATAATGACCTTTCTCAGAGTTTTCCAAGTATAAAGCCTTATTAAGTAATTTACTATTAATTTCTTTATGGAGGCACTTGAGGGCCATACAGTATGCCTCAGGCTGGCACTTCTCACAGTGCTAAAATGAACTCCCATCCTCTGACTTCACAGTTTCCAGCTCACTGAACCATCCAGCTAGATACAGTGGTTTAATGTTGGCAGTGCTATGGTCAGAAAGAATACTTGTCCATGCACTGTATTTTCTAGATTCTTGGTTTCCAGACTTTTTAGGAATAGTATTATCTATTTCACTATAATTCCCTGATTTGATTATCTAAGTCAGTAATATGTCTGTGAAGATTCTCAGTCATCCAGGTGAGTTTATCTGGAAGTTGAGTCATGGCTACTGGACTTCTTTTTTGAGAGATAGAAATGTTTCGCTGTTCATCCAAACAGCTTCATCGGTCTGAATACGGCTAATGTACTCATGGAGTACTTGCACTAGCTGTATTCAAACCGATGAAGCTGTTTGGATGAACAGTGAAATGTTTCTATCACTCAAAAAAGAAGTCCAGTAGCAATGACTCAACTTCCAGATCTAAGTCAGTAAATGTACCAAAAGAGTAATCCTCAATTTATCATGGGGTTTATGGATCCAACCCGACCTGCAATAAAGGGAAATCCATGCTATGTGGATGCTGGTTCGGGTCGGGACTGGGAAGCATGCTTGGTGTCTCATGCACTTACTCCAGGCCTGGTGATGCCCCAAGTGGTCCTCCAAAAGGCTTCCTGGACCCGTCGGAGACCTCAGAAGTGGTCTCTTCTGGTTTTTCGGAAGCCACTTTTGGGCATCTGACAGGCCCGAGAAGCCCGTCAAAGGCTCACTTGGGGCAGCACCAGCAGGGGACAACTGTACACTGATTTGCCAAATAAAAATAATCTTGGCATGTGGCATTAAAATTTTCCTGCTAGTAAGGAGGAGGTACAACACTTGATGGAGGAAATAATGTTGCACTGTTATCTATTTAGGGGATTTTGTATCATTATTAGGACATTGGTAACCTTCTGTGTGCCTATCCATCTCAGAAAAAGTTTGATAAAAGTTCAAAATTTTATCTTCAAAGTATTTTACGTAGGTAGTATTCAGAGAAATAGCAAAACTGGAAAAATGAGGAACGAACTCTTGAGTTTTAAGCAACTGAAATACTTATGCATGGCTTTTCGTGGAAGAGTAGAAAAGGCCCAACTCTTCTTCCCAGGAGGAGAAGAAATTTTAGAATTTCAAAATATTGCCACTAATCCCTACCTACTTTCTTTGTTGTGCTACTTTCTTTGGTGAGCTGTGCCTAGCACAGTCCCCGCCCGCCTTCAAAAAAGCACTCGAGACCCTGCTTTATAGGGAGGCATTTGGCAACCTTTAATTTAATTTATTTCATTTTTCCCCCGCCCCTTGACGCCTCTTGCTGAGGGTTTTCCATCTCTTCCTGTTTAGTACTATTGATCCATTTGTATTGTTGATTTTAACCTTGTTGTAAACCGCCCAGAGTTCCTGCTGGAAGATGGGCAGTATAGGAATAATAATAATAATAATAATAATAATAATAATAATAATAATAATAATAATAATAATAATAATAATAATAATAATAATAGGAGGAGGAGGAGGAGGAGTATGCTGCCAGTCCATTTTGTGCAGTTTTTGTCAACATCTGTGTTTTTTTTAAAAAAATAAATTAATTTTTCCCCACCCACACACTGTCAAATAGATTAAATCATGCAAAGCGGAGGGAAATGAATAACAAATCAAAATGAACCAATCAAATGAATATTTGAAAAAAATCATTAAAAACAAAACGAACCAAACCAAACCCTAAAACAAAACAAACCGAAACGAATTGCCATTTTTTTGGTTCGAGCCCATGTCTAGTGCTCAGTAATGCATCTCTCCAGAAACACATTGAGAATGTCTATCTCTTCTCCCACTCTGAAACTCTCTCCCACAGGAGGCTTGTATGGTCTCATCTTTGCTATTTTTCAGCAAGCAAGTAAGATGAAGACTCCAAGCAGGCTTTCATTTAAATGAGTGGTATACCAAGAGATTTTTAAAGGGATCATTTTATTCCAAGTTTTACATGTGTTTTTAATATTGCTGTTATTAGTTTTAATATCTCTGTTTAATGCTTTTTAATATTACAATAATTCATTATTTAGCTTTTAATAATATAACTCACCTTGGATCTTTTATGAGAAAGGCAGTATATACATGTTTTAAATAAATATATAAGTTGCAAAAATGGCTCGTTAAATCACAGGAGATTTGGCGAGCCAACTCCTCTGTAGGTTCTATTGATCCAATCAGGCTTCTCTAGCGTGACTTATTACACTAGGCAACAGGATTTCAGCCAGTGTTTGCATTGATTTCAGTTAATTAAAATTTTGCATAATTAATAATTCATTCCTACGTGGTATTTAATCTTAAGGCTGGATTCCCACTCAGCAAGGAATCCATTTGTACCAAAGTGCTTCAGACCTATAATTATAATGACCCTATGAATTAATGAACTTCAGGATTTCTTATTTTTAATAGCCTTGTTCAGATCTTTCAGGCTAAAGGCTATGACTTCTGTTAGTTGAATCACATGACTAGGTATAATATCACTGCCTTTTGTGCCTCTCCCTAGTCAGTTCTGAATATATAGCAGAATATATAGCAGTATAGCACTTTCCAATGCATAGCAATTTAGAGTCCACTTGTGAAGACAGTAGCACTTAACAGCTATTTCCAAAATCTCTACTGTGTCGATGTAGTGCATTATGGAAGATGTGTGTGTGGGGTGGTGGTGGAATGTTTCATCGTGGTATTTTAATAAAAGAACACCAACTCTGAATAATTACTTCATATACGGAATTGGGGCAAAATGACATTTTTGTTGGTTCATTGTCATAGCTTTGGTTCTGCATATGTATGAAGAGGAAAGGTGGATTTATTATTTCAAGACCCTATTTGAAGCCAATAAAAAGGATGACATAAGTCACAAGTATTGAAAAACAAGTGGTGGCAAAGACGGGGAAAATAAAGTGCAAATTGCCTGAGCTCATGAATCATTTGGAGAAGGCTTTGAAAATGATACAAAAAGGCTGCAGGATGGAAAGGTTAGCAGTATTATCATCCATTAGGTCTTTCATTTAACTACACAGTCATTTAGTCTTTTATTCAGTATAAGTTTAGTTTTCAGAGTTGAGCTCCCTGACAAACAATTTTTATGGCACTTATTTTCAGGTGTATGCTTCTGTATCTTTTAAGTGGAATGTTAAAAATCTGAAATGTGGCAATGGTAGTTTCCATACTCCTTACACATCTCAGTTTCATCTTTATATAATTCATTGTGACCCAGGACTTACAAACAGTCTCCTGCAATTACGACTGAACCAAGAATACTCATTTATAGATATTTAAACTTATAGCCCACCAATTTAGTGGACAAGCCACTACTCTGGGCAGCTTCCAGAAAATATTGAAACCTACACAACATTTAAAAAAATACTTATATAAAAACACATATCTCTTTGGCAGAACACTATTTTAAGTGAAGAACATTTTGGTCTAAAATAAAATACTATACTATATTCCAACAAGCAGGGGTTAAGGAATTAAATTATTAAAAGCCACTATTCTATTGCTAAAGCAATAGATCCTAACCTCATAGAAGAGGTTTAGTGTGTCCTAAATCTATTGCCACTCTTCACCTCCAATACCTCCACATAGTTTATGATTGTGTAAAACTCCATTCTAGCTTTCAAAACAGTATTAGCCTGAATATGTAAGAAATGTCAGGACGAAAAATGTCCAGAACATGGCCAAACAGTCTGGAAAACTCACAACAGCTAGGAGCAAGACCCCTGTCATCTGCAGAGACTGAAGAGGAAATACAGTGGTACCTCAACTTACGAATTTAATCTGTTTGTAATGCATGCTCTTAAGTCAAAGTACTCTTCAGTCAGGTACTTATCTAAAAAATTGAAAAAAAATCAGTTAAAAATGGAAAAAGTGGAAAAAAATTGTAAGTCGACAGACCATATCTAAAATTTATAATAATAATTGTTTATTTACGGTCATAGACCAAAATGTTACATGGCAATCAAGTTCAAAAGACAACACCAATAATACAAATATAGTTGGATAGATTAAAAATTAATAATGTGTAGCCATGGAAAACATTAATAGACACATAATTGCATAGGATAATAATAAATAAATATTCTAAATATTATATTAAAATGTGGAAGGGTATTATATCATACACTGGAAAATTAGGGGATATAAAATTCTGATGGCAAAATCATCATACGGGATGCGATAACTGCCACACAAAATCTGGCCATTATCATAGTTATATTTATGTTCTTATCGGCTAGTAAATACTCAATATAAAATTTACTGGGTCTACCCGGGAACAACTGCGTCGTCTGCATATAAAAGAATAGAAATTGGGTGATGAGATAACTTAGGAGGGTGGAAATTGGGGTTTGATAAGCTATCCACTATCCTGTTAATATAAAAATTAAATAATAGGGGAGCTAAAATGCAGCCTTGCTTGACACCCCTTAGGGAAGGAATTGAATTTGTTAAAGTTCCTGCTGTATTACATACATCTTTCAGCTGTGTATTTTCATAAAGGCGTCACATCAACAGTAAAAGATGACGGTCAATGGAAGTGAGTTCAAATTTGCTCCAGAGACGCTCTCTGGGTACCAAATCAAAAGCAAATTTGAAGTCAATAAAGGCAGCATATAACAAGCCACCCTTGGTTGAGGCATATTTATCTGCCAAATGCTGCAGAATAAGGGCTTGGTCAATAGTTGATCTACCCGAATGGAAGCCTGCTTGTTCATCTGCTAAAATATTATTTGTGCTAAACCAATCTGCTAATTTGTTATAAAGAAGTCTCGCATAAAGCTTACTGATTGTGCTCAGCAGACTTAGGGGACGACAATTGGCCGGATCATGTTTATTACCCTTTTTATAAATGGGCTATCTAAAATTTGTAAGGTGGCAATTAAAACGGCAACAGTTTTGTGCTTTTAAGTCGAATTGCTCTTAAATCAAGCTGATCTTAAGTCTCATTTTGGGGGGAAGCTCTCCATGTGAACAGAATCCTGAAAAAAGCAGGGCTACTGATTGTATAGAAAGGCTGAATGCACAGAGGACTTTATTCTCTTCATTGTTCAGTAATGTGTCTCTTGCTGCATCCTTTTATGAGCTCTGCTAATCCCTAACCACTTTCCTCCACTATCATCTGGGCAATAGTGAACAGATCAGGAGGTTTCACACTAGTGTTAGCAGTGCAAGAATCAGGTCTCAATCAGGATTACAGTAGAGTACTTGGGGAGAGAGTTGAGGAAGGTTTTAATCTGTTTAATCTCACACTCCAGAAATCCTGATGCAGGCAAAAAAAGATATCCATGCTTTTCCAATGCTTACACTAACAGTGAATGAATAGTTATTTTAAAGAAGACCATTTGTCAAGGTATAGCTTGAACTTCTCACTTCCAAGTGATCTTTTGTGTGGATAACGTTGTCTTCAGAAATAGGTGTGCTTCAATTGCATTGTAATTGCATATGTCTATGTGTATATGCAAACTGTCACTATGCCACTATGTGTGTGTCCCTAGGAAATATGTTTGTGTTTTGTTTGGGCACTTGGATGTAAGGTGTTTGTCATGGAGGAAGAAAGGGCGATGTTTATATCTTTTCTTGTCCTGAGTCTGTTGTTTATCAGCCATCCATGTAGCTCCTAAAGGATTCCCAAGCCATCGGTGTGGTTTTCTAGCTAAAGAAAATAACCTGGAATGTTATTTTGTTAAAAGGAAGTTATTATATAACTCACTGCTTCTCAACAGTCAGTCATTGTTAGTGTTTATTGTTGGTTGGTTTGTCCAAGAAAAACTCTTCATTTCTTAAGGGAGTATATAGAGCTCACCCCTGTTGGGAGAAGCAGGCTAAAAGTGTAAAATATTCCTCTGGGTTATACTGGAATTAAGCCTTTTGAGACAAATGTTAGCTAGGACAAACACAAGCTTTTGATTCTCCCTCTCTCTCTCCCTCCTCAGAGGTATTTAAATTTCTTCAGGACTTTTAGGGAGAGATTCAGGCCACAGTTTATTTGACCTGACAAATGGGCATGCATTTTATCTTCATTGTGAAACTGTTTTTGTTATTTCCATGATGTAGAAGTAAGGTGAAGGCTGGAAGCAGGTGATCATTGGAGATCAAGAAGATGTGGGTGGGTGGGTGGGTGGGTGGGTGTTCTGGTTCTGGTTATACTGCAGTGAGACAACTTGATAAGTGCTGCAGCTTATCAAGTTGAATTCCTCCAGATAAAAGGGACCCTAAGAGTGTAAGTTTCCTTGGAGAGGAAATGAAGAAAAGGCAGTGCCTGCAGACCACAATGAGAATGGCGGTTAACTTATATGAAAGCAGGAAAATGCCTTATCTCCCACTGGATGAAAACTGACACCATTTGGTGAAGGCAGAACTGTAGAAAAGAAAGCTGTACATATTTTGCAGGTCATGAGTAAACCTGCTTTTATCCCTCTGTCTCTCTATGTGAAGCTTCTCCTAGGTGATTTGGAATCTTTTCTTCAAACAAGCATCAACCCCCCTTTTGTGAAAGCAGCTTTTGGTAAAGAGGTGTGAATGTTCTGAATGTTTATTTGACCTTGAATTGAACTCATGTTTTGAAAAGAACTGCTGAAGAATCTCTGTTCCCCGCCTCTTTGGTTCTTCCTTTATTCAATCTATTCATGTCCTTCTATGCCCTTCCCTTTTGGAAACTGAGTGGCAGAAACTACAATTACAAGCATTATGAATTCTTTGTTGTGACCTACAAGAGCACAATGAATTGGGAAAACTTACCAGAAGAAGAGTTTGCCGACTGCGGATTGTGCAAGATGAACTTGTAAAAAAAAATGAAATTAGTCTTGATCAGGAGATAGAGAGAGAACAGAAAGCTGATTTTAATCTGCAGACAAATACAAGGTTGATGCAGTATAAATCTTTGGCTATGCCAAATTCATGAAGCAAAAGCAAATTCTTTTCAAACAGAAAAGAATGGTAAATTTAGTAAAAATTTGAGATAGGACATTTAGAGCTATATCTACATGCTACTATGTAGAACAATGCTTTACTCAATATGGATACAAAAGAGATAAGAGTTTGGGGCTATTTCAGCAGCAGAGCAACTATCAAGATCACGATCAAGATAAAAGAACAACTTATGAAGATAACGGTCTTGGCAGGGAAAGAGAAAATTCAGAAATAATATCTGGCTTAGTGAATCAATTACACTAAAAATTGTTTTCTGTATTTTGATTGTCTAAAGCTACTACAGTAATCCTCCACCTATGGCAGGGGTTAAGGACCCAACCTGACCCACGATAATGGAAAATATGTGATATGCGGATGCTGGGTCAGGTCAGGACTGGGGGGCCTATCTGGGGCCTCATACACTTACCTGAGGCCTGGTGCTGCCCCGCACAGGCCTCCGATGGGCTTCCTGGGCCTGTCAGAAGCCCCATAAGTGATTTCTGGTGACCCAGAAGTGGCTTCCAATTCACCAGAAACCATTTCTGGGGTGCCTGGGAAGGCTGTTGGAGGCCGAAGACATAGTTTCTGGTGATCCAGAAGGCACTTTTGGTTTTCCAGAAGTGACTTCCGGTTTGCTGGAAACCACTTCTGGGGCCTCCGATAGGCCTGGGAAGCCCATCAGAGGCCCGTTTGGGGCAACGCCAGGCCTGGGATAAGTGAAGGAAGCCTCAAACAGGCCCATGCAGCTTGCCCCAGGAGCCTTTTGTTTCATATACTGCGGTCCAGTAATATACCAGGACCGTAGTATATGAAACGTGAAATTGAGGGGGGGTGACTGTAGTTGATTGGCATGGTATGGATAATGGAAAATGTAAATGTGAAGACTAACCTCAAATCTAAATAAATGTTAATTTGTTAGATCCTTAAAAGAATAGTGATAGGTACATATAAGCACTTCTAAGCATAAAGTGAAACATGTAGACCAGGAGGTAGCTCTTCTACAATAGCTCATAAAGTATTAACATGAATTAGAGATGGCTTTTGAAATTAGGTACCATTGTAGATGTAAGTAAAGATAAATAGAATAAGGATGAGATAGTAAGAAACCTAAGTATGAATTATACTGGGCTGAAATGTTGGGAAAATTATGACTGAATTGGTAACATGACAGTAGACAAACAACATATTTGTTTTATTTGGTTTAGTATAAAAATGAATAAAATGTTTTTAACAGAGAACACGTGTGTGGGAAATAGCTGAAAATGACATGAGTTAAATTAAAATTGCTTTGTGATATCTGGAATTGTATAATGGAATTGTATATATACATTAACTGTAGGTGATCTACCTTGAAACTTTTCCCCACCCTTACACTTAGCTGTTACAGTTATCATTGTACATTATAATCATAATGATAGGCTTTCAGACAAGTTGTTTAAATGCAGACTTGATTTGTATAGGTTTCTGACTGAGATGGAAAACATGCTATGTGCTCTTCTACTTGCATTAATGAAACTGCAATTCAAAAGTGGAGTGATGTGCAAAGTGCAGTAAGCATGTACACACTGGAGGAAATTACTGCTATTATCATACTGCAGTGCTCCAAACAAGTCCACCAACATGACATGCTTAAATATTGCTAGGTTGTCATTTTTTTGGCAGATGGGACTGCAGGTACCAAATGGATTAGGTCCAGAGAAAGCAATGATTCCCACCTACAAATATCAATCCATCTCCCCCCCCCCAAATATAGAAGGGCTATGATTCCCCAGGGAAAAGACTTCAGTTAACCCTAATCATAATCACCTAACTCTTATTTACTTTTGTGTAATTGCATTTTAGGGAATCAATTTGGATGTCATCGTAAAATAGGAACACTAAATATTTGACCTGTGGTGTAGTGTGGGTTACAAGCATCTGGATCAAGGCAACCCTCCACCTCCTCCTGCCACTGCCTTGCCTTCCGGACCTGCCAAGACAGCAGACCAGAAAGGAAAGCTGTGCACGCCTGATGCTCCACAACTTCCCATCCTGCTCTTGCTGCCTCACTGCCTTCTAGTGCTTCACAGACATTGACCCTAAAAGGAAGCTGAGCAATCCTGACCCTCTCCATGACCCCCCCCAATATGTGGGGAAGTGAGGCAGATTGAAAATGTAGAGAAGAGAAAGTCCCAGGCCACTTGTCCCTCAATGGCTGTCTCTCACATCTAGGAATTGTAGACCCAAGTGGCAGGTAGTGACTACAGAACCAAAGGAAGGAATGTGACCTTGGTGCCAGTTATGGATGGAAAACAAGGAAGAGATAACATCCCAAGGGCATGTAAAAGAAGAAAATGACTTATAGTTGAATCAGTTACATCTTCTTCCTTGTGTTCCTGCATGACCTCCATCTTTAAGTGGGCAATTGTTGTTCTCTAGATGTGTTGAGCTTTGAAATCCAATCAACCCTAGTAAAGAATTGTGGAAATTGCAGTTCCAAACTGTCTGGGCTGTAGTTACCCAGACTTGAACTGGATCTTCTGACATATTCAAGGCTACTCCCTGTCCTCAATATCTGGAAATCAAGGACCCAGCACAATATCTGAAATAGTACTTCAAAGGCCAGATGCAGGGGAGTGGTATTAGGAGACAAATATATAGTCTCATGCACTCCCAAACGCATTTGGCGGGGCCACTGTGAGATACAGGAAGCTGGACTAGATGGGCCTTTGGCCTGATCCAGCATGGCTCTTCTTATGTACTTATGTTCTTATAAGTCATGAATATATCCTCCATCACCAATTAACTCTGTCTGGAATCATTGCCCATATTTGGCTTTCTATCTCCCATTCAGTGTGTCCAAGCACATATGCTTCTTCACTCCTCAAAGCAATTGTCCACTCTCAGATTGTACTTACCTCATCCACATCCTCCAGCAACCGCCCACTCAAAGGCAGTGATGTGGGCTTCCCTACCCTATGTGCTTGTCTGAGTGGGCAGCCATCAAAGGAGGTAGAGGAGGGAAGCACATGCTGCAATCTGTGAATGGGCAATCATGCTAAGGAGGCAGGGTGGGAAGCGCCCAGCAATGGGCAAGGAGATGGGAGAGACAAATGTGCAGAACCCACAGAGCACCTGTGTGTGCCCCACACTGAACTGGTCTGAACTGCTGACCTATGGTTCATGCCCATCTCTATTGTTGACTAATCAGCACAAGTGATTTGATCCTAAGAACAATGCTGCCTATATGCCGCATTATAGTTTTGCCATAAATGTTATGCAATTATTTTGTTTTTTTTTTAAAAAATGATGAATGGAACAGGTGGTTTTTAATTCCTCCCTTGCATATAATTTTGTTTATGTCAGAGAAGCTTGATGTGTCAACTGTGATAGTTCTTGGATTTTCCCTTCTACTTCAGTTTTGTGGCCTTATTAGCTCCACTAATTGACCCATTATTCATATTTTAGAACAGAATTTATTTTCAAAGACATATGAAAAATGTCATCATTAGGAAGTGATTGAATTATGTGAGTAAAACTCGCATGCATAATGATTACTACAGTAATTGTATTGACATTTTAAAGTAGAAAACTGAACTCTGTTTAAGTAAGTTCAATGTGAATTTCACTTTTCTTTCAAACTGAATGTGAACGTCTTTTCTTCAATTCCATGAATGCTTTTCATGAGTTGAGTCAATTTTTTGGACTATTTAGGTGTTACTCCACTCTTCCTTCTTGTAATTACCATATTTTGTGCTCTATAAGAAGATGCATCTGACCACAAGAAAAATGTTTAGCCTAAGGTTTCATGGCTGGGGAATCCTGGCTACAAAAGGGGAGGCTTGCAAATGAGGTGACTGGAACTGTGGAATCCAGGACTTCAGAAGGAGAGGGCAGAGGCTCTGTGGAGGAGATCTCTTTGCAAACAAGGTGATTTTTGACAGAGGAATCTTGCCTGCAGAATGGGAGGGGTGGGGAGAAGCTCCCTGGAGGCAGCCTCTTTGCAAAGGAGGTGATTAAAAAAGTGGAATCCAGGCTGCAGCGGGAGATGGAAGAGCCTTTGTGCAGGTAACTTCTATCTATAGGAAATTTCCCCTTACTTTTGAGGGTTGGAAAAGTGTGTCTTATAGAGCAAAAAATACAGTATTTCAAAATACATTTCCAGGCAAAATTCAAAGTGCTGGTTTTAACCTAAAAAGCCCTAACCAGCTTGGGTCCAAGATACAGTTTCCCCCCGCCCTTTCATGGTTCATATACTGCGGTCCCGGTATATCGCGGGTCCGCAGTATATAGGTGATAGGTGGGGGTTTACTGTATCTCAAAAACTGTATGCCATTTTCTGAGCCTGTCCAGATGTTGAGATCATCAGGGGATGCCTTTATCTCATTCTCCACAGTCACCACCTTCACACCTTTATCTGGTATGCTTGGTGAAAACACCAGATAAAGCCTTCTCTAGCTTTATTCCCAAACTCTGGAGGCCAGGCTGGCCCCATCTTTACTATGCTTCCCATAAGCAGGTGAATATCTTTCTCTTCCGGCAGTCTTTTCCTTTAATGATTGGCTGTCTAGGTGACAATGAATAGGAATGGTTTATATTTTGTTACATCCATATCTGTTTTTCATAATGCTTTTAAGGATTTTTAATATTACGTTATTAATCTCTCTTTGTATTTCAATAACTTACTGTTTTAGCTATTAATATTGTCTTTATAATGATGTAGTCCACCTTGGGTCCTTTTTTCGCATAAAGGCAGCAAATAAAATGAAAGAATAAATAAATACATTTTAAATAAATAAGCAGATAGTATTATCCTTAATCGTTAACATTGGTATCTATATTTGGGCCAGTCTCCATACTGTTTTAGAAAATGACCATTATCTGTGTTAAAGTCCTGACCGAATACCTTGAATATAGTGTAGGCAGATTCATGAGCACATCTTGGACATTTCCAAAGTGATAGTCCTGTTCTCAATGTAGTAGCTATCTGTGTTTTCACACTTACTTTCATGTTTGTATTATGGATAGATCTTTGGATACACATAGAAATCAGAAATCAGGTGTATCCTACTAACAGAAAGAATTAACTTTTCTATTTCAGGAAACTTTGTAAAAGGTTGCTTCAAGTAACCTTAAATATGGCATTATCTTGGCAGGGGACAACTGTAAGTCTATTGACTACAAGAAGATGAAAAATTTCCTGCTCGATCTTCAGAACAGAAGATACATGTTGCAAACAAGAGAAAGGCATTTTGAAGATAAAATGGCTTTGAAGAAATTATTGGTGGATCAGATGTTTAAATATTATGATGCAGACAACAATGGTCTTGTGGACAGCAATGAATTAACACAGGTGAATATTTTGATTACATTTTCCTTATTGCTTGTAATAGGCTCTCATCAGATCTTCCTGTTTTGAGTAGAACTTAAGACACATAGGTAATAAATGAAAATTGATCTCAGCATTCAAATCTCAGTGACACTATGTATCTAGCTGTCTCTTTTTGGGTATGGGTAGGATCTGATGGTGGATTTTCAGTCCAGAATTACTAAGCAGAGGGGAATTCCTCTCCCATCTCCAACACTTTCCTTTGCTCTGAAGCTCCCCACCCCCACCCCTGGCTTTAGAGCATAGGAAATGGTAGCAAGCTCCACAAGCTCCACCAGAAGGCTTTAACTGGATTTAATTTTAGTCTCATATTTATTTGGAAGCAGTTTTTCTTTGGAATGTTTCTTTGGAATCTTGCCCACCGCAAGAGTTTCCTAAATATGCACTTATTTTATTAGATTATTATAATTTCTTGAGTATTACCATTCTACAGCAAAATCACTTCAAGGGAAATCTTAATGTGAGAATAATGACTTTTAATATAGCTACATATTTGAGCTTATGACTTAATTACGATCATGCATTTGTTTTCTGCAATAAATGTTAGGTAACAAAGTGAAGTTACAAAGTTTGTGCCAACACCAATTGCTGTTCCTATCAAGATTCGTGAGTGATTTTATTGTGAACAAGCGATGTGAAACTATGCAGAATTCTGGGAGATGCAGCCCCCAAAGTTCTCACTGTTGAGTCTAAGAGTGATAAGGGTTCATATGAGTCTCAAGGGATCATAAGGTGGCTAGGTCTTTGAGAAACTCCCTTTATAGATCCTAGTAGGCAATAAGACTAGCCATTCCATAATTCCTTAGACTCACAAAAGTTTCCTTCTTCTTGAAAAGTCAACATAGACCCCTTTTACACGACACCTAAGATCCACTGGTAGCTTAAATTCGTATTCCCCCAGCCAGATAACATGTGGGTTTTGTTCCTCTTCCTGTGTTCCCACCCTTCCGCACTCTGTTGCTTCTGTCTGCGGTGAGGGGAGGGAGAAAAAAAGGGAGAAAAAATGCAGGCTCACCTCCGCTCACCGCTGTCTGCCGTCGGAGCACCCCGTAGGGATTCCAGTCTGTTAGAGGGGTGGCGGGGAAAAACAAACAAAACAAAACCAGAAGGCGAGGAGAGCCCGACATCCACAGCTTTACAATCTGCATAAGAATTTTTTTTACCTCCAGAGACCAGGTATTTGTAAAGTGTACTGGGGCACGCTTAAGTGGGTGTGGACATACTTTATTTTTTTAAAAGTCTGCTGCTGGTGGGAAAACAATTTTATGCTCCAGATCTGCAAGTGTTTTGCAGGGGATTTTAGGGGTCATGTAAAAGGGCTCATACTTGTGATTGAGGTCCACACAGAGGTAACAAATGTCCTCTTTGAACTACATTTTGGGGGGCTACATTTCCCAGGATTCTGCCTGAGGCAATTTCTGGTGAATTCTGGTAGTTGCAGTTCAAAGAAACAAACATTTCATCACACATTCACTCTGCCTTATATTTCTTGGCTGCTCTGTGCAGTGCTAGCATATGTGTCAGCAAGACAGAGAGGAGAAAACAGACAGTATAAGTGCTTAAATAAAAAAGAGTACTCTGTGTATCTGATGAAATGTGTAGCCTGCAAAACAAGTGCCATATCAAAAAATTTACTTAGGGGTCCCAACTGTTACTTTTGATATAATAACCTATTCATGGCCTCTTCTCTGAGTCCTTGTGAATGCTGGATGTTTAAATACTGATGAAGAATCCAACAACACAACTTAATTTAGTTTTTTATTTCATTTGTATACTACCTTTCTCCCAGAATTGACCCCTTAGGAAGATTACAGGGCAAGTTAAAACAATTGCAAAATAGAATTGTATTCTGTTACACCATTACAATACAATTAAAATTAAAACTCACTAAAATCAATTAATTTTATGAATAAGTTTATGTGTCATACTGTGTAAAAAAATAATATGAGAAATATGTCGATAAATATATTTATTATAGAAATAAGAAATGGCCCAGGTTTGAGGTTGGCTTATTAGGGTCAATAAGTCAAGAGTTATCATCAGTTACTTATTTGTGTTTAAAAAAGCAAAATACTAAAGTTTCGTTTTTAATCTTGGAAAAACACAGAGAGAGAAAATGAAACTGCCTCTTTCCTTTGCAAGCATTATTCCATTTTCTAAATGCTTCCCAAAGTTATAGCATTGCAGAAACCTAAACAGAACTCTTGTGTCTTGGATTGCAGCAAAAATTTACACAAATATTCCTTTAATATTATAAAGATGAGGTCCTGTAGATAGCTAATTCTAGTGACTAGAATAAATTGAGGTTTCTTTATTTCTCAAACAAATCATTGCTAGTCATCCCATGCTAGTCCTTGTGTGTACACTACAAATCCCACATATTGTTTTACATGATTGGCAGCCTTTTGTATAAGCAGAATGAGACTAGAATAAGATCACTGAAAGTCAAAGGAGTAATCAGTATTTGCTGAATGTTGTAGATAAACTCAAATATAGCTGGTTCAGGCCAATGCATTTTAATATTATGAGTGTTATAAACACTCACAATATTTGTAAATCTTTGTATTGAATTACGATTGAAATCACCCCATAGTACTAGGAAACTACAGTTTGAAAGGTCTGAAGTATGGCATTGTTTGTTTTTCCTATGTGTGACATACCACCTGACAAACTATTTAATTTTCTTGAGAAATTGATTTTGGGATAGGAGTTAGTCAGATATATGTACCTAAATGTTCAGTTCTGAGCTCCTATAAGTCATTAATCAGATTTCAGAATTTTGTTCTCTCTATATATATTGAAAACAATTACTTTTTCTTGGCACAATCCAGTCACAGTTTTAAAAAAAGTATTGGAGTGTTTTAGGCATTTATATTACATTTAAAATCGATTATTATATAATGGTTTAAAATGCAAAATGTTTTTGTGATGTTATATAGAACTATATATTTATAGTAAATCACTTTGGGAAGACCGTTATCTTGAATTATGACTTCAGAGAGGGAGGAACACAGACACACAAATTTTAAATAACTGTCTACAAAACATTGTTTTATAGTGCCTGATCATCTCATCCATCATCAGGAACTGCATAAATGATTTCTGGTGCTGATGCATTAGTCCAAATTTGGAGTGACTGAGGGCGGGTGACCTGCAGGTGGGCCTGCCACAACTCTTACAAACAGTCAGTTGATGTGAACAGTGCTACGGTTTGATCATCTGGTAGACCTAGAAAGACATGAGTAGCTCCCAGTCCTCAAAGCCACTGAGATAAATTTGACTTAAGAGAGTTTTGAATAAGCTCTACATTATTTTTGACAAATCTATTCCAAGTACAACCAAATCTGGAACCAAACATATAGCATAACAGAAATGTTCTGTTGTCAATGTGTTTGTTCCATCCCAGATTTTTTTTAACTGCATAAATGAGTTCTAGAATTATTTTGCTCTGTCTTTTTGGCAGGAGTTTTGAAATATGTGGCCTTCAAGTCTGTACTTTCTGTAATCCTTTCTTTCATTTATTTGTTTCTTCCATCTACTTGTGTCCCATCTTTTTCACAATAATAGAACGCAAGGCAGCTCACTAAACATTTAGAAGAGAAATATAGCTATAATTACAAGAAATTACACAATGTAAAAAAAGAGTAATCAATGTTATCCCATTCAAAAAAAATGAAGAAGGGACAGTTGGAAGTACATTTTAAAAAGTACATCATCCCACATTTAATGTCTTGCATTGGCATATAAAAACTTGGCAAAATGACCGCCTGAACAAAAATGCTTTGTCTGTTGGCAGAAAGACAGCAGGGAGGGGGCCAACCTTGAGTACCACATATTTTGTCATTGGCTATGCCAGTTACAGCTGAAGCTAAATACAATCCAATAACATATTGAGGCCTTAAATTCTCCACCTGTTTTATGCAGTAAAGTGAAATTCCAGAGGCACGTTTGAACACATTATTGTCTTGTCCTGCATGCATTTTTAAAAATATTATGTCAAAGAAAAAAGAGAGATGACTTTATTTTATCATCAGAAAAAGAATATTCTTAAAAGAGAATGCATTTGAAAGAGGGGACTCCAGTCTCTCTTCCCTTTTTTAGTTTATTCAAATAACATTGCAGACATGTAGCTCATGTCTGCTGGTTTTGTTAGTACACATATTGATATGTCTTTAGTGCCATCATTGGCTTCATCATGATTGGAATGAAACTGGGAAGGTATGCTGAACTACATAAGGCTGGATCCACATTTAGATGTATGTGACTGTAGTGGCTGAAGCAGAATTGTTCCCCTTTCAGCCCCTTGTGGGTCAGAGGTGGGATGTGTTGGAGTGCAAGTGAACACCCCGCCACACACGCACACACAACTGGCTAGAGAAACCTTCCACATATGGAAGGTACTGCCACATAATTTTGTGACATGCCACACATGCTTTGAGACTGCAGCCTACTTCCATTAAAAGTAATCCCCGGCCCTCTGTATAGTATTTTTAAGGAGCTGGGGAAGGGCTGCCACTGGGTGAAGGAGGCAACAAAGTCTGCTTCTGTTAGCCCCATGACATGCCTATATGTGGTTATGGCGTGAAGTACAAAAGCTCAATGATAGAATAGAATAGAATAGAATAGAATAGAATAGAATAGTTTTATTGTCATTATGCATACACAAGATATGCACAACGAAATTAGAGTGCTGTTCCACTATACACTCTAAACATACAAAACACATAAAACACCATACAAAATATGTTGATAGCAAAACAATGAAGCTAAGTTTATTAATATCTATAATGGGGTCTTGAACACCCAAAATGAGAGAGACCAAAAGTAAGGAAGAAATGAGAACATTCCTTTATGTCCTTTCTTCCAAAAATGGATGCACAAAGCTGCCACAAATTGAAACCTTTGGATTCTAACTACTGGAGCTTTTGATCCACATTCAGCTAAGCACATTTACGATGCAAATTTAAAAAATTTGTGATAATTCCACTGACTGAAGGGAAGCTTGCATGTGGGCATCATCTCACCACTTTTGGCCTATTTATGCTGCAGGCAAATGCCTGAATGGCTTATCTGGGTCACCTTGAATTCTCACAAACAAGAACCACCACAGGAAAGGTTATCTGTTCCAACTGCAGAAGTTTCACCTATTTCTTTGTTTCTTTGATGTTTCCCATTAAATTCATTGTAAAGAGCTGCTTCACTCTGACAGTGAACAACATAATGTTTCTTTAATATAGTGATACAATACAGTGTAAAGACCCCTGCAGCTAGTAAAGACCCATTTGTAAGTGCAGGGGCACATGTTTTGTGTACAGCAAAAGAGATTTTGCTTTGCTCCTTAAACTGCATAATTCCTGGAGTGAGCTGTAAGTACTTCATGAAGCGGTGTAGGTAAAACCAACTGTCATAAATATTTGTAAAGGTTTGCATCCAATAATGAAAACCCAGCAAGAGTTCTATATTGAATCTTGAGGTCCTTCATTTATTTGCTTTACTGCTTAGATAGCCGCATATCATAACTATTTATTGAGTCCAGTGTGACTAGAAAAGATATGTACTAGAATCTTTATCGTTTATTTAAGCTGTGCCATGGCAATGAGATATCTTGATGAAGGATCTTCAAGCCCTACAAAATCCCTGTCCATCAGTGAGACAAGGAGTGCTATTTTTTCCTTCCCATTGCTCTCCAGAATTAACGCAAAATTAGAGATCTTTCACATTAAGAAGCAAAGCACCCACACTTGGCAAACACTGCATGACTTGTTGAAAAACTACATTACACCTCTATACTAGCAAAAAGTCTTCATCACCTTTCTTTTTAAAGGAGTGACATTAACATGCATTAACAATTTCAAAAAAACAACTTCATGTAATTATTTCAGTTACTTGGGAGAGTCAGGGAAACCTAAGTACTGGGCTTTTTAGTGCAAATGTCATTCTAACTAATTTGGGAAGACTAGAACCATAACTAATCATTTTTAATGCAACTATCAGTGATCTGGACAAAGCTTCTTTGATTTGTTCGGCTGATTGTTAGAAAAGTT
Organism: Phrynocephalus guinanensis; assembly: GCA_037367245.1. Taxonomy (NCBI): domain Eukaryota; kingdom Metazoa; phylum Chordata; class Lepidosauria; order Squamata; family Agamidae; genus Phrynocephalus; species Phrynocephalus guinanensis. The sequence continues at coordinate 53,813,406 of CM074741.1, read as the reverse complement.
CAAGCATGAGATATCCTTTCTGACTCTTTCTCTGTCTGCCACACAGTTTCCTTGTCCTTCTCCATCAGCCCCAAACCATATAGTTGCACCTCTCAATAATTCTTTTATGTGCAATATAGATGGTCATAAATAAATTAGGGAGCACAATTTAAGTCATTACATTTTGTCAATAGTTCATTTTGTTCCTTCCAGCACACTGGGCTGTAATAGCTGATATGATTAGTCTCATTTCTCCCATGCTAATCTATTGGTAAAATGAAATCTTAAAAGGATCAAGGAATAGGAGTACTTAGTGGACACAGGAGTTGTTTTGCACACATCTACACACACCCTATATCTAGACCTTGAATATAACAGTCAATCATGTCAGATAATGTTCAAAATCCCTCTCATTCTTAACTGAGAATCGGCTCTGAGGGAAATTGACTTGCATGATATCTGTGCCATGAGGGCAATTACAATTTCTTCCACAGCTGTAAATATTGGTTTCAGTTATTGCATCTGTCAATGTGACTGCTTAATGCAGAGTACTGGATACACAGAATACTTAAGGAGCAAAATGAACTTTGTAAATGATTGATGCCTTTCTTTTCTAGAGGAAAGATACATTAAGAAAATGTGAACTTTTATTTATTTATTATTTATTTATTTATTTATTTATTTATTTATTTAAATAAATAAATAAAAATAATAAAATTGCTCCATGATTGGTGAAGATTGGATTTATTATGTTTGATTAATGCACCCCCAAATTTTGAAATTTTCACTTTCAGTCTTTCTCTCTCTTTAAAACACATGTATATGGACACACTGACATATGGCATGTGACACATACAGACCACGGGTAAACACAGTGATGTACAGCTATATATCTAAGACAGTTCTGTTTGATGGCTTATTTGGATACAGATCTGTAGTGTTAATAAAAATCTGTGCTTCTCAAGATTGCCCTTCCCTCCACTCTGTTAAATTTGCAAGGAAGAAGCTACCACTACATTGTCTTAACACTAAGTTACTTCTGGTGAAACACTCTGTCCAAGTATATAATGGGAACTAGGGGGTCATACTCTAGTTCTGCCCCCTTCACTCCCAATCCAAGTTTAGAAATGGAGGCCAGACATATTCTGCAATATGACTAGGCATGTGCACTGTCATTGGACCAGTGTGTAAAAATGGATGAAAAAAAAAATTCAAAAAATTCTTAACATTCAGATATAGTGCCAGGTTTAAGGACTCCAGTATTACTTTTACTTGTCTATCTGTACAAGAGATGTGATGGAAATTATATCCAGAAAGAAGTCCTGCATAGCTGAAAACGTTACCCATATTAGAAGACCTAATTTAAAGGAGGCTGCAAAGTGAGTTTCATTTTACACTTGTATACTGCACACTTAGAATCAAAGGACTTAATATAGCATTTTTAGTGGCCCTTCTGAACCCCACAGCATCCCTTCCTTCAAACATTAATTCCAAGAAACAGAATCAGCAACTTACTGCTTCTCATTTCATGCTGAATCATTGAACAAATGCAATCTGTTTCTTAAATTGAACATGAAAAAAATGGAATATAAACATTCATACAATTCCATAAAATAAAATAGAAATACTGGCATCTTTTATGGCGTTATGTTGACGGGCATATGTTTTTTAATAAATCAAATAAATGTAAATCTTACAATTTCTTTTTCTTCTTATGACCAACTGCCATTATATGAAAGACAGCTGACAATGTGCCTTGTAGATCCAAATATACTTTTATAAATGTTTTGCGCTCCCCAACCCAAGAGAGCGGGGAAGAAGAAATTTCGCCCAAGACCCCATAAAAATTGCAATCTATTTTGCAGCAATACACTTGTGTTTGCAATTTTTTGAGGTACTGCATGGGTTTTCTTATTGTTTTAAAGTTTTTAAGACCCTCAAGTTATTCAATCCCATGTAGCAGGCTCATGGTTGACTCTGCCTTCTAGCCTTCCGAGGTCAGTAAAATGAGTACCCAGCTTGCTGGGGGTGGTGGACAATGTGGTGGACAATATGTAGCATGCATAATTAAATTGTAATCCACCCAGAGAGTGCTTTAAGCACTATGGGGTGGTATATAAACAGAACACTTTGCTTTGCTCTTACCCATTTCTCTAACAGCGCTAAGGTCATCATGCATCCAAGAACTGCAGGTGTAATTATGTCATTTGCCAATATGTCTGTTATGTAGGACTCAGATTCCTCAATTAGCAATGATTGAATTAACTTGGCAATCACCATTTCTTCATATGTTTTTTCTGGGGTAGCTCTGTGTGATAGTAAACTGTCATTCCCAGAGAATGTCCCAGGACACGTCAGCAGTCAGACAAATGGTCACTGAGAAAAGTTCCACTATCACTGGCTTTAAGGTTCCTGTTACACCTCATTTGGCTTTATCCTTCCTGCAGCCTGCAAATGGGAAAGTAGAAAATGAAGAGGATCTGAGTCCTATTATAGGGTATCACTTCCCTCTTTATTAGCTGGGGGAGGGGCTTCAACAATATTATATATAGCCAAACCTGATTGGTTATAAGAATGGAAGAAGAATAGTCTAAAGAAAGAATAATGCCAAATGCATAGCTCATTATTGTTGCAAAGAAACTGCATGAACTGAATGCCAAATAAGAAATAAAAAACCCCACAAAACAGGATTCTAGGTTTTAAAGAAGTAGCTGGTATTCTGGAGAATAATTCTGTGATGGAAAACTGCACAGAAAAATAACTGCATCAGGAAAACTACATGGGAAAGGGGTTGAACATCATTCTCATGCCTGCTGTCTTAGTTCATTATCATGACCATGAAATGCTTCTCACTTGTCAGATGTTTCAAATATAGCTCTACAGTTTTTGCGGGGTAAGGAAGAGACATTTGCTTAAATTGTATCTTTTGATGAAAAATTGCTTCTCACATTATGAAGCAACCTTGACCAACAAGAGTGAATGGAGACAAATCTATAATTTATCCATACCAGTGTCTCTTGTTGCTTCATGTATAGAGATGGGCACGAATAAAAAATGGCGTTTCATTTGTCGTTTGTTGTTGAGAGGTCCGTTTCGTTTCGTTTCAGTTTTTCGTGAATTTTTTGGAAAAAATTTTGTTTCCGTTTTTCATTTTTTCATTTGTTGTTTCTACCTGCTTTTTGCACGGTTTTAAAATATTTCTGTGTGCAGATGTCCCCCAACACCCCAGACCAGAGGGAAAACACTAAAAAAAAATGATGCTGGCAGAGACACAGTATAGACTAGGTGTGCAGGGAGGCTGCAAAGGCAGCGGCGGGTGTTGCCCAGGGTGCAAGGCAGCCGCAGAGTGACTGCACTGCGGGGAAAGGGAGGGTACTCACTGAGAGGTATGCACGCATGCACACAGGGAGGCTGCGCAATCCCACCCTAACTCCCACCAGAGACTGCAAGGAGGACGGGGGCTGCCAGAGCTTTTTATGCCCTCTGTGGCTGCCAGACCTGCCCAGTCTGCAACCTGGGCATGCTATTGGTTGAACATGATCCCATCACATGGCTTGCCTCCATGTTGTGGCTGGAGTGGCGGCATTCTTTTTGTCATCCTTAAAGGGAAAAGAAAAATACATTGTGATGGGAGAAGACAAAAACAAACGTTTTAAGGACCCCAACCCCCTGGTAGGTAATAATTTCAAATAATTATCGCATTATCGCTGCATTTTTATGGATGTCCAGGGTGTTTTAATACCCAAGAAATCAATATTAGGCATCTGGGAGCCATTTTGGGTCGATGTCCCCTAACTCCCCTTAAAGGAAAACAATACAGCGATCTGAGAAAAGACATAAATGCACGTTTTAAGGACCCCCCCCCCCGGGTAGGTATTATCAGGCAGAATAAATAATTATCACTGTGTTTTTACGGATATTCAGGACGTTTTTTAACATTTAAAACAGCTCATTTCATTGTGTGTCGCCATTAACGGAAACGAAACGTAACAAACACAATTTTCATGGTTCTGTTCCTTTCGTTGCACATTCATCAAAATTTTTGTTTGTCGTTTCATTATGTAATGGAACGACAAACAAATAACAGAAATGAAAAAATGTTTGTTTCGTGCCCATCGCTATTCATGTATAAAACACCACATTAGGGTAAGGGTAAGGGTAAGGTTTATTATTACGGTATCAAGCCAGACATACGATAAAATAGAATAGAGCAGAGTAAAATAAAATATGAAAAATATTAGCTAGAGAGGTTTAAGACTGGCAAACATTACAGTGACCAATATATACAACAAAAAAGTTATTTTTAACAAGCCATTAAGACAACAAATATAACAATATAAAACCAAAATTTAAGAGCTCAGCTGTTGCTGTGACCACATTACAATTCATAAATATACATATATATGCCCAATAATGTTAATAGCATTTCTGACAACTAACACAACATCTTCCCTAATGCATGGAAGACCAAGTGGGTCATGCAGAGGCCTTGATCTTATATATTGTAAGAAGAGAGTCCATATTATTGTTAAGTCTTTCTCGACTCTCCTCTGAAATAGATATACAGTAGACATGGGCACGAGTTGGCGAAATTCTCATTTCCGTTTCCGTTCCTCGTTTCCGTTACGCAACGGAAACGGAAACGACAATTACTCCACCAGAACTCGAACTCGAACCGAAAAAAGAAAAATTGGTTCTGATTTGTCATTGTCGTTCCTGGCATCTTCGCACGCAGCGATCGCGCGATGCCAAGTGGGCGGCACAGAAAAAAGTTAAAAACAAAACAAAACCGATTCCTGGCCAAAAAAGCAGGCGGAAATATGCCTGCCTGAGTGAGGGCACCTACCAGAGGGGGGGTTTCGGGGGGGGGGTCCCCAGCCTCCCCCCCCTCTCCTGTCCTGGGCTGCTCTAGTGGGGGGCATCCTCGTCGTCTCGCCAACTTGCCATGCCATGCGGTGCGGGCGGGGGATCCAAAATGGGGCGATCACAATATTTATTTTGAAATCGTGGTCCAAAAACACACCAAAGCACCACAGAAACATGCGAAAATAGCTATTTTAAAACTGCCTGAATTTTTACAGTAGCAACAGTTGGTTTTTCTTGCAACAAAATGTCTCCATTGATTTTATTTTATTTTATTTTTATTTTTATTTTTTTACACCTGCACAATGATGGGCTGGCCATGGGAGTGGACCATGCAAATTTTTGGAGCTATTCCACCAATTGCATGGCCACTTGGCCAGGTTTTGAAAAAGACTTCTGGGATGTGCCAGTCGGGCACAAATAGCCCACTAACCCTAGCCTGAACCCAAACCCTAACCCTAACCCTAACCCATACGCCAGTACACTGTCCTTCTTAGTGGGTCAGAGAGGCACCCAGAGGTGCACCCCAGTAACTCACCCTAACCTTACCCGTAACCCTAAGCCTAGCCCTTGCGCTAACCCTAACCCTAAGCCAGATCTGTATACTCGCATTGCACTACAGCAAGTACACTTCCCTTCTTAGTGAGCCGGAGGGCGCCCATAGGGGTCCTCTCTCACTTTGTTCCTCCTCCCCATCCCTAGCCCAAGTGCACCGTATGCCAGGCAGTGAGTCACAGAGGCACCCGAAAGAGAGGTGTCTCTGCCTGCCACTGCAACTTGGTATGCATATCCAATTGGCTATGCATACTCTTTTGTAGCGGGCCAGAGGAGGCACCCACCCCAGAGAGGTGCCTCCAGGAGCCCGCTTTCCTTCATAGCAGGCCAGAGGAGGCACCCACCCCAGGTGCCTCCAGGAGCCCGCTTTCGCTTTGTAGCGGGCCAGAGGAGGCAGCCACCCCAGAGAGGTGCCTCCAGGAGCCCGCTACCCCCCCCAAACCAGTACTAACGACAGATGAAAAAACGACAAACAAAACGGCAAATTTTTGAAAAATTTCACGACAAACAAAAACGAGCCGAAACGGGCCGGCTCCGACACATGACAACTCAAAACGTAATTTTTCCTGGTCGTGCCCATCTCTAATATACAGTATAAGTGGCAAAGAAGCCCGTACTCTTTCAGCTTTCTCCTTCTTAACTGCTGATTCTCTTGTGTGACATTGAGTATGCTTAAGCAGTTAGTAAGCCTAGGTAAGGCCAGGCTGCCCTAAGAACATCCGATCTCACCTGATTTTGGAAGCTAAGCAGGGTCGGCCCTGGTTAGTACTTGGATGGGAGACCACCAAGGAATACCAGGTGCTGTAGGCCCCTGGAGAAGGAACTGACAAACCACTCCAGTATTCCTGCCAAGAAAACTCCATGGACATGCGATCACAAAGAGTCAGTCACAACAGTAACGTCACACCACACACACAATGGGAAAATGTATGCAAGTGCCTCTTTCTCCCTGAATCTCAGGTTTTCTTGAGCAGCCTCTGTGATTAAAGATAAAACCTATTAAAATGACCAAAAAGTTGTATTTTGACAAACTAGAATGTGTATTAAGAGCGTCACCTGCCCTTTTCTGTGTCCCTAGTTTACCAAACCTAATATGGAAGAGTGAGAAAAGGGGTAAAAATTTTATGAACGACATATATAATTACAAAGCAACGGGAAAGCTCTGACTTTACACAGTTCTAGTTCATTGCCCTGCAGCCTCCTTAAAATGATCTATTAAATGATATTAGAAATACTTAATTATACCCTTCATCTCTTAGAGCTCCGATGTAATTTCATGGTTATAATTTTCTTGTCAGGTAATAAAACAAGATGAGCTTGGCAAGGATCTGTCTGACTGCTCCCTTTTCGATCTGTTGAAATATGATGATTATAACAGTGACAAGCACTTAGGCCTGGAAGAATTCTATCGAGCATTCCGTAAGTACACTTCTTCGTTTTGTGCCCTCAGATACAAATGTAAGATTTCTTTAAAAATGCAGAAATATAATACCATATGTGAAACATAAGGTATTATGTGTCCCATGTTTAACTATTTTCAATATTTATTTAATTAGGTATTTATTTGTTGTTTTGCATCTACTATTGGGTTTTTCCTCAGCAAGTGCAAAGTGTATATGACTTGACTTCTCTTCATAACAGCCTTGTAAGGCTAAGAGAATTTTACTGGCCAGTATTAATACATTGAGTTTCAGGGCTCAATGGGGACTGAAACATGGATCTTTGAGTCATACTCCAGCCCTTCTAACTCCACAGTGATTCCCCAGTATGGTGAATTGGACTGCAATCGAAATCCACTTTATTTAAATTTTGATGAAATATTCCTTGTCTTTTTGCATCACAAATGCTAGCTGCAACTAAGATGGAAAACAGCATGCCTAGATGAGGAGGCATTATTGTAGTTATCATTGCTTTTCTCCTTGTACAAAAGGGCTGTTGGCGTGAAGCTTGAACAAGGAGAGATTTTCTTTATCTAAGACTTCAAGTTGTGGGTTGACAGTGCACAATACTGAACACGATAACCATCTTGTGTTCCTTTCTTATTGTCGTCTTGTCGTTTTGGAAATATGTAACATAGCCATGCTTCTGTGTAGAAGACTTTCTTTTTCGTGTTACTTTTCCCTTCTGAATATTAGCATGATGGGTTTTTTATCTTTTCTCCTTCTGCAAAAACATAATATTCGACATGTGTATGTGTAATGAATCATAGGATCAACTGCAGTGGAGGCTGTTATTTTTTCAGACTATGCTGGGCATGAGTGCAGATGCAGTAACATTTTAAAAATGTGTAAATTATCTCAATTTGAGAAGCATGTAGCTTTGCTTTGAATTTTCATTGCCTAAGGAAGCTTTCTAGCACAGTTTGTGAAAATGTCTACAGTGTGATGAAAATCCATGAGAAATAAGACTGAAAAACATTTGCAGTGATCTGTGGAAACAGGGAAAAGTCTACAAGCTAGAGATAACATAGACATATATTAAATGCATGTATTTGGATCTCATTGCCTTTAGGGGTTCACTTTGCATTTAAATTTCCTTTTTAAAGTCTCAAGCAATTAAATTCTGCTTAAATATGCAGATAGGATAGAGCTGTGAAACTAGCTTGATTAATTATCACTATTGTTTCATTAGCATTTCCTAGTAGGAGATATATTTTTTCAGCTATGTGGTTAATTAGAGCCTTGGCTATCATTTAAAATGGTACATTCAGAACCAAACATGACTGAAAATTACTTTTTTAGTGTTATGATTTGGTACCTTTAACCCAATGGAGAGTTAAACTCTGCAGTTCAAAACCAAGTATGACATTTTTTTCCTTGTGGAATTTTACATAAGGCTTTGCTAAATGTTTTCCAGTAGATAATTTATCTGTGGAGATTCTCAGTCATCCAGGTGAGGTTATCCAGGAGTTGAGTCATGCCAACTGGACTTCTTTTGTGAACAAGAAGCTACAGTTATGACAGAATATGGAGAGACCGAATGGTTTCCTATTGGCAAAGATGTCAGAAAATGTTGCAATTTGTCCCCTTATTCTGTTCATTCTGTATGCGGATCATGTCATTTGGAAAGCCTACATAATGCTACTAAAACCACCGATGATTAAGGTTTAAGATCAGATTTAAAATGTTTCTATCTAGCATGGAACAAAAGTGCTTTGTATTTAGTTATAATTTGCTTATATAAACACAAGAAGAGGTAAGAATAGGCCACTAATAAAAATAATTGCAAGTTTTCATGCATAAATTCCACTTTTTCAAGGCAAGTAACAAAGTCCAAACATTGAAAGATGGGGGTTGCCAAAAGGTTAATCTTAGTCATTCTTATTATTTCTCTGAGATTTGCTGAATAATACTGGTTTGGAAAATATTTACACAAGATTACAGACTGGGGATATACTTGATCAGGACGCCATTAACTTGGTCGGAATCAGAAACGTACTTTTTCATTGTAATGTGTACTTTCCTAAAAGTTTTGCAATGTAGTTCTCTAGTAAAAGGGCATATATCTGGTGAAAGTGAGCTCAAAATGCACGCATTACTAAATATTTCATAGAAAAATACATGGTGTAGGGAAATTGCTTGCAAAAATGCATGCCTTTGGATAACACATATATATTAATGCATATATGAAGAGATAGATAATACTCATAGAAAGAGATTTTGTATGTTTTTAAATAAATTAACAAATTAAATAAACTAACATTAAAATTAACATATAAAATAAATTATCTATTTTAAAGATGTTTTTTTCCATACTGTAGAGTATTTCAAGAAAATGATATATCCATGCCATACAACTAAATATAAGAGAAATATGATGACAGTTTTCTCTGTGTTAGTAAATGTATACTTCGTATACACTGAAGGAATCAACCATGTATCTTCCTATGGCTGACACCTGACAAGTCCGATCAATCATTATTTCCAATTATATAACCAGTCACTCATGAGAAATTATGAAACTGCTGAGTCGATTTTAAAATGGATCATAAAGTATTATATAGTTTGTCTGGTTGATGTAGATCTCGGTCCTTTTTTCTGACAAGCACTTGTTGGGGGTTAAAAATACATTCAGTACATTGTTCTGAGTCAGTGTGTGGAAGTGGTTGGGAAAGATTTAAAGAATATATACTAACTTTCTCATTCAACTCAATTAGATGAGAAGTTTTAAAGCCCACTGAGATTACCTCGCCAGACAATAAAGAGACAAATGCATTTTATTTTATTTTATTATTTTATTTATTCTTAATTTATGGGATAGTGCTTTTTTCTGTATGAGAACAAAGAACACACACACACACACACACACACACACAGAGAGAGAGAGAGAGAGAGAGAGAGAGAGAGAGAGAGAGAGAGAGACTGACTGACTGACTGACTGACTGACTGACTGACTGACTGACAGTCAGAACAGAAGAGCTGAATGATCATTAATAGGGATGGGCATGAAACAGAATAATTGCATTTCATTTTGTTCCATTCCCCCCCCCCACATTTCCTTTCATTTCGTTTCATACAATTATTTTCAGAAAATGTGTACAAAATGAATTTTTTACAAAATTAAATGAGGTGGGCTCTAGAAAGCCCCTTCCTAGGCAGCCCACCCCTCCTTCTGGGCTCTCATGCTGGCGGGGGCCTTTGGTGGTGGCAGCAGCAGCAGTAGCACGTTGTACCACCAGGCCACTCGTCCTCTCGGGCTCGCCAGAACCTTCAGCAGTGGTTGGGTGTGTCTACCACCGAGCCACTCAGCCTCCCCAGCTGGCCTTCAGGAAACAGAAACCTAGTCTGGCCTGCCGGGCCCACTCTCACCCTCTCTGGCCAGGCTGGGTGGTCTCGGTGGCGGCAGGACACCTGCAGGTAATGGATTGGTTTACAGACAGAACAAAATAGTTTATTTCAATGGAAAAAAACCCACCATTTCATTTCATCTGTAATGAAATGCTGATTCCTTGTTTTGTTCGTTTCATTTCATTATATAATGACACGATGCATTTTTGTTTTGTGTCCATACCTAATTATTAACAAAGATTTAAACAAACCACTCATTGCTTCATTTTCATAAAGAAAGCAGTGATTTGGGACAGTTTGTACAATTCACACAAAAGCACAAATTACATGATTTTGCACTAAATTGGCAACTATGGAAAAAAACAGGCAATTATTCTACGACATTGTTCCCACCTGTGGAAGAATTTTATTAAGATTACAAGGAAAGTTTCACCATTTTTTGCTGACAAAGAGAAGAATCTTGTAATTTCTTGTCATTTTATGTAAGAATAAAATAAGGAAGGTAGTTAGAGGACTAGACTCGGAAGATTCCAGACCCCACTGTAGCCATGAAGTTCAGTGGGTGATCTGGAGGAAGTGAAATAATTCTCAGCCTTACTTACCTCAGCAACTAACTAGATGCATACTAAATGTAGTTGTATCTTCTCCGTATTTTTAAAAAGAAGAAAAGCAGCCATAGAACCTAGAATTCTGAGATAATGACCAGTGGATGTGGTTCTTAATCTCTTTTCTGCCACCTTTTGTGCTCAAAAATCTCCTCAAGTACTTTTCTATATATATAGAGAAAAAAAACAAATATTCAGAGATAGAATGCAGCTTAGAGGACAATGTTTGACAACTGAATAGCTGTCTCCTTACTCTGACAGTCCTTTTAAAAATTATTTGTATAAAATGAATGGAAAGGGGAAACATGCACCCTGTTATCAAATTCTAATCCATTATGTGCATCCAGCCATGACATATTTTTTCTGGCCTGTCTCTTGCTTTTGTTTATAGAAATAAATATGAAAATTACACATAATCTATGTACAACCTGTACCGAGTAGAGATTGGCAATTACTGTAATTTGGCAGTGTTTAGCTCATTGGGCCTACAGGTGAATTCCAGATTTCTGTTCCTTGCCGTCTCCTGTGGGCACCCATACATAGGAGGTGTGGGGCAGAGAAAACCATGGCTCTCATTCTGACAGGGAGCCCATATGGGGGCAAGGCATCTAGGACATCCACACAATACCAGTGGGCCTACTTGGCTGAACCCCTCTGAAACATGTAAGTGCCCATCTCTTTTCTTTTGTAGTCCATAAAGACTGAATAGTTCATGAAATAATGGGTTAGAATTACTGTCCACATGCACTTACAAGAATCCAGGAAAGTGTCCTTCCTTAATCACAGGTTTACTTATCAAAGCAAGAAGGACTATTTCTTCTTAGTGTTTATCACCACTTAGTGCAGCCTTTTCAGGGACAAATGTATTCAATGTATTTATCCACTTATGAATAAATGTCCCAATTTGTGTCCTAACGAACATCTAAAGACTTTGTTGGCAGGTACAAATCAGATAGCCATGGAGACAGTGGCAACATTTCTAGTCTGGGTTATAAGATCACATAAGACGCTCCATTAAGATAATGAATTGGTTTTAATTTCTGATGCATGTAAATCAGTGCTCCCCAACCTTTTTGTCCCCACGGACCGGTAAATGTTTGACGATTTTTCCGTGGCCCAGGGGTGGGGGTGGGGAGGGGGGCGGAGATGGGGGGGGGGGGGGGGGGGGGGGGCGGGCGGGGGGCAGGGGAGGGTGTGAGGGGACGGGGGAGGGGGGAGGGGGGAGGGAGGAGGGGGAGCGGGGGGGCTTGGCGTGTGTGCCTTGCGGGGGGGGGCCACGGGAGCGGCGGCGGCGGCGGCGGCGCTCGCCGGCTGGGGGCGTCGGGCGTGCTGCTCCCCCCCGCGTGCACGGGCGGGGTGGGGGGGGAGCCCGGGGCTCCTGGGCGGGCGGGCCCCCACCTCCTCCTCCTGTCGGCGGCCGCGGTGGCCACGGCAGCCGCCTGGGTTCGGCCGCCGCCGCCGCCGCCGCCCGCCTTGGTGGGGCACCTCTGCGCCCCGTCGAGGTCGGTGCTGCTGCTGCCGCCGGCAGGAGCGCTGGAGGCGTCGTCGTCGTCGGGGCCTGGGCCGGGCGCCGAGGGCAAGCCGGAGGAGGAGTTGCTGCCGCCGGGCACAACGCCCTCAAAGGAGGAGGAGGAGGCGGCGGCGCTGAGCAGCACCGTCAGGGCCAGGGCAAAGCGCAGCAGCGAAGGCGAAGGCGGCGGAGGCGCCCAGGGCAGCACCCGTGACCGCGCTCTCTGTCCCTCGGGGGGCGGGCGGCTCCTCCTGCGCTCCTCCAGCCTTCTTCTTCCATTGGCTGCCCGTGGGAGAGAAGAGGAGGAGGAGGAGGGCGGAGGAGGAGGAGGACGCGCCGCCGCCGCCGTGGCTGCTGCTGCTGGTGGTGGTGGTGGAGGGCGAGGAGGAGGGCGGAGGAGGAGAATGCGCCGCTGCCGCCGACGCCGGCATGCAGAGGAGGGAGACAAAGGCAAAGGCGGCGGCGGCGGCTCCTCCTGCGCTCCTCCAGCCTTCCTCCTCCACCAGCCGCCCGCGGGAGAGAAGAGGAGGAGGAGGAGGGCAGCGGAGGAAAAGGGGAGGAGCCTCCCCGGCCTCCCCAGGCGGCCCGGTGCCGACCGGTCCACGGACCGGCACCGGTCCGCGGCCCGGGGGTTGGGGACCATCGATGTAAATTACTTATCTCTGTTTTAACTGTTCTTGTTCCAATTTTGGGTCTATGACCATACAACAATAAAATAAAGAGTTTTCTAGTTAAATGGATTCCAGTTTCCAGACAAGAATACTGGAAATGGACAATTGGCTGCATAGATGATATCATCAACTAAGGTTTGACTTTGTGGACTACTTTCTCCACTTTCATAAATAAGAACACTTGTTAACAAAAGAGTTGCTTCTCACAACAGTTGGGAAGTATATCCTTGCTACAAGTCTTGCAATTCTGATTGTTTCCTTACAATAGTGTCAGTGAGGCACCATAAAGAGGAACATTGCCCCTTCATTAGCCACCTGTATACAGGTTAAATTACTGTATTGGCACTTTGCAAAAAAAAAATAGTGGGTTTTGAATTGCATTTTGGGCACTCGGTCTCTAAAAGGTTTGCCATCACTGTCCTATGGTGATGCAGAGTGAGTAAACACACAAGATGATATCGAACTCTTAACACAGGACACTGAATATAGTTTAACAAACATTATCAAAACCTTGGGGTACAAAACTTATATCTGATGGATTTATACAACTAGGAGACCTATGATATAAGGGCTAGTAAAGCCCATTTTCATAGAAATCATAGAAGAGCAAAATAACTGTGTATGTTTTCAAGATTACATTTTTCTACACTCCTCTCAATGTTTTAGCATATATTGACTGGACTAGAGTAACAAATGGGCTCAGGAGATATTCTAAAGTCTGTTCTGACAAGTCTTCAGGTTGAGATCTCCTTCAGTACTATCAAGGTGAATTACTTTGAAGGTATCAGTAATGAAAATGTCTTCAATGCCAAAGTTTATTTCCCCAGGATTGACAAACACATACAAAAAGTCAGTCTCAATCATCAATGCTGGATTGACCTTGATGTTTCTAAATCTGAATTGGTTCGGCAATGAGAAACCAAGAAATACTATGGTTGATGATTGATTAGCCTAAACATCAGTCTCATCACCAAACAAGGGGCTCAAAACTGAGAAAAAGAGTAATTGGTTTTGAAAGGTAAGGAAAAATAAAAGATCAGACTCAAAAGCATTAAAATGCAACTTGAAGACTGCTGAACTGATACTCCCTGCCCCCCACAAAAATCCAGGGAGTTAAAAGTATATATATCCTATAAAGAATCTCTGAAGGAATGAACTCATCAACTACAACTAGTCCAACAAAGTGACAGAGTCCTCTGATATGGAGGCCGATCAGGAGTCATCTTCATATATCACTTTGACATCTGCAGACTGGGATGTAGGAGATCCAAATACTCTTCCTTCAGATAATATCTTCACTTTCTCTGTCATGATGTTAAGGATGGCAGAATCCTTGAAAATTGACATAAACAGGCCATCACCACCAAAAACAGATACTGTGTTAACAGTTCAGAATCATGTGCTCTATTTGAGAAGGTTCAAAAGAGCAACATACAACAAGTACAAATTCAATTGCTGCAAACTTTGTCAGTTAAAGTTTCTTAGTTAAAGAATCTTGGTGGGAATCTTCTTTGCCTCCAACACTGAAAAGGACTGAAAACTTATATAAGGTTCAGGAAGAAGACCAATCTACAACCAAACTCCATAACTGGAGAAGCCTCCCAATCAATATCTAAAGGCAAAGCACATTCTACACCTATAAATTAAGAAGGGCAGAAAATTTACCTAATAGACAGACACATCTTTTCTACAGTATATCTGCCTTAGGAGTCAGAGTGACCAGTTATCAGGTGGCAATGGGACCCCATCACTTAATATCAGGTAAGAAGCAGCCCCTTTTAATAAGTGTACCATATTAAAAAAAACTCTAGCTTTCACTTTTCAGCAGGAAGCTGTCTCTTTGGCAGCCCAACAAATTATTTCAACAAGGCATATCACAGACTGTGCTGCTATGAATATGTACAGAGAAGTTATATTAAGGAGATATGCCCGGCTAAGATCATCTGGCATATCAGAGGAATTTAGAAGCTTCTTGAGAACTCAGCTTTTGATGGGGAAGGCCTATTCAACACCAAAAATTGATGATGCCATGGAAGTTATATAGAAATGTGGCAAAACACTTGGACTTTATATTGCAATATTCATAAAATCAATACAGAACTCCTTAAAAAAGACATATGCATACCATAGAGGGAAATTACCCACAGAAAGAAATATATTCAGAAGCATCTACCATCTACTACAAATAACAAGACATTTGGCCAAAATACAAAACTACCTCATAATTTGCTTTAAAAGAGTGATAAAACCACCAAACAGAGATTTTGACTCACCTGCACACAAGACCAACAGCATACCTCAAGAAATGGTAGAATTTCCAACTATCTACTCTTCTCAGCCTACTTTAGCACCCTTTTTAACAATTGGTACTCACTCTCCAATCATTGGGTGCTTATCATTATAGCCCATCATTATTTCATCAGATTTGACACACTACCATGAAATAACATTTTTCATTAAACAAAAGCATCAGAAATATTTGAGGAAGCAATTGCAACACTTCCACAGAAGAATGCAATAGCGGAGCCCCGTCAAGAATACATGAGTGAATGGTTCTATAAGTGTTATTTCACTGTGCCAAAAAGGATGGAGGGCTGCATCTGATAATAGACTTGCAGAATGTAAATGATTAAATCTTTATCAGAAAATTCAGATTGGTGGTGATAGCAAATGTACTTTTTCTTCTGAAGGGTGGTGGTGGTGATGGTTTGTGATGATAGATTTCAACCAAAATAATCAATCTTTCCTTTGCTTTGTTTTGGGACATTGAATGTACAAATTTAGGATCTTTTCATTTGGCCTCTCAGTAACACCCCAGTTTTTCACAATATGTACAGCACCTGATATGGGAGAGTAAATATTTCCCCTACATAGGTTACTGCCTAATTGTGACAAATTCAAATTGCAAAAGAATGTACAAATGAGACTGAAACTGCTGTCAGACTAAAAATCAACTTGAAAAGTTCCATCTTCAACCAACAAGGGTGATAAAATAGATAGGTGAAATCTTTGACTCAAACAAAGGAAGGGCATTTCTCCTTCAAGAGAAAGTGACCAAAATCATTAGCCCTGGCTTCAAAGTTCCAGCCAAACAGAAAGATTATGGTCCACTCAGTTCAGAAACTGTGTCATTCACCACTGCACTAGTAGCCTATGCCAGTCACTGGATGATACTCTTCAGTCATGATTTCTTGCATCTTTTGATGGCATGAAAGACAGCATCTGGAAAAATATTACAACATTGCAAATGGTTCTACAACTAAGATGTGGTAGTAGAAGAGCAATTTACAAATGGGCATGCCATTCAAAGTTCCACAATGATCTGTGATGATAATGATGCACATCCGCTTAATAGGTTGGGATGGTCTCTGTCAAGGAAAGGAAATTCATGTGCTTTGTCCTCTTCAAACTTGTCATGGTGGAAAAATTGATGCGGGTGACAATAGACAATTTTATTACAACATATTAGATAAGCAAGGAGGTCCCCATCCATGGGACTGTCATTTCTAGCAGCACATCTCTGAGAGTGCTGCTTTGAGAGACATGTTTATCTTGTGTCCATCCACATTTCAAGTGGGGACAATTGTATGACAGATGCTTTGAGCACAAGTAATGAATGGAAGATTTCAGAGAAGATTTCAAACAGTGGGAATGCCACAGATAGACCACTTTGTTACCCAGGAGAACAAAAAAAAATGCAGACTATACTGTTCTGGGATGAAAATTCCAAAGGTGATGCATTTGTTGGGTATTCTCATGTACTGTATGTCTTCTCTCCCTTTCCATTAATTAATTGGACATTTGTACAAGTCAGACAAGAGGGAACAGATGCAACACTAATAACTCCTTGGCAGCCACACCAGTCATAGTTTGCACCCCTACTACTGATGGCAATGGACAGTCTGAGATTGCCTGTCACCCCAGTTATTCTAAGTGGATAACCTTCTAATTTGAATCATATGGGAAATGGCAGCAGCGTTATCTCCTGCCCGAGCAGTTTCAGAGTAGAAGATTATTTCCTAGGGGCACCCCCTTTGGAGCTTCATAACTCAGCCCCCTTACCCCTAAATCTTTCTAGATTTCTGGAGGTTCCCTCAAATCACTTCAGGAAGGTACCCCTGCTACTTTGGAGTCCCAAGGTCAGTAAATTTTGATTGCATATTTTTAAAAATAATTTGAGTGCATATTATTTAAAAAATATGCACTCAAAATTATTTACCTTGGGGATACCAGAGTTGCAGGGGTACCTCCAGAAAGTGATTTTAGGTAACCACCTGAAATTTGGAAACATTTGGGGGTAAGGGTACTGAGTTATGAAGCTCCAAAGGAGCACCCCTAAACCTTCTCATTGGAATCATATGGGAAGTGGAGGCACCACTATTGCTTGCCCAATCAGGAGTTGTCCTCCGCTGCCTTCCTCAAGCCATCCCAGCACCTAATTTTTATTCCCAAAACTGGGGAACTTATTGATTCGAGTATAAGCCGAGGGAATTTTTAAGCCAAAAATAAGGGCTGAAAAACTCAGCTTATACTCAAGTATATATGGTAATTATGAGTAATTATACATTTATTGCTACAATAGTACTCCAGAGTCAACACTATAGTGAGAATACTGCCATGATTCCAAGATGCTGCTGAACCACCACAAAAGTCTGTGGGGATAGATGTTGCTATGAACTTTGTGGATAAAGAACATCATTCTGTCCACCCCAGCTTGCCCATGTAATTTCCCCCCATTGTCCCTGAGAGTGGAGAGGCCACAAATATTTCCCACTGTACTTGGGAATTGTTTTCACTGTTTATGGTTTACAAACAGCAAAGACTTCTACATTCTAGACATTGAAGACAATTTCTTTGAATGACCTTTCGATACCAAGTGCAAACATTATACAAAGCACTTGAGTACATTACACACATGTCTTTCTTGAGCTGGACTTTAATCTAATGTAATCCAGTTGGTTTGATTCTGTAGTTCAAATAGTATTGTTCTGTGTAGAAGGAATGTACAGTTTTAGTTGATACCACTTTAAAGATCATATCCAAAATCAATAAACACATTTAAGTATTACTGTGATATTCTATAAGAAGAATACCATTTTGCCTTGTTCATGTTCCATTTCTTTCAAAGACATACCCAAGTTGACTGGTCTATAGATTCCAGGTGCCTCCTTTTTGCCCTTTTGGGGGGAAAGGGGAAAAATAGTCATCTCCCAATCATCTGGCACTTTACCTAACCTCCATCCTGAAAAAAATTGGCAGTAGTTTTGAGAGTTATTCAATCAGTTTTTCAGTACACCTGGATGCAATTGATTGGACTCTGGAAATTTGAACTTGTTCAAAGAGATAAGGTATTCCTTCATTATTTGTTTATCAGACTCAATTCTGTCCCCTCTAATTGTACTTCATATTTTCCAGGAGGGTTATAGACTCTCTTTTGTGGAGGAAGCCAAGCTAAAATGAGAATGGACATTTTCTGCCTTTTCTTTCTTGTCTGTTGTCATTTTGCTATCCTTGCTGAGCAGCTGAGCCACTATTTCTTGTCTCAGTCTTTTGCTACACATGTACTATAGAAATGTGTTTTATCCCCTGCTGTTAGGATCTCTTGCAAACTTTAGCTCCTTCTCAGGCTTTTAGGCTTCGTAGTGCCATCTTCCCAATTCTTTGCTACGTGCCTATATTCTTTATGGCCTGGCTTTTCTTCCAATCCTAAATCTCTCTGGGTTTGTTTGTTTGTTTGTTTGTTTGTTTTCAGGTTATCTTTGTGCTTTTTGTGAAGCCACACTGGCCATTTTTGGGGAGGGGGGATGTCTTCCACCTTTCTCCCTTACTGCATTTTTTGTGGTTCTGCTTTTAGAACTTAAACTTTTAGAATCTTTCACAACACCTGGGTTCTTTTTCTTGCTTGCATTTCTAGCTATGGGGCATTATCATTGTTCTGAATTTATTCAAGTTGGCTTTCCTAAAATCCATCGGAAACCATATATAGTTTTGGCATTGAAACATAGATTGGTCAAAAGCAAAGATGCTAAGTAGAGATGGAGATGAATCAGAAAAACAATGATTCATTTTGATTCATGACTCATCAAGGTCAACAAGTCACAAAGAATGAATTTAAGGTTTTTTTCTGGTAAACCGATGAACCAATTCATACATTCCTTTTTAAATTTTAAACCCTACAAAAAGGCTTCCAAGACAACTAGAAACACCAAATTTTCAGGGAAGTGTCCTATGATTCTGTTTTGAAAACCCTGGATGTCTGGGGTATGCAGCCCAAAGAGCCCCCCCCCCCACACACACACCAGGAAACTGTCCTCCAGGCACCTAGAAACACCAGATTTCAGGGAAGCCTCCCATGAGTTTCCTCTACAATATCTCCAAGTTTGGTAAATATTGGATTTGAGACATCTAAGATATAAACCCGCAAATTGCCCCCCCCCTAGGAAATTACCCATTGTCAACTGGCTTGGGGAAACCCAATCTTCACCAAACTTGGTAGGATTGTAGAGGAGAGTCACATAAAACTTCTGTGCAAGTGTGGTGTCTCTAGGTACCTGGGGAGGAGTTTCCCAGTGGGGGCGGTCTCTAGGAGCACATAGCTCGGAAACCAGAAATACAATTTTCCGCAAACTAGGAGGGACAGGAGAGTAGTGATAGGAACGTTCTTTGTGATTGGTGCCTCCAGGTGACTTGGGAGTCATTTTGTAGGCCAACAAATCAATAAATCAAAAACCACCAAACTTTCCGAGAAGCTTCCTTCTCCTCTATCATCCCTCCAAGCTTTGTGAAGATTGTATTTTCCCAAGGCAGTTGCTAAAGGGCACTTTCCATTCTGGCCCAACTTGTGGGTGAGTAACTCAGATGTCTGAAACCCAAACTTCACCAAACTTGGAGGGATTGCAGAAGTATTTAATTCTCTTCCTCTAATATGTGTAATTAAACAAGATGTAAAAGAACTATAAGATGTGCCAGCTGCTCTCTTAAAATACCTGTTTCATAAAAAATTAGTTCCAGCAACCTCTTCCAGCTTGACTGCTTCTTTTTAAACACTTCACATGGGAAATGTGTAAGTATGCAATATTGACATTTTCTTTTGAAAGCCTTCATAATAAACATAAACATTATCTTAGGATCTATATAGCTATTTAAGAGTTGTTGGGAGGTGACTACAGTAAGCTCCTGACATTTAAATGGAAAGATTTGCCTGAGCTGTCCATGTGCAAACAAAACAGATATATACTGAAATTGATTTTTGCATAGATTCACTTTTCCAGTTGGATAAATATAGAAAAAAATATACAGTGCATTTGGTTTGAGACTGTTAGCCTTTAGAACCAATTATTGCTATTTATAATGTGAACTGACATTTAGATGTGGTATAGTGCAGAAGGCCGTGTACTCTATAAAGTATGTAAAATCAATTTCTGAACAGAAATGAATCATGAGTCTTAACATTTTGACAGAATACTGATGTAAGTTTAGATCTTCCGTATCCTGAAATGTCAATGCTTCAAAATATCTCACACTATGCTAGTAATCAAGAATCACCTCAAAATGTCTAACTTGGATGCAAAGATGAATGAACTGATGAAACTGCAGAGAGTAAAGATGACCATCAAATTTGCATTTTACAAACATCTTTAAATTGGCGTGTTTCCAGATGGCCACTCAAACCTCTAGAGAGACTTTTTAAGGGAGGGAAGAAGGAAATAGGGAAGTTTGTTATGTGAACTTCCTTAAATTGACTAGCATTGGACCCCAACATATGTGTTAAACAGCAAAGATATGTATTTTAAAGTACACCTATCTAGATAAAACATGAATATATTTTTAAAGAAGCAACAACTATTGTATATTAGGAATTGAATAATTCTAGCAAAATTGCTGGTGCTTCTAGAACAGACTGAGACAGCCTGTCGATAAATCTCTGACCACTTGCAAGAATGTTCCCCACCAGGAATTTACTTTATTTATTATTTTAGAGTATTTTTACACCACCTTTCTCCTTGGAAAAGGACCCAAGATGACTCACAGTAATGAGGAACAATATACAGTCCAGTACAATTAAGACATGTTCAAGTATTGAGGACAGGGAATTGAGGGGCATCTTACAGCATTAAAGACAACATTAAAGCTATAAGAGAACATGAACAATTAAAGCAGTGGTTCCCAACCTGGGGGTTAGGACCCTTTTGGGGGGGTCAAACAACCATTTCACAAGGGTCGCCATGAGCCAGTGAAGAAAAACTCACAAACGGCTTGGGTCTAGAGGAGGAGGGGGAGGAAGGGGGGAAAGAGTGAGTTACAGCTTGATAGGCTGGAGGGGATGTCAGTCAATAGCACTGGAGAATGCAATTGGTTGAGGGTGCCTGTAGAGGGAAATTCTCTATGGCACCTGCAGCAGTGGCCTGCCAAAGGGAGCTTGTGGCCTCTTCCAAGCAGAGCAAGGGGTCACCACAACATGAGGAACTGTATTAAAGGGTCACAGCATTAGGAAGGTTGACAACCATTGAATTAAAGATAGAGTAAAAATTCCATATAATCATGTATGGTAGACAATTCAAGAGGTACGGGGGTGCTCTTGGACTCATTTTTGAGCCTGGATGCCTGGGTCACTGCTGTGGCCAGGAGTGTATTGCACAATTAAGGCTAGTGTGTGTTTTCTTGTTTTGTTTGCCACACGGGCAGCTCAGGCAAATCATTTCATTTAAATGTCAGAAGTTTACTGTAGTCACCACCCAACAACTCTTTAACTGCTATATAGATCCCAAGATAATGTTTCTATAGGAGGCAGAACAGAATTCTGGTGGACACCACAGATCAGCAGCCATGGTGTTGAACATGAATCACCTAACACCACTTTCTGCATTCTTTCCTGCAGGAAAGACCAGAACCACTTTAATGCAGTGCCCCCAATTCCCATTTCAGAGAGATGAGTCAGGAGGATGCCATGGTCTATAATGGCAAAAGCAGTGGAGAAGTCTAGTAAAACCAAAAGGGACACAGATCCCCCCATCCATTTCCCTGTTTAAGTCATTTTTAAAGAAGCAACAACTTTTTTGTATATTAAGAATTGATCTCATCCAGAAACCTCTGGAGCTGCGAGGCCACAACCCACTCTAGGACTTTCCCCAAGAATGGGATATTCGATACTGGTAGGTAATTGTTCAGTATTGTGGGATCTAAAGAGAGCTTTTTTAACAGTGGTTTTACTATTGCCTCCTTTAAGCATTCTGGAATCCTGCCTTGTTGTAAGGAGGCATTCACTCCTCTCCCTAACCAGTCTGCCATATCTTCTCTGATGGTTTTATGATCCATGAGGGGCAAGGATCAAACACACATGAAGTGGCCCTCACCTCCCCAAGGATCCTGTAGGAGATGAAAGTCATCCATTAAAACATGATAAGCAGGGTGGGATGTTTTATTTATAGGTTCTGGATTAATAACAGCATCCAAGGTGGACTGGATCTGTTCAATTTTGCCTGCAAAGTGTTGTGCAAATTCTTTGCAGCGAGATACAGAGTGGTCTCTGTTATCCACCTGTGGGTCAGTGTGTAGCAGACTTTTGACTATTCTGAAAGCTCCACTGGGTGACTTTGTGCCAAATCAATGGCAGTAGAGAAAAATGATTTATTTGCTGCCTCTACTGCCTCGGAGTAAGCCTTCCAAAGGCCCTTCACTTCCAAAGAGAATGAGTGAAAATGTACTGTATTTTGTTGTTTCCACATTGTTCCCAGAATATCAAAATTCGTATGATTTCCTCTTTGTGAAACAAAGCCTGTGAGCAGACAAGAGCAAACTAATTTCCTGATTGATTTCAAAAATGCAAACAACTAATCCAATGCTTCTAATTTGTAAATGTTGCTTTAGTAAGGTAGCCATTGTGGATGTTTTGCACAACTTTCACAATTTGCATAACATGTGCATAAATTGTATGTAAAGACACATTCATACCAGGCACAAATATCTTGGCAGCGTTCAGATGAGGAAAAATCATCACCATTTCTCAGTCTTGCAAATCAGAACAGAACAAGAAATGTCAATGCTGTACTAATTTTTTTCTTCCAACTCTTTGGAAATTTCTCTTCCTTATAAGAGAGGCTACTGTTTTTGACAATGATGTAGGCTTACTTCTGCATTTTTAAAAATAATAATAATAAATAATAAAAAATATTTGACTTTTCTTTTCATTTATGGCTGCTATCCACCTATACTCTAGGATCATGCCTCCATGAATATAGTTCGATGGCTATTCCAGAAGACTACAATTCTGGACTGCAAAATATGGGAATAATTCAATGAAAGCTAAATTTCTATATGTCTCATTGAAATACTATGCCCATCTATGAGACAACAGTAATAGTTATATCACTGTCTTAACTGCATTCTTACATCCCATTGGCCTCCATGGCTCTTAAGCAACTGTAACTGTAACATGTAAATGATTACAGCAGTTTACAGATGTCATCTATATGAAGCCTGAAGCACAGAAACTTCATACAAACTATGCAAATCATAAATTCTTATTGGTAAGTTTACCTACTGTGTCATGAATCTTTACTGATTTGGGAATAAATTTTGATTATTAATATTCCCTTATTTTCATTCAGTCACAGTTTAGCAGGAAGTTATTTGACTTCTAAATCTAGCAACTTGCATAATCTTTCCACTATATTCATAGCAGTGCAGTACACATTACATATTAAACTATGTAGATATCTTTGTTTAAGAGTTACCTATTAAACTTTGGAATATAAAGATCATGCTTTTTTACATTTCAGTAGCGTACACAGCCAATATCATATTACAGGATACAACACAGAGGGATGTTACCACTACCATGGGAGTAATTTCCATTTAGATATGCATACTAAGTGACATTTTAAGTGAATATGATTAGCAGTAATAAAATGTGCCTCATCTTGAAAAAGATATGTGTTTCTTAAGCTTTTTAAAAAAGTAATTGAAAGTTTCAGAGATCCTCTTTTTTGATGAAAGCATAAGGTCCAATTGTTAAAATTTCCCCCTTCTCACATAATTTTCAAAAAGCTTTCCTTACTTCTTCTCAAAAGTAGCAACAGAGAAAATGTTCTAAAGACCAGCACAAAGAATGTGTAGAGCACATCTGAGAAGCTTAATTCCTTGCTTAGCTGTTTGGATATCTCAGTGAGTTAGGCATCTAGCTAGGAGCAAGAGGCTGAGAGTTTGATTTTGCATTGGAGATGGGCACAAAACATTTTTTTTTTCATTCCGGTATTCGTTATTCATTTTGTTATGTAACAAAACAAATAACAAACCTGGCGATGAAATTGGAACAAACCGAACAGAACCACAAAAACTAGGTTTGTTATATTTTGTTTTTGTTAATGGCGATGTGCAATGAAAAGAGCTGTTTTAAATGTTAAAAAATGCCCTGGACATCCGTAAAAATGCAGCAATAATTATTTATTCTGCCTGATAATACCTACCAGGGGGTTTGGGGTCCTTAAAATGTGCATTTATGTCTTTTCTCAGATCGCTGTATTTTTTTTCCTTTAAGGGAGGGTTAGGGGGCATCAACACAAAATGACTGCCAGATGCCTAATATAAACTAAATATTGATTTCTTGGGTATTAAAACACCATGGACATCCATAAAAGTGCAGCGATAATTATTTATTCTGCCTGATAATACCTACCGGGGGAGGGTTGGGGTCCTTAAAATGCTTGTTTTTGTCTTTCTCCCACTATGATGTATTTTTCTTTTCCCTTTAAGTATGACAAAAAATGGATGCCAGCCACAAAATGGAGGCAAGCCATGTGATGGGATCATGTAAATTCTTGGACAACTTCAACCAATAGCATGCCCAGGTTGCAGACTGGGCAGGTCTGGCAGCCACAGAGGGCATAAAAAGCTCTGGCAGCCCCCATCCTCCTTGTAGTCTGTGGTGGGAGTTAGGTTGGGGTGGGATTGCTGTCTCTCTCTATGACTCGTTACTTTTAATTTTTAGGCCAGCCAGGCAGGTGTGTGTCTCTGCTTTCCCGCCGGCTGCAGCCTGGCTCTTAGGGGAGAGAAAGAAGAGATTTCTCTAGCTTCAGTCTTGCAGCCTCCCTCTGTGTGTGTGTGTGTGTGTACCTCTCAGTGAGTACCCTCCCCTGCCCTGCAGTGTAGTCCCTCTGCGGCTGCCTTACGCCCTGGGCAATGCTCGCCGCTGCCTTTGCAGCCTCCCTGCGTACCTAGTCTATACTGTGTCCCTGCTAGCATCAATTTTTTTAGTGTTTTTCCCTCTGGTCTTGGGCATTGGGGGATGGCCGCGCTCGGAAATGCTTTAAAAATAATGCACAGCGGGTAAAAATGAATAACTAATTAACAAACCAATAAAATGAATTTTTTTTGAAAAATTCAAAAAACCCCGAAAATGAACCGAAATGGGACCCACAACAAAAAATGAAAAACCAAAATGTCATTTTTTCGATTTGTGCCCATCTCTATTTTGCATCCTGGACCTATAATTTGCAAGATGGCAGACGGCAGCAGCAGCTCTCCGCGTCCGCTGCGCTTGTTCTTTTCTTTTTCGCTGCTTGACCTGCCCCTTTGTGCCTAATCCCTTTCACTTTGGGTCTACCAGGGCCTGGAGGGGGGGGTTCGGGATTTGGGGATACTGGGCTATGGTCCTTGAGACCCTCCTCCCTGTTGCTGGCTAGATGCCGGTAGCCTACCTGGAGGTCGTCCCCCGCCGCCATTCTCCCTGCCGCCGAGGACGATGCGGCTTTTCCATTGCTGCCGCCGTTGTGGAGGACTGTGCTCCCGAGGGGACTGCTGGCTTTTTCTCCGCCGCAACGGCTTTTCCACCTTCTGCCGCCCTGGAGGGGTCTACGCGGGCGGGTGTTGTCCCAAGGCAGCTGCGGCTTCTCCATCGCCGCGATCGCCGGGGGCCACCTTCTCTACCACTGCCGCGGCCTCTGAGGACGCCGCCGCCGAGGACGACGCGGTTCCCTCTGCCGCCAAGGACGACTCGGTCCCCCTTTTGCCACCGCTGCGGCAGAGGCCCTGCCTTTTCGATGGCCCTATCGCCGCCGCTGCGGTTTTCCTTCTCCCGCAGCGCGGGCGGGTGCTGCCCTGGGGGGAGTTGCGGCCTTTCCATCACCGCCGCCGCCAGGGACGAGTCGGCTCCCCTCCTCCGTCGCCGCTTCCTTCGCCACATCGATGCGGCCTTTCTTCCGCCGCCGCCACCACCGAGGATGTTGCGGGCGAGTGGGCGCTGACCCGGCGGGAATTGCGGCCCCTCCACCTAGCCGCCGCTGCCGGGAACGAGGCGGCCTCCCCTCCTTTGCCGCCGCTTCCTTCGCCACATCGATGCGGCCTTTCTTCCGCCGCCGCCGCCACCGAGGATGTTGCGGGCGAGTGGGCGCTGCCCCGGCGGGAGTTGCGGCCCCTCCACCTAAGCCGCCGCCGCCGGGAACGAGGCGGCCTTTCCTCTTCTGCCGCCGCCGCTGTCGCCATCTTGATGCGGCCTCTCCACCGTTGCCGCCGACGCCGCCATGGACGCTGTGGGCGAGCAGGCGCTGCCCCGGTGGGAGTTGCTGCCCCAGCGGGAGTTGCGGCCCCTCCCCCTAGCCGCCGCCGGGAACGAGGCGGCCTCTCCTCTTCTGCCGCCGCCGCTGTCGCCATCTTGATGCGGCCTCTCCACCATTGTCTCCGCCGCCGCCGTGGACGCTGTGGGCGAGCAGGCGCTGCCCCGGTGGGAGTTGCTGCCCCGGCGGGAGTTGCGGCCCCTCCACCAAAGCCGCCGCCGCCGGGAATGAGGCGGACTTTCCTCTTTTGCCGCCGCCGCTGTCGCCATCATGATGCGGCCTCTCCGCCGCCGCCGCCGCCGTGGACGCTGTGGGCGAGCAGGCGCTGCCCCGGTGGGAGTTGCTGCCCCGGTGGGAGTTGTGGCCTCTTCTCCACTGCCGCCGCCGCCAGGGATGCGGCTGCCTCCCCTCATCCCTCCCCTCATCCCCTCATCCGTGGCCGCCGTTGCTATTTCAACGATGCGGCCTCTCCACCGCGGCCGCCACCGAGGTCGTTGCGGGCGGCCGGGCGCAGCCCCGGTGGAAGTTGCGGCCTTTCCTTCGCCACCGCCGCCGGGGACGAGGCGGCCTTTTCTCCTCCTCCGCTGCCGCCGTTGTGCCCCCTCCATTCGCCGCCGCTTGGGGATGTGGCGGCCTTCCATCGCCGCCGTGGTTGGCACGGCTTTTTCATTGAGGACTTTGCGGCTTCTCTGTTATTGAGACCTCGCTTTGGCGTTTCTCCTGGGGGTGATGCGGCCTCTTCATTGCCGCTGCCATGGATTTTCCATCTTCCGTCACCCCTGAGAAGCCACTTTTTTCAATTGCTGTCACCTTCTCGGCGTCACGGCCGCTATTGCTGCAGACAATGCGATCTCCACATCGCCGTTGATGCTGCTGCTACCGGGGACTTTGCGACACTGCCTTGGAGGGTCTCTGGATGAGTCTGGGGGACCCTGGTGGTTTTTAGCCCTGCCCAATGCTATTAGCTGACCCTGTCCCGTACTCCCTCCTTTCCCCCCCCTTCTGGTATTTCCACTCTGCCCTGGTTTGTGCCCTTTTTTCCTTTTACCTCTTCCTTTATCTTATAGTTTTTTGCGTTGTATTTTTCATTTAGTTGTATCTTTGTATTGCCCCTGTGCTTCTGTTATTGTTAATTGTATTGGTTTTGATTGTTTTATTATTTGCTCCTTTGTTCCCCCCCTTTTTTTTTGTCCCCTTCCCCTTCCTGGCCACCATGCCGGCAGGGACCCGGATCTCAGTGGTGTCTGGCCGTGGGAGGTACGCTCTGGACGGAGGGATCGGTCGGGTAAGAAGAACTAGGGTCCGGCATTTAAGGCCTGTCCCCCGTTCTGATCCCCTCGTCCACCGCCATCTACCTGGGTGCCATCCCGCCAGCGCCTCCGATCTGACCTGCCTGCTGATTAATGCCAGGTCGGTGCATAATAAGACCCCGCTCATCCTCGATTCTATCTTGGATGACCACGCCGACCTGGCGTGTATCACCGAGACCTGGGTGGGCGTGGAGGGCGGGGCCTCCCTCTCTCTCCTGTGCCCACCTGGGTTTCAGGTTCAGTGGGCAGGCAGATCGGAGGGCAGGGGGGTGGGGTGGCCATCGTTTTCAGGGAATCCCTTTGCGTTAGCAGGTCCGCGACGATGGTGTGTTCTGGGGTGGAATGCCTCCATCTATCTGTGGGTCAGCGAGATAAGTTTGGCATTGTACTGGTGTACCGTGCTCCCCGCAACCCAGCACAATCCCTGCCAGAGATCGCTGAGTTCATCTCGGCTGCCTTGTTGGGTTCCCCCTGCCTTCTGGTGGTTGGGGACCTCAACTTGCACGCTGATGGTGAACTCTCTGGGGCGGCTCTGGAATTCATGGAATCCATGACTTCCATGAACTTATCTCAGCATGTTTTATGCCCCACCCATAGAGCTGGCCACACCCTGGACCTGGTCTTTTCCTCCACGTCGCCGGATTCGTGTCTGGGGGTTGGGGGCATTTTGCCCCTGCCCGTGTCATGGTCGGACCACTACCTGCTAAACTTTTCCCTATCGATCGACCCCCACCCCGCGGGGAGCGCCCTTCTTACATCTGGGCTTGCCCCCGTAGGCTCCTGGACCCCCCTAGGTTTATGGAGGCCTTCGGGGAGCTCTCTGGCGGTCTGGCAGACGATCCGGTTGACGCCCTGGTGGAAAGGTGGTATGTGGGTTCCGCCGGGGCGATAGACCGGATCGCCCCTAAGCGTCTCCTACGATGCCAAGGCCACTCCTCCCCGTGGTTCACGGCAGAGTTGCGGTCGATGAAGCAAGAACGTAGGAGACTGGAGGTCATATGGAGGGCAAACCGGACAGAAGTAAACAGGGCTGCCCTTAAACAGCTGACTGGCCGCTATCTTCGCACGATCAGGGACGCCAGAAGATCTTATGCCTCCCTGAGAATTGGCGAGGCCTCGAACCGCCAGGCGGAATTATTCCGGGTGGTTCGGGACCTCTCCAATCCCAGTCAGCTGCGGCCTCCTCCTAGTGATTTCACTAGCGAGCAATTCGCAGCCCATTTTAGATCTAAAATTGAGGCCATCCGTTCCGACTTGCCCCCCAGTTGTTCTAGTCCATCCTTTGGGTCCTCAGGTGCCTTACCCCTCCATTCTCCCCTCCTGGATGAGTTCGGGCCGGTTTCTTCCGCGGAGGCCTCCAGAGTTATGGCTCGGTGCCGGCCGGCAGCCACTCCCTTTGACCCTTGCCCAGCTTGGCTCATAAAATCTGCCGAAGGGAACATGCCAGAGTGGGTTTCGTCCATCGCCACGGCCTCCTTTCGGGAGGGTTGTTTCCCTTCCCGGCTTAAGGAGACCGTGGTAAAGCCCACTCTCAAGAAACCTGGCTTGGCGACGGACGATCTTTCCAACTTTCGTCCGATCGCCATTGTTCCCTTCCTGGGCAAGGTTGTCGAGGGGGTGGCTGCTGTCCCGCTCCAGTCATACCTGGAGATAAACCATATCCTGGATCCCTTCCAGTCTGGATTCAGGCCTCTTCGCGGGACCGAGACCGCCCTGGTCGCTCTGCAGGATGACCTCCTCAGGGAGGCCGACAGGGGGTGTTCCTCCCTGCTCGTCCTCCTTGATCTCTCTGCAGCCTTTGATACCGTCGACCACGGTAACCTTCTGGCCCGGCTCGCTGAGGCGGGAATTGGTGGTCAGGCCCTGGCCTGGCTCCGTTCCTTCCTCCGCGGCCAGACTCAGCGGGTTCAGCTGAGGGATGTTTTGTCCGCTCCTTGGACTCTTCCTTGTGGGGTGCCCCAGGGGTCGGCAATCTCCCCTGTGCTGTTCAATGTTTATATGAGGCCGCTGGGGGAGGTCATCAGGAGATATGGAGTTCGCTGTCATCAGTACGCTGATGACACGCAGCTCTATATCTCCTTTTCTACGTCTGCAGAGGAGGCGGTTCGCTCCCTCGATCTGTGCCTGGAGGCCGTACTGGAATGGACCAGAGATAACCGGCTCAAGCTTAACCCGGAGAAGACGGAGGTTCTGTTCTTCGGGGCGCCCTCGTCTCGGTACAATGGCCCCCTCCCTAGTCTGGGGGGTATTTCCCTCCAGCCTACAGACAGGGCCAGGAATCTGGGCGTGGTCCTGGATTCGGCCCTCTCCCTGGAAGCCCAGGTGATGGCCGTCTCCAGGGCCGCTTTTTTCCATCTCCGCAGGATCGCCCAGATCCGTCAGTACCTTGATGAGTCCTCCCTGAGGACAGTTGTGCAGGCCTTGGTGGTCTCGAGGATCGACTACTGCAATGCCCTCTACGTGGGGTTGCCCTTGACCCTGGTCCGGAGGTTACAGCGGGTGCAAAATGCGGCGGCCAGGCTGGTGGTGGGTGCTCGTAGATACGAGCACATCACCCAAGTCCTGGTCCGCCTGCATTGGCTCCCCGTTGTCTTCTGGATCAGGTTCAAGGTCCTGGTCTTGGTTTTCAAGGCCCTCCACGGCTTGGGACCAGGTTACCTGGCGGAGCGCATCTCCCTAAGAGCATCCGGATCCAGACCCACGAGATTGTCGCAGGCACGCTCATTGCGAGTGGCCACACCCAGAGAGGCGCGGAGAACGCGTACGCGGAACCGCGCCTTCTCTGTGGTGGGGCCCTCGCTTTGGAACCATCTCCCTCCTGAGCTGCGCCTGCTGGAGTCCCTGCCTGCCTTTAAGAGGGCTTTGAAGACCTTCCTCTTTAAAGAAGCGTATGGTGACCTTATTAGTTAGTTTTCCTTTTCCCATTTCCCTGATCCTTTTGTTTGCCACCATCTTGCTCTTTGCCGCCCTTGTTTGGGGGCTTTGCTATTTTTGCTTTTAAGCTTTTTATGCTTTTTATGTTGTTAGCTGCCCAGAGTTCCCGTTGGGAAGATGGTGCGGGATATAAGTTCTTAAATAAATAAATAAATAAATAATCCTAGAAGAGCCAGCCTATGCAGCCTTTGGCCTATCTGCCATAACATAACTTGCCTAACTGGCACTTTACAGGAATTGTATTTCTGAAGAGTTTTAAAAGAAATACAAATTTCCATTGTAAATTTTCTCACCGTGTTTCAAATCTGTGTAACTTACTTGTCCAAAAATGTCAAGTGTTTACAGTTCAAAAGTAGTGTAAGCACCTGGTTGAAATATAAATATAGGAAGTGGAAAAGGATGACAGGAGAGCATGGCTTGAGTGGAAAAAATTCGACTGGGGGTGGTGGTTAAAAGTTTTTAATACAAATTGATGCAATCTTGAAATTGTTTATGCTCTAGTCCAGCCATTCTTAACCTTATTTT
Source organism: Phrynocephalus guinanensis (assembly GCA_037367245.1). Lineage (NCBI taxonomy): Eukaryota > Metazoa > Chordata > Lepidosauria > Squamata > Agamidae > Phrynocephalus > Phrynocephalus guinanensis. Next base: position 53,782,117 of record CM074741.1, on the reverse strand, counting down.
TTGGCCAAGGCCTTAAATATGATATAAGAGTTTCTAACTAGAGATGGGCACGAAATGAACTTTTTTTGTTTCCATTATTTGTTATTCGTTTCGTTATGTAATGAAACAAAAAACAAACATTGTAATGAAATTGGAACGAACCGAACAGAACCACGAAAATTAGGTTCGTTACATTTCATTTTTCGTTAATGGCGGCACGCAATGAAATGAGCTGTTTTAAATGTTAAAAAATGCCCCGGACATCCATAAAAACACAGCAATAATTATTTATAATGTCTGATAATACCTACAGGGGGTCCTTAAAATGTTTGTTTTTGTCTTCTCCCATCGCGATATATTTTTCTTTTCCCTTTAAGGATGACAAAATGGATGTCGCCAACCGCAAAATGGAGGCAAGCCATGTGATGGGATCATGTAAATTCTTGGACGACTTCAACCAATAGCATGCTCAGGTTGCAGACTGGGCAGGTCTGGCAGCCACAGAGGGCATAAAAAGCTCTGGGACCCCTGTCCTCCTTGCAGTCTCCAGTGGGAGTTAGGGTGGGATTGCTGTCTTTGCAACTCGTTATTTTCACTTTAGGCCAGCCAGGCAGGTGTGTGTCTCTGTGTTCCTGCCGGCTGCAGCCTGGCTCTTAGGGGAGAGAAAGAAGAGATTTCTCTCTAGCTTCAGTCCTGCAGCCTCCCTGTGTGCATGCGTACGTACCTCTCTGCGGCTGCCTTGCACCCTGGGCAACACCCGCCACTGCCTTTGCAGCCTCCCTGCGTAACTAGTCTATAAAGTGTCTCTGCCAGCATCAATTTTTTTAGTGTTTTCCCTCTGGTCTGGGGCATTGGGGGATGCCCGCACACAGAAATGCTTTAAAAATCGCGCAAAAAGCGGGTAAAAATGAATAACAAAAACCAAATAAACAAAAATGATTTTTTCAAAAATGAACTGAAACAGACCCCCCTCAATGAAAAATGAAAAACCAAAACACCATTTTTTCTATTCGTGCCCATATTTGAAACCTGTGATGGATTTTTCCTCCAGGAATCTGTCCAATCCCCTTTTGAAGGCATCCAGGCCAGATGCCATCACCACATCCTGTGGCAGGGAGTTCCAGAGATTAACAATGCGCTGGGTGAAAAATTTTTTTCTTTTGTCTGTTCTTACTCTCCCAGCCCACAATTTCAGTGTATGTCCCCTAGTTCTGGTTTTTTGTGAGAGGGAGAAGAGCTTCCCTCTATCCACTTTACTCATGCCCTGCATTATTTTGTATGTCTCAAACATATCCCCCCTCAGGCACCTTTTTTCCAGACTAAAGAGCCCCAAATGTTTTAGCCTTTCTTCATAAGGGAGGTGACCCAGCACAGTAATCATTTTAGTCGCTCTCTTTTGCACATTTTTCCAGTTCCACTATGTCTTTCTTGAGATGTGGTGACCAGAATTGTACACAATACTCCAGGTGCAGCCTTACTATTGTTTTATATAATGGCATTATAATATTGGCTGTTTTATTTTTAATCCCCTTTTTGATAATACCTAGTATGGAATTGGCCTTCTTCACCACTGCCACACATTGGGTAGATACCTTCATGGAGCTGTCCACCAACACACCAAGATCTCTTTCCTGATCCATCACGGATAACTCAGAGCCCATGAGTTGATAAAGTTTTGATTTTTTGCCCCAATATGCATTACTTTACATTTTGCTACATTAAAACACATTTGCCATTTTGCAGACCATTCCCCCAGTTTGGAGAGATCCTTCTGGAGTTCTTCACAATCTTCTCTGGAAAACATGGAAAAGTTTTGTGTCATCTGCAAACTTGGCCACCTCACTGCTTATCCCTGTCTCCAGGTCATTTATGAACAGATTGAAAAGCACCAGTCCCAGGACAGATCCCTGGGGCACACCGGTTTTCACCTCTCTCCATTGTGAAAATTTCCGATTGACACCTACTCTTTGTTTCCTGGATCTCAACCAGTTCTTAATCCATGAGAGGACCTGCCCTCCTATCCCCTGACTGTGCAATTTTCTCAGCAGCCTTTGGTGAGGGACTGTGTCAAAAGCCTTTTGAAAATCCAGATAGACTATATCCACCGGTTCACCCAAATCCACATGCCTATTGACCTTTTCAAAAAATTCTAAAAGATTTGTCAGACAAGACCTACCCTTACAGAAGCCATGCTGATTTTCTCTCAGCAAGGTTTGTTCTATGTGTTTTAATATTTTCTCTTGGATGAGGCTTTCCACCATCTTCCCTGGGACAGATGTAAGGCTAACTGGCCTGTAGTTTCCCGGGTCCCCACTCCTTCCTTTTTTAAAAACTGGTGTGACATCCGCTATCCTACAGTCCTCCAGCACTGTGGCCATTTTAAGAGACAAGTTGCATATTACCGTTAAGAGATCTGCAATTTCATTTCTCAGTTCCCTAATAACCCTTGGGTGGATGCCATCTGGGTCCGGTGACTTGTTAATCTTCAAATTATCAATTAGTCCTAAAACATCCTCTCTTTTAACCTGTATTTGATTTAATTATTTAGTCAAGAAGGGCCATTCAGGCAGCGGAATCTGCTCAAGGTCTTCTGTCATTAAGACAGATGCAAAGAACTCATTTAATTTCTCTGCAATTTCCAAGTCCTCCTTAACCTCCCATTTTCCTCCCTCACCATCCAGAGGGCCAGCTGGTTCTCTGGCAGGTTTTCTACTTCTAACATATTTAAAGGAGCTTTTATTATTACCCTTTATATTGCTAGCCATGCGTTCCTCAAAATCTTTCTTTGCCTCTCTTATCATCTTCTTACATTTCTTTTGCCAGAGTTTGTGTTCCTTTTTATTTTGCTCATTTGGGGAGAATTTCCATTTACAGAAAGATCTCTCCTTGTGCTTTAGAGCCTCTCTAACTCCACTTGTTAACCATGCCGGTGCCCTCTTGGACTTAGAGGAGTTCTTCTTTCTTTGTGGTATGCACTTGTGCTGGGCCTCTATTACCGTTGTTTTAAACAGGCTCCATGCACTCTGAAGAGATTGGATTCTTTTAACCTTCCCCTTCAATTTCTTTCTAGCTAATTTCCTCATCTGAGGGAAGTTTGGCCTTTGGAAATCAAGGGCTTTTATGTCTGATTTGCTTGACGCTCTTCCTCCTACATGCATGGCAAAAGAGATTGCAGCATGGTCACTATTCCCCAGATTGCTCCAACCCAGAAACTTACCAGTGCTCATTTCTTTCTCTTTTGCTCTCTCAGCATTAGGTCTGCTTGGTCTCACACAACAGGCTCAAATGCTGAGGCTCAAGGTGAAGGACACAGGACTACTAAAGGCCATATATACTCCCATAGACCCTAGCATTTAACATGCATGGCTTGGTAAAGCTGTGTTCTTTGTTAACAGTGAAGATTAAGCTTAGAAGAATTATGAATGCAGTGTACATTTTTCAACTTCATAATTAATTAATTAATTCTCTCTCTCTCTCTCTCTCTCTCTCTCTCTCTCTCTCTCTCTCTCTCTCTCTCTCTCTCTCTCTCTCTCTCTGAGTCTGTTCTAGATTTGAAGAGCCCTATTCCCACTTGCTGCAATGCTTTAAAAATAATCTAGTACAGGCAGTTGTATAAAATACCCTAGGTATTTTATGTGGAAACTTTTTTCAAGGCAAAATGTAATTAGAACTGTTTACACCTTGTTCATAAAAGAAAAATTCTTTCTTCTTGTGACTGCAAAGTTGTGATTACTGACAAGTCCCAGTTCTTTAAATTACACACACACATATCCTGAGACTTGGTATTGCATTTCTGTTCCTCTGCTTGTCAGGTGTAAGTATGTCATTCATAAACAAGCTTTCCAGAAAAGGTATCTGGGACTACCTAAAGAATATTTTTAATACCACTAATATTGTTTTCCTTGTTCATCTGTATTACCTTCAGGAAACATTTATGTGACTTTGATCTCAAAGCTCTTCAGTAGTAATTTTAGACTGCAGTAATTTAAATCATGCAGTCATGGCTCCTTATGCTAGGATATACTTCTTTAAGCAAACACTTTACACAGATGGCTCTGGTAAACAGCTTCTCTTCTTTGGCCCAGCCTAGTTTGCTAATTTATTTCTTAATCACAGTAAAAAACACTTCAGCCAAACTCACAAGAATAATCAAACATTAGCATTAGAGTAGACATTTACAAAATTACAAAAGAAGCAGTAAAACACTCCATCAGAGTGACAGTGCTTGCACAACACATTTACATTGGTATCAAAGACCAGGCAAGATGCAGGCAGAGAGAAAAATCAGACATGGCATTTTAAAAGGAGCATCAAGCATTGAGCCTTGTTGACTGAGTGGGTATACATTTTATGGAAACTACTGACAAGGAGATACATGTCCTTCTTGTACCCCCTCCCAATTAGCAATGCAAAGGGGAACACCAAGCGCCCTCTTTGATGTTAAGTGCCAAAAGTAAGTCAAACCAATTCGGCTCAGTTCGGGGTCATACAATTTTCTTTTAAAATTGGTATGAACCCAAACCGAACCAAACTGAGGGTGGGCCCGAAACTGAACCAACCGAACCATTGGTTTTCTGTTTCGTGCCCAACTCTAGTGTGTATGCATTATGTTTACATATGGACTTAATGGCTCTGTGACACTGGCCATAGCAGATTTTGTACCAAGGAAAGTTCCGTTTACTCCAGTTTACTAACAATTATCAAGAACTTTTAAAGGCAGACTTCCATGGGTATGTCGGCTTTTCTATGGTAGCATCTCTGTTTCCAAAGGAAACATGATCCCAGCGTGGAACTTAGTTGCCTGGATCTGTTTGTGTATGTTGTGATTATCTTATCAGACTTACTGTATATTCAAAGAGGTTGATATAAATATAATACGACAAATGTACACAATTTCTGCTGCCATTTCAACAGGTGGAGGAGATGGTAAAGGCCAGGAGTTGGCCAATTTCTAATTTTAAAGAAAACACACAAAGGGCAGCATCTAAAGGATGTCCAATTGTTAATACCAGAAGATAGTGATACAGAGATAATAGCACCCCTCCCCAAAAAACAGTGAGGGTTCAAAATGTAGCATTGCTCAATATATACCTGTTTCACAAAGCTCATATTTTAAAATCTCAATCTTATGTAGTAAAATCACATACAATCCCTGAAATTTGATTGTATGGTTGATACTGATATATGAGGAATGGTGATCCTGAAAGCAACATTAAGCAGGAATTAATTGTGAATGCAACGTGATGCTTTAGGCACAACTGAAAAAAAAAAAGAAAATGTAAGAAATGCTGCATTATTCAGCTCCCTAAAATGCATATAAACAGAGATAATTCTATCACAGCCATTTGTAAGGCTGAATTGGAAGTGACTTTTTTATGTCAAACTTAAATATTGTATTTGATGTGCTTGTGGTTTATCACAAAAGCAGCAACCCTGGTCCATTGAGACAATAATTTTTGACTAACTAAAGAGTGGTTTCCAAGAAATACATGAAGAGTACACACCCACCACCCGTTCTTCTCCAGATTCTGGTATTTTCTATCACTTTCCATCAACTGGTATTTCAAAACTAAATTCAGTGTGTGTGTGTTTTGCTAACATCAGTTTTAAGGCAAATTCAAAAGTATTCCTATGCATCTGGGAAGGTTTTTTTTTTTAAAAAAACTATTAGATTAATATCATAATCACATGAAATCAAGAGCATCTTAGCTATGACTTGTTTTATTTTTTGAGAGGGGACATCCTTTGTTGAAACATCTTCAGAGCCATTGTTTCACTGGTTTGGACTGCGACCAGTTGCATCAAATGATAAGTATCTCACAACATCCTCCAGAGAATAATGATCTGAAACCTTTACAAGAACTTTCAATTACCCTTCTGGCATATCACTGCTTTTTGATGGGTGATTCAAGAGATACTGTATTGTTTGTGCCTGAAAGATCTGCTAATTTCTACAGTAGGAGTAACCTGCCTTAACCTATTTGTGACTAGCTTGTCTCCTTTATTTCAGTATTATACTTAAAGAGTCCTCAAACTATTTCCTTTTATCCAGACAGCAGTATTCAAAGTAAGAGAAAAGTGCTAAGAATCTATTTACTATACAACCTATGCTATAAACAATTTCCACCTTTCCCACTTGGAACTCTACTTTCAAGACTTTGTTCTCAAATTCCCTGATATTTAAACTTATTTTCACATTTCATTCTTAATTCCTAATGTTCTCTCAGATATTGATACTGTGTATTATTTGCCTAGAGTTTTAATATAAGCAAAACACCTGCTTTCATTTCTAGTACTAAAAGTATCAAGATCCACCCAAATACCAGACTTTCTATGTTTTGATATTATCAAATTGTTCAAGACATTTTTTTCTTCAAGTACCTGGATTATAGTCCATCCACATCACCAAAGGGGAGCATCTTTCCTGCTGTGGCTCCCTAATTATGGAATGTCTTCCCTATGGAAAGGCAATATTTTTACATCACCTAGGCCTTTTAATTGATTGATTTGTTGCCCTCCTTGATTGATATTATGGTCACAGGTTTTATAATTTTAATGTAATATAAATGGTTTTTTTAAAAATGTTGTTGACTTCATCTTGATATCTACCTGGATAACTCACTTGCTTGGCATGTTATAGTTACCTGTGCTGATCTGAAGGACAAGCTTCAGCCATGCCAGCTGACACTGGAAAGTCATAGTCAAAGCCTTCATGTTGCAGACCTATGAGACTAGGAAGATATGCAGGCATTTTGTGAGAATGATGGTATTGTACTAACTAACAACTCCTTACAAGCCAGAATATAACAAAAAAGTAAAAGTCTTTCAAAAATATCTAAAAAGACTTGTAGTTTTCAGTTGGGTTCTCCTAAGGATTTGATTAGGGTTCAGAATATACAGTATATCACAGAAGTGAGTACACCGCCTCACATTTTGTAAATATTGTAGTATATCTTTTCATGTGACAACACTGAAGAAATGACACTTGGCTACATTGTAAAACAGTGAGCATAGAGCTTGTATAACAGTGTAAATGTGCTGTCCCCTCAAAATAACACAACACACAGCCATTAATGTCTGAAATGCTAAGCTGCACCAAGACCTTACAGCACTTTAACAGGACAGGTTCTACTCAGAACAGGCCTTGCCATGGTCGACCAAAGAAGTTGAGTGCCCATGGTCAGCATCATATCCAGAGGTTGGTCTTTGGGAAACTGCAGAGATTGAAAGGGGGGGGAATCATCCTATCAGTGCTCATGCCATACACCGCACACTGCATCTAATTGGTCTGCAGGGCTGTTCCAGAATGAAGCCTCTACTAAAGATAATGTGCAAGAAAGCCTGCATATGGTTTGCTGCAGAAAAGCAGACTAAGGACATGGATTTATGGAACCAAGATAAACTTATTTAGTTCAGGTGGTGCCAAGTGTGTGTGGCAGCAATCAGGTAAGGAGTAGAGATGGGCACGACTTGGCAGAATTCCCGTTTCCGTTTCCGTTCCTCTTTTCCGTTACAGAACGGAAACGGTAACGGGAATTACTCTGCCAGAACTCGAACTCGAACCGACTAAAGAATAATTGGGTCTGATTTGTCGTGGTCGTTCCTGACATCGCGGCGATCCCGCGGTGCCAAGCGGCACATAAAAAAAGTTTTTAAAAGTTAAAAAAAAAACCGATTCCCGGCCAAAAAGCAGGCGGAAATATGCCTGCCTGAGTGAGGGCTCAGGGCACCTACCAGAGGGGTGGTTGACCCCCCCTCTCCTGTCCTGGGCTGCTCTGGTGGTGGGGGAAATCCTCGTCGTAGCCGCTCGCAACAAGCACCGGACTCGCCGCCGGCCGCCGCAATTCAAGCAGAAGCGGCACAGAAAAATGTTTTAAACTCCCCCCCCATTCCCGGGCCAAAAAGCAGGCGAAAATATGCCTGCAGTGCAGAGTGCACCTACCGGAGGGGTGGTTTCGGGGGGGGGTCCCGGCCTCCCCCCCTCTCCTGTCCTGGGCAGCCGGACTCGAGTCGCCATGCCTTGCGGTGCGGGCGGGGGATCCAAAATGGGGCGGCGACCGCAATTTTTTTTTGAAATCGTGGTCCAAAAACACACAAGCACCACACAGAAACATGCGAAAATTGCTATTTTACAACTTCCAGAATTTTTACAGTAGCAGTGGGTTTTTCTTGCAACAAAATGTCTCCTCTTTCCTCTCTCAATTGATTTTATTTTATTTTATTTTATTTTATTTTATTTACACCTGCGCAATGATGGGCTGGCCATGGGAGTGACCATGCAAATTTTTGGAGCCATTCCACCAATCGCATGGCCACTTGGCCAGGTTGACCACAGAGACTTCTGGGATGTGCCAACCAGGCATAAAAAGCCCACTAACCGTAGCCCGAACCCGAACCCTAACCCTAACCCTAACCCATACGCCAGTACAGTGTCCTTCTAAGTGGGTCAGAGAGGCCCCCAGAGATGCACCCCAAAACTCACCCTAACCTCACCCGTAACTAGCCTAACCCTAGCCCTTGCACTAACCCTAACCCTAAGCCAGATCTGTACTTGCATTGCACTACAGCAAGTACAATTCCCTTCTTAGTGAAACACAGCGGGTGCAGAGAGAGTCTGCCAGTCTGCCACTTGTGGCTCTGGGTGACTCCTGCAGGCTTGGCTCGGCCGGCAGCATGTGCGACATCATGCAAACCATGCCCCCGAGGCCTGACTGATGCAGGGAAGGCACCCCAAAAAGAGGGGTGCCTCTGCCAGTCTGCTGTGTCTCTGCGTGCAACTTGGTATGCATATCCATATGGCTATGCATGCCCTTTTGCAGCAGGTGAGGAGAGGAGACCCCCATGCATGAGGGGTCTCCAGGAGCCTGTGCTTTCCCTAGCAGGTGAGGAGAGGAGGCACCCCCCCAAAAAAAGAGGTGCCTCCAGGAGCTCGCTCCCCCCAAACCAGTTTAATGACAGACAAAAAACGAAAAACGAAACGACAATTTTTGCGAAGTTTCACGAAAAACGGAAACGAGCCGACACAGGCCGCCTCCGACACACGACAACTCGAAAACGTCATTTTCCCTAGTCGTGCCCATCTCTACTAAGGAGTACCAAAACAAGTGTGTCATACCTACAGTCAAGCATGGTGGTGGGAGTGTCATGATCTGGGGCTGCATGAGTGCTGCTGGCACTAGGAAGCTGCAGTTCATTGAGGGAACCATGAATGTCAATATGTACTGTGACATACTGAAGCAGAGCATGATCCCCTCCCTTTGCAGACTATTGCAGGGCAGTATTCCAACATGAGAATGACCTCAAACACACCTCCAAAATGATTACTGCCTTGCTAAAGAAGTTGAGTGTAAAGGTGATAGACTGCCCAAGCATGTCTCCACACCTAAACCCTACTGACCATCTGTGGGGCATCCTTAAATGGTCTCTAAAATCCACCAGCTCTGTGATATCATCATGGATGAGTAAAAAAGGACTGCGGTGGCAACATGTGAAGCTATGGTGAACTCTATGCCCAAGAGGTTTAAGGCAGTGCTGAAGAGTAATGGTGGCCACACAAAATATTGACACTTTGTGCCTAATTTGGACATTGTCACTTAGGGTGCATTCTCTTTTGTTGCCAGTGTTTTAGACATTAATGGCTGTGTGTTGGGTTATTTTGAAGGGACAGCACATTTACAGTTATACAAGCTGTATACTCACTGCTTTACATTGTAGACAAGTGTCCTTTCTTCAGTTTTGACACATGAAAAGATATACCAAAATAATTATGAAATATGAGGGGGTGCACTCACGTCTGTGATATACTGTGTACTGCTTTGCTGAATTACTGATTTTGATGTTTACATTTAGTTGATTTTAATTCTATTCCTTGGGGTTTATTACTTACTATTCATTGGATTCCTGTTATATAAAATATGAATAATCTTGAATGCTATTTTGAAAGTCCATTGTTTTGTCCTGTAGGCGATAAGCACCAAGAATTAAAACAAACCTAAAATAATGTGACTTGAAACTGGCATACTGTAGTCATGAATTTGACAACAAGAATGTTGTTAAAGAACCCTTTTCTGTTTTTTTAGACACAAACCATTTAAAATTACATCCATTTGTTCACTAGCAATGACATAGGGATTACAGCTGTAATAACATTGTAACCCCTCCCCCACTATGAATCTTCTTTATGTTTGTCTCTTCATAATAATGGAAGGATTTTATGCATTAAAATTCTCAATGTTACAGAACTGTGCCAATCTAATTATGGCTTGAGGTTTTCCACCACATATGCTAATTTGGCTGCTTCTCTCTTTTTGTTTCATTTTGCTTCACATAATTAATTGAATTAAGTGTAAGTGAACCATCATGTTTCCCATTCATTTTTTAAATCTTTTTTTTTTATTTTTGCTTGTCTCATGCTTACAGGCAAGGATAAAACTTTACAATATTCTTATCCTTGTATGCAGTGATATATAAATTGTGCTGTTGCATTATGTGTCATCAAATCACTTCCAACTTGTGGTGTCACTATGAATTGATGACTTCTCTAAGGTCCTGTCATTGCAGCCCAGCTTATATCTTGCAGGCTAAGGATTGAAAATCCTTTTTTGAATCAGTCCATCTCATTTCTCTTTTCCCTTCAGTTCTTCTAATATCTTCTCCGGTGAATCTGATCTTCCCATGATACGTCCAAAGCATGATCACCTCAATTTAGTTGTTTTATGTTCAAGTGAGGATTCAGAATCCATCGGACCAAGAGCTAGTTTATTTTCCTTTTTTTGCCGTCTATTGTGGGGGGATCTGGATGAAAGAACGAAGACTCGAGTCCAGTTGTCTGGCCAGCAGAGCGATCTCTCGCCCCTGTGCCATTGGCACATTTTATTACATATCATTTACATCTTGCAGCATGCACAGAATCAGTGATTGGTTACAAGGGAAACACTACATATGCTGGTTGGCTAGAATTGCCTCGTGAATGGAGCATGCTCTTGCCCAGTTATTGATTACAATCATACATGTCTTTGCTGTTTACAGACGGAAGGTGAGTTAATGAGAAGGAGACAAGGAGACAAGAATAGCTGAGGTAAATGAAAAGTAAGTGGAATTAGCCCAGTAACCAAGAGTAAATAAATGGAAGATGAGCAGGCAGTGCCGAGTCAGGAATAAACAGGCTGAGTAAATTAAAGGCAAGTAATAGGTAACCCAGGCTGGTTTAGATTCCAAGGTCTGGAGTCTGGAGCATGTCGATTTAGGCAGGAGGAATCCCATCAGGTGGGTGTTCCCGCTCGTAAAATGGAAAAGCCTCCTAGGCTGAATCCCAACTATCAGACTCCAACAGTTCATGGTATCTTTAAAACTCTCCTCCAATATAACATTTCAAATGATTATTTATTATTTGTTATTATTATTTTTCCTGCCAGCTTTCTTCATTGTCTCATATCTGTACATAATAATTAGGAGTATTGTGGTCTGACTTTGGTTCCCTGTGACGCATCTTTGCACTTACTGATCTCTTCTAGTTCCGTTATGGTTGTTCTTCAAGGTCTCAGCCCCTACTATTTGTTCTCATTGATTCTTGCTGTCTTGATTTGACAAGATACTTGGATGAGGAATTTTCAAGCTTCATGATATTACTTCCAGAGGCAATAAGCACTATTTTCTCTCTTCAAGGACTCTGTAATTCATGCAAACTGCCTTTGTGAAATTCATGTGCTCAACATTTGAGAAGCAAAGTACACACATAGAGGAAGCACAGAATGCTGTTTGTGAAAATTATTTGTTTACAAAACTTCAGTACCTCATTGGGTTTGCACTTAAACTCTTCCAATTGCCAAATTTCTCATTTGAAATAAATGTTTACTTGGGGTGGTGGTTCATTGGCCCCCTACAGTGGTACCAGTTTGGATCTACTGCAACTATTTGAGAGCTTTAATCCATTAAAATGAAACAATATCCCCGCCCCTGCTTCGCTTGGGAAACAAGCTTCTGCCAATCTCCATTATTTCATTACTAAGAAAAATATATGGAATTAAGTTAAGGGTTATTGTCGATCTTTTGATGGCCATGATTTTTATCAGTGACAAATTTAGCAACAAACACAGAATTCCTGAAGAGTGTGTTCTACTAAGGTGGAAGAAGCCAGTCTGCTGTAATGCTGTTCATTTTACCAGAACATCCACAGTCCTTTATACTATTTTGACGGTTTATTAATGCTTCCTAATAGCCTTTGGGATGCTCAAGTCTTGTCTCCATCCATTCCCTGCCCCCCTCAATAGGTATTAGGTTAGCTACTGGAATGTTGTATTGGATAGTATCAAACGGCCTAGTCTTATTCAGAAGTATTTTCCTTTTCCCTTAAAAGTTTTTTCCTTTTTGCCTATACAAAAAAGTATAGATAGTTAAAAACATATTGTCAGCATAAGTTTAAAAATATCAAATATTCTGGGTCTTTCAGTGATATATTTAATGGCATGTACGGTACTTTCCACCCCTCATAATGGATTTTTCTTTTCTTTTTTGCATGCTGTTTGTATCTCTACTGTTACCTCTTAATGCTTTAAGATACCTCTTTTAATTTCCTGTTCTTAACTTGAATATGTCTTAAATGTTCCGGGCTGTATATTGCCCCTCGTTATTGTAAGCCACCTTGGGTCATTTTCTAAGGAGAAAGATGGGGTAAAAATATTCAAAATAAATAAATAAATAAATAAATAAATAAATAAATAAATAAATAAATAAAAGTTTGGGTTCCTTTTCCAACATGCACACTATACATTGTTTGTTTCCTGTCATGGAACAGGAATATAAAAACTGCCACATGTTTTCACATTAGTCTGTCTAGTCCAAAACTCTGAAGTCTCTTGTAAACTTTCTTGAGTTCCCTGTTGGTCACCCATCCAACTAAGCCTGAACTTGCTTGGTTTCTAAAAGAGATTTAATATACTCGGGATGCATTTGAATGGCTTCAAATGACTTTATTCAGTAGATTTTAATTTGGACCCTAAAATTTTCCTTGCTAGTACTAATTTCCTTAGTACTAATTTCCATATACCCAATGCAAACTGAACCTTAAATAGACGTAGTTATTTTAATTAAAATGCTTCTGTTAGGAGAAGGTCTTTGATGTTGTAAATTCTGGGTCTGACAAGCTGCATAGGTTTTTCATGCACGAGAGTCTTTGAACATGTTAGGCACATTGGTTTCTGTCTAGTTGTTGTATCCAATAAATCTCTGACAGAACCCTGAGACTTCAATCTTCTCCCTACTGACACCTTGGTGAAAGAACTACTGCTTTACTATCAACCTTTTGTCTGGAGACTTCTGTCTGGACAAGTCTCTGTTATGAGCCAATCTTTGTAGTTCTACAATAAGGCAGGAGTTCAGCACTGATTGATGGGTAGTCATTGTAATTGTCCCATCAGTGACCGAAATGTATTGCTTCTTCAAAAATTGCTATATTTTAACATGCCAAGAAACAAAAGCCATAAAGCAGCACTAACCTAAGCCTGTGTTGCTGATTAAACAATGTAATATAATATCATAGATTGTTTTAGTATGATTTTTGATTCAATTCAAACATGCAGCTTAACAAGAAATCCTATTAATATTGTAAACTATTTAACCAGCTTTTGTTTGTTGGATAAAAAGCTATCTTGTATACAGAGATTTAGCATATCTCATGCTCTGGAATTAGCTTATTAAAAGTTGGTTTATTTTAGATGTTTTTGTCCTACGATTATTTGTCTTGTAGAAGGGCCCTCTAACTTGCAACACCTGCCATTTATGGTCCCTTTTCCTGAAACATGGATAAGAAGACACTTTGGGTTGGAATCGAAGATGAGTGAATTTATGGAGGTATTTGCTAGAACTATTTCTTGCCTGTCCTCCCACAGATAGCTATAACCCCATCTAATCATGGGGCTCTCTTTAACAATATGGGATGATTACATGAAGCTGCAGATACAAGAAGGATTGAATTATGTTTTCCATATTCAAATATTTGGGGACAATTTTGGGCTATTCCTCCATTCTAGCAACCATATGGGACTTACTGAACATTACACTTCTTTCAAATAAAATAGCAAATAATGGATGAGCATGCATCACCTTCTATCAGTGACAATTTTATTTCTTTATTTCTTTATTTATATTTGACTTTGTACAATAAATAAATAAATAAATAAATAAATAAATAAATAAATAAATAAATTCTATATCATCTACCTGGCAGCAAGGCTGGGTGGTGTACAACAGTGTCACATCAAATGCAGTAAGACAATAACTAATAAAAATAAAATAAATAAATAAATAAATAAAATTCAACAAGAGATTTAAAAACCTATGTAAGCAATATTTAAGCTGTAGACAGCAAATCAATTGATCAGCATATGTTGGATGCTACAGTGAAGCCAGCAATACCCAACTCAGAGAGTATTCCCAAGAGAATACTGTACCATACTTCAGCAAGAACATCTTGCCCCCATTCCTCAGAAGGTCATCTTACAGGGCGACCAGTGCTATCTGCATTCCACTGCATGGCCTGAACCTAGAAAGGTCTAAAGAGAAGGTGGTGGTCCTGCAGCAACCAAGTGCCAGGTCCACCTCAGAAGATGTCACTGGTTGAAAGTGTGTTAACAACATCGGGCAAGACGATGCAGAGGATGTCTCGGTTCGATCCACTGCTAAACAGATGAGGAATAGATCATAGTGGACAGCTTCCATGTTTGATTTTAAAATTCCTACAAATTGGTCACAGAAAATGCTACTCAGAGGCCTATCACTGAGACTAGGCCCATATAGGTTGCAGACTATATGAAAGAGTTTGGCTGGTGGTTATAAGCTTCACTGATCCAAGTCTAGCTTGAGGCCTTTACTTGTGCTAGATAGATATTTGATGCAATCTTTGTGGTGTTTAAGTTAATTTCTGTTGGGACGCACTTCCAAATGCTTGCTTGCCTCCTCTCATTCTGCTTCATTGTCCGTAGTTGTTAACTATGGAGCTAAATGGGCTTGGTGGCAGGGGGGCATTCAGGAGCAATTGTGTCACTGCCCTGGCAGCCGCAGTGCATAAGCAGAGCATTGTCAGGAGTGGCAGCCAAATCAGATGGTATCCCCCCCTTGTGGTGTCT
This sequence comes from Phrynocephalus guinanensis, assembly GCA_037367245.1. NCBI lineage: Eukaryota > Metazoa > Chordata > Lepidosauria > Squamata > Agamidae > Phrynocephalus > Phrynocephalus guinanensis. The sequence continues at coordinate 53,767,016 of CM074741.1, read as the reverse complement.
TGGAAATAATAGGATCCAATAGTCCACATGAGTGGACAATCTTTCTGGGTCCGTGCTCCCCATGGAAAGGGACTGCCACTGAGGTGGTGCATTTATCAGGTGGTGGTCCAACCATGACAAGGACACTGTCCAAAGACAGGTCACCAATAGTACACTCTCCCCCTGCCCTGAAGAGAGAACATCAGGTCCAATGTGGTCCAGCCATGCTAGAATATGCCCAAGGAAGCCATTTTTCCAATACCTCTATGACTGGTCTTGTGGCCTGAGTGTTGGCATGGATACAGTCTGGAAAACCTCAACACTTCACTGGAGATGAAGGCTACCAGCTCCAAAAGGAAGAGCACCAGATCGTGGGGACCACAATATGCCAGCACAATCCCAAGATCATCCCTGGTCTCAAACAACACCTGGAAGGCCTCAAGACCTGAGATCACCAGAGCAGGGAGCCTCAGAGCTTCCAAGATTTTTTGAAATGCCTGTGTTCTCCCCTCTCTTCCCAGTTCACTATTAAACTGGGCAGCTATCAGTGACAATGTAATGAAGCTAGGTCTCATATTTGTTTGTCCACAGGAATAGAAATATGCTCCCTAGTCAGCTGATGCCACTGCAGAAATGAAGAAAGCATTCCATGTTAAAAATTAAAAGCTAACACCTAGGGATATAAATCCTCACTCATCCTCAAGGAGCCCCATGGCACAGTGGTTAAATGCCTGTACTGCAGGTAAAACTGTGCTCACAACCTGGGGTTCACTCCCAGGTAGCAGGCTCATGGTTGATTCAGCCTTCCATCCTTCTGAGGTTAGTAAACTGAGTACCCAGCTTGTGTGTGTGGGGGGGGGGGAATGAGTAGCCTGCATACAGTAATTAAACTGTAAACCGCCCAGAGACTACTTGAAGTAGTATGGGATGGTATATAAGCAGAACACTTTTTGTATCATCCTTGCATCCTTGCATGATAACCCTGGATGCAGAGGTAGATGATTGCTGAATAGTAAGGTCTGATGGGACATGCGCATTTTTGTGTGGCAGCAGAGTGCACTTTAATTTATAGGCCTTAGTGTTCAAGACACCACTTGCAAAAAGTCTATGCCCCCACACATATACTTTTTGGATAGGGCAGAAAGTGCAACAATTGAACTCCTGTAGTCTGAACACTACTGTGACTGTGGGTTTGTGGACAGATCTGGATAAGCACCTGACAGGAAGTACAAGGTGTTCTACTTCAACATAATAGAGATGGAAAAGGTGAGAGATGTCTCTTAAAACTCAATTTCTATATATTTCAAATAGGAATTCCCCACTTCTAACTCCCAGTATTAACTCTGACAGACTGTATAGCTGTAGGCAGATTGCTTAAGACTTGTTTGTTAAATAAAACTGATAAAAATTCCTGTCTCCATCTCCTTTGAGAGCTGTGGGGGTGAGAAAAACTTCAGTCTCGGTTGAATCTGGAAACATGCTACATTATGTTATCTCTTATCCTCTTTGGTATTAGCTTCAATTTTATCAGTCTCATCAGGAAAAGGAGCTAAAGTATCTAACTGCAATCAGTGTTGTTCTTTCCTCTAGACAGCTGGCCCAAGTTGTCTACTTTTCTCACAAAACCAGCTTTCTTTTAAAAAAAAAAGTAGCAGCTTTGGCCAGATGCCTAGTAAACAACAATTACAATCAAAGCCAAGTCTGCCAACTCTCTGGCTGAAAAAATATATAGAGAGAAAATATATATTCACTTTGTAGATAACATTATGTATCTTGACATTCTATCCATATTCACACAAAGGTCCCGGTGAACATCTGGTAAACATATGTGTAATTTTTCACACATAATATATGCAAGTGTATATTTTCACTTTCCACTAATACACCTCTTTGTAGCTTGAAGAAGTTTACTTCTTATGAATCTAGTTCTTTTTCTACTGCTGTTGTACCTTATTTTTTATCCAGCTTATGTCCTCCTCATGACTAGACATGGGCACGACCAGAAAAAATGACGTTTTGAGTTTTTGTTTGTCGGAACGGGTCCGTTTCGGGTCGTTTCCGTTTGTCGTGAAATTTTTCAAAAATTTGTCATTTCTGTTTGTCGTTTGTCTTTTTTCATTTCCACCGCGATTTAGTGTGATTTGACTTCTCAGAGCATAAGGGTGTCCCGCAATCAGGGCCGGTGCTAGGTGTTTTTGCGCGGGGGAGGGGTGGGCGGGCAGCGGCGGCGGGCGGGCAAGTGGGCGAGCGGCGGTGCGGGCGGACAGGCGAGTGGGCAGTTAGGATGTCACTTAGGATAGAGGTTCTGTTCTTGGCTTGCACCCCAAATGTGTGTGTGTGCAAGCAAATTGAAGTTGGGAAAATAGAAAATAAATGGTAGTATATAATATATTTTTTTAAAATAAATCCACACCTCCCACTCCTAGTCGAAACTCCCCCTTTAACCAATATCAGAAAAAAAATCCTCAAACTGCCAGAGAAGAAATAAAGAATAAACTTCTATTCCCTTCTTGTCTACTCCTGACTCCTGATCTGCTGTCCAAACTGTTCTCTTTTGGAGGGCAGATGTAGAGGCTTAGAATCCCTTTTTCTTTTAATATGCTGATTTATATGGCATAGTTAGCCCCAGTACCATTTGAGAAGGGATACATCCAGATTCGCCCGTACCTTGATGGGAACTCCCAGAGGACTGTTGTGCAGGTGCCGGTCATGTTGAGGTTAGATTATTGCAACACTCTTTACATGGGGCTTCCCTTGAACCTTGTTCGGCGATTGGAATGCGGCAGCTCGATTGGTGGTTGGTGTGGGCAGGTTTGACCGCATCACACCAATCCTGGCTCGCCTGCACTGGCTGCCTGTTGCCTCCCAAATAAGGTTCAACGTGTTCGTTTTTGTTTACAAGACCCTCCATGGCTTGGAACCTGAATATCTGACAGGGTGTATTTCCCAAAAGCCAGAGCTGGACAGACCCACCAGAGCTTCATTGGCATACTTACTTCCAATTACTCTAGGGCTGGTCCGTAGGGAGGCCCGTAAGGTTGCGACTCACAATCAGGCCCTTTGGTGGTTGGCCCATTCATGTGAAATAAACTGTCCACCAACATGCGCCTGGCGCCTTCTTTCATAGCCTTTAAGAAAATGTGGCTGTTTAAAGAAGCTTATGGTGATTGCTAATGTCTGTTTGTGCCTCTTGTGATTTGTTTGTTTTCTTTTAGTATTTGTTTGTGCCTCTTGCCGGATTATTTCCCTTTTTCTTTTGGCATGTTTCTTTTGATTGTATTGGGGTGTTTTTATTTGTTGTTTGCTTGCTTGTACACCGCCAGAATTCCCTTAGGAAAATCAGTGCAGTTTATAAATAAATAAATAAATAAATAAATAAATAAATAAAGAGTGATGAGTGCCTAAATCTAAACATCCACTATTGGTTGGGCTGACATTTCGCCGCTCCCCTGAGGGCCCTGAAAATAATAGAATTTCCCTGAAATTTTAGCAGGCATCCTTAGAATTGATCCTTGTAGCTAAAGTTATCTTGAAAAGTCTATGTGACATACATCCAAAAATGCAAATCAAATTGTGTTTCTCTGCACCAACACAGAGAAGAGGATTTTGACTTTAAAATCATACCAAAAACCCAAAGTAAAATAAAATAAAATACATTCCAACCTATCTTTCTTCTTTGGGCATTGGTCCATGTTTTGACAGAGATTTTAAAAGAAATGTCTAACATTGTACATTTTTATAAAATGCATTTTAAAATGGGTATATTATGACTTTATTCCCTAAATACATTGATGCATATTTGAGATCAGCTGATGGTATGGTATTAAATTTCATCTGTTCTCCACTACATATGTTTAAAAACGTGTTAGGTTTTGCCATAACAGAATCTGAACAAAATGGGAGCAGAAAGTGAAACTGACATTATACCCGACTGAAGGAGCAATAAAAGGAAATAAAAATCATATGCAATAACACTGCATCTTTATCACAAATATATAAAATGACAAACCACATAAGAGCAAAAGGTAGAAATTATCGCATCATAGCACTCTGTGCTCTTATTTCAGAGTTTTATGGTCTTCCCATTATGAGTTTGAAACTTACTGTAGATTATATACAAAAGACACTTCTGTGTTGTTTGAGGAGGTGATTGCTTTTAAATTACATTCTAAATAGGCAAACAAAATGAATACAAGCTTAATGTGGCCTTAATTCTGTCTAGTAAGCTGTAGTCTGGAAATGTGTGTTGGTTCAGACTCAAAGGGGTGTTTTGTGGTTTCAAATGAATAAATAAATAAAACTGAATGCGAACACTCAAAATGTACTGTTGTTAATTAAAAGCCGTATTTACTAGTAAATGTTCTTTGGAATATGTTTCTGCTTTAATATTTCATAAAATGAAATGTAATACATGGAATGTTCATACAGTGTATTCATTTATTTTCTTTGTCATTTCTCCCCCAAATTTCACTTTCTCCTTTTAATTGCTTCCTGAGCAAGCAATTAAAAAAGAATATTTTTGTATCATTGTCTCTTCCATTATCACTTTTGTGGTAATGGAAAAACTGCTCAGCGTAGATTCAGATGTTTTTTTCCCCAGACTCGTGAGCACTGACTTTCTTCATTTTCAGATCTGGACCTCTAGTGACACTGGCAAGTTTTTTTCTAAACAAAAATGTTGTTTTCGATGTGAAGACAATAAGAAGGGTTTGACAATACAGTAGGACCCCCATATCCACTGATTCATTATCCACTTATTCAGTTATCCACAGTTGCGGGGGGGGATTGAATAAATAATCCAGGAACCACAAAGCAAGCTACTGTCACAAACAGCAGCTGTAAATCAAGCTACTATCATAAAACAGCATCCATAAAGCAAGCTACTGTCACAAACAGCAGCTGTAAAGCAAGCTACTATCACAAAACAGCAGCTGTAAAGCAAGCTACTGTCACAAAACAGAAGTTTTGGGGATTTTTGGTGTTTTCGCTTATCCACTGGGGTTCTACTGTATATCAAAATCCAATACCAGCACCTCAGACAGGTGCATTCAGGGTTTTACTAGTACAATGTGAGATGTCTTTGGGTCCATCTGATAGATAATGGCCTAGTCAGCATGGATAGAGGTTTGGGTAGCAACCTTCCCAGCTATTTAAAACATGTAGTAGCACACAACTGATTGAAATAGGAGTTCTAGTTTCAAGATCACTGAACAGGAGGCAGATTATATCCTCAGAGACTGCTATCTCACATGGGGAAGATCCTGATCTTCTGAAGGTCCAGCTTTTCCTCTTCTTCCCGTCATGTGACTGAAGATGTGGGATAGCAATTCCCACGAAAAAAGGTGTTTTTTTTAACGTGTTGATCAGCTCCATGCCAGCAGGTGGTGCTAGGATTTTAAAAAGGACCAGCTGGTTGGCAGTAGAGCTTGGGGAAGTAAAAAAAAATCCTGATCCAGCTTCCTGGTGCTCGGAGGGTGGGGGAAAATTAAATATTTTTTTTAAAGTGCCGATCGCCCCCAGGAACAGCTGGTCGGATCATCTACGTGGTCCCACAGCATCTGCCTCTTTAAAAGGTGGATTTTTAAAGTGAGGCAAAAAATTCCCTACCTCTCTGGTAAGTCTTGGAAACCTCCCTTACGAGGTTTTTCTTTTTTTCTTTTTCCCAAAAACCCAGTGGCCATGGGGACAGCATTTTTGGACATGGTTTATCTACAAATTTAATCTGGATTTAAAGGGACATGGGATAGGGGCCATAGTTGCCATATCCAGCCTTATCAGTACTATCTTACTTCTACATAATGGAGTTGACATCTCGCTTCTTTAAACCCTCTTTCTGGTCTGGATGTCTACATCCTTGTGAAACACACTTTTGTTATGCTTGAATAGTTCCATGGCCTATCCATGGCTTCACGTGTGTGTGTGAGGGAGATGTGCTGATGACATATATTTTCAAGGTAACAGATATTTAAACTAGTTCAACCTTTCCACTGAGACTCTATGGCCAAGTGGGGATTCAAATTAAGTTTCCTGAGTACTACTCCACCTGTGCCGTGACACCACTATCTACTATACCATGTGGGGTACAACAGAGGTTATTTTTTTCCTAACTTTGATGAAATGAATTTGTCACTTCTGTTATTGCTGTGCCCTCTGCCCAAGAGGGCACAAGCTCATCAGTTTTCCCTCAGTTGTGAAGGTGTATTTGATATGCTATTTCCTTTGTTTTCTAATTGAAAGCGCAGGGCAGAGGTTGACATTTCAAGTAAAAATGAACAAAAGTATATCAGCAGATACGATTAAAAACCTTGTGTGGGGGATAACTTTTGGAAGCTAGATTTAAATTCTGCTTAGAATATGATGATATAATCTTATGATAGACTTGCATGCACGCTGTATATTTTTGGCAGTTCTACTGCTGGCTTTTTTTATTTCTTAGATGTTCATTGTTATCTTCAGAAATAGTTGCTCATTGTTTTCAGGCTCAAATGTATGTGGTTTCATTACATATTAACCATATTTATATTTGCTTTTGGGAAATTTAGTTAATCCTTTTAGTTAGCAAAGCAAGAAAGATGGAGAGATTGGCCCAGTCTCATCACCTCTTCATCTTTGGTTTCCTCTCACAAACTAGCACTGTGCTGGTATAAAAAATCTTCCTAAAAGCATTCAAATATATTTAAAAATACAGGTTTCCCTACTTACAGTTTTCATCTGTAGTTGTAGACAAAAGGATAAGAATGGGGGAAATGAGGTCTCTGCCATGTGGAAAGAGATATTTTATTTATTATTTATTTATTTGATTTATATATTGCTCCATCTGACCAAAGGTCACTCTGGGTGGTTTAAAAAATTTAAACATAAACAATGCAATAGATAATACACATATACAATACATTAGTAACTTTTCTTACAAGTTTAATCTGTTCCCAATGCATGCTCTTAAGTTGAACAACTCTTAAGTAGAGAAACCCTATCTTTAAAAAATAAAAAAAAAATAAAAAATAAAAAATGTAAGCAGAGCAGACCACATCTAAAATGTGTAAGGCTGCAGTTAAAACGCCAATCATTTTTCACTCTTAAGTTGAATTGCTCGTAAGTCAAGCCGCTTGTAAGTAGTGTACCACTGTATATAACTAAATAAAAATCAACAAATCAACCTTAATGAAATCAAATAACAAAAAACAGTAATGATAAATCTAAAATAATGTACAAAAAAGACAAACAGATGCAGATTAAAATGTCAAAACAAGATCAGCAGAATTAGGATCATTAATTGGGGAAAGCGAGTCTATACAGTCAGTCCATGAGCTGTTTTTTAAAGGTTTTAAAGGAGCCTTATGGTGCAGTGGTTAAATGCCTGTACTGCAGCTAAAACTGTGCTCATGACCTGGGGTTCGATCCCAGGTAGCAGGCTTAAGGTTCACTCAGCCTTCCAGCCTTCTGAGGTTGGTAAAATGAGTACCCAGCTTGCTGAGGGGGGGGGGGGGCAACGTGTAGCCTACATACTGTAATTAAACTGTAAACCACCCAGAGACAACTTGAAGTGGTATGGGGCAGTATATAAGCAGAATATTTTGCTTTTTTTACATGGGGGTCAGACAAATCTCGGAGGGCAGCTGGTTCCATAGATGCAGCGTGACAACTGAGAAAGCTTGGTGGTAGTTTTCTGGGCTTCCTTTGTAGTCAGCAGCCTCAGGTGACCTGCCAGAGAAGAATGAGCATTACAGACATTACTGTGTGGTAGGAGCCATTTTGACAGATAACGAGATACCTCCATACTTGCTTCGTCATCCAAGGGCAGAGGAAAAAGAGGAGCTTAGAAGTAAGTGAGAAAAACATGACTGACCTTCCTGAAATGTCAGAGGCAGGGGAAAATATTTATTAATAAACCTAGTGGCACACACACACACACACACACACACACACACACACACACACACACACACTAGAATCCATCTCTTCACTCCTTCTCTGTCCCTCTCTTCTCTCACTCTCTTTCTTTTTTCTTGCAAAACTTCACCATGTTCTTTGTTTCTTTCACTTCCTTCCCAGCCTTTCTTTCCCCCCTTCTGCTGCATATGCCTCTTTCCAGAGGGAGCGCCATAAATGACGGGAGAAGTAGATAGGTGCAAACATTCCTCCAAAACATTCCTCCAAAACACACACACACACACACACACACACACACACACACACATTCATGTATCAGACTCGACCTCTTCACTCCTTCTCTGTCCCCCTTCTCTTTCTCTCTCTCTTTCTTTTTCTTGCAAAGCTTCACCATGCTCTTTGTTTCCTTCACTTCCTCCCCAGCTTTTCTTTTCCCCTTTCAAAGCTTTCCTGACTGGCCTCAGCCTCTGCCTGTGGTGGCTACTGTGGCCTTCTCCTGTTCCACTGTAAATGCCTCTTTCCAGAGGGAGCACCACAAATTAGGGGAAAAAGTAAAGAGGTGGTGGTGGCAGAGGTGGCAAACATTTTCCCTAACACATACACACACACACTTTCCCCACAGAGAAAGCGAAACCACACCACCTACAGGTGACCTGCCAGGAATGGCTTCTTCACCACCACCTGCCCACTCATGCCTACGATTCCAAGCCTCTGTTCTCCCCCATGCACTTCTTTCTATCTTTCCTCACTCAAGTTGTCCAGTTAGCTCCGGCAGGAGGAGGAAAGCTGCAGCCAATGACAGGATTGTCAATGGAGAGGCTCTCAGCCCACCCCCTCGTGCGGCCAGAGATAGAGGCACCCAGGCTGGCTGGTAGGTTGTCCCTTGTGGGGGACAGAGCACAGCTATGGCTCCTCCAAGGCATCAGAAGGAGGAGCAGGAGGAGCAGGATGGGTCTGGGAGGGAGTTGGAGAGTTAGAGAAAGAGAGAGAGAGAGAGAAAAAGAAAGAGAGAAAGAGGCAGCAGCAAAGGAAAGAAGCAGCTCCTTTTGGTGGAGATGTAGTCCTCCTCCTCACTGTAGCAGACTGGAGTGGGACCACACATCCACTTTGGGGGCTCAGCTGTTTTTTTTTACCACCTCAGGAGCAAGGTGAGTGGATGCAGAGGCATCAGCAACAGTGCTAAGGCAGAGGCAGAGGTGCTCACTGGCTCTAGACCCTGCCAACTGGGAAGTGGAATGGCTGCTGAAGTGGGTGGTGGTGGTCATGGTGGTGGTGGTGGAGGAGGCAAGAGCCTTGAGGGCAAGCTGGGTTCCACCCCAGGAAGATGAAGCAGAGGTCCAGGGAGTGGACCGGGCTAAGCAACAGAAGAAACCACATCAGCAGCCACCATAGGAAGAGGCTGAGCCCAGTCTGGAAGGTGCCTCCCTGCAGTAGCTCCTGGGACCTGCTGAGGGCTGCGGGCCCTGGAGGCTCCTGGTAGCTTCCACCATAGAGACCTCCAGACTCCTGGCAGCTGCTGTGGTAGCCCCCACTGCGGTCCATGGCTCCCCTCGAGGGAGGAAAGGAGCCATGGACCACAGTGGGACCCCCACATTTGCTCTATAAGATGCACAGACATTTCCACTTATTTTTGAGGGGAGAAAAAGAGTGTCTTAGGGCGCTTTTACACAACCTGTAAAATCCACTGACAACTTAGATTCGGACCAGAGATTGTGGGGTTTGTTCCTCTTCCTGTGTTCCCACTCTTCCGCAACTTCATTGCTCCTGTCTGCGGTGAGGGGAGGGAGAAAAAAAGGGAGAAAAGAATGCAGGCTCACCTCCGTCTGCCATCCAGAGCAGCCCCGTATGGATTCCTGTCTCTTAAAGGGGCGGCGGGGACAAAAAAACAAACAGAAGGCGATGGGAGCCCGGCCTCCTCAGCTTTACAATCCGCATTGGAATTCTTTTTACCTCCGGAGACCAGGTACTTCTAAAGTGCACTGGGGTGCACTTAGGTGGGTGTGATCGTACTTTATTTTTTTAAAGTCAGCAGCTGGTGGGAAAACAATTTTAAACTCCACATCTGGGAGCCGTTTCCCTCGGATTTTAGGGGTCGTGTAAAAGCAGCCTGAGAGAGCAAAAATATGGTAAATGACAAAGTACAAATGAACAAGCTGCAAGATAAGTTTTAGAACTGAATTTTAGAATTCAGAATCTTACCTCACCCACCATTTTTTGAGAAGCACTGGATCCCACCATCCACTGCCAACAACTGTATTATGGTATTCACAGCGATTATTCTGGGAAAGTGCCACAGTGATGAAGGCACTTTTTAAAGAGGACACTTTTGAAAGAGATGGTAATAAATATGCTGGAGGAGAAGAAGCAACATGCCATTCTCTGTGAGGCCCACTGTTTATTTCAGAACTAAATATTAATTAGGAAATTAATGTGTGCACTTTAGCAAGTGAAACAGTTGAATCCACCATCGGCCACATCTAACAAACTCTCCAGGTTTAAGCTGTGGATTCTGACAGCCATGGTGGGGCCAAAGCTGCATCATGGCTGAACTTCTAGATTCCATTAAGTGTTTCCCATTCCCCCCCTATGGCTGTGGTCACACCTGGGTTTCAATCCTGATCTTCTGAAGGTCCAGCGTTTCCTGTTCGTCCCATCACATGATTTAATATGTGGGACAAGAGTTCTCATGTGAAAAGCTGCTTTTTTATTTTAAAGTGCAGGTCAGCCCCCCTTGGCCAGCAGGTGGCGCTAGCATTTGAAAAAAAGGACCACTTCTCTGGGGGAAATTAATGCTTGTAGGACCGGCTAGAGCTTCCTGTTTCTCCAAAGGTGAAAATAAATTTAAAAAAACACAGCCCATCGGCCCCAGGAACAGCCAAAAAAAGAAAGAAAAAGAAACCCGGATATTCTGTGTGGTCCCACGGTGTCTGCCTCCTTAAAAGCTGGATTTTCAAAGTGAGGCAAAAAATTCCTTACCTTGTAGGTGAGTCACAGAAACCTCGCTTAAGGGAGCATTACCGGTTTTTCTTTTTTCTTTTTTTTTTTCAAAAAGCCCGGTGGCCATGGGGACGGCATTTTTAGACGTAGTTTATCTGGTAATTTAAACTGCTTTTAAAGGGACATGGGACCGAGAGGTATAACAGAAGCACATTAAATAATTTTGGGTTCTACATTTTTCACTTTATATAGTACATAAAGTGTATGTACTATCAGAAAATATAATACAGAGAAGAGTATATACTTTTTATTTATTTTATTTATTTGAAATATTTTTACCCCGCGTTCCCCTTAAAAAGGTCCTAAGCCACCTTACAACATCAAAAAGCAATATTTAAAGCTGAAAACAATGAGTATGTGATGGTGGTTTATATCCTTAAAAGACAATATTTAAAGGTAAGAAGAGCAATGAGTATAAAGCTTTTTCCCGAATGTTTTGTCCTGGTGCTGATTGTCGTGCTTGTCACTTTCCCCTGTCCATTGTATATATGCACATATAAATTTAAAAGACAGTTATTTAGCTTTCAATGCCACAGCAACATTTTTCTTGCAAGAGCTACTGAAATGTTTGTCTGAAGCTTTATTCTGGAAACACATTAGACAAATGTGCTATCTCTTTAATTGTACTAATCACAAAGCTCTCTCTTAATTTGGCTAAAAAGATCCAGTTAAAGGTCTCTGCATCATCACTTAGATAAATGTGGCTTACCCAATTGAAAGATTAATGTCTGTCTTAGTTCAAACTAATTTGTTGTTCAAGCACTCCTGAAGTGGCTCACGGTTCTTCGTCGTTCCTTTAGGCCAATTGTCAGAAAACATTTAATGGAGAACGTTACACTTAGGTAGTGTAGGTTACTGTAGTTCCTTTTACTTAAACTCCAATATCACACACAGCAGGCTCACTTCATCCAAATATAAGTTCTGTCAAGTTGCATTGGTTTCTGTGGAAAAATAAAATATAATGGGCTGACTTCTAAATGGCACTTCCAGGTTCATACACATTTTCCTTCTTCCTTCTCATGTATCCTTCATTCTTTACATGGTTCTCTTTAACTGGTGTCAAATGTTTAAGTGGCTTTGGCAGGAACATGATTAAACACAATTGGAATTTCTTTGTAATTAGTGTAATTTCTTTGTAATTAGATCTCAAAAGTTGGTGTCCATAAAGTAGATGAGTTTGGTTCTGTGTTGCATTATTTCATTTATTATTTGCTAGCATCCTCTTGACATGCTTCTTAGGGGAGCAATGCCAGCCAAATAATTTGTTAGTGAGTGTAAATTTCAGGTAGCCAGAAATAATCCTGCATGATTCATTAAGAGTTGTATCTACTTGTTTGGTGCGCACTGATTTATACCACACAAGAATAGCACAATGACAAAGGTGTTCTTATTGTTTGTGGGTGTGCACCCTAGTCTGGTGGTGGTGAACCTTTGGCCCTCCAGATGTTTTGGGCCACAATTTCTACAGTCCCTTGTCATTGGCAATCTAGGCTTGGAGTTGTGGGAGTTGTGGTCCAAAACATCTGGAGTGCTGAAGGTTTGCCACCACTGCTCTGACCCAGCTAGTTTCCAAGGTATATTTTTTTTCTGGCAGCAACTTTCTGTTTGTTTTTTAGACAATGTTTTTTGTAGATCATGCTTCAATCCATAGGAATGTTCAGGTTTGCAGCTTGTACATCCTCCTGGATTTGGCCTTGACCATGAGCATTCAGATCTCTGTCGTGGCAAGGAGTGTATTTACATATTAATTAAAACTACTCCCATACTAATGCATTCACTTCCATAGGCAGGCCAAGACATTTTGATTTAAACAGGACTTTGGCCACTGTTCCCACATACAAGGAGTTTTTTAAAACGCAGACCAGCCCCAGGGCCAGCAGGTGGCACTAGAAAAAAATAAAATAAAGAATAGCACTGATGCCTGAAGACCAGCTGCTCAGCACTGGGGGGAGGAGAAATTTTTAAAAAAATTAAAAGTGTCAAAGAGCCCCAGGATGAGTTGGTTGGCGCTAGAAAAAATATATTTAAAAAAGCACTGATAGCCCGAAGGCCAGCTGATCAGCACTGTGGGGGAGGGGAATTTTTTTTAAAAAAAATCAAAAGTGCCAATGAGCCCCAGGATGAGCTGGTCATGGCTGGGGGGTGGGAAGCAGAACACCAGATCATATGTAAGCTCCCACAGACTTCTGGTTCACATTTTTTATTGGACCAAAAAATTCCCCACTTCTCCGGTAGGTCTTGGAAAACTTGCTAAAGGGGGCATAACCAGTTTTTTAAAAGCCCGGTGGTCATAGGGACAAGTTTTTTGGAAATGCTTTATCTTGAAATTTAATCAGCATTTTAAAGGACATGTGATAGAGCCCTAAGATTCTTTAATGGCAGATGTTCTATGCTGATGATGCTTCAGATGGTTGAAACCGGTTTTAAATGGTTTTAAATAGAGATGGGGATGAATTGAAAAATGAATCACATTTTTGATAAATTTGGCCAATTTGTCAAAAATTGTTGATTCATACTCATCATAAATATAATCCCATGATGAATATGAACTAATTCATGTTTGGTTCATCATTTTTATGTCCATAAAATGCCTTCCAAAGGGCCTAGGGACACCTAATTTGGAGGGAAGCCTCTTCTGGCTCTCCTCTACAGTCTTGTCAAGCTTGGTGACTATTGGGGCTCCCCAACCCAGTTTTTATAGGCACTTTCCTGGAGAGGGCACTTTGTGGGTGTAGAGCTTAGATGTCTAAAAACCAGTCTTCACCAGACTAGAAAGGATTGTAGAAGAAAGTTGGTTGTCATGCTCAGAGGCATGAACTCCAATTCTCACCAAAAATTCAGGGCTTGTAGAGGAGACTCCGTGCATGCTTCCTCTGAATCTGGTGTGTCTATGTCCCCTCGGGCTGTGTGTGGCATTTTATAGCATTTTAAAGTGGAGATGAATTGATTTGTTGATTTGTCACTGGAAATTCTTCAGTTCACCAGTTCACCAGCCTGATGAAACACAGATCATGACAAATCACCATTTTTATTTTTATTTGTGCCCACCTCTAATTGGAAACCATAGTGTAATTGTTTCATTCTGATAATCAATGTAAGAACATTCTAATTTATATATATAGCTGAAATTATTATTTTTTAAATGCAAGATGCTTTGGATACTGTAAGTGAGCAAGGCAAGAAACAAACAAATACATTGCATTTCAAACTTACATTGCATATTTTCCTCTCCCCCCCTCCATGAAAACATTTCATTCTCAAGAAGCTGAACTCTGATAAATGGAGTCAAGCAGCCCTGAAAGTATCTAGAAAATATTGGCCACCAAAATGCAAAACAGAGGAAAGCCAAGAATTCCCAGCTTTGTGCTCTATCTGATATCATAATTGGCTTACCTATCCTGCTTTATGAATGGATATGTCACAAGCATGAAGCAGCCACATTATGTGTATATTGATACAGATGACTGCAATCCTAATATGGCTAGGCTGAATAAATATTTTATAATGCATTTGATGTATTTTGAAGGCACTGTGCCATGCTCTTTTCTTTTGAAATGATGTTTAAAGCCTCTCTTATTTTCATTAGGCAAGATCATGTCATTCAAGCTAATTTAAATGTCATGCTGACCTTTCATTGAAAACCATCCTATTTCCTGCCTTTATTTGGAAATTATTTTCTTTTTGATTCAAATTAAAACCTTAAAGTGGGTGTAGATACTCTATATGTGATAGTTAACGTGAAATGCAACGTATCTTTTGCAGAAGTAATTCAACTGAATCTGCCGGAAGATCAGAGAGTAAGCACGACGGCAGCAACAGTAGGACAAAGTGCCGTGCTAAGTTGTGCCATTCAGGGGACCTTGAGACCTCCCATCATCTGGAAGCGGAACAATGTTGCTCTGAACAACTTAGATTTGGAAGACATCAACGTGAGTGATGAAGGGCTTTTGCCTTACAAACTACAGCAGCATCATTTGTCAGGCTTAAAAACACTCATTTTTTGTTCCCAGCTGAACCAGAGCTGAGCCTTTGGTCCAGGTGAACGGACTGTACCTCTTGCTGACTGTGCCTCTTGGTCTAAATGCTCATTTTGATTTCTCCTCCGGTGCAGGTGAAAAAGGCCACATTCACACTGAAGTCCATCGGCAATATTAGAGATTGGAGATGGACGCGAAACAAAAAATGGTGTTTCTTTTCATTTTTCAGTTCATTTTTTGTTTCATTTCGTTTCATTTTAAACAAAAAATTACTTAAAATTTGTTTCATTTTCGTTCTGCTTCCCCCCCTTAAACACTACACTGTCTCTTGGCTCCCCCCCCCAATTGGGTGCATGGGGGGCACAGGGTTTTTAAACTATATTTAAGCCACCAAAGCAAGTGGCGATGGCCACAGCCGCTGCTTGCTTCAGTGGCTCAAATATAGTTTTAAAACCCCACAACTTCCCCCCTCAATAGGGTGTGTTGGGGGGGGGATGGCATGAGGTTTTTAAACTGTCTTTGAGCCACCGAATTAAGTGGCAATGACCACAGCCACTCTTGCTTCGGTAGCTCAAAGACAGTTAAAAAAACCCCATGCCTTGCCCTCCCCCCCCCCATTGATTGCATTGGGGGGAACTAAAAATGAATCAGAATGTACCAAAAATTTCCAGTTTGTTTATTCCATTTTTCTTTTTAAATCAGTTCATTTTTATTTTTGTTCTGAAACAAAACGAAAAATGAAAAAGAATCATTTCATGCCCATCTCTACTAGAGATGTATTTCTGCTGTAAACAACAGAGTAACAAGGAGAATACTTATACATTGCAATTGGATCAATTCTGAGATAGTCTGGGTGTGTCTTGATGCTCTGAATAGAAATTACGAAGGGTGATGAGTAAAGAAATGAACAGGCTCACTTCCCAGCTTTACTCTTTAGCCCATGTAGTCATTCTCCTCTGTCTGTCTACTTGGTCTAGGGTTCCATTTTTCATCTCAAAAAAGTACCTTCATCATACCATGAGACTGATCCAACTTGCTAGAGTTTCAGTTTTGCCAGCACCTCACCAATTTTTTTTTAAAAAGGGGGGGGGCAGATGATATAAGGGAAGGTGTGCAATGTTGGGTGCTGGAAGCCCATGTATGCCCCAAAATTAGAGATGGGCACGAAATGAACAATTTTTTGTTTCCGTTTTCTTTTTTTTTTGTTACGTAATGAAACAACAAATGAATTTTGTCTCCAAAATGAAACGAAACGAACAGAAACACCAGAAATTTTGTCGTCCGTTTCGATTCCGTTACTGCAATGCAGTGAACTGCTTTAAATGCTAAAAAAAATTTAAAAAATTGAAATAAATGGTAACGAAACGGTAACGAAACGAACGAAAACGAAAACGAATTTTTTTGCAAAAAATTTGCAAAAAACGGAAATGAACTGAAACGGACCCTCCAAACAACAAACAACAAACGAAACTCCATTTTTTTCTATTCATGCCCATCTCTACACAAAATGATGTGACTGGTCCCCTGCCCTATTTCCAGTTTCCAGTTGGCCAATAGGGATTTATTTATTTATTTATTTATTTATTCATTTATTTGGGGGGGGGTTAGGATCAGTAACAAAAATCTGTCCTGTACTAATTTTATCTTGTTTTTGTACTTTGTCCTACAGTGGAAGGAGGCTGTTTTTCCCAGTTACTCCCACTGTTGTTATTTATGATTTTTTGCTTCATGAGTTTGAACTAAATCTGCTGCAGGTTTTCCTTATCCCATCACAACCTGGCCAGCAAAATCAGATTTGAGGCTGTTTGTCATGACATTTTACTTCGTATGGTTGACAAAATGGAAATTACAGATGGGGACAAATTGGAAAAAGAATCATGTTTTCTGTTTAAAATGAGGCAGATTCAAAATTTATCAATTAGTATTCCTTGTAAAAGGAATACTCCAATAAGTACTCCAATAACTTCCTTGTAAAAGGAATACTCCAATAAATAGAAATTGATGAATCTTTAGCAATTTTTGGTTTGTTGATTCATTGGGCTACAGAATGTCCCTCAAGGCACCCAGAGAGACCAATATTGCAGGAATGCTTCTCAGATTCTCCTCTTCAATTATTTCATGTTTGGTAGATATTGGATTTTTTTATGTCTGAGTTATGCACCCCTCAAGTGATCACCTAGGAAAGTTATGCCAGGCACCTAGGGACTCCAGTCTTTCAGACAAGCTTCCTCTGTTTCTCCTCTACAATGCCTCCAAATTTGGTTAATCTTGGGTTTCCCCAAATGACTTGCTAAAAGGCTGCATCCTAGGGTTGATGGTTTGTGGGCATATAACTCAGATGTCTGAAACCGAGTCTTCACCAAACTTAGATTTTAAAAAAATTCAAAATGTTCTGCTTATATACTGCCGCATAGCACTTCAAGCAATCTTTGGGCAATTTACAATTTAATTATTGAGGCTACACATTGCCCTCACCCAACAAGCTGCATACTCATTTTACAGACCTCAGCAGGATAGAAGGCAGACTCAACCATGAACTGGCTCCCTGAGACTGAACCCCAGGTCGTGAGCACAGTTTTAGTTGCAGTACAGCTATTTAACCACTGCACCATGAAGGATTATAGAGGAGAGCTGGGAGAAGCCCCTTTGTCATTTTTATGTCCCTTAGGCCCTAAGGGTATCATTCCTGGTGGGGTCTCTTTTCATCAAACATGCAAGCCATATAGAAAAGATTCAGAGGAAGCATTCTTTTGAATTTGGGGTCTCTAGATGACAGGGGAGATTTTTTATAGTATTTTAAAGAGGAGATGAATTGCTTTGCTAAATTGCCACCAGAAATTTATTGGATTTGTCTTCCCTGTCAAATCCTGAATTATGATCAATTGCCACTTTTAATTTGTCCTCATCTCTAGTGTAAATTAATCCTTAATTCAGAATGACCATTGTCATCACTAGATACAATGGTATGTGAAAGTTGACACTGTCCAGAGCCTGTTCATGGCACTGTCCAATTGTGGGCTCCAGACTATAGAGACCACACAGTTAGGTTTGCTAATAAGTCTCTATAGAAGATTAGGCTGTATTCCTGTTAACTTGTTATTAGAGATGGGCACGACTTGAAAAAAATTTTTTTCGAGTTGTCGTTAGTCGGGCCGGTTCCGTTTCGGCTCGTTTCCGTTTTTCGCGAAAATTTGCAAAAATTAGTCGGTTCGTTTTCGTTTTTTCGTTGTCGTTAGTACTGGTTTGGGGAGGGGGTAGCGGGCTCCTGGAGGGAGCTGCAGGAGTCAGCCAGAGCCACAAGTGACGGACTGGCAGACTCTTTGCACCCGCTGTGTCTCACGTACTTGCATGTAGTGCAATGCAAGTAGATCTGGCTTAGGGTTAAGACGGCTTAGCGCAACGGCTAGGGTTAGGCTAGTTACGGGTGAGGTTACGGTGAGTATTGGGGTGCATCTGGGTGCCTCTCTGACCCACTTAGAAGGACAGTGTACTGGCGTATGGGTTAGGATTAGGGTTCGGGTTTGGGCTACGATTAGTGGGCTGTTTATGCCCGATTGGCACATCCCAGAAGTCTCTGTGGTCAACCTGGCCAAGTGGCCATGCGATTGGTGGAAAATTTGCATGGTCTACTCCCATGGGAGAGCCCATCATTGCGAATGCGCAGGTGTAAAAAAATAAAATAAAATAAAATAAAATAAAATAAAATCAACGGAGACATTTTTTCCAAGAAAAACCCACTGCTGCTACTGTAAAAATTCAAGCATTTAAAATAGCTAATTTTCGCATGTTTCTGTGGTGCTTTGGTGGGGTTTTGGGCAACGATTTCAAAAAAAAAAATTGCGGTCGCCATTTTGGATCCCCCGCACTGCATGGCAAATGGATGCGCCCTCCCAGCCTGGTACCAGCAGCGCAGAAGTAGCAATAGCCAAGGAGAGGGGGGCGGGGAACCCCCCCCAAATAAAACACCCTTCTGGCCTGGTAGGTGCCCTCAGACAGTTTTCGCCTACTTTTAGGGCCGGGAATCGGGTTTTTTTTTAACTTTTAAAAACTTTTTTTCTGTGCCGCTTGGCATTGCGCGATGCAAGTAACGAGCACGACAAATCAGACCAAATTGTTCGTTCGTCGGTTCGAGCTCGAAGTCTGGGGCAGTGATTCCCGTTACCGTTTCCGTAGAGTAACGGAAACGAGTAACGGAAACGGAAACGGGAATACCGCTAAGTCGTGCCCATCTCTACTTGTTATTATACCTATATTTATAAATGCCACCAACTCTTCTTATTTTTTCGCTTACCTGTACAACCCTAAGACCAACATTATAATTATTTGTATACAAATGTAGAATCCCTCGAGCTGCACAAAACTTTTTCACCTTTTTGTCATGGACTTGGGCATCAAAGAAGCAGAAGTAAACAATGCAGGACTCCTATCTCATACTGCAGTCTGTTTGACCTGCCCTAAATATCACTCCAGAGGTCTCATGAATTCTTATCAGAGCTTAGAGAAAGATTATAAATAGGTTCTGGTTGCATATACACCATGGAAAGCAGACTCACTATGTTTACTATGCAATTATACTATTTTTGCAGGAGACTGAAAGACTACATGTATGTTATTTATTTATTGGAGTGGAAACCCATATTCTGCATTAAAATTCATATGCAAAGTGAAGTTTACAGGTGTCTGTAAATTTAGAATTCTTTTATGAAAGGAAACATACCAGAGGATGAAACTGTACTTCCAGTAAATGTATCAAGTAAAGCAAAACTCTTTTTTTCAAATGTTGGGTCACATTTCTGATGTACAAGTGGTTTGTCATATTCTAAAACCTTCTGTTCAGCAGATTGCTTATAACATTTTGGGTTAAGCATCTCTCTCTCTCTCTCTCTCTCTCTCTCTCTCTCTCTCTGACACTGTGAAGAGCATTAATTGAATCATTGATTTCTCGCAAGAAAGAAATTGCTCTTTTCAGCTTGGCTATAAAGTAAAAAAAATAATTACTACTTGCAGTGACATATGACCAAACAATTTGGAAATTATGGGCAAGTCAGAAAAAGACTGTGAGAAGGGACAAAACCATGAATTGGTGTTATTACTATAACACTTTTTTTTTTGCTGAGACAATTTGTACCCAAATCTATGCAGACTGCAATGTGTGGGTTGTATAGCCTAGCCATTAGCCTCATAGAATTTTCAGTTTCAGGATAATGAATATTGAAGAGCTGGCCTTAATATTAGGTGGACAACCACTACATTAATTTTTGAGAAAGAACAGTTGAAGGAAAACAGCAGCCATTTTGCATTAGAAGGAGCTGAATGCTTGAGGCTCCTTCCACTTCTACACTTCTATGATCTACAGTACACATGGCAAAGCACTTCACACTTAATGAACTGTATGGCAGCACAGGTTCCATGCTTAACTCCCCCCTCATGTGGGAGGCCCACTCACCTTTATCAGTGTGTTGCCAGGGTCCTGTCTGACAGGTAGTGTGCAAGTTGGAGAAGACTCTTGGGGTGCCCTTCCCTGCCTTCTTAGGCAGCCAGTGAGGAAGCTGAAGGAAGAAAATTCTTGTGCAGCCAATGACTACTGTAGCTGCCTGAAGAGGCAGGGAGGGGCAGCATGAGTTCTGTTGTTTTCTCTCCAGTATTTGACTCCTCTTAAATACCTTAGTTTCAGAGTCTGGCACATATCACTGTGACACGTCATTACTTTTTTCTTTCCTCTTTTAACCTAAATAGAAACAGGCCCAAGAGAAACTAGAACACTTGGATAGGTCCACTGAGAAGAGTCATGCTCCTAATTTGTTTTCTGGAATGTGAATGTAACACTTACAGCTACAGGACTTCAAACGAAGGCAGAGATTCTAAATACCAATTCATTTGTTGTATTTAACTGAAGCAATTTCAGCATTCAAAAAACTCAGCACTGGTGCAATTTCTTCCGTCTCCAGAGGTGGTATTCTTTGTTCTCCCCTCTAGCTGCATTTGGAGCTATTGGAGCGTTTGTTTAGTGGCAAGAATTTACTTTAAACCACCACACTCAGAACAAAAAACACAATGCATTTTTCTGTATTTTCAAGTAAAGAATGAAATAAACATGCTAATCTTGTTGGGGCAAATGATCCAGAAGGAAGATGAATGTGGCCTGCTACTGTAGACTCACTCTCTGTGTTTATGATTTTATATCAGTCTTAGGAGTTCGTAAATGATAGAAAAAAATGATTGCATTTTATTTTTATTTTCAAACAAGGAGATAGCACTTCTGTGCAGCACCTTGGATCGATTAAAAGCACTGCTCTGCACGTATGACCTTTTAAACTCCTCTGTCCCCTTTATGGGAATAAATTGTGGGACAGTTCCACCAAATTTCTCCAGTAGAAGCAAAAAAAAGAAATGTGGCCAGGAGGGCCTCATCGATTTGGATGGGATGCTTCAACCTAGCATTGAGTGGGATCAATCTTCCTGCTCCAGTCATGAGCTGCCATTGAACAATTCTGTTCTCTCCTCCTCCCCCAAGTGTTGCTGTTGTTATTGTCATCCTTGTAGCCTGTGCCGCCACCCCTCCCCCATATTTCTTCCACAGGACCATTCCAGCACATAACAGTTGTGGTGGTGGGGAGGCAATCACCGAAATGGTGCAGAAATGTCGGAAACTATTTTCTAAAGTCAGTCTCTATTTGTAAGGGGAGAGTGTCATAATGGTTTTTGTAAGAAAAATTATTTAAATAAATTGCTTGGAGCTTGTCATTTTTAAGGGTTTAGCAGTAGAGATGGGCACGAATAAAAAAATGGCATTTCATTTGTCATTTGTCGTTTGGAGGGTCCGTTTCTGTTTTTTGCGAATTTTTTGCAAAAAAAATCATTTTCATTTTCGTTCGTTTTGTTACCATTTCGTTACCATTTATTTCAATTTTTGTGATTTTTTTAAGGATTTTAAGCAATTCACTCATATTGCAGTAACGGAAACAAAACGCACGGCAAAATTTCCGGTGTTTCTGTTCGTTTCGTTTCATTTTAGAGACAAAATTTGTCGTTTTGTTGCATAACGAAACAAAAAAATGAGAATGGAAATGAAAAATTGTTCATTTCTTGCCCATCTCTATTTAGCAGCTTCCCCAGGCCTTTAAATGCTACAGTTTGGAGAGGTCAATGTAGATATAGTTTATCTCTACTGCAGTTACTTATTATGAAGCTTCTTCCTTGTACGTCCTATCATTATTTTGAGGAAGCACAGTGTTGTGCACAGCTCAGAGGAAAAGTTGAAGGAAATTTTGTAATACAATTTGACATCTCAATTCCCAATATTTCGTCATGAAACAGAATTTCTGTTCTTCTACCTCCTTCTCATTACTTATTTGGGGTGTATCTTGAGCTTGCCAAAATATGATGGGATGCTGCATTTCCAATATATCTATCTATTATATAACTGATTATACTTCTGCAGAAATTATCTTAGAGCATTTCCCTCTTGACCAAGTAGCAAGAAACTGGGAAAACTACCATCTCCCAATGGGATGATTGTACAGTGAAAGACAAAACATCCATAGAATACCTCTCAGATATCTAACAAGACAGTGAAGCACAAGAAGTTCATGGTATACAGGTCTCTCATGTCTCTTAAGCTCCTTTGAGGAGGGGAAAGAGTTGGATCACATAGAGCTAACATTCCTTAATACGAGTACATTTAACCCTGGACTTTTAAGAGTTAAGTGCTCAAAGTCCTGGGCTTGGATGGGGAATTATGTTAGATTAAGTTTTTGACAGTTGTTTTAGATAAGCAAATGAACAAGTAAAACTACTCTTGTGTTGAACAGAAAGTATGTCACCACTTTGGGCAAATCCTCAAAAAATAGTGAAATAAAATTCCATAGCGAGGAAATGTTTTGTTCCTTTTTTTGGCCTTTCCAGTTATTTCAACCACTGTGATCATGTCAACTATGAACCTGTATAGACAGGTATACTGGCTGACTGAAATCCTGTTGTACAGTACAAAATGGTGTAACATTTAGAAGAGAGTTGCGGAAATGTCAAGAGACATTACGTGTTGCATATTGAGTTGTTCAATATGACATGACAGAGATAAGGTCTGTGGAGATTTTTTCACTTCCATAAGCCTACCTCTAAAAATAATGGCCTTTGATTAACTGTTCAACAGGATTTCAGCCAATGGAAAAGAATTAAGTTACTGCAAGACCTTCAGTGTCATAGGTTTGAACCTTTCTCCCATAAAAGTCTAAAAGGCAGCATAGAAATAAAGTTGTTGTTTGTTGTTGTTGTTGCTGTTGTTGTTGTTGTTGTTGTTAACTTAATAATAGACATAGTTTTGATTTAATATTAGTGTGTGAATACAATAATAACATAACAACAAGAATAGAAAGAAAGAGCTTGATCATTGGAGAAGGCCAACTCCAGCTTAACACCTGGCAGCTGTGTTCTCCAGATGATAATTAATAATAATAATAATAATAATAATAATAATAATAATAATAATAATAATAATAATAATAATAATAATAATACAGTACAACCCCCACATCCACTGATTCACCAACCTCTGATTCAGTTCAATTATTTATTTATTTACAAAAAATTAGCCACCCCACTACCAAGTGATCTATTAAAACTATAAAACAACATAATTATTAAAACAATACAATACATTTTAAAACAATCAATATCATTATCAGTGGTTGGTGATCAGCAAATGCAAGGGAGGTCCAGGCCCAGCAGCAAGGAGGGAAGAAAGAAAGAGAGCTTACCGATGCCGAGCCCTCCTCATCGCTGCCACCGCCGGCCAGCCACTCTTCTTGTTGCTGCTGCTGCACACTGACCACCCTCCAGAGGGGTGGGGTGGGGACTTAAGAGGACCTGCCTTGCCAACTGGCCTTTGAACTTCCCACTTGGGTCTTGGGCGGAGGACCAGAAGTTTTGAACTTTCCTCTCAAGCTCAAACTTCCAGTCCTCCGTCTGGAACCCATTGTAGTAGTAGTAGTAGTAGTAGTAGTAGTAGTAGTAGTAGTAGTAGTAGTAGTAGTAGTAGTAGTAGTAGTGAAGTTTTTTCTTCCCTTCTTGCTGCTGCCAACACTGCTGCCCCCGCAGTGAAAAATTGCTTCACATTTTAGTAGAACTCAGTGAAACAGAGATTGCACTCCTTTCTACACACTTCCATTCATTTCTATATAACATTCTTCATCTACATCTGCACCATCATCTGCATGGCCTGGATTTCAGTTCCTGGCAATACTAGAATGTAATTTACAATCCAATCTGTATGCTACCTGAACATAAATCCTATTCCCAGTTAAATGTGTGCAGTATTACAGCCAAATAAAATAATTACATGTTTGTTTATGCTGAGGAAAACCCGCAAATTCAATGTATCTTACTGCCAAAGAAGTATGTACAGATGCATAAGAATTTTAATGCAAACATTTGCATGTGTGCCGATCTATCATATACCCTTCCCTTATTAACTCCTTCTTGAAACCTTGGTCATAGGGTTTCCAGATCAGCATCATCTCATTCCCTGAGATTTTGGGCAATTGCCTGAGACGAAATGGGCAATTCCTCTTCCAAAGGTTTTGAGGAGCGGATAATTTTTAAATCAGGAACCTTGGAGTGGGTCCACATCATTCCCCCGAAAAGAAATACCAGAAATGGCTGCCTAGGCAGTCTGTTTACTTTTTGAAAGAAAACAAACAAAACAAACAAAAATGACAGAACATGGTTATATTAGGTCATGTGCTGTCTGTAGAGGGAGCTGAAGGCCCACCTTTTGCCTCCAAACCACTGAGCATGGGGTTTTTGGATTTTCTTCTTACTACAACTACCACCGTTCACCAGGAATTCTGGTGTCCGTACCTAAAAAAAATCCAACTCCTCAGACAATTTTCAGCACACCATATCTGAGGCCCAGCATAATTTCCCCCTGCAGTCATTGCAAAGGATGAGAATGGGTGGGCACTGATAAGCTCCATGGAAACTACAAGGCATTGTGAAATGGGGAGTTTTGGAAGAGACACCATATACAAATTTTAATGAGCAGAGAGACTAGCACCCCTGAACTATTTGAAATTCCTCTAAGAATTTGAATGCTTTGACTACAGGTCCCAGAATTTTGGCAGGGGCAGTTCATGGTGAGTTGGGGTAGTGGTGCTGAAAAAAATCCAAAACACACACACAGAGATCTATTACTTGCCTCTATTTTAAAGCCACTACACATATACAAATACAAACACATTAAACTTTATTCCACTACCACACAACTTCCTTTGTCCACCTGAAAACCCAGAAAAATGGCAGTTCCCTGAGAGTCCAGCCAGCACTCTGAGGCCTAGACATCCCAGATATGCTTGTATTGTTCTTCTCATGGTTGAGGACTGTATGGCACTAGAGATGTTGTAGTAGTTCTATCAACCTCATCCAACAGAGTTAATAGCAATGGATTTTGGAAGTTAACCTCCAGTACACCCATGTGATGTGCAGTTTTAAAGAAAATTCTGGAGGCAAACATGTGCGTTTTAGATTATTGGATTCCAAATGTAAATCCCCAAATGTTGATAGCCCCCCGCATCTTGACCATTGGTCAAGCTACATAGTATGTAAGAAGATATGGAAGTTGCTGCCCAATGATAATGTGTGGGGCTTAAATTTGGGCGCTACTTTTCTCAATTAACAGAACTTTCTCAAAAAGTTTCTAAATGTGCTTCCAAGAATGTAGTTCATACTTTTCAAATGCCAACCTTCCTTTACTTTTCTACTTGTCTGCCCCTCCCCTATTTGTATTCCTCTCTTGATAGTTTCAGATACAGGCAATTATAAAGGTAATTTTGTCCTTTCCTTAAACAAAGCAAAAGCTGCCCTTCATTCTCTAGAGTTGTTGTTGATAGCTTTCCACACAATAAAGCTCCACTTTGGTGCTGGTTCCCTTTGTTCTGTTTTAAGTCCAGTAAAGTCAATAGCAATTGACTTTTCTTGCTTCTGTAGAAATGTGTGGCATTTGAAGAAAAAACAAGGCAAGGGAACCCATCAAGACTTTTTTTCTTTTTTTAGAAGACTGGGTTTGTATTCCCAATCCAACACTTTCTCCAAATTATTCTTTGGAAAAACTGTTCATTATTTCTATTGCTGCAATAGCTCTTTGTGTATCTTTCCCCAGAGATTCTGCAACACCTCTTTCATTTCTGCTGGCCAGCTTGCTTTGGGTACATGACTGTAATTCTTATACATGCTTGTGGTTCAACAGAATGTACAGCTTTTTAAACAGATCCCCTATTCCCATAAAGGTGCCTATTATTTTCCTTCCCTTCTTCTTTCATAGTGGTTAAAGAAATTCATATATAACTTTCCTAACACAAGGATTTGCCATTAGAGCATCCATCAATTCTGCCTTCATTTATTTAATGGCACTAGGCAGCTGAGTGTGTAAATTGACCCCACTGCATTCAATGTGTTATAACATGTAAGAGTGTTATTTGTTGATTTTATCCTGTGTTGCTGTATTTCTTCAACATGATTCAAAAAATTAGAGTCCTGAAATTTGCCTGGCATGAACATATCACAAAGGTCTTATTTTTAGGTGAAAGCAAGTTATTTCCTGCTGTACTATTCCCTTCCAACTGCATTTAAGTCAGGTGTTGGCACTGGCAACAAGTCCAAGAGCTGTATACTGTATGTCCTTTCCTGTAACTAAAAGGGGTGGCCCTGTTATAATTCCATATTCCATTTTAGTTAAGAAAAAGTAAAAATCTCTCACATATCCTTCACCATTAAGGTGCCTTTAAAAGAGAGAGAGAGAGAGAGAGAGAGAGAGAGAGAGAGAGAGAGAGAGAGAGAGAGAGAGAGAGAGAGAGAGAGAGAGAGAGATTGGAATTCAAATACGAGCAAAAGAGTTTTACAAAGTCTTCCATCCATTGCCCTTTTAGAACTTCACATTGTTTGTCACACAGTTTACTATTTATTCCTTCACTTATTTATAGTAAGCCCTTCAAAGTCAATACAGTGGTCCCCCGCCCTTTCGCGGTTCATATACTGCGGTCCCGTTATATTGTGGGACAGTAGTATATGAAAAAAGCCACCCTGAGGTAAGGGGCAAAGGCTGTATCTGGCCTCCCATACTTACCCCAGGACTGGTGCTGCAGCAAACGGGCCTGCGAGGGCCTTCCCAGGAGCCCTCACAGGCCCGTTTGGGGCAGCACCAGGTGGGGGGTAAGTACAAGAGCCCCCAGTTAGGCCCCCCAGGCCCGATCTGACCTGCATCCGCATATCATGGATTTTCAATTATCGCGGGCCGAGTCATGTCCCTAACCCCCATTATAGGCAAGGGGTCACTGTATTTGGCACATCAAAATGATTCCTGACTCAAAGGTGTCCTCATTTTTATCCAAATCTCTAAAGTTCGAAATCAGATGTGATGCGCTCAATATTTACATTGAAGTCCTGCGGCACACCAGATCAATGGAACTCCAAAACCAGTCAAACCCACAACAGTATCTTCTGTAGGGAAGCAGGATAGGGATTATACCTGCAAGCATTGTGTTCTTCCCTTAGCACCCAATCTAAATATGCATGTTTGTAATGCAAGATGGATCACAGGAACAGAGTCATGCACTGAAGCTGTAGCTCTGCTTCTCTACGGGCTGGAGAGCCATTATGGGCAAAGTTCTTACCCCTGTTTGTTTTTTAACTATATCTCCTCTCAGGTTGATCTGTTCATCCAGGATCACGTCCTAGGTAATGTTTGTTCTTTTCTACTGACTGAGATGGTACTCAAGAGCAATACCTTAGCATTAGAGATGGGCACGACTTGAAAAAAAATTTTTTCGAGTTGTCGTTAGTCGGGCCGGTTCCGTTTCGGCTCGTTTCTGTTTTTCGCGAAAATTTGCAAAAATTAGTCGGTTCGTTTTTTTGTTTTTTCGTTGTCGTTAGTACTGGTTTGGGGAGGGGGTAGCGGGCTCCTGGAGGGAGCTGCAGGAGTCAGCCAGAGCCACAAGTGACGGACTGGCAGACTCTTTGCACCCTCTGTGTCTCACGTACTTGCATGTAGTGCAATGCAAGTAGATCTGGCTTAGGGTTAAGACGGCTTAGCGCAACGGCTGGCTAGGGTTAGGCTAGTTACGGGTGAGGTTAGGGTGAGTATTGGGGTGCATCTGGGTGCCTCTCTGACCCACTTAGAAGGACAGTGTACTGGCGTATGGGTTAGGCTTAGGGTTCGGGTTTGGGCTACGATTAGTGGGCTGTTTATGCCCGATTGGCACATCCCAGAAGTCTCTGTGGTCAACCTGGCCAAATGGCCGTGCGATTGGTGGAAAATTTGCATGGTCTACTCCCATGGGAGAGCCCATCATTGCAAATGTGCAGGTGTAAAAAAATAAAATAAAATAAAATAAAATAAAATAAAATCAACGGACACTTTTTTTTTGCAAGAAAAACCCACTGCTGCTACTGTAAAAATTCAAGCATTTAAAATAGCTAATTTTCGCATGTTTCTGTGGTGCTTTGGTGGGGTTTTGGGCAACAATTTCAAAAAAAATATTGCGGTCGCCATTTTGGATCCCCCCCCACCGCATGGCAAATGGATGCGCCCTCCCAGCCTGGTACAGTCAGCAAAACCTGGCCATGCGATTGGTGGAATGGCTCCAAAACTTTGCATGGTCCACTCCCATGGGCGAGCCCATCATTGCGAATGCGCAGGTGTAAAAAAAATAAAATAAAATAAAATAAAATAAAATCAACGGAGACTTTTTTTGCAAGAAAAACCCACTGCTGCTACTGTAAAAATTCAAGCATTTAAAAAAAAGCTAATTTTCGCATGTTTCTGTGGTGCTTTGGTGGGGTTTTGGGCAACGATTTCAAAAAAAATATTGCGGTCGCCATTTTGGATCCCCCGCACTACATGGCAAATGGATGCGCCCTCCCAGCCTGGTACCAGCAGCGCAGCAGTAGCAATAGCCAAGGAGAGGGGGGTGGGGAACCCCCCCCAAATAAAACACCCTTCTGGCCTGGTAGGTGCCCTCAGACATTTTTCGCCTACTTTTAGGGCCGGGAATCGGGTTTTTTTTAAACTTTTAAAAACTTTTTTTCTGTGCCGCTTGGCATTGCGCGATGCAAGTAACGAGCACGACAAATCAGACCAAATTGTTCGTTCGTCGGTTCGAGCTCGAAGTCTGGGGCAGTGATTCCCGTTACCGTTTCCGTAGAGTAACGGAAACGAGTAACGGAAACGGAAACGGGAATACCGCTAAGTCGTGCCCATCTCTACTTAGCATAGTTACCATTAATATCATTTAAGCTCTTTGAATTAAGAGGTGGCTGAGAGCACTCTTGTGTTGACATTTAGTCCTAAATATAGCCAAGTGTATTATTTTTAAAATGAATATTGCTATGGGAGAGCTTTCTTGGTTCTTGTAAGGTATATACAGTCATTTACTGAGAAAAGCAACCCTTTGGCATCAGATCTGAGACTATGGTTACAAATCTATGGTTACAAACTGGGGTACTTCAAAGGCCAGATGCAGGGAAGTGGTATCTAGTTATATGCACTCCCAGACGCATCTGGTTGGGCCACTGTGACGTACAGGAAGCTGGACTAGATTGGCCTTTGGCCTGATCCAGCATGGCTCTTCTTATGTTCTTATGGAATTAGCTCAAAGAGCCAAGACACATTTAGAAGCAACGCCTTCAAAATGTCTCAAAACCATGTGGCAGAAGTTAATCAGAAAACTGTTCCATCTGATCCTACTGTTAATTTAGCACTGAGTCAGAAGAAATATTGCCACGTATAAAATCACCATCACCAGTCATTGCTGGACTGACGTGCAACAAATTACTTATCTAGATCCATCTGTACTTAAATTGTGAGCTCTGACAAGATTACAGCTCAAGATGGTATGTCGGCAACACTTTTCAGGAAATGGCACTTAACATTCCTCTAAATTAAACTCCACTGATCTATCTACCTATGTAGTGAATGCCGTATATCCCAGTTATTCTAAACTTTACTGATGATCTCTTTTAGCCCAACTGATTTCTTTTCCTTCAGAGTTCTGCGGCACGTATAAATGTTATCAGCTTCCTATGATTTCCTTCTTAGTTGCCATTTTTATGCTGAGTTAGTATCCATCTAAATACCATAGCACTAATTTTTCATCTTCCCATTCAGAATGATTTCTGTTCATAAACATAATTTGATTTCAGAATCACATCACTCCCTGTATATTCAAATAGCTTCCTGTTCACCAACTTTTTCATGCCCTGGCAATAGCTGTGCAGAGCAGCCCAGACTTTCTGATTTCTTTGAAACCTGTTTTTAATTTATGTATTTTCCCCCCTTTGGATTACCTATATTTGTACATCAATACTAAATTACAAAAAACGTACCTCAGGGTTCCTCATCTTCAAAAGGGTGGGACATCATCTCATGCTGGCCAAAACTGTGCTCCACACAACTGGCAGGTCTGCCACTGCAAATTATGCTATGCAACAAGGTGTGCACGGTATGTCTCCATGTCTTTGCAAATTGTAGTGTAATTGTCCAAGTGGGTTTCTGAAAGAGTGGTGTACTTGTGACACTTGTGAGAGAAATCCATGGGACACGGAGAGGCTGCAGCTGGGGGGGGAGGACAAGTAGGCATGTGCCCCAGGTATTTTGTGTGTGTGTGTGTGTGTGTGTGTGTGTGTGTGTGTGTGTGCACGCGCGCACCAAATGACAAAATATTTTTTGGACTATTCTGTGCCTTCCCCTGCTGGGGGAGGGCAGGGGAAAAATCTACAGTAGTTGTGGGCTGGGATATGGTGTAAAAACATCTGGTGAGGCACACAAGAATTGTAGCCTGCGGGTACCCTACCACTCTTTTACTCAAAAGAGGCACACTGATTCTCCCACAGAGTATATCCGTCTTTGCAATAGCTTATGCATCATACAAAAACAAAAAGACATAGATGGAAGATTTTCCTGGGCTCCTAGGAGATTATTTTTTTCCAGTCCTTCAGTTTACTAATTTGAGTTGAATTGGATTCAGTTGCTAAATTGTTTTAAAGCTGCTTATCCAGTGTATTATGGTGTTTTGAAGTATTTTAATTTTTAAAAGTAGGGGTTGGTAAAATGCTGATGAAATGCTTGCCACAGTAGGGCAAATGGAAGCTCATCCAGTTTCTCAAAAATGTTGTAATTAAATCCCCTTTTTCATTTAAGAAATCCCAGTCATGAAACTTTTATGAGAATAACGTTTAATAACCACTGCATGGGCTGCCAAATATGGTACAGTGGATAGAGTGACAGATTAGAACTCTAGAGACTTGGGTTTGCAACCCGACTTGGTCAAGGAAACTCACTTGGGATAAGCACAGGTAAAAACACTCCGTTGAAAATCTCACATATCTAGAAAGCCCCATTAGGATCTCTGTAAGTCAGTTATGCCTTGACAGCACATGACGCATATACAAACTCCTGCATTATTAGTTTTTTGTTTGATAAAATATTGAATTGAAAATGAAATTTAAAATATTAAATATACAATGTAGGGAATGCAGCAGTTCTTAGGGGTTCCAGCAAATCTGAAAAATGGCATTGGCCCTTCTGAATTCTTCCACCCATTTTAAGGTGATTTTGCTGATTGTGCCCTGTTGTTTGCTGATCTAGGATAGATTAGAAATCTTTGAATTAAAAAAAGGTGTACATATTAGAACCAAATGGCCAACATCATATGTTTTGACAGCACACGGTGATTTCCAGCACAGAAGCATGTGCTTGCTTTAGTATGTTGGACCTTTCTCTTTGACAGAAAGACTTAGATAACTCCCTTGCCTTAGTGAGTGAGTGTAGTTTTCTTGGTATGTCTTGCTAGAACTGACTGTAATAAATACATCTGTTTCTGTAGCATGCCCTACCTCAGTGATGCTGAACCTTTTAGAGACCGAGTGCCCAAACTGTGATTCAAAACCCATTTTTTTATTTTATTATTATTATTATTATTATTATTTGCAAAATGCCAATACAGCAATTTAACCTGAATACAGGTGGCTGTGGAGGGGCAATGTTGGGTGCCCACAGAAATGGCTCTGAGTGCCCCCTTTGGAACTCATGCCATAGATTCGCCAACACTGCCCTACCTATTATGGCCCTGTTCAGCACCTATTTCACTTTAGGTTAAAAGGGTTTGAATGTATCTCTCAGTTATGACCCATTTCTGGGATTAGGGCAGACTAGTTACGACCCATCTCACACAGTGAGTGTCCTCCTCCATACTACATGGAGACAAATACTACATTGTATCATAGTAGGCCTGCTGCACCTTCTTTAAGCATGGAACTTAAAGCATGGAATTTTTGCAGGTCCGCAGTTTATAAATGGTGCAAGATACTTTCTTTCAAGATTCCTTCCGAATTGGTGTTGAGTGACAATTTGGAAAATAAATCGGAGGAAACTGAATGTGAAGAATTCTGGCCCTTCTCCACAGCTGCTGCAAAACAAGGCACTAGTGTGTGGTTGGAGCAGACAGTGGATGGATGGAGGAACCTGGAGATAAAAGGAGGGAAGCAGGATGAGTGAGCTGAGGAGGAAAATAAACTAAGGGAAGGAGTTTGGGAAAACAGGAACCCAGACAAAGAAGGGGAAGTCAGCACCTAGAACAAGGAGAAAGCAAGGATGATGGTAGGAGAGGAAGAGGAAGGCCTGGAATGTCTAATCAGTAATTGGCTAGACCAGCAACATCACTAGCCAGCTGTGGGAGGATTAGTCTGCCTGAAATGTGTGCAGGCCACCCTGCTATCCCCAATGGTGTAACCTTCAGAGAGGAAGTCCTCTTCCTTTCATTAATGCTTTCATGAAAAACTCAGTCTTACCAGCACATACCAGTGATGTGTTTTGTATCTAATCCCTGCTTGTCCTGGTGCAGGCTCTCAACCACCTGGCACTTACTTAGACAAGGATAAGTTATGAAGAGTGGGGAAGCTCCATTCTAGTCAGTACTTGTCCAAATAGCAGCCTTACCTTGCCACTACTTACACTGACAAAGGTTTCTATCCCCTTACTCCATATGTGGGAGGAGGCACCAGTTACATGTGATAGTCGGAGGCATCATCCTGCTACTCTAAGGTTGGACATCCATCCTTCCCTTGCATTTGCCCCTTGCCCCCCAAGCCCTGGAATAAAGAGGCGAGACAACTTCAGTTTGGGGTAAACCGGGCCACAACTTTATTTAAACTCAGCAACTTCTGATACGTGTTAGTCAGGATATTTGAAGGGCACCTGACCCATAGTGCAAGCTGGTAACCAAGAGGGATGAATCCCAGAGCCAAAAGTCTCAGTATTCAGGCAAGAAAGCCCAGTCAAGTATGAAGCTCAGCAAAGCCCTCGGGAGGCCTCCAGTCATAACAACTTATTTGTCTGCTGACATAGCCAATTGTGTTAGACTGTTAACGAGGGCTGTGAATCGCTGTAAGGGCGGCTATCAGAGCTTTTACCTGCATGTGGTTACCAGCTGCACTACCTGCCAAGTTAGTGACCAACTGGAAGGGAGCCCATCCCCACGGTGAGGAGAATGGGATGGGCGAAAACACGTGACTGCTCACGACCAATCAGAGAAACCACCAAAAATTCCCATCCGGCCCCGCGTGGCGACCAGCTAATGTCATTCTCCTACCAAAATGGGGGGGGGGAGCGTGAGGCAGAAGATCAGGTGAAAGATGGCACCCGGGAGGACGGGAGCCCTCTTATAGGCTCCCATCCCCGGGCAAAAGACCCGGATGGGCGCAAAGCTCTCGCGCCCAATCCCGAGGGCTGCAGGGCAAACGTGCCCTTCCCCCCACGAGTGGTGATCATAGCTGGCCATGTCATCAACCCAGGCAAATGGCCCAGACATCCTTTGACAACTCTTCCAAACCTATATACGGAGTTTCACAAGGCAAAGAGCTTCACTACCTTGGCATGCAATAGGGCCAGTAGGCAGTAGGGACAGGCATTAGGAAGAGTATAATAGGAGTAGGATCCCTGGGAATACATGGGTTCTCAAGAAATGTACAGAATCTGCAACACAGGAGCCAAATATTTTTACTTTACAGTAACTGTGCAAATAATGAACCAGAGGATTATAAGACTGTAGTTCTTTTCAAGGCCTGGGGGACAGGCAGAATATGAATGCATTTTCTCAGTAGAAAACTTTCGGTAGAAGTCCTGATAGGTTATTTAAAGATAGCTATGAGTCTAGCAGAAACCTTGATTTTGAACACAATCCATTTTGGTAATTTAGATTTAATGATGCAGAGAGACCCAATAGGTTTATTGCATGGCTGAGATGCAAAATTGATGATGATGAGCTCGAAGTAGTAGAGAACAGGTTAGGGAGAAAATGGTCTTTAGTGTTCCCAATTGCAAGCTGAAGGAGAAGCTATGGTTACATGCATGAGTTCAAGCAACAGATATTTACATAACTCCAGCTCTAGCCCCTATGGAGGAGAATTAGCTGTGGCAAAAGAAGCTCCACTGGCTCATGTGTTTGCTCAGAAAACAAACAATAAAACATAGCAAGGTGACCATATTGATAAGTCAGCTGCTATGGTGGGGGCTATGTGCTGAAATTCCCACTGATCATAATTTCATTGCTAGTTAAATGAGGTGCTGCTTTGTACATAGGAATGGCTCCAGATTGGTGTGGCTGAACCACCTGGGCTGCTAAAACAAGGGAAAGAGTCCCTTTGGAGTTTTCTGAAATAGGGCTAATGCCACTTGGGCTCAGCTCAGAAATGCTGGCTCAGCCTTTCTAAACAAATTATAGAAGGGCCTCCTTAGTGGCTTTATGCTTAGGTGCTACTTTTCTTCCAGTCACAGGGACTGTACCTCACACTCAGCAAGTGCTATTTTACTGAACTGTAAAGCTGCGACCTTTATTTTATCCACTACTATTTTGATGTGTCCCTGCACTGGGATGTTGCTGATGCATACAATACAACCCTGTGTTTTGCCGTGCACATCTTTCATGTGCATGGGACAGTTTGCCATGAGATTGTTCCTTTATTTTTTATTTATTTATTTATTTTGTAACCAACAGTTGCATCCATGGCTAGAAGCATGTAAATATAACTTTGGGGAGTCATCTCTCATTTTCCTCTATGTTGTTCTGACAACAACCACTTCTCCACTATCTGCCTCTTCCCTGACAAGGCAGGAATATGTAAGAATTTTCTCCCCCTGGTTCCATAACTCTTGAAGAAGAGAATCACTACTCTTTGATTTTGCTTGTACAGGGTAGTAAACTGGACAAATAGATGCTACAATATGTAGTTTAGGCGGTCTGCCAAACTGTCTTTTTCTTTTAAAGAGAGTTGCTCAAAACCCTTTTATTCCATTCAGCATTTTAAGACTGAGCTTTACTAGCTTCATGATTTCTGCTTTGTTATTAATGCTGACATGTTTTGTACTTGTTTTGTTTGATAATTTTAATGTTTTTTTATTATTACTTTGGTTAAAACAATCTTTCAAAAAGAGGGATTATTGTATTTTATCATTTGCTGAAAACTAATTCTTAATCCTAACTTGTTTGAACCAAATGGATCTATGGAACACAACTAGTATTTCACTTTTATTGACTCAAGAGTGTACACTGTTTGAAAGTATCAATTGGATCTATGCCTTACACTTAGGCTACAATGGAACTTTACATCCCCACTTTGTCCCATCATGTAACTCATGGTAACATACCTTGAACTCCCTGTGAGTCTACTCCAGACAGAGAAATCCTAGCCACTTTCCTGCATTTCATGTCAAGGGCTGTTAAATGTTGAAGAGCTTTCCAATGCAAAGTCTCAATCTGCACCCTGGACTAATGCATACATTAAATGTTGCCTATTCGTCAGATATCAACGTGAACTGTGAATGCAGTTTCTGATTGTTTAAATCAAGGTGAACTGCCAAGGTAGAATGGGATGGATCTCCTGGTAGATCACATTTTACTCACAACTGTTTAACAAAATTTATACAGCAAAATGAATTCCTCATCACTAAATATTTAATTTATTAATAAAAGGAAAATAGTTGTTTTAAGTGACTATGCTTGTAAGAGGAATATGTCTGTGCAGATTCTCAGTCATACAGGTAAAGTTATCTGGAAGTTGAGTTGTGGGAAACTTTTCTTGTGAGACTGAAAAATTTCACTACTCATTCAAGCAGCTTAGTCAGTCTCAGGAAAATTAGTGGCGAAGCCTCCAATATATAATTCACCTTGATTTCACATCACTGTGGTCTGAATAAGCTCATTATGTGGACAGGGCCTGAATACGTTTGTTAGGTGGACAATGGCCTGAATAGGCTTGTTAGATGCACAATGACCTGGGGTGTGTGAAAGTCCCACCTATGCAACCCTGCCCAACACCCATTAAGCATGGGTCGTTTGCCATGGGCTTCCTGGTGGAAGTATGAAGTGCTTCTGATTTGTCTGGGGATCAATGAAAGGGCAGGATGATACGTGTCAGACAGATTGTGCTTGAGTTCCCCACCTCTGTTGAGAAACAGGTTTTCAATAAACACATGAATGGCTTCCCTGACCCCCTCTCTCAAGCCAACTTGTAGGAGGAAGATTTTCTGATCAAAGGCTCTCAGCAACATTCAGGTGTAAGATTCAAAATGAATTCCTGCACTCTCAAAAGATATTTTCCACAACCCTTGCCATTCTGTTTGTTGGTTGGTTGGTTTTTAAGAAACATGTTTTGCAGTCCTGGAGTCTGACAACCCTGGTTTAAACATTTTTTTTTTCATTTAAGTAATTTTATTGGGTTTTTGGGGAGAAGAAGAGGGGAATGAGGGGAAGGAAGGGGGAATACATTATAAAAATTCCATTGAGTATATAAAGCCTAAAATAACAATTTAACATATTTACAAATCACCAAATAGTATCACAATACTAATAAGTTTGTTACTTCTTGCCATCTTTGGTTTAAACCCTGGTTTAAACATTTCAGTGCAGGTAATTAAATGCTTGGTTTGGGTTAGGGTTAAGGTTAGGGTTAGGTATTAGTGAGTTAGGTATCTGGCTGCAGAGACAGAGGTTGGGAGATTAATTTCTCACTGTGCATTCCAGAAGAGCCATCCTGTGTGACCTTGCACATTCCCAGAATGCCCCAGAAGAAGGGGGTGATAATCCACTCCTAAGTACTTTCTACCTGGAAAATTCTGAAAAGGGTTGCCATAACTCAGGACTGACTTCAGATTACATGATTAGTGCTATTATTGATTAAATGTTTAATTTGAATTGAGATAGAACAGTACAATTATTTTTGCAGAACAGTAAAATCCTTTGAAAAAAATACTGTGTAAAAATATCCATGCTTTTTCAAACCATAAACTCCAGAAGGTTGCATGTCTTTGTTGACTTTAATAACCTCTCAGTGAAGTAGATACAATCCTTTTCATACTGTTCCCCCACCTCCCAGTTGCTGCTTTAATTACTGAGTTTCTTCCACTACTGTGGAAATCTGAAGAAGATTTTTTTTCTAATGATTCATTTGTGTCATGAAGCTTTCCATGTTCGAGGTACAGATGACAGTTTACAGCAAAAGTACCTCTTCAAGGGCCTTATTATAAAAAGTCCTTTGATTTCTTGGCTGTCTCACATTACAGGAAAAGATTTCAAAGAATATTGTATTTGCTTTCCTGCCATTCTGGAGCTGATTCCTGCATTCCATATGCGTAAGATGCATCTTAAAATTGCCTTTTTCCCCTGACATTTTTAATCTTACCTCTTGGGTAATATGAAAGAGCTAACAGGATTTCTTGTTTTGTTTCATATTATTATTTCCTTGCTTTCTGGTGTACCCATGGGCAATTTTACCTGTCTGCTTATTTATCCTTATGAAGGCACTGCCCTGTTAATAATGCATGTTCCTTAATTTTGCATGTTCCATTATATCTCTAAATATGTATCTGTAATGAGTTTGCTTGAAAATGTCTATTCCTGATCAGAAAATGTAAGACATTTCATTTCAAATACCAATTCTAATACCGAGTTCCTGTGTTTTCACCCAAATTGCATACTACTTATAAGAAAGCCAGGAAGTTAGTAGAATTCAGTCTCTCTTTTGGTAGTTTTTTTATAGTGGGATGACCCTATTAGTCTACCAAAATGAAAAAAAAAATAAAGAGGTTTGTGACAACTAATGAAACCATAGAATCTTACAGTTATAGAACTGTAGAGTCGTATAACTGAAAAGGACACCATATGGGGGAGGAAGATAGGTGAGAATGAGAGAAGGAAGGATGAAAATGGTTGGGAGCTTTGCCCAAATGTTGGTGGTCAAGTGGCAGTCTAGAGCATGGAGTTTCAGATCCCATCCTAAAATGAAGCCTCTTATTTCCCCCCAATTTCACACTTATTCACTCTTCATACAAATACATACAAATACTTTTAAATATTTGAATATATATCTAATCAGACAGGCTACAGATGGGCTAAAAGTAAGGGCCTTTTCACACGACCCCTAAAATCCGCGGAAAATGGCTCCCACATCCGGAGCTTAAAATTGTTTCCCCACCAGCTCCGGAGTATACAAAAGATTAAGTGCGACCACACCCACCTAAGCGTGTCCCAGTGCACTTTTCAAGTACCTGGTCTCCGGAGCTGAAAAATTTCTGATGCGGATATAAAGTAGTGAGTGCCCGGCTCTCCTCGCCTTGTTTTTTTTTTTTTGTCCCTGCTGCCCCTTTAAGAGACAGGAATCATGACGATGACGGGGCGTGGGGCGGCTTCCACCGGCAGACGGTGGTGAGCCTGCGTTTTTTCGCCCTTTTTTTCTCCCTCCCCTCACGCAGACAGGAGCAAGGAAGTGCGGAGGGGGTGGGAACACAGGAAGAGCGACGAACCCCCAAGATCTCTGGTCCGAATTTAAGTGGCCAGCGGATCTTAGGGGTCATGTAAAAGCGCCCTAAATCAGTTGCAAATAATTTAAGGCAGGCATGTCCAAACTTTGGCCCTCCTGATGTTTTGGACCACTACTCCCAGAATTCTAAACTTAGATTGCCAATGACAAAGGATTGTGGGAGTTGTGGTCCAAAACATCTGGAGGGCTGAAATTTGGACATGCCCGATTTAAGGCAAACAACTGAGACCACAACAAAGCAGAACATATTTCCACACCTCTTCATTGGTATGTTTGCAAACGAAACGTTTCACTGTTCATCCAAACAGCTTCATCGGTTGGAGGAAAGCTAGTTGCGAGTCCTCCATTTTATAGTTCACTTTGACCTCATGTCACACTTGGTCTGAAATAGGCTCATAAGGTGAACAATGGCCTGAATAGGCTTGTTAGGTGCACAATAGGCTCATTAGGTGGACAATGACCTACAGTGCATGACATTTCCACCTCTAACCTTCCCAAGCCCATTAAGTATGGGTCATGAGTTATGGACTTGGTGGTGGAGGTGTGAAGTATTTTTGATTTGTCTGGGGATTGTTGAAATCACTGCCTGATAAGTTGCAGATAGAATCTGCCTGAGCCCCCCACATCTGTTGAGAGAGGGGTTTTCAATGCTCAGATGAATGGCTTCCCTGAGCCCTCTCTCAAACCACCTATCTTCTCTGTCTAATATGTGTACATCCTCATTTTTGAGTGAGTGCCCTTTGTCCTTCAGGTGGAGCACGTGGGCATTCTGCAGTTGACCTGTGCTTTGCTTCTCAAAGTATGCTTCTTTTCTAAGAATAAATTCACTGCAGATGAAAAATCTTGTGGGGCTCCAGAATTTCTCAACAAGGA
Organism: Phrynocephalus guinanensis; assembly: GCA_037367245.1. Lineage (NCBI taxonomy): Eukaryota > Metazoa > Chordata > Lepidosauria > Squamata > Agamidae > Phrynocephalus > Phrynocephalus guinanensis. Next base: position 53,727,438 of record CM074741.1, on the reverse strand, counting down.
GGTTGCCTGTCTTAAAACAACTTGAATAGATAACAAAACTCTTCACTTCCATAGGTTCTCCGCCTTTAATGCTTTCCCTAACAAGCAATTCCAACTAAAACATAGAAAAATTACCTCTGTATGTTTAGTAACACACTGACTGTGGGTTGCTTTGTCAAGCTTTTGTCCTTGATAGTGCCAATACGATGTTCCATTTTTCAGTCTCCTCATCAGTTCCAGAAGCACCATCTTTTTCGCATGCTCTTCTAATCCTTGGCTTTCTCTATTAAGCCTTTTCCCACCTTCCTCCTCACCTTCTTTTTTTGTTGCTAACAATTTGCAAGACTGCAATTTCCACATAACAGAATCACTTTGAGACTCTAGTCCTAGAATGATTTACAAACCTATGCATTTGCTTGTCTGCTGGGGCAGAAAGTCAAATGCTGTTAGCGTTTAAGTATCAATGTTTTAAAATTTGTGGGATTAAAAAGTAGGCTCTTGAAACCAATTTTCTTACTATATAATTTCACTTTAGCAAAGGTCCTGTTGCTGTAATGAGTTACATGACCTGTCAGAAATTGTTGATGGTAGAAGTGTAATTAGAGTTAGATGTAATTGAAATGAGAGGTTAGTAAGTGACATCTGGAATAGGAATGAAATTTCTGCATAAGGGGTGGTTGGGCTAAATATTTGCTTAAACACTGGAATTGTGAAGAAATCTCACTGTTGTGAGATCTATTGCAGATTAGCTGCCCCTGCATGATAACAGGACCCTTGAGATTCCATAGTATCCTCAAAGCTGTTGGCTGAGACATTTTTCATCTCATGGTCTTTAAAGTTTCTAAAATAACCTCTGCATCTGTGCAAAATTAACGTTTTCTCTCCATGTGAAGCTAAATGTGTGCATGTTTGTGAGCTCATGCACGCGCGCGCGTGCGCGCGCGTGCACACACACACACACACACACACACACACACACACACACACACACACACACACACACACACACACACACACACACACACACGGGGGGGGGAGAGAGAGCTCTTTGATTTTTCATAAAAGTCACAAAAATCCCATCTAGTGATATTACCTCTACCGTGTTATGCATTTTTCAAACGTTCTTAGATTTTCCAGTACCTCATAATGTTCAAACGTATGGAAAATGAACTTGTGAAAAAGCATGGATTTTCTTTGAGGACAAGAACTTTCTTCCTCATCTCACTTGTCTTATGTTGAGAAGAAGAAAATGGGTTGCTGTTCTTACAGTTGTTGTATTTATCAATTAATTACATTTCTACACTTTCATTTCCACTGGGGAAAATGGTATTCAAGGCAGCTTTCAAGCTTCATTTAAAAATAACACATGAACTGCTTTAACTTTAAAATTGTTTAAAAAATCAAGTAAAGCAACCGTACTGTAAAAACCAAGTAAATACATTAAAAACATTAAAACATTTTTAAAATTTAAGAAGACTGTTTAGACAACATATGCTACAGTTGAAGAAGAAGAAGAAGAAGAAGAAGAAGAAAAAGAAAAAGAAGAAGAAGAAGAAGAAGAAGAAGAAGAAGAAGAAGAAGAAGAAGAAGAAGAAGAAGAAGAAGAAGAAGAAGATGATGATGATGATGATGATGATGATGAGATGATGTATCATCTGAGGACTAATTAAGTCAGGATTTTCTTACCTTGTATTTTAGCAATCCAAACCTCTTTTGACAATTATCTACATAATTCAGCAATCATGATTTCTTGTTTGCGTGTTTGTTTCTAGTAGTATGGTAGCCTGTGAGGCTGATAACACAGATTAAAATGGTGAGGTAATATGAGCTGGACATTTGGAGCATGACTCTGCATCATGATTTGTTCAGCTTCATTCTGGCTTTGTTTTTGAGTTCATACATATGTGCATGGACTTTTAAAATCCCAGCTTAACCAGGCTCATGAATTATGTTTTCTTCGGCAATCTTAGCATCTGTGCTGTTCTAATAAAAATATTTTTAAAAAGTGTTAAACATACATATTTAGTACTATCACATTTTAATTGGCACAATTCACTATCTGCTTAGCAGTTTGAATTTCTGTCGCAACTAGCCTATTCTCACTATTAAAACCAATTAGTTAATTTACCTCAAATGGTATTAAGGTATTTGTTCAAGCCGCTTAACCTTTGCTAAGAGGAGAGCTATAATAAATGTGATATTTGGCAAAGCCTAGGCTTTAATTAAATAGTTTAGGAAATTTAGCATTTTTCTTTTGGCTGCTTTCCTTAGCCCTGCCAGTCCAATATACCTCAGAATCAAGCTAAGTGGGATGGATCGAGCAGTCTTAGATGTGTGCATGATTAACAGAACCAAAATTCAATAGGCTTGTATTTAACATATTTTTGAACCAATTATATTTGTCTTTGCTTTGTTTGTCAAGCATAGAGAAATGACTAGTCATGCTGACAGTACATGAATAATGTTGTACTTATGTGAATCCATACTGTGTAGGTGAAATATAACAGTTCCAAAATCATTTAAGAGTTAGAGAATTGGTAAACAATGGCAGCCTCTCACCTATCCAGCCAAGCACTCTGTCTCTTTTCCTTACCCTCACTCATGCTGAAGTGGAAACACATAGTTCCTAAGTTAGTCACCATGTCTCTTAAACAGGAATGGAAAATAAAATTTGCTAGGTGCTCATGTTACTTATGCACTTGCATAATCCCTACTTCCTTTGCAGTATAGTCCTCAAGTGAAAAGGTGTGCAGAAATGTTATCTCCATCAGAGCTGGTGGGGATTCTTTTTCCTCCTCTCCTGATGGGAGATGGATAGGTGGGGACACCAATTGGTCTTACCCACAAGGGTGGCTGGGGGTAGGACTAGAGGGCGTTTGTAGGTCCATGTCACACCCAGGCAGCCCTATTTTGTTATTGGCCACCCACTAACCCACCCTGGGTCCAGTGTGGGGGCTGTGGTAACTTTGGGACTGAATAGGAATTTTGGGCCCATCTTAACTGATTGACAGACAGTGTCTGTCCCACACTGCTTTACCCATGGGACATTGCGGGTCAGTAAGTAGTGCTGTATTTTAATAGGTCACACTGGTGGGTAATGCAGAATGGGAAGTGAGTATCATTAAGTTCCCAAGAGGCACAAGGACTAGCATACCACCAATGATCACTTGCCAGGATGAGCGCTGCATTGGAGCAGGGCTGTTCTCCTAAATTCAGGAGGATTGGATGGTGGGATCACAAAGAACATCCCCCAGTCTAGCCCGTCAAGAATGAGCTGTCCAGGGGCTTTGGAACTCATCAGTTTGGGGACAGGGAAGGAGTAAGACATATCTGATACCTTCCTCGGGGATTTGCACTACATGCAGGGGGCTCTACATGATGAGGGAGGTTGAAAATAGGAATTAATAAAGTGTGGTCATAGTTAATCCCATCATCTGTGTCCATCTCTTTAGCCTGGGAATGAGAGGACAATGTGCAAAACTTAAAATGTGTGGTTATGAATGAAAATAATGTACAAAATCATATTAAAAGAGATCCATGAAAAATGCATGTGTCAGGTACTGCGTATAATATATTTATAATAGTGCATAAGAATTCAGGGTGAATTCCTAAAGAAAGAAACATGTATGGCAACATGCATACATATGGGAAAAATGCACAGAATATTGTACACTTCTAAAACATGCACATGAAGTGTATGACAGCATGTGCCCCTTAAAATATATGCAAGTTATGTACACTCTTCTTCTCCATTAGTGAGACAGCAGCTCTTCTCTTGGGTCTGCAACTATCTCCTTTATGTTCTTGATTCCTCTTCTCCAGCCAAACACTGCAAGTAGTTATTAATTACACTTGTTAACATCAAAGTCTGTGACATATAGTAGTTTCTTCATGATCTATTACACATGCAGTATGGTCTTTGATTAGTCACCATGGGACTTGCTTTTCTTCTTCTTTTTGAGTTCTCTGAGAGGAACTCTATTTACCTTCGTAGAATGTAAGTGTGCCTTTACTGTCCCTCTCTGATGTCTTCTTCAGAAGCCAATAATGATACCAAGGTTCTCCTTAGAGTCTAATTGCTTCCCCTTTTCATAAATGAGAAGAAATAGCTGCATCTGAGCTGTCACCAAATCACCCTGCAGGCAGTTTTCATCTCTTCGGTTGTCTCAGTGTAGCTTTGCCGTGGAGCAGCGGAGTTTTCTGTTGACTGCCCATCAGAAAAGAATTAAACATGTGAAATCGACATGCCCAAGAATGTTTGTTCCATCCTGTGTAAAGAACATAAACATGTCGTAACAGTATATGGAATGTCAGAGGAAATAACCATAGCAATAGAGCTCTTGATGAGTGGCTAAAAATGATCATATGTGACAAACTGAGCCCAGAGCAGATTGTTAACTTCAAAATTAGAGGCCTGAGAGTTACCAACATTGAATAATCTGGGGGTGGGGGTTACTCACCAATTCAGACGATACACATTATGCTTATCAAGAGCAAGTCAATTTTGAAAATCTACTTTGCTGTGTTAATCTGTCATTTAATTGTAGGCATATGTTGCATTTTAGTGCTGCATTAAATATTGTACAACAGAAGCTGTCTGGGATTATTATATGCTTTCTGTGGGGCTCATGTGCCTCTTTTGAGGCTGGGTGTGATCCAAAGCAGAGCTGCTGCTGAGAAAGAAGTGAGCACTGGTAACAGCGCATAAGGTTTCATATAAACAACAAAGGAAGAAAACATTCTTACCAGATAAAAAGGTAGTAAATGTGTAAATTTTTGAGGCCCAGAATATTGCACTTCTTAAAATGGAGTTGAAGGGAGCAGCTGTAGTTGTGCCATGTTTGCCATCTTGCCAAAGCACACGGAGAACTACACTTCCAGCAAGTGCAAGCTGGTTGCACTACTAGAAGAGAAGGTCCAGCAGCTGGAGGCCCGCATATCTAACCAGCAACAAAATAAGGAGCTTGAGCTCTTCCTGGACAGAGCAGAGCAGACTATCCTGGACAAAGAAGAGACAGGGCACAGTTCTGAGGAAGAAGTCACTTCACCAACTCAGGATGTAGATGCATGGAGGAATGTGACTCAAAGAAGTACAAGGGCAAGGGATCGCTTGGAGAATCTGAAATTACAGAATCAATTTCAGGCTCTTTCCCTCATCGCACCTCATGAGGAATGCACAGAAACAACTGGTTCCACCTGAGGATCTCTCCCTGATCACACTTGATGAGATACAGGAAGACAAACAACAGGAACAAACTGAAGATGATGAACTGCATGTAGATGAACAGGCTGCAGAAGAGAGGTCCCATGTACTAGGTGATTCAATTATTAGAAATACAGAGGGATGGATTTGTGATGTGCATGATAACCATATGGTGACCTGCCTGCCAGGTGCAAAGATTGCAGACATCACGAGAAATCTAGATAGTTTGTTAGGGAGAACTGGGAAGGAGCCAGTCCACTGAGCCATGTAGCAAAGCGCAGCCCAAATGTTTATGACACCATTGGCAGCTGTCAAGATGGTCTATTGGATACCCTCTCGTACTCACTACAGTTCACAAAGAAATACCAAGTAGGGGGTAATCCCAGAGCCAATTACTTTCCTCATTAGTTAACAACATTTTACCAAAGCACAAAGCAATTCCCAGGGCTCTCTTTCAACAAGTTCTCAGAAGAAATTCAAGCAAATTCGCCTCTGCAAAGGTAGAGCTTGCAAACCTTTGGACAGTGAATAGACAAACAGAGAAAGAGGTTGTTCTGGAGGGAGGGGAAAAGCCATTATTATTTACCTCCTAATACCAAAAGTACTGAGTAACTTTCATATGGATACTCTCTGTGATATAGTTGATAGAGTGACGGATTAGGACCCTGGAGGCCTGGCATTAAATGCCCACTCAGCTCTGGAAGCCCAATGGTAAAACCACTCTTTAAATATCTCACTTATCTTGAAAGCCCTATCAAGGTCAGTTCCAACTTGAGAGCATAACTTTCATATCCTGCTAGGTACTGTATTTTGATTCTCTTTATTCTTATTGCAATATACAATTGATATTTAATGCTGCTTATTCATGCAGAAAACAACCTAACAAATAAAAACCCAGTGGTCAGAAGATGAATCACCTCATGTTTTAAGGCATTCCTGAACACCTTATGACCCACCAAGCTTAACATAGGCAATCACTCAAGAAAGGTGATGAGTCCAGAGCTTAACAAGTCAGTCTTCTGCTTTTGCTAACATGTCAGGGACTACAAGTATTGGCTGAAATCCTGTTGCAACTCATAGTATATGGCACTAGGTTAGCCCCATTGAATCAGTGGGGATTTGGTGAATTAACTCATTGATATGTTCCATTGATTCAGATGACCTAGTTATTCTTCCTGTTAGAGGACTGCAACTCTCTTTATCCACAGCCAACACATGCTATGGTCCCCAAAGATGAGTGTTAAATAAATAAAATATCTGAAAATCCACAGATTTTCCACCCCTCTATATTCTGACCTTTTTTCATTCATCTTCCCTGAGAATCTTACAGGCAAAGACCTTTCTCTTCAGCAAGTTTTCCCTGAATGATGAACTACCTATTATGTGTCTTATATGAATCTACACAGACGTTGTGTTTATAACCACTTACTTGTGTTTATATCTCCTATTGTGTGACTGCTTTGAGACTTTGTTTTCAATGTTAGTTTCCATCCCTCATAACTTTAGATGGTCTCCCGTACATGATTACATGGATTGTTGACTATTTTTAATGGCTCACGTTCTCGTGTAGCTTTAATGTTGTCTTTTAATGCTGCAAGATGCCCCTCAATTCTTTGTTCTCCAACTTAAATATATGTTTTAATTGTACTGGAACCATATATTTTCCCGCTCTGTTGCATGGCAACCAGGATTCAAACTGCTGAGCTGCCGACTTTGCAGTCAACACAGTTTTTAGATACTTAGTCCACTGAGCCACCATGCCCCTTTCTTTCCTCATTATCCTGATACATTTCTAGTGATATTTTGGAAGCCTCCGACGTCATCTTTCCTTCTCTGTGGCATTGGCCAATCAGACAGGGAGGTGGAATGATGCATTCCCCTACACAGCTCCTGATTGGCCATTGCCAAGATGATGTGCTGGAGGCTTCTTCCTCTTAGGAGTTTAACACTGCGTAAGCCCAGTGCAAGGTAAGGGATTGGTTAATTATGTTCTTCTGGTTCCGAACGCCACCTGTGCTCCCACGTTTCATTTCAGAAGCTGACCACTTCTGAAACAAAAATCCCATCTGTAGTTGTTAGGTTTAAGGTTAGTATTCATTGCCAGTTGTTTCATAACTGATTATTTCAGATTACTGGAAAAGCTATCCTACTGCCATTCAAGTAATTGTGAATACCTTGTTATTCTCCTTTTTCTTCAGGATTTTGGTGACGATGGGTCCTTGTATATTACTAAGATTACTACAACTCACATGGGAAATTATACCTGCTATGCAGATGGATATGAGAGACTCTATCAGACTCATATTCTTCAAGTAAATGGTAAGAAAAGATCTTCTAATAAACAAATTGTGGGGTAATCTCTAGAATTAATTCAGCAGACTGTTTTGGTTTCTTAATTGTTATCTGAAAGACAAACAGAAGATACAAACATGGATAATACTTTTTCATTAACATTTCTTCCTTCGTAAACAAGCTTGAAGGAAAATATGATTTAATCAGCACATGTAGCAGTTCTAAATAATTAATTCTTAATGAAAAGAACAAGAAAGACCACACAGTTTATTTACTCTATATTTTGATCTCTTAATACTGTTAAACAGCATAAATTCTTAGCATGTGATGCTTGGAATAATAGATACCTATACAGATGGTATAGCTTAGTTACAGAGACTTGTATAAAAGTAATTTTTTTGCATGTTTGGTTTTCTATAACACCACCACATGCTTTCCAAGTAGAAATCTGTCCTCCTGTTAATGATGCTTATCAATCTAACCTTTCAAAAAAGCAACCCCCCAACAAAAAAACTCCCCCACCCCCATCCCTAAAACAGTCCTATTGCTGCTAGAGCTCAATTGCAGTGATGCCATTTTCAACCAGCAGTTTGAAGAGCCTCCTCACAAAATACAGAATTCTATTTGCTGGTTTCTTGGACCTAGATTCTCTACATATTTAGTGGACGTGTGCTATCCAATTACTATCAATTTTTGTATAGTTAGGAAGAAAAGAAGACTCATTCAAGGAAATGCAGAAAGGAGAAAATGGCTTTCTCTGTACTAGGTCAGTTTAATGCCTATTTCTGTATCCCTCCAACAGAGGAAGGATTTTGTAACCAAAGAAGAATATCGAGTAGATTCTTGTGGGATTTCTATTTATAATTCAGGAGGCCATCAAATAGCAGCAAAGGGATTGCACTGGAAATTAGTGCTTTAACAGGAGCACTCTTCCTCAGCAGACCCTTCTGCCTGCCAGGGAATTATTCTGGCCTGGCCCCAAAAAGTAGAACCTTCTCCTTGGACACATGTTGCGGTTGGCATGGAGCATTGAGATGACAGGGAAATAGATTGCCCTGGACAGTTCCACAACTGGTCCATATTGCAATCTATTTCTCATGTGATGCCTCCACATACTAACAATTCAATTACAAAGTGTCTGTAATTTTTTTTTTATAGTTCCAGAAGTGATTTTCAAAACTGGTTGCTTTGTCTTCTTTAAGGCTGCAGTGTCCATGCATGAGTTTGGTTCTTTTTTTTACAGTTGGTCCATTCAAGTTAAACTGATCCAAAATATTTAGTTGAATGCATTGGCCAGATGAAAGAACAATTTTATAGATTACTTTTGTAAACCTGAGCATTTGATTTCTAGGCAGAAAATCACTACTTATAATTTAGGAATATGCTTAATTAGTGTAATGGCACTTGTGTAACAGAAAAGTCAAAAGAAGTGTAATGAGCTAATGAGGCTTAGTTGATTTTAAGACCTACTGTGAGAGTCTTTTGGAAATGATTTAATTTAGGGATAGACATTTCATTTTGGAACCAGTAGGTTACAAAATGAACCACACGAGCCCAGGTGGTGCTCAGAACAGTCTGATACACACAGAGCCAATTGCTTTACCTTTCTCTCTGCCAGGACGAAGCTGAGCTGCAATGAGGAAACATGCTGCAACATCATATTTCCTCATCTGTGATGCTGGCTAATAAGGAGCTGTGCAGGGACATGCATCATCCCACCTCCCTGTCAGATTGGCTAGCATCATGAAGGAGGAACTATAACATTACAGCATGCTTCCTCATTGCAGTTTAACTGCACGGGAGCCCAGAAAAAGGTAAAGCAATTGGCTCCGCGTGTATCATATGGTTCTGAGCACCACCTTGGCTCGCATGGTTTGTTTCGTAACCTATTGGTTCTGAAGCGAAATGCCCATCCCTAATTTAATTTGGTTGTGTTTTTGCAACATGTGCGTGCTTTCCTTCATGGATATCTGCTGCAATTTTTGCCCTGATTCCCTGCCATCTCTTAAACATTTTTATGCTGAACTCCTCTTTGGTGTTTGTTTGTTTGTTGTTTTTCAAGGGAGAGAGGCCTGAGTGCAAAAAAGATGTCAGAACCTTGTTTGGAAGGCAAATCGACCTTTGCAGTTAAAAATGTAAATTTTCAGCCATGTATGATTTATTTTGTCTCTCCCCCTGCCCCTGCATCATTTCTGAATCATTTGCATTTTCATCATTTCCTGTATTTATTTCCAACTCCAGCATCCTGGTCAATTTCATATGAGACCCCAAAGAATCAGATTTAAGTGCTAACAGTCTTAAATGCAATGCTTTATTTTATTTATGGTAGTTATTTATTGAGGGCGGGTGTTGTCATGCCCACATTTCTCTTCCTTGTTGCTGCATTTTAATATCCACTTCCCATGTCTGTGTCTATGCTTGGGTTGTTTCATGCATGGAACATCTGTACCACAATCATCTGTGAAAAGAGAGAAGGGACTGGATGTGGAGTGTGCAATTTGCTTTGACTTACAGGGTGCCTTTTCTTCTTTTCCCCCAAATGATCAGATATGAGTTGGGGGTGAAGGTAGGGGATTCAACAGAAAAAAAGAGGGGAGTCAGGGAAGAGGAACTAGTATTGGTGGCCAAATGTGAGCATATGTCCATGTATGCGTGTATGTGCTTTGATTCCTGGATTTCTATCTTGTGGCAAAAATGGAGATGGAAATACATAATTTATAATGCCTCCATTGTATCTCATTTATCTAGATTAGTGCTGTATCAGTACAAAAGTATCTATTTTTTTTAAAAAAATTGACCGGTATAGTAAATGAAAACAGAAGAGGATAGAGTAATTTTTCATTTATCATGGGGATTATGTTCCCAAGCCACCCACAATAAATGAAAATCCACATTATGTGGGACACAGTCCCCCCTTTGCTGCTGCCTTCGCTACTGTCACCCCCTCTCCAAAGCCTCTTTGGAGGGTGACAGTGACAGTGGCAGCAATGAGGAGGCATTGGCAGCACCCGCAGTAGTGACAGGGACAGCAGTGGCAACAGTGGCAGCAACAGCGGCAGAGGTGGTGGGAGTGGCAGGGATAGTGGCAGAGGTGGTGAGGCCAGTGGCGGGGTGGTGGGGGGACAACAGTGGTGACAGCAGTGTGTGTATTGGGGTGATGATGGTAGTAGTAGGGATTGGTTCCATATATCAGTCCAACAACATAGTGGGACCACAATATATGGACTGCTATGTAGAAGGGGACTACTTTAGTTCTCTATTGTCCCTTTCATTACTTCAACATACTGAATATGTCACACGCTTGCCACTTAAGAGATCACCAGCGAAAACTCAATTTTGGTGAGGATTAACTGGCTACAGAATGGAATAATTAATTAAGAATGCTCTGAAACATGCTATAAAACATGTAAACCCGAAGGCTATGTCCAAAAAGGAGCGAGACAGCTCTAAAAAGGTTCATGATAGACTGCATTAAATGAACCCACAGATAGACACAGGAAACCAAACATCAAAGGTGATCGAAATGGTAGGCTATTATGCCAACATGGCTATGGCCTAATTCAAATCACTGGATTTTTTTGGGAGGGGGGATGGCTGAAAATTAGCCTTGCAAATGCTTGCATTTAGAGCAGTCTCTCTCTCCACCATTTCCAATGTTCTGTTTCTTAGCAAGCATTCAATTTTTATTTGACCTGAAATAATGTGGAAGCAGAATAACTGATGTGGAACACTGACAGGGAACAATTGATGTTTCCAATATTGTCACAGACAGAAGACATTTGCCACTTTGCTGGTTTATGCATAATTGATAAAATTTGTACCACAATTTTTCAGTTCAAGTTTGGTTTATTGCTAAAGGAGAACATGGTGGAAAAGGCAACTAATAGCTCTTTTTCATGGTGTACAGGGAGTTCCTGCTTTATTGTAACCATTTGTTGAATGACATTTATTATAACCATTTGTTTTATGAAGTTTACCAAACAGAAAAGACAACACTCAGAAACAGGAAGAAGACAAAAGAGGGGGAGGAGAAGAAAGTAAAACAAGGGACAGAAAATTTTGAATACTTTAAGATGTTAGTTTTTATTCAGTTACAGAGGCCAGAATCCTGTTGATGTGCAACTTATACAATTTATGCGTGCATAAGTTAAATGATGTAATTCACCATAGAAAAAGTATTGCTAGTGAAACAAGGCATTGGCCACATTACATATGCTTGGGACTAGAATATCTGATGGAGCGTAGCATCCTGAGGTCAGCATCGGCCCAGCCCGCTAGAACATCACAGTCCCTAGCGCTCCGGTTCACCAACCCCCGGGAGGCCTGTAAAACCTCCACCCGGAATCACGCTTTCTCTGTGGTGGGTGGAACCACTGTGGAACCACCTTCTGAGTGAAATTAGGATTGTAGAGTCCCGCCCGGCATTTAAGAAGCTGTTAAAACTTGGCTTTATACAGCTGCATTTGGCAATCAAGGAGGTTGATTTATTTTATAAGTAGGCGTTATGAGTTTGTTTGTCTGCCCATTTTTCGCCATCTTGTCTTAGTAAAGTTTTGTATTTTTAGCTTTTTAAATTTAGTTCTACTGATTGTTGATGGGTTTGTTTTTTTTGTTTTTATTGTGGAACCGATTATTATTATTTTTTTTTCTGTATTGTGTCGTATGCTATTTCTTGTTAACCTCCCTGAGTTCCCGTCTGGGAAAATCTGGTGGTATATAAATATAAAAATAAATAAATAGATAAATAAATTACTAGCTGCTGTTAATGAATAGGTTTCAATCTCCTTATACAACCAATGCCCTCCTATATATTATCAGTTTGCCATGATGTATTATGCCACTTGCTACTCAGGCTTAAAGCATCAACAGGATTCTTAATTAAACTGTGTTTTACTTCAGCCAAGGTATTAAACAGTGTATACTATCTCCCCTTATGTGGGATTAAGCTCCACTAAATGAGGAACCCAGAAACTTCCTGTTTTGTTGTTATTTTATAACTGTGGTCTCTTCTGGGCCTAATGCCACCCAAGGCAGAGTCTGGAAGCAGGAATATGATCTTAAATCCCTTTGACATTGTACACTCCTGAACCTTATGGTACCTTAGGACTCACACATTACAATGTCTACAAACTTTCAGTCTGACATTAAAGTTTGAATAACTGTAAAGAATCTCCCTAGTAAATAAGGAGCAGCCGGAATGTATTAGAACCACAATATGACTTTTTATATTTCTAATTTTCTATTTCAAACACTATTTAGGGCTTTTTACTTTGCACAGGATTATTAACAAGGTACAAAACACATCAAAGTCATTTTTTGGTTAACAATGTAATTACAATGGGCTATCCTGCTGAGCTCATTTCTTATAAACAGTTGGTAATGTCTGAAAATGCATCAGTCAATTTTTACAATAGATTTATTAATAATTAATGATTTATTAATAATTCATAGTAGGTACTTTCACAAGTCAGCAACTATATTTGAGAGTGACACTGTTTTAGATGTTTATGCTATTAAAACAAATTAAATAACAAGGTTTTATTTTACTCTTTGCACAATTTATTTTCTCAGATAATCTCCATTCTGTCCATGCAAATGGTGAGCAAGCAAAGCAAAGCAAAACGCTCCACTTATATACTGCCCTGTAGCACTTCAAGCACTCCCTGGGCAGTTTAAGATTTAATTATGCAGTCTACACATTGCCACCCCCCAGCAAGCAGGGCACTCATTTTACCGACCTTAGAAGGGTGGAAGGCTGAGTCAACCATGAGCCAGCTAGCTGGGATTGAACCCCAGGTTGTGAGCCCAGTTTTAGCTGCAGTACAGGCATTTAACCACTGTGCCATGAGGCAAAAATTTAAATTGGAGACATATTGCATGTTCAGTTATTATCATTAAAATATGTATACTGTTGACATGTCTTCTTTATCTGCAAGCATTTATATTTTTCATGGTTGCTTTTTTACAAGCCAAATAACCACCTCTTCCTACAATGATCTGCCCACGACTACAGATAGAGTCTGATATGTTTCCTAGAGTACATTCTTCTTCAGAGGCAAGACTGGTATTAAACAGTTGGCTTTTCAGGTGTGATACCTTCTTGTGAAAAACTCTTCCCTGGTGAATTTGCATGATGTTTTGTCTTCATTATCAGGTGAAACTTTTTATGTACCACCCCATTTTAATGGTGATAAAACATATTTATTAGATTTTATAAACCCCCTATAAATTTAAAAAACAGTTAATAAAACTACACTTCATACTTCAAAATAATCCACAAATGAGTAAGCAACAGTCTCTTTTATAGTTAGGATAGAGCATTGAACATATGTTGAAGATCAATGCTAGGTTTCTGTAAAATCATGCAAAGATGGTTTCATTTCAAATAATAGAATTTATTTTCAGTATCCAAAATAAATCCCTCACTTTTTTCTTGGAAGTTGATTGTTTGTGTCTTGATAATACATTATTTATTTTGCATAAATTAGCGTTATTTATTATAAAAAGGTAAAGTTTCCCCACACACATGCGTGCTAGTCATGACCAACTCTAGTGGTGGTGCTCATCTCCGTATTCAAGCCAAAGAGCCAGTGTTGTGCAAGTCCATGGCCACGTGGCCAGCATGGCTGCAAGGAAAAATTGTTTTGCCTTCCCACTTTTATGACTGTACCTATTTATCTACTTACATTTACCTGCTTTTGAACTACTAGGTTGGCAGATGCTTGGGTTATCAGTGGGAGCCCAATCCACTGTGTGGCACCCAGGATTCAAACTGCTGAGCTGCTAATTTGCAGTTTTCAGAGCCTTTGTCCACTGAGCCACCACGCCCCTATTATTCATTATATTAAATAGTAATTAGTTTAATATAAAAATATTAATGTTTAAGAATGAGCCTCCAGACTGTGTGAAGCCCATCACTTCAATAACTGTAAATGGTACAAAATCTGGTTTGTTTAAGCTGTTAGCTGTTTCAGAAACACATGCTGTATTTTATCTGCATGGTTATATACTGTGCATACAGTAAGACCCAATTTAAAAAAATTCACACAAGACAAGAAATGTTTAAGGCGTTATTGTTGGGTAGACACTTTGGTGATGTGCTGTACACTGCCCAGAGTTCCCTATGGGAAAATTGGGCAGTTTAATAATAATAATAATAATAATAATAATAATAATAATAATAATAATAATAATAATAATAATAATAATATGCAGCTTATTTATTTATTTATTTATTTATTTATTTATTTATTTATTTATTTGTTTGTTTGTTTATAATTTTGGTGAGAAGCTAGCTTTTTTTTTTTTTTAACCAAACTTATTCAGTTAGTGGCACTAAGAATCAGGTGACAATAAGAATCTGGCTGTGGAGAGAGAGGTTGGGAGTTCAATTCCTCACTGTGCCTCCTGCAAATAGAACCAGCTTGTGTGGCCTCTGGCAAGTTGCACTGTCCCAGAATGACTCAGAAGAAGAAAATGGTAAATCAAACCTGAATGCTTTCAACCTGGAAAACCCTGAAAAGGGTTGTTGTTGTAAGTCATAACTGATTTAATGACATGGTGATTGCTGATTTTTATTGCAAATCTATAAATATGAACTTAATATAAAACTTTTTAAAGTTGTTATTTAGGTGATGTGTTATCCCTTTATGATTGGGCCAAACTTATTTAGATGTAATTATGCTTGTTGGTTCTGTAACTCAGTTCCATCAATGGAGCAGTTGGATTGCAATAAATAGGGAAAGGGGAATATTGTAAAAATATTAGCTTGGTATTTTCAAATTTGAAACTTAATAAATTTATCCAAATGCTGTTGGAGTTAGAGTAAATGAAAGAAGTCAAGTGGAACATAGGTTGTATGTTTTTCTCTTTTGGGGTAGTCGGGTGTAGATTTGGATATTTTGACCTAAGATGAAATGTGAAATCACATAAATTTGCAAAATCATAATAATATTAGATACTCTTTTAGAATCATGTGAATGGTGTGTGCATGTGATTTAATTCTGTGCATTTCTTATAAAAATTAGGTGCTGTCGCTAAAATCAGTTTTGCGATGATACTGCAATAATTCAAGCCACAATCCATATTTTTCAATATCTCTCACTGCATCCACATTCTGCCCTCCCATTGCACAAATTATACCCCAGACATACAGAGGTGTAAATTTGTATGGAGGTATATGAATGTCTCAGGCTTTATCATGTTGCTCCTCAGTATGTTAAACTCATTATTATTAAGGTCAGCCCTTTTTTGATTCACAGCAATGTGCATGCATTTTCTTACCCATTTTCAAAATGGATGTATTTTTGGAGTGTTGTATGACGATAGGAAGGCCTGGCGAGCTCTGGTCCATGGGGTCACGAAAAGTCGGACACGACTGAACGACTGAACAACAACAACATGAGGTTTTTACTGACCTGTCTTCATTTTACATTCTCTCTCTCTCTCTCTCTCTCTCTCTCTCTCTCTCTCTCTCTCTCTCTCTCTCTCTCTCTCTCTCTCTCTCTCTCTTTACTGGAGTTATGTGAATTAGATAACCTTGCATTTCAACATGAACACCAAATTTTTCACACAGCCCTGGCACACCCTGTAAAATCGGTGGTTAGATTTTACTTTGACAGTTGCATTTGTCTTTTGAAAGAGCACTGCATCAAATGATCCAAGTATTAAGATTTAATTAGTAAAATCTATTATAATAATAATAGATATAAATAATCTGAAAATATGAGAGTAAGCAATGCATTTTAATTAGAGAGCTTTATTGTTCATATATAGTTGTGTATGACAACTCATATTTTATAATTACATCACACAATAGCTCTGCCTTACAATATAAATCCCAGCTGAGACATTAGTAAAGTCATAAATGACTAAATATAATCCTCTGATTACCGCTCAAGCATGAAATGTGTTATTTTCCACTCACTAATTAAGTATTGATTTTGACTTTTTACACTGCAGTTCAGTCATACAAAATTAGTGAACAATATTTGTGCAAACTTTCTGCTCTATCAAATTGTCAGAACAATTTGTTTTGTTTTGTACAGTACAGTCTTTACTCGTGGGTCATGAGGTTCTCTGGAGCTTGAGACAGTTAAATGAGAGAAGGGAAGGCCTGGATTAAAGGTGTAGAAAGTGTATGCAGACTTCTGAAATTCAGAATGGCTAGGCATGTGACAGTGAGTGGAGAAAGGGAACATGACTGCTTTCAGACCCTTTGGGGTAATTGCTTCACTTATGATTTCTGAATTTCCCCAATTAGTAGTCTCAGGGTGTTTCTTCTCATTGCATGTAAACAATATGATGACGATTAGTCATTTCTAAATTTGTCAGTACAATTTAGTTGATGTGCATAAGATTTGAAAGAAGCCAGTGCAGGAGCGCAGTTGGATCAGATCAAGTGCTATAAAAAGGCTGTATTCTGAAGTATCCAGAACTGAAGTTTGACCCAAACCTTGTTATTATTTAGGAAAGTTGGATACCTTGGGATGATCTCCATGCTGAGTTACATTTAGCTAAAATGCCTGTGTTAATGAGCTTCAGGTCAGAAGCTCCCAGGGAATCTGAGTGCAATTGTAGATTGGTAACTAACAGCAACTCCTCCAACCAAGTCTGTGTTTCAGAATTTGTCAAACCTCACCAAGCCTACTGACCACCATCATTTCCTTGTGATACATGTGGGACACGAATAAAAGAGAGCTGCCAGACACAATATTCAGTGTGTTGCAAATGACTATGAGATTCTGAGGTGGAAGATGAAGGACCTTTGGGTACAGGTGTTTGTTTCATCATGTCACAGACTACGAAAAGAAACAATAATACTGAAGGTCAATGAATTTTGGAAATGGTATTGCCATGAAAGGTGTGGCTTCTTGGACCTGGCTTACATTTCCATTTCATTGGATGCAGTGGAGTATACCTTATAAGCATTGGGAAAGCCTCTTTGCCAGAAGGCTTGTAGACATGATTGAAACTGAACTCACACTGGGAGGGTGTTAATATGTGAGAGCACAAGAACACATAGGGACACAACAATGTCAGTGATGGGGAAGGTTGTGCAGGGACCACAAAAGGGGGGGGGAGCAACAATGAAGCAGCTGAAAGGAAAGATCCATAATTTCAAATGTATCTACAGCAATGAACAGAATATGAAAAAACAAACAAGGTGGGCCTGAACTCTTAACATAGGAAAGTAAGCATGAATTAATGGCCGTTATCGAAATCTGATAGGATGAGATTTATGTCTGAAAGAGAGTGATTGAAAAATATAATTTGTTCAAAGTTAGAGTCTAAACAGGAAAGGAGAAGTAATTGTGTTGAGAAGGATATGTACCATAGTGAGAAAATCCATGAGTTGGCTTATGCAACCATTGGTGGAGAGCAATTAGGTAAATTAAAGGAATTAGAAACAACAGTTACACTTCTGTGAGGGTCTGTCACAGTCTTTCTAACCAAATTGAAGACTTAGATTATGATTTATTTCTGACTCAACATTCAGAAATGTGATACTGTAGTACTAAAATGAGCTTTCAGCTACTTTAATATATGTTGGATGTCCAACTATGCTAAGGCTGTAATTCTCAACAAATTGCATGCTTGTCTTCTGACAAAAAAGTGGAAAAAGGAAGAAGCAGATTGGCTGACATGGATTTGGTCCTAAATACAGGGATGTTCCAGTGAAAATGTTAGAAATAGTGGATATTTTAGGTGATTTTTCTATACCTTCTTGGGCTATGTTATACTGAAGGGAAAGCTGAAAATAGCATAATGAGCATACTGTGCTTTAGGAAAGCTGATGTCAACAGGCTTGAGGAAACACTGGGTCATATGCCACAGAAATACTAAACAAGAAAGAAGGCAGGAGGGTCTCAAGGTCAAGATACTGAAGGCAAAATCACACAGTTCCTATGTAAAAGAAAAGTAGGAGGCATCAGAGAAAATAATATAACGAGACAGGAAAAAATAGAGAAGATGCTTAAAGAGCTTAAAGAGCTTTTAGGTGATCTAAAATTTAAATGGGTGCATTTATAGGAAAAAAGAGGGAAAATCACCATGGAAGAGTACAAATGAGCAGCTGATAATTGTAGCAAGCAGGTTAGGAAAGCTAAAGTTCAAAACTGGTCAAATTTGCAAGACAGCTTTAAAAAATAAAAGGAGGTAGACTTGCTAAGAACAAGAGGAAGAAAGAGCACATTGTAGTTCTACTTTATGGTGTGAATGGAAAAATACTAGAAGACAACACAGAGACAGAGACAGAAACACCTACACGGACAAAACTTTTTCATTGCTGGTAAAATAAAAGAGGAAAAGAGGGGGCTGCTGCCTGAGACAAATAAAGAGGTAGTATGAAAAACATTAAGCTACTTGATATTAATGCAAAATTCTGGGGCCAGATGGATTGCATCCCACAGTATAAAAAAAAAACCTTGCAGATGCCATCTCAGATGTTCTATTGATACTTGGTCATGATTCTTGATGAATAGGTGAGAGCTGTAAAGACTGGAGGCACAGGAATGCCATTCCCATCTTCCAAAAGGGAAGAAAGATCCAGGCAACAACTGATCTGTTAGCTTGATATCAGTAACAGGAAAGACTCCAGAACAGATGTTTAAACTGTTGGACTGAGTATATTATGATTTCTAGAACCCAGCAAGCGTTCGCTCCGCTGCGGCTCGTACGCTTGCGGAGCTTCCTTGCCCACCCCCATGAAGCATCGCTAGTGGAGGCAACGTGAACACCGGGCCTGGGCAGGGCAGACCTATAAAGGCTATGCCCACCCAGGCCTAAGCCTCTTTCATCATGGAGCGTCTACCGCCCACCCACCGCTTTAGCAGTGCTAGCACGAGTCTAACTGGTCGCAATTTGGGCCGGATAGGAACTGTTGCCTCTTTCCAGAATTGGCGTATTGGAGGGGTGCTCGGGGGTAGGGCAATTAGGGCAACCCAAAGTTAATTGGTCACACTGGCGGTAGCGCTGAGGGGTTAGAGCCGGGGAGTCAAATTCTAAAATCCCCTGCGGGTGCATCCTACTCCAGGCGCTGTGGATTCAGAGGTCACAGTGTGGGGGAAGGATGCCCTAACAGGCCTTGCTTGGGCTGTGGGAAGCAGATAAAGCTCCCTGTGGACCCAGGCAAGGGGTGGGAATTTGCCGGCCCTGGGTAGCAGATCTCCAGGCGGTGTGACTCACCTTAATGCTCTTGAGTCAGAGGGGCCCTGGGAGACGCCCTGGTGCTGACTCTAACCTGCGCTCCTGCAGGCCCCTCAAATGTTATGTTGTCGTTATGCATTGATGTTGAAGTGTTAAATA
Organism: Phrynocephalus guinanensis; assembly: GCA_037367245.1. Lineage (NCBI taxonomy): Eukaryota > Metazoa > Chordata > Lepidosauria > Squamata > Agamidae > Phrynocephalus > Phrynocephalus guinanensis. The sequence goes on along the minus strand of CM074741.1, from coordinate 53,707,658 downwards.
AAGTGTGACACCAGTTCAACCCATATTATGTCTCACGTGGTCTTTCGTCATGGGGGGGGGCAAAGTTTCTTGGACACAAATCATGCCAGATAATTATTACCTCTTTTGTAACAGTATCACAGGCTTGCTAAATGAAAGAAACATTTGCACTGTGGATATGTTGTGTCTTGATTTCAGCAAGGTTTTTGACAAGGTCCCTCATTATTTTTATATCTCCTGATTAGTAAAATGAGGACTAGGTTATGATGCTGGTATTGTTTAGTGAATGTGTAGGTGGCTGACAACTTGTACCCACTCTATAGAATGCTTAGCAGTAATCTGCTCACCATACACACTGAAAAAATATTATTCCTAATGCTCTTTGCGGCAACACCGCATGTGATTAAAGATAACATTGCTCTCATGAATATTCTATGGAAAGAAAGATTGGGACCACCAAGTACAGTAAAACAGATAGAAACTGCCTGGACATCCAGCTCAGGGGCACATTCTCCTACATGCCCAACCTTTCTATAGAACTATTTCATTTACATTAATTTGATTGCACTGTAGTTCTAATAGACTTTTTGCTAATAAACACATATGTAAAATATCACATTGCTTCTCTGTTTTGACATGATACGTGACTTTAATGTAGTTCTAATTATCTGTACTCTGTTTGCTATATTATAATGTTGTCTTTTCAGTTCCTCCGGTCATACGAGTCTTTCCTGAAAGCCAAGCCAGAGAGCCAGGCGTGACAGCTAGTCTCCGATGCCATGCTGAGGGTATCCCCAATCCTGTGCTTGGTTGGCTGAAGAATGGAATTGATATAACACCAAAGTTATCTAAACAATTAACTCTGCAAGGTAAAGGAAGACATTTCAATAATGTTCTAAACTGAAGATGTCTGTCCTTTTTAGCTGAACTGCAGAAACTTCAGAGAGCAATGCAAATATGTGTACATGGAGGTAATTTATTTATCATGCCTTCAGGCAGAGCCTTGAGCAACTGGTGTGGTTAACTCCATAATAAAGCTCACAGCCTGGAGGGGGGTCTAAAATAACAAGTTATTTTTCCCATTATTTCTCTGTCCAGCTCTCTTTAGCATAATGAGCAAATACCTCTATCTGATGAATTGAGCTGCAGTCACAACATCTGTCAGAATCTTACTGGTGATTTCAGTGTGCACGAGTAAAAAAAAACATGTATGCTGTAGCAGTGAGATGCAATTAATTTTCAAGGTGTTGTGACACATTATTAATTAGTTGAATTTCAACACTGGAATGATAAAAATGTGATACGTCTTTAAAAAACAAGGACTGGGGAGGACTTCAAACAGCATTTTTCAAAATTGGAAGCAGGTTGGAGACTGCTCTCTTATTCCCTTGAAATTAGGTTCTTATTGGTAATATAGTTCTGCAAATGGGGTCACGCAATAAAATGTCATGTCTCCCCAGCAATAACGTTCCAGCAAGCCACCCACCAACTAGCCATATTCTCCTCCGGTATCAACAGTATAAACTCCAGCACACTCAACCAGACCTCCTGGTTGAGGCCTGGTTGTTATCTTTCACTTTTCTTTTCTGTTCTAACCATATTTCGTTCTTGGACACTAACAGGCATGCCCAGTCCTCAGAACTGGGTGTCTTTTTTAATGGAGGTAGCTTCAATACACTAAACATGTATCTGAACATTACGGTACCTCTTGCATTTCTTCATGTTTTCAGTTTAGCTGGAGTCCTGTTAGCATACAGTGGTACCTCTACTTATGAGCAGCTTTACTTACGGGCAATTCAATTTAAGAGCAGAAAACCGTTGTCGTTTTAACTAATGTCTTACAAATTTTAGATGCGGTCTGCTCTACTTACATTTTTATTTTATTTTTATTTTTTAAGATACAGCTGCTCTACTTATGAGTTGTTCGATTTATGAGCATGCATTCAGAATGTATTAAACTCGTATGTAGAGGTACCACTGTATAATTAGTTGGATTTGTCATTAGTGCAGATGAATAATTGGGATGGTCGGTTTTGCTGAAATTACATAACCTTCCCACAAAGTATACTTGGGGATTCCTTTAGCAAAAGCTACATAAACATTTGTACCTGTGGTGTACAGAATATAGGTGGTTTTGCTTTTTAAAAAATTAAATGTAATTCACACATATAAAAGTGGTGCGGCATAATTTCTATTACTGCACCAACATTTATATAGAGATGAATTGGACTTTAATGAAACTCTTAGTGCTTGAATGCCCTTGGGGTGTGCCCAGATTGAAAAATAATCTGGGAAATGTTATGAAATTGGGACATATTGATTCACATTATTTTCTGTTGACTGTTAGAAAGGGGGATGAATCAAAAAGGGTGATTTGCCATGATTCATGATTCAGTAGGGCTGAAACATTGACAAATTGATGAATTTCCAGTGATAAATTGATAAATTGATGAATCAATTTATCTTCGCTTTAAAATGCTATAAAATGGTCCTGAATCACCTTCCTCGTTCCAAAGCAACTTGCATTTGAAAAACAAAGATTCAGCTAAAAATCACAGTATATTTCAATATTAGAACAGTTTTTATTTTATTGTCAGAATGAAACACTATGCAATACAGTTTAAAACTAGAGATGGGGATGAAATTGAAATGCTAATTCATCATGATTCATGATTCATCGGGGCTGAAGAATCAACAAAACAAATTTCTAGCGATTAACCAACATATTGATGAATTGATTTGTCTCTACTTTAAGATGATATAAAATAGCCCCCCAGAGCATCTAGAGTAGGCATGTCCAAACTTCAGCCCTCCAGATGTTTTGGACCACAACTCTCACATTCCTTTGCCATTGGCAATCTAAACTCAGAATTCTGGGATTTGTGGTCCAAAACATCAGGAGGGCTGAAGTTTAGACATGCCTGATCTAGAGGCACCAGATTTTGTGGGAAGCATTCTCTGCCTCTCTACAAGCCTCGAATGTTTGAGAAGATTTTGGTTCAAATCTCTAATTTTAACCCCAATCACAAATGGGCCCCCAAGGAAAATGACGCCCAGGCATATAGAACCAGCAAATTTGCAGAGAGGCTTCTACAAATTCTCCTGTATATTCCCTCCATGTTTCGTAAAGATTGGGTTTCAGACGTGAGTTATACACCCTCAAAGTGAACCCCCTAGGAAAGTGCCCTAAAGCAACTGGGTTGAGGAGATCCAAAAGTCATCAAATGTGGACAGATTGTAGAGGAGAGTCAGAAGAAGCTTCACTGAAGTTTGGAGTCTCTGGGTATCTGAGGAGAACTTTTCTGTGCGGTCCTATTTTGAAGTGTGTAACCCAGACATAAAAAATACAAACTCCACCAAACTTGGAGGGATTGTAAAGGAAAGTCAGAGGAAGCTTCCCTCCAAATTTATTGTTTCTATGTGCCTTTGGAGGCATTTTATGGCTTAAGGAATAAATGAATCTAAAATTGCTAAACATTCATCAATTCGTATTTGTTGAGGGACTTTATTTATGATGAATACAAATTGATAAATTTTGACAAATTGGTCAATTTTTTGAGAAATGTGGTTCATTTTTCAGTTCGTCCCCATTTCTATTTACTATATGAAGTTGAGTACATGCTGCTGTTTTTCTGTTGACTTGATTTAAGAATCAGTACAGATCAGCCTGGACTTCTCTCCTCAATCCGTAGTGCTTTCATCTGTTGTTGAGCCTTTTATTCTGTTTTGACAGTGAATGCATTGACATCAGTTTAGGCAGTGTGATTACATGCACACACACAGCCTCCCACTCCCACCTGTGCTTTGCCATTCTAAGTACCTTCCACCTCACTTCAGGGAACTCATTAACCTGTAAGTCACTTGTTCTCTGCTGCTCCAAGAGGTTCTGCTTGCTCAGCCAGCTCTCAGTCCCCAGGCTTTTGTCTTCATTCTTCAGCAAAGAGTATGGTGATGTGATGATGCTTAGGTGGCAGAAGGAAGGCAATGGCATGGTTGTTGGGGAACAGCGTTAAAAGAGTGAGAGAGATGGATCTTTGCTAATAACACTGTTTCTTTCCTTTTGTTTCCTTTTTTTGCAGCCTTGGTGCCAGCATTGTTGTGCTATGGCACCTAGAGATGAGAGAGAGGGCGGGGGAGGAAATTGTTACTTGGACCTTGTTTACAGTTTATTAAAGTAGCTCTCATGTAGTTGTCCCTCCTGCCTTCTGGATGGCTATAGGAGAGCTGCATTTGCAAGGTGTAAACAAGGCTGTTTCCCTGTTTACGCCCCTGTCTTTTCTAACTCCCGTGTGACCATTTAAGCTGAATTTACCTGGAGAAGCCCAACTTCCCAGGTGAAACTTCACAATGGATCTGTGATTCACATTTTTCTCATAGTGAAATCACACCACTACATAGGTGGACTCACTGATGAACACACAATCTGTTTGCCCATATATGGCCAATATAATTAGGGCTTTTTACATTAGAAGGCTTTTGTAGGCATTCAGAAAACAGCAAGGGTGAGCTGCAAGCTACTAAACTTAAGGATTTGTATTAAGAAGTTAGAGAAATAATGGTGGAATTGTAGTTGCCTGGGGACTTGGAGACATTCTAAGGGGGGTGGGGAATCTCCAGAGACTTTTAAGTTCTTTAGATTTTCCACATGACTCAGTTAGTATCAGACCCATTGTCTCCTTTTCTTTGTATCACAGAAAGCTTCTTTGTGCTTTCCTATAACTGTATATATGTCTTGGGATATGTACAGAAATATGCTTTTCTTAATCCAGATAAGCACCTAATCAATATCCTTGCCAGTGGCCAGCCTGAACTCTCAAGGGAGAAATGCCTATGGTAAAAGTGCTTTTGCAAAAACAAAGGCAGCCCATAGGTCCTCCACAAGCAGCACCATGGCTTGCATTGAGTCCACAGTATATAGGGGCCTGAATCAATACAATGGTGATTCATTTTGATTTGTGAGTCATCACAGTTAATGAATCACAAATAATAATTCACATTTATTTTCCTGATGAATCAATTTGTAAATTCTTTTTTTATTTTAAAACCTTATATATAATATTTTCCCCAAGGCGTGTAAAAACATCAGAATTGAAGAAATGCTTCCTCTCATTCTCCTCTACAAGCACTGCAAGTCTGGAAAGATTTGGGTTCAGGATGTCCCCAAAATGCCCCCAGGCACTGACTATCACCAACATTGCAAATATACTTCTACCAGCCCTCCAGCTTTGGTGAAGACTGGATTTCTGAAATGGAATTAAACACTCAGAAAATACACCTCCTCCAAGGAATGTGCTCTTTATCAACTGCCTTGAGGAAACCCAATCTTCACCAAACCTGGAAAGGTTATAGAGAAGAGTCAAGGGAAATATTCCTGCAATGTTAGTGTTTCTACGTGCCTTTGGGAGCATTTTATAGCCCAATGAATCATAAGTCATTAAAATTTTGATTCATAGTTATCAGGGATATTAATTCATATAAATATAAGTGGACACATTAGCAGTTTTTGAATGAATTTTGCAAATCATATTTTTATTTGTACTATTCTCTAATCCACAGTGAAGGAAAAAGTGGTCCTAAACTTTGCTTCATTATAGTCAGACCCCGGTGAAGAAAGGATGCAGAGGTGTATCTGAGAACCACTTTTTTGCACAAGTTACAAAAAGTTGTTATCTTCTCCCTTTGAAACTGCACCAACTTTATTTTTGCATTAGCACTTTTATATTCTATATCCCAGTGCCAACTTCCCTTACTTATGTGCCTACTGGAGAGTTCACATCTGCCTTGGTAGAAATATGGTGACATGAGCATGTTGAGTCTGACACAGAAATATAAATTGTATTGGGATCCAGAACATGAAAAAGAGCCTGTTTTACCACCATATTGCACATTTCTAGAAATGTTGGGTGCATCTCAATGTGAACTGCCTAGAAGGGTGGGCAGCAAACGGGCCACACTTGCTGGCAGATGCAATTAAACAGACCCATATGAGATCAAAAGCTACATACTTAATTTTGAAGACACCGTGATACAACTAAGATGGTGATTTTGTTGTGTTGTTCTTCTATGCACAGCAAATGGTAGTGAAGTCCACATTAGCAATGTACGCTATGAAGATACCGGAGCATACACATGCATTGCAAAGAACGAGGCGGGTGTAGATGAAGACATCTCCTCACTTTTTGTGGAAGATTCTGCTCGAAAGACCCGTATGTATCATTTCAAATGTCATCTTGTGGCTAAGGAAGAAAATATAATTGCTAAGACGTGATGGTAAATTGTGATTTATGCTTCCATATGCAAATGCTTTCCCATTCTTTAATATGCTTGGGGAAACTCTGGTGTCTGTGCTGACTGAGCCTAGATCTTCAGTGTGTCAGATCCAGCATGTCAGATTCATGCATTAAATCTAAGGGGAAAAATCATAGCAGTGGGTTTTGATTAATAATTGTTTTTACTCTGGTAGAAGAATAAATTACTAGTTCTTACCTCTAGTAGTTCTTGACAAGCAAATGTCATGGATGCCGTTCTTCTTTCAGTAACAAGTTCTTCATCTGCTGTCTTGACAGGGGAGTAAAATTAAATTAATTAGTCTCTAGTGAGGTTGTTTGCTACCTCACTGCAATAATCCTTTCATTGTAAATATACACGATCATCCTAGGCACCAATGTCTTGTAGCTGTAAAATGGATTCCTTCTCTCCCTCTGATAGAAGCTTCTACACACCTAATCCATGCAGTTGTGTGCTTCCTCTCACTGATATCACTGGTCTTAAATATGGTCATCTGAATTCAATGTTTGTCAATACTGTTGTTAAATTTATTTATGTTTAAGTGAGTGCTACTCTCAGTTGTCCACAGCAAATTAGAGGGGAAAATAATTCCAATTCATAATTCTCTTGTAATTTTCTGTCCTTACTGTCTCTGATTAAGAATGGTGTAGGAACAGGTGAGAGCATCCAAATTTCGTAAAGTGTGACCTCCAAGAAGCCATGCCCTTGTCAACCAAAAGCACTACTTTGTCGTACAATGAGCAGAACTGTGGGCCCAAATCTTTTCACTGGAAAAAATGGAAGAAATGATAATACTCCAGATCTATCATACATGGTTGTTTGTGATGAATGAAGCAATGATAGTCAAATATTTTGCTTACTTGAAAACATTATATATGCACTTTAAATAACAAACTGGAAATGTTCACTCCCCTCACATCAAATTTGTGAAACAGCCATCTCAAAGGATCACAGATTTTATCCCCTAGCAGTACAGAAAATGAAACAATAGCAAGAACCACCATGAAAGATGAATCACCATGGAAGAAGGAGATGGAGATCTTAATGGCCAGTGAAGCCTTGGAAATGTTTCTGGACAGTTCACTACTGAGACCTGAGGGAGAGCTCAGGGTGGTGTAATTGGGTTATGAATATGCCCATCAGCTTTATACAAGGTAGAAGGAGATGGAGGCTTCACTCTTAGGCTACCTGTTGAATTCTGGAATGTGGATGGTTGAATGGGTTCATTTTTAAATCCAAGTTTTGATTAGAGGAGTCACAATAATGTCAAGAAATGCCTCTCTCCCTCCACTTTCTACGTTTTGCCTTTATCTTTTCTCATTGTTGGTACACAATGCAAGTGCCAATCTTATTTTGTAGTGGGGTGGCAGAAATGAGGAGAACCATGTACAGTGGTACCCTGACTTAAGAGCAGCTCAGCTTAAGAGCAATTCGACTTAAGAGCAGAAAACTGTTGGCATTTTAACTGCCGCCTTACAAATTTTAGATACGGTCTGCTCAACTTACAAATATTTTGTTGTTGTTTTTTGTTTTTTAACTTATTTTTTCAATTTTTAGATAGGTACCCCAACTTAAGAGTTGTTTGACTTAAGAGCATGCATTTGGAACGGGTTAAATTCGTTAGTCGAGGTACCACTGTACAGTATTTCTCAGTTCAAATCAGATAGGCCTTAGGTGCATTCTGTCATCATGGAGAATAACTTTTGTCAGTGTCTTACCAGGGCATGTTACTAGAGGCTAGTAACCATATACACAGCATATGCATCTCGGGATTCTCTGCCAAGCACGGCTGCCACTTTTCTATTTAGAATGATCTGACTTCATTCTAAATTATCTGGTCGAAAAAGGTAACTCACCTGAAAACACATTGTCTGAAATTTCAGCATTCTGAGCCCTCTTCTTAAGTTCACCATGTCCCCAAAATAAGTGGTGCTGCATAACATCTTCATGATAGCCCTTGGTCTTTTCCATTCATGGTTTTCCTTTTCTTTTCTTCCTAATGCTGATTGAGAAATGTGAAAAATACCTGTGTGGATGCAAAAACAAATTTACTCAGTTGACATTTGAAACAGCAGGAAATGGGCCAGTCCTGATCTGTACAACAAATTTTCAGAGAGAGATTGAGAGGGGAAGTATTCACATATAGCTATAACAAATACTGTACTGCAGTTAAATTAAAATATTTTTGCTCCATGAATTGTTCCCCTGAAACTGTCTACTAGAAATTAATTAACATGTTGATAGAGAGAAATTATTGATTTTGAATATTTTGTTGGTGTTATTTCTTAAAAAATAGATGTGAATACATAAGGCAATTGACGAGTATCAAGCTTTCAATGGTGAGACAGATGAAATCTCTTTTATTCTTTTACTGAAGCCTAGCAAACATCACGCAAAGCACCAGGACATTTTTTACTTCCATTTCTCAGTCCCTTCCTTCCCATCTATCAAGCTAATTTGGTACATCAGCTGTCAGAACATGAGAAAATAAATCACCTGTAAGGACCTTCCTACGGTTGTTTCTTTTAGTCTAAAACTAAGTCCCAATAATTCTCACATTTTCTTTGCTGTGCTTTATTTTTCCAAAGAACTGAACAGACATTTACTGTGATCTTCAGATTTGATTGATTTCTGGGGTTGCCTTCTAGAAAGCAGACCCAAATAAGTGGTGACAAAAAGATGAAAACCCAAATTTGTCAGTCTGAAAAAGTGGTATCAATTTCAACAATAATTTGCTAGAAAATGCATGCCAATTATATGAAAGCTCTTATCTGTTTAATTACCGTTTTCTTGTTGATTCAGATGGCAAACACTACCATTTTATTATAAATATGAAACAGATGATCAAGCCAGCCTATATTAATAACTTTGAATGAACTTTTACTAATTTCATTCAGAATACTGATGCACATGTTTAATTCTCCCATAGTGAACTAACTGGGACTTCAAAGCATAACTACTACACTTCATTTTTACTAACTGAAAAAAGTGTGTGATTGCTACAGTCCCAACTATCAAATTTAATGATAAATCTCTGATCATATCCTCCCCTAATGCCCATATTGGAAGAGATGAATTGGTTAGAGAGAATAATTGCCACCTTATCTGTAACAGCATAAGGCAACAGAGGTAAAGAAACCTTCACCAGAGCTTCATATAGGCTCCTAGCCTGATGGACCACACGGTCCACAAATTGCATGTCACATCCACTGCAGGGAGGCAAAGAAGACCCTCCCGGCACTGAAAGGCTGTTCAGAGCAGCCATTGGCCAGGTGTACTTGCAGAAGGGAACATCCCCTCACTCCTCATCAGCCTTTTCACTCACATCCTCTACAGCTACTCAGAGAGTGGTGGACCCTCTAATTAGGGTTAAAGCTCTCCACAGTACTTGCTGAATTGTAGTTCCAACATATTGGATGTAGTGGATATTCATTTGGACTGCCCCCCTAGAAGTATCACCATGATCAGGGCTGGATTAAGACCCTTGGAGGCCCTAAACACTTATGATTTTGGTGCCCCGCTATACTGTATATGTAATTCAAAATATAAACAATAAAAACCCATAAAATATTTTTATTTATTAAAATTAAACAAACCTTACAGTAAGATGGAAAATAATGTTTATTTTTGTATACTTCCATTTTATAGTTGAAAAGGTTTCTTCTACTTTTTAAATTGCAAACTCTTTGATCAGATCCTGAAAACTAATCTTATGTAATAAATCTGCTTCTATACTTAGTAGAGATAAGGCATCCAGGCTGCCTTGTTGCATAGTTCTTTTGATGGGATTTTTAATATACTTCAAATGAGAAAATGAATGCTTAGCTGAACAATTTGTGACCATTCATGCTAAAAATATAGAAAAGCCAATGTCTACATATGAGGCACGCTCAATATTGTCTTCTACAATTATGTTATACATTTCAGCAGAACTGAATCCTGTTTTTACATTTTTGTTGCACTGAACGTATGGCTGGAACAAGGGAAGACTGGACACAGGCCAAAGTACAAGAGCAGAAGACACTTGCGTTCCTGAGGCAAAGTCTGGGAGGGAGATACACTCCTTAAATAGGCCTTAGGAACATAATAACATAAGAAGAGTGATGCTGGATCAGCCCAAGGGCCCATCTAGTCATTACCTGTATCTTACAGTGACCCCGACAAATGCCTCTGGGAGTGCACAACACTAGATATCTGTCTCCTGATACCACTCCCCTGCATCTGGCCTTAGAAGTACCCAGTTTTTAAGCCTGGAGATGACACAGGTTTGTAACCTGTGATGGAATTTTCCTCCAGGAATCTGTCCAATCCACTTTTGAAGGCATCCAGGCCAGATGCCATCACCACATCCTGTGGCAGGGAGTTCCACAGACAAAGAACACGCTGGTTAAAGAAGTATATTCTTTTGTCTGTTCTCACTCTCCCAACCCTCAATTTGAGTAGATGTTCCCTAGTTCTGGTATTTTGTGTGAGAGAGAAAAGAGCGTGCCTCTATCACTTTCACTCATGCCCTGCATTATTTTATACGTCTCAATCATATCCCCCCTTAGGTGCCCGTTTTACAGACTAAAGAGCAACAAATGCTGTAGCCTTTCCTTTCAAAAGAGGTGCCCCAGCTCAGTAATCATTTTAGTCACTCTCTTTTTCATCTTTTCCAGTTCCACTATATCTTTTTTTGAGATGCGGTGACCAGAATTGTACACAATACTCCAGGTGCGGCCTTACTATCATTTTGTACAATGACATTATAATGTTGGCTGTTTTATTTTCAATCCCCTTTTTGATTATCCCTAGCATAGTATTGGCCTTCATCACCTCTGCCACACACTTGGTGGACACTTTCATTGGGTTGTCCAGCAGCATACCGAGATCTTTTTCCTGATCCGTCAGGGATAGCTCAGAACCCATGAGTTGATAAAGTTTTGATTTTTTTTGCCCCAGTATGCATTACTTTACATTTTCCTATATCAAAACACATTTGCCATTTTGCAGCCCATTCTCCCAGTTTGGAGAGATCCTTCTGCAGCTCTTCACAATCTTCTCTGGTCTTCATTACCTGAAAGTTTCATGTCATCTGCAAACTGCTTATCCCTGTCTTCAGGTCATTTATGAACAGATTGAAAATCACTGGTCCCAGGACAGATCCCTGGGGCATACCGCTTTTCACCTCTCTCCATTGTGAAAATTGCCCATTGATACTTACTCTCTGGTTCCTGTCTCCCAACCAGTTTTCAGTCCATAAGAGTACCTGCCTTTTATCTCCTGACTGTGCAGTTTTCTCAGCAGCCTTTGGTGAAGGACTGTGTCAAAAGCCTTCCCTCCAGGCTTCCAGGTGGACCTCTTGAGTGGCCTAGTAGCTGCTGCTCAGGCCAGGGCCTGAGCCTGCAAACACCAGGCAATTCCTGGGTCAACTTGTTGCTTATCCTGCAGTTACCAGGGCCATGTAGGCTAGATCCTGACAAAAAGTTACAATGTTAGCATGTGTGCTGTTGCCTGATGTCATGCTGGACGCTAAGTGAGATATTAGCGCCCCTGCACAGTTTCAATCGCAGTGAACAACTGACTGCATACAAAGTTGTATTTATGGGGGGACTTTTTCCCTTCGATTTCATAACTCGTGGCATAGGTCTACACTGTCTGAGTGTTCTTATTGTTGTACATCTCTGTATGTAATCTTTTCATTTAACACCGGGGGGGGGCTTTTTGCATATCCTGGTTCAGCTGCACCATTTGCAATATTGCACCATATGGCCCATGGCCCATGGCAAATTCCTCTGATGCCCCTAAATTTATTGTGCTTAATGGTTAATTCACCCCTGACCATGATCCAAGTATTTACTTATTGTTTGTGCCATCAAGTCATCTGTGACATATGGCAGCTCCATGAATTCTGCAAATAGTCTTGTCATTAAAGCCTTGCTCAGTATTGGTATATTGATTTTTCCCAGCTGAAACTTTCACACATAGACTCTGTCAAAGGCATAGGATGCTAGACACCAACATTCCAGTAAATTCTATCAGGGCTGCTAGAACAGGATTTGCAAGATGATGAGTATAAAAGCTGCCATCTTCAAGTTCAAATAACAGGTATAGCGTAGCCATCCCTTTCATCAGATAAGCTTGCAGATAGCATACGTCTGTATGGCACTTTCTTATAGGCCTCATACCTGCTAAAGCATCTGTTATTGATTTAGTATTCATTTAAAAGATTTCTATCAGACTTTCCCCCCAAAAAGAGGCCAAGGCAGCTATCAACCTTAATAACACCAATTCCATATATAATGGATTGGGGAACATGTTGCCCTCTTGATATTGTTGGGCTGTAACTCCCATGATTCTTCACCCCTGGCTGTGCTGGCCAGGGCTGATGGAAGCATCAGTCCAGCATTTCCCAACCCCTTGAATTGTCTGAAAGGACTTTTGGAGAGTGAAAGGTTTTTCATACTCCAAAACATTGCTTGGAAAATTGCTTCGGACACAAATAGCCATAATGATATACTGAAGCTATTAATCATCATCCTACTATTGCCTTATCATTGGCTGGGTCAGTATGTCATTGTATTTGTGTATCCAAAATCTTTCCAGGTTGGCTCAGAAATACAGAATATGTACACACTAAAAATGCTTCCATAAAATAAAAGGGAATATGATGTATTTTCTCACTACAGCTCCGGCGATAGCTGTTTGGAGTGCATGGATCGCTGACTTGCCTCTAAAGAGGATCTTGGGAGGGCTAGATTTTGTTGAGTGTGATAAAGGTTGCTATATCTCACTGGGCTCTGCTGAGTAAAAGATGTAAAGCATCAATTTCTCTTCTCTTCGATTTCTTCTCCAACAAGAACAACAAAAATAAGAGAGTGAAATTTACTGGCGTGAAGCTGTTAACATGGAACAAATCTTCAAAGCATTTACGTTAGAGCTGCACTTTAAATTTGAGATTAGATTTTCAAGATTTAATAACCTACATGAGTTGCTTCTTGGGAGATTAATATACCACGTTTCATAGCAGGCAGGGAAATGGAGTGATGGATAAGACCTTTGGTAGTCTGTGTGATGCCTGTTGTTGTTAGGAATAATAAAAGAAAATAAATAGTCTTGAGCTGTAGTTTTGGGAGAGAAGATGGAAGATACAATTTATTTTGAAGTGTGTTTTTTTTGGCAGAGAGCACACTCGTGACACTTTCCTGCTCCTGAGAGAATCCAATACTCCTGAGATGATAATGATTCATCATCAAAATGGAAATTTTAAATTAAAGTAAATGAAAAGCACTGTGAGAGCATTTTGTCACACAGTTGTAACATTTACGCCTACAATGTGTTAAGCTCCTGTGACAGCTTCATACAATTTTTTTAAAAAATATGGTAATCCGGTAAACCTTCTTGACACTTCTATTAGCACCAGAACAATTTAATATATATCTCAGTCTTGGTAGAAGTAATAGTCCCTATAGCATGATGGAAAGGATACTTGCTCAATCACTTCTTCTCATCAATTCAATCCAATCTCAATGGGGAATTTTAAAGTCTTACATGATTCCACTTTATTTATTTATTTATTTATTTATTTATTTATTTATTTATTACAAATATTTCTACCCTGCCTTTATCCTTAAAAGGGACCTAGAGTGGCTTACATAATTAAAATACAGCACTTAAAGCAACATCAGTGAATATAAACAAATGGTTTAATCACATATAAAGAGAGCATAAGCAAAATGAAAACATGTGAACCAGGATGTTTTGCTTATGCAAGCCACACAAGTGGCAGATTTTATATAGGTCAGTCAGCAAGACATGTTCCAGATGATCATAGAGGGTCCCTCTTCTGAGATGCAGTCAGAATTTGAACTCATGGCCCTTGATCCAACAACCTGGCATTCCAACCAAGAGACCTACATCAGCTTTACAGAAGTACACCAATCAACACTTGTTCTGAGCAATTCAACAGATGCAAAGGGCAAGACTGGGCATTTTCAGTCTTGAGAAAAAAAATATCAAGGAGAAATATGATAGGATTTCTGAAAGGCTGTCATACAGAGGAGGACAGGATCGGTTCTTGGATCAAATCTGAATGCAACCGTGAGCACAAGTTACAGTTTCAGTTGAGTATCAGGAAAAACTTCCCGTTATCTACAAGTTGAGTCATGACAACTGGCCTTCTTTTCTTGTGGGATTGAAATGTTTCACTTGTCATCCAAGTAGCTTTGTCAGACTGGATCTCACAAGAAAAGAAGTCTAGTTGCCAATAACACAGCTTTTGAATAACCTCACCTGGATGACTTGAGAATATTCACAGACATATTTTCCTAAATGTTACCATTGTGGGGCAGTTGAACCAACTACCTCTAGAGGTGGTGAATGCTCTGACACTGGAGACTAGAGATGGGCACGACTAGGGAAAATGACGTTTTCGAGTTGTTGTGTGTCAGAGGCGGTCTGTGTCGGCTCGTTTCCGTTTTTCGCGAAACTTCGCAAAAATTTGTCGTTTTGTTTTTCGTTTTTTCATCTGTCGTTAAACTGGTTTGGGGGGGTAGTGGGCTCCTGGAGGCACCTCTTTTTTCGTGGGTGGGTGCCTCCTATCCTCACCCGCTAGGGAAAGCAGGCTCCTGGAGACCCCTCATACATGGGGGTCTCCTCTCCTCACCTGCTGCAAAAGGGCATGCATGCATAACCATATGGCTATGATTGCATACCCAGTTGCACGGAGAGACACAGCAGACTGGCAGAAGCACCCCTCTTTTTGGGGTGCATACTGCCTTCCCTGCATCAGTCAGGCCTCGGGGGCATGGTTTGCATGATGTCACACATGCTGCCGGCCGAGCCAAGCCTGTGCAGGAGTCACCCAGAGCCACAAGTGGCAGACTGGCAGACTCTCTGCACCCGCTGTGTCTCACTAAGAAGGGAATTGTACTTGCTGTAGTGCAATGCTATGCAAGTACAGATCTGGCTTAGGCAACAGGGTTAGCGCAAGGGCTAGGGTTAGGCTAGTTACGGGTGAGGTTAGGGTGAGTATTGGGGTGCACCTCTGGGGGCCTCTCTGACCCACTTAGAAGGACAGTGTACTGGCGTATGGGTTAGGCTTAGGGTTAGGGTTCGGGTTCGGGCTGCGGTTAGTGGGCTTTTTATGCCCGGTTGGCACATCCCAGAAGTCTCTGTGGTCAACCTGGCCAAGTGGCCATGCGATTGGTGGAATGGCTCCCAAAATTTGCATTGTCACTCCCATGGCCAGCCCATCATTGCGCAGGTGTAAAAAAAATAAAAAAAAATAAAATAAAATAAAATAAAATAAAATAAAATCAATGGAGAGAGGAAAGAGGAGACATTTTGTTGCAAGAAAAACCCACTGGCACTGCTACTGTAAAAATTCTGGCAGTTTTAAAATAGCAATTTTCGCATGTTTCTGTGTGGTGCTTGTGTGATTTTGGACCACGATTTCAAAAAAAAATTGCGGTCGCTGCCCCATTTTGGATCCCCCGCCCGCACCGCATGGCATTGGCGACTCGAGTCCGGCTGCCCAGGACAGGAGGTGGGGGAGGCCGGGACCCCCCCCCAGAAACCACCCCTCTGGTAGGTGCACTCTGCACTGCAGGCATATTTTCGCCTGCTTTTTGGCCCGGGAATGGGGGGGAATTTAAAACTTTTTTTCTGTGCCGCTTCTGCTTGAATTGCGGCGGCCGGCAGCGAGTCCGGTGCTTGTTGCGAGCGACTATGACGAGGATTTCCCCCACCACCAGAGCAGCCCAGGACAGGAGAGGGGGGGTCAACCACCCCTCTGGTAGGTGCCCTGAGTCCTCACTCAGGCAGGCATATTTCCGCCTGCTTTTTGGCCGGGAATCGGGTTTTTTTTTAACTTTTAAAAACTTTTTTTTCTGTGCCGCTTGGCATCGCGGGATCGCCGCGATGCCAGGAACGACCACGACAAATCAGACCCAATTATTCTTTAGTCGGTTTGAGTTCGAGTTCTGGCGGAGTAATTCCCGTTACCGTTACCGTTCCGTAACGGAAACGAGGAACGGAAACGGAAACGGGAATTCCGCCAAGTCCTGCCCATCTCTACTGGAGACATTCAAGATAAATTTGGACAATCACCTGGCAATTTCCCTTTGAGCTGTCTTCCTGTCTTGAACAGCGGGTTCGTGATGGCTTTATCAGCCCCTTCCAACTTCATGATTCTATTATTTTAAAATTTCATTGTCCCCTATATTAAGAGAAAGAATACATAAAAAGTATGAAGAAGAGGAAAGTATATTATTTTGCTGTTCACAATGGCATTTGCTTTAACTCATGAAGGGCTTTATTTGTGGTTGGGACTGGGGAGGGCATATGTAATCTCCCTCCTCAGGTATCTCCACCTTGAAGTCATCCAGACTTGATGTGCTGAGTACAATAACTATGAAGATGAGACAAAAAGCTGAGCAGACCCTTCCTGAACTCCTGTGATCAGGATTCTTAACTTTAGGTTGAACGTGCTTCCAGATTCCTTTC
Source organism: Phrynocephalus guinanensis (assembly GCA_037367245.1). Taxonomy (NCBI): domain Eukaryota; kingdom Metazoa; phylum Chordata; class Lepidosauria; order Squamata; family Agamidae; genus Phrynocephalus; species Phrynocephalus guinanensis. The sequence goes on along the minus strand of CM074741.1, from coordinate 53,690,906 downwards.
AGAACTTTCATACCCAACATGTGAAAGGCACTTCCATAGGGATAGGGACATTCAGACACTGAGGCTTACATATGTGTCCCATGACCACCAGGAACATAGTCCTCCATGATAGCATGCAGATGCCTTCATAAGGCTAAACACAGTTCATCATGGCTACTTGCCCTTGTCACAGGCCATTTGCTTCTGTGTCCTCTGAAAGCAGAGGAAAACAGAAGCTCTGCTGAAGGAAGTTGTGAAGATGATATGAATTCTGGAGAAACATCTTGGAAAGCCTGATGACAAAATCTGTTGGCAAGACCAGGCTGGTCTTACCTGTGGAAAATGCAAAGAGAAGCTGCGTTTATTTTTTAAGTCTGTACCTGTATCTCTTAACAAACACAGTGAACAAGTTCATGGAAAAAGCTCAGTGTGTTCCTTTCAAAGAAGCCTATAGTGCAGAAAATATGAAATACAGCAAATTAAATGATGTTTTAATTAAGTGTTGAGTTTGCAGCAAATGATACTAAATTCTTCAAAGACTACATTCTGAAAGTTCATTATAAGGATTTGGCTTGACATTTTTTTCTGACACAAGAAGTCTCTCTTACCTTGCCTTCTGCATTGTTGAACATATAAAACCACATAAGAATGGAGATGATGTCATCATGCCATGTCTAACAGAAAAAGCAATACTTGTTCTATGGGAAGAATGAATGAAGAAGCTGTCTGATGTCACTTTCAAATCTCAGAGTGAGAGTCTGAATCTTTCAAGAGTATGTTGGGTCAAGCTGCCTCAGAAATGAAAAGTGTGGTGCTTCATTCAAATAAATCCAGATGTTGTCTCTTTCGTCAATTGCTTCAAACCTTGGAAGAAGGTCCAATAATTAATTTCTGCAGACCTTGGAATTAATTTAGTAACATGGTAGCCTTTGTAATTAGTTACCTCTGGGGTAACAAGTGATTTTGGGTTACTTTTGTATAAATAACAAAGGTGATAAATAGGGGTAAATGGTAGGTACAAAACTATATAAATAGAACAGATTTTTTTGGTGCAATAGTATTTTTCCTAGTTATTCTGAAAAACTTCTTTTAAAGGGCATTTGAAAGCATTTTAAGAGGTATTTTGAGAGGCCTTATTCAGGATGCATGCCATTCTCAATCTTAAGCATCTTATGAAAAGACTATTCTCTTCTATTTTCATGAATATTTCTAAGGTGCAATACAAAAACAGGCCACTTAAACTATTTTTTCATAGTTCTCTGATTTATCGACAATGTAAATCATGTCACACAACAATAGGGATGGCCACAAAATGGAAAAATAAAGTTTTATTTTGTTTCATTTTGTTCAATTTTTTACATTTAAAAATTTTTTACAAAATGAAACGAAATAAAACCAAACAATTCCCCTGGGTCCTAGAGGCACCAGATTTGATGCCTGGGAGCCATTTTAAGGGCTCCTGCTGAGCTGTTATTGGCTGGACCCCTTTAAAACTGGTCCAGTGATCCCCTGGTGCTGACTGGGCCAAGTTTAAAGGGGTCGCACCATTGACAGCTCGGTGAGGAGGGCAGCATAATTGCCGGAGCTGCCCTTCCAACCGTTTTCTGAGGGCTCCTGCCAATCTGTCAATGTCTGGACACCTTTAAAACTGGCCCAGTTGGTACCAGAGGCTGCCTGGACCACGCAATCACACTGCCTACCCAACTCTTTTATGAGGGCTCCTGCCAAGCTGTCAATGGCTAGACCTCTTTAAACCTGGCCCAGTCAGTATTAGAGGTTCCCTCTAGTGCCAACTGGGCCAGGTTTAAAGGGGTACAGATTCTGACAGCTCAGCAGGAGCCCTCTGAAAACAATGGAACAAAACAGTTTGTTTCAATGCAAAAATGACAGTTTCATTTCATCTATAACAAAATGCTCCTTCCTTGTTTTGTTTTGTTTTGTTTTGTTTCATTATGTAACAAAATGACAAAACAGCATTTCATTTTTCATTTCCTGCCCATCACTACACAACAACTTATTTCTGCAATTAGAACAGAAATAATAGTAATCTTACTGCCCCAAGCTATGGCTCCTTTCCTCCCTCAAAGGGAGCCAGGGAACACAGTGGCTGCCACTGGGTCCAGAGATCTCTGTGTTGGTATCCACTGGGGATTTCCAGGTCCTACAGCCCTCAGTATTTCCCATGAGCTACTACAGGGAGGTGCCTTCCAGGCCGGGCTCAGCCTCTGCCCATGGTGGCTGTTGCTGTTGCTTCTGCTCTTGCTGCTGCCGCATCCTCAGCCACTGACATCTTGTTCTGGCAGCTGAGAGGACCGTGCCCCAGCTCAGCCCCCTTTCCACTCCATAGGCTTCTGATTCATCTTCCCTGGGAGGGACCCAGCCTGCCCTCACAGCTCTTGCCTCCACCGCTGCTACTGCTGCCCACTTTTGTGGCCATTCGAGTTCTTGTTTGGCAGGTCCTAGAGGCAGTGAGTACCACTGCCTCAACCTTAGCCCTGCTCCTGCTGCTGCAACTTCTGTCATCATCACCACCACTGCCCACCTTGCTCCTGAGGCAGTAAAGAAACCTCAGCCCCCTTCTGACATGTGTTCCACTCCCTGCCTGTGGGGCCTCTTGATGAGAAGAGGTGAGCTGCCCTCTAATTAATTCTGTAGTTTCCACTGGTAAGGAAAGGAGGAACCAGCCGGGGGCGTTGCAACTGTGGAAGAGGGCTGCTCACATCTTCTCATCAGGAGGCCCCCACAGGCTGGAAGTGGAACACAGAAATGTTGAAGTGGGGCTGAGGTTTCTTCACCACCTCAAGAGTAAGGAGGTTGGTGGCAGTGGCAGCAGCAGCAACACCACTAAGGAAGAGTCAGTGATGCTAGCTGCCTCTAGGCTCCACCAACTAGGAAGTGGAATGGCCACTGAAGTGGGCAGCGTTGGAGGCAAGAGCCATGAGGGCAGGCTGGGTCCCTCCCTGGAAAGATGAAGTGGAGGCTTGGGGAGTGGAATGGGATGAGCTGAGGCACATTCCTCTCAGCCACTGGGACAAGATGGCAGTGGCTAAGGAAGCGGGAGGAGCTGTCACCATGCATAGAGGCTTAGCCTGGCCTGGAAGATGCTTCCCTGTAGTAGCTCCCAGGACATGCTGAGGGCTACAGACCCTGGAGTATCTGACTGCAGTATGTATGCATGAATTTTTGTTTTCCGCACATACATACCTCTAACAACTAGGTGTGTCTTATCGTCCGGTGTATCATGGAGTGAAAAATATGGTATGTTCAAAAGTTTATCTTTTAACATTAGGTCTTTATCTTAGAATTCAAGCTCGCTGAGAATATCTTAGCAGAATAATGACCCACAACAGTCCTATGTTGTTTACTGTTAAATCTAGTAAGAGAAAAGTTTGTCACCTAATGATTTTCTGTAATTTACTAATAAGTTGAACATTTGATGCCATATTAATACTTCACCATGCATTTTTTTATTCTTTAACATCAATTACAGTTGCTTGTGTTACTCAGTTCAGCAGCTGTGGCTCTGTCACATTGAATAAAACAACTTCTATAAATCCTTTCATCTGTTCACCCACAGCAAGCTGAAAATTATCTGCTTCCTGCATTTGTGTCTAGAGGCTGTGTTTAAAAAATAATATGCCTTTTCCCCATTAAATAGATCAGTTTCTAACACTAGGGCTTTTCTTTCTTTCTTTTTTAAATGTCAAAGGCTCATCACCTGAGAATAAGTTATGTGATCTGAATAGCAGAGATTTTTTTTGGGAGGGGGGGCATACTCTGCAATCTGCAGTGCCTGTTGTTGTTTAGCACAAGGCTAAATGCTTTGTTAAGAAACAGAACATGCACAGCCATCATCCACATTTCTTTTTCTAAGACTATGAGAAAACAATTATTAAAAGCTCTTTATTGCATCTCACATTTGGCAATACCTGTATATTTTTGCCACATTCCTTTTGAAATAATTTGATTTGGTATTTTGTTGTTTTTATTGTTGCAAAACTGAATGTTTGAAATATGTCACAGTCAAAGAATCACATTTTGGGATCATCCTAAAGGATTCTTCCTAAAACATCAGCATCATCAGCATCATCATCATCAGTTTCTGCTCTGTTATTTGTGCTTCAGTTGTTCTCTCGGTTACAAAGGATTTTGTTTCAAAAAGAGAGCTGGGCCCATATCTTTTGCTGATTGAGGTAAAAAGTGCAAGATGGTAGTCTTTCATTCCATGTACTGTATAAAGCTAAAATGGAGTGCAGGTGAAATTTTGTTTTAACGTTCATAGTAGAGAAGCATTACTTGGTGCTCTTGAAGGCAGCATTCTAGTTTAAGGAATTAACAAATTGCAATAGACACAATTCCCTGGTTGTGGGCCATAAGAACACTGGTTGGACTACTCAGGAGACATGTTCAGGGAACTACCCTGCTCCCTCTAGCAGCTGTCCACTGAGACAGGCACTTATTTCTGCCAAAAAGTAAGGTTTGGCCCTTTTACATGAGATGCAGCTATCACTCTCCAAAGGCAGAAACACCTGGAATCTTGTTCTCTTTACCTCACACACCCATTGCAGTGAATATACTTCCTCGGACTCTTAAAGAAAAATAGTCTGCCTAGATGCCCTAAGCACATCCGATCTCGCTTGATTTCGGAAGCTAAGCTGGGTCGTCCCTGGTTAGTACTTGGATGGGTGACCACCAGGGAATACCAGGTGCTGTAGGCACCTGGAGTAGGAACTGGGAAGCCACTCCAGTACTCCTGCCAAGAAAACTCCATGGACATTGAGTCACGTAGAGTCGGTCAAGACTGTAATGACACAACACACACACACACACACACACACACACACACACACACACACACACACACAATCTGAGCCAGAGACTGCTGGTGTCCTTCTACCAATGCTACCAATGCTTGGTTCTTCAGTTGCACAGTCACAGATAGGAAGGCACTCCAGAGGGTCATAACCACAGCCCAGAAGATAATCGGTCACCCTCTCCCATCTCTGGAAGAACTATACAGTTCCCATTGTCTTAAAAAGTCAAATAACATTCTACAGGATTCATAGTCTGTTTGTACTGTTGCCTTCAGGCAAGTGATACAGAGCTATAAAAACAAGAACAAACAGACTAATAAATAGTTTGTATCCAAGAGCCATAACCATCTTAAATGCTGCAACCAAATAGTGTGACCTTGGGGTGTTGTGATGGATGTATATGAGTGCTTTTAATTCTTATTCCCTTTTAAATGTATTTCTAATTTTAGTTTTTTCCCCCTCTCACCTGGGATAGCTTTCAATTTTGTTATACCTCACATTGTACTATGTACAATGACAATAGAGTATCTATTCTATTCTATTCTATTCTATTCTATTCTATTCTATCTCCACTTCTGTAGCAATAAAGATAGATGTTAACACCATGGATTTCGTCTCCAAATAAGTCATCTGTCTCAGCAATGTTGGCAAAGGAAAGAAAAGGAAAAGATTATTCAACTTTAAAGATTATAAAAAATATTGTTCAGCATGAGCCTTTGTGGATCAAAGTCAGCTTCCTCAGACACACAGATTCCATCTTTTTCATATAGATGGGCACTACAGTTGCACTTTCTGTTATCAGTAAGACTAGTGGTCAGGTGACTAATCTCTTGCAGACAGCTCTACATTTGCTAGCAGTAACACTTTTTCACATATTCATCAGGTGAACCAATGGGAAACAGATCACTCAGTGACTGGAATTGATCTACTTTATTAGCTTTGTTAGAAATTGTACGCAGCCTGGAATTGAGAAGGAATCAATCATATCTTCTGATTACAGGTCATCCTCCTTTTAGGCCATCCCCACAGAGTTATAGCAATGTAGCACACCTGGTAACTTTAAGGGAAGGCCAACCATTCTCATCTGCCATACTAGCATGATTTCACCAGTGATTGAGGTCTTGGCCCAAAGCTCTTAGGGGACCCAATCCTCAAAAAATCTATACCTCCTAAACCTCCTAACCTAGACTCTTCATTCTGTGAATTGTTCCTAAAGATATAAAGATAACAAGAGATAGAAATTATTTCCAAGTATGATTGCTACAGTGCCCTTTAAGCTTTCAGCATGCCTAAGATGCTGAAATGTTGTGGAATCGGAAAGAAGAAAAATAAACTGGACTGCTCAAGTCCATCAGAGAGACCTGTAAATATCAAGGTGATGGACATTAAGGTTGTGAAGGGGGGAGTGCTTGTGTTTTGGATTTAACAACTAAATTTAACAAATTGAATGAAAACTCATTTTCCTGAACTATTTGGAAATGTTCTGAGTGGATGGAAGACTTCTTCCTTTTTCTATCACTATTTAGTCATAAAATCTCTAGCTTCAAGACTGGAAGCCAGTTCTAACCTCTACCCTTTATCTATAGTTAGGCCAAGGAATCTTTCAACCCCCCTGAAGAGTGCTCAAGGTCTCATTTCCAAATCACATTATTTGAATTTTGAACAAGACACATACATACTTGTGCACACATTCCTCTTCTAAGTTTCTCCATCTTTTGACATCAACCAACACAGCTTGTGGCCCATGAAGCCAAATGGAATTCATCTGCCATGTATCACGGCACCATAAGTAGACCAAGGGGAGTCATGAAACAGACAGAGAAAAGACTTGACAGAGACCCACCTTGAACAGGTGGCATTTTATCTCTTCCTCGAAATAAAAGCCAGGATCCCATCCAGGTGAAATGACACACTTTATTTCCTGAGAAGAACTCCTGGCTTTAGTCCTGGTGGCTGAATACATGGGACATATGTAGCTTTTCAAACATGGGTTCTGGAACTGGGTAAGTGCCAGAATGAGAACAGAGAAGAACAGGCTGTAGATAACAAAAATTCATATCAAAAATGATGTGTTGGATGCATTTGAGAACAATACTGTAAAGCTGAAAAACCTCAAAATCTTTTTATCTAATTAACCCCCTTAATGCCCAGACCAGACCAGAAGGACCCACCATGCACAAAAAAACTTCCAAGTAGGTCAAAGAAAGCAAATTTCTCAGTCATATAGATACCTAGATGGGACTCAGGATGCAAGCCACAAAACTCACACAGAAAGGGATCCCTTGTGTGAACATATGAAGCAACTATGATTTTGACATCAGTGAGCCCTGCAGCATAATATCTCTAAAAAGGGAAAGGGAAAGGTTCTCTCCACACATGTGTGATAGTTGTGTCTGACTCCAGGGGTGGTATTCATCTCCATTTTCAAACCAGAGTGCCAGTGTTGTACAAGTCTGTGGCCATGTGGCCAGCATGGCCACACAGAAACATTGTTTACTTTCCTGCTTTTTACAATGGTATCTATTTATCTACTTCCATTTTCATGCTTTTGAACTGCTAGGTTGGCAGGAGCTGGGGTTAAGAGCAGAAGCTCACTCCACCGCATGGCACCCAAAATCGGAACCACTGAGCTGCCGAATTTGCAGCCAACCATTTCAGTGCATTCCTTACCTCACAGAGATATAATTTTTAATATGCTGAATTTCGCTCTTGCAAGAAACTACAAAGGTGGGAAGGGAATATCAGGGTGTTTTTTTATGTACTACAGCCCTGAATATCCTAATTCAGCACTGTAACTACAAGGAACAGAACAAGGAAGAAATCAGAGATGAGTTAGTTGTACGGCTTTAGGACATTTGTCACTTTTCAGTATGATTCTGATTTTATATTAGAGATAGTCAATGAGAAGAAAACACCAGCTTTTGATATATAACATTATTAAAACAGTATTTAAAAGCTAAAAACAGTATGTGTGCCAATATTTAAAAGGCTTAAGCAAGTAATATACTAAAAATATACTAACAAATTTGAAATGGCATAGATCATATGTTACTAAGATAAACCTGTCTGAAGAGAAAGATTTCTATACTCTGGGAGTAGCCACCAGAAAGAGAGGAAAAAAACCTGTCTATGGTCCTCACTATATACCACTATACTGTATATACTTGCAAGAGCTATGGATCATGAGAAGGCACCCTCCTGAGGATCCCAATACATGTAAATTTTTTTCTAGTCATCTTCAACAATTACTTTTTTAAAAATAGTTAAAAATTAGAGAGGGGCAATGTGACAAGAGTTTTTTCAACACTGTGCAAGTCTTAGCTGGCTGGATAGCTAGGTTAAGTGAGCTAATTATCTGGCCACAGACCCATAGAGTGGGAATTTGATTCCACACTGTACATCCCCGCAAAAATCAGCCTTAGTGGCCTTGGTCAAGTTGTCTGATCCCAGGATCTCCCAAGAAGAAGGGAAAGGTAAACCACCCCTGGAAGTTGTCTACCTAGAAAACCTTAGAGAGCATCAATCTGAATCATAACTGATTTTATGCACACAATTATTAACTATTATTAGGATTTTCTTAAATGATAAGTTTTCTTAAGTTTTGCTATTTGCATTTTTGTGAATTTTTGCAGTGTGCAATATCTACTACAAAAGGGAACTGAAGAATATTTTATTTTCTTCTTGTTGTTGTTGTTTTCCCTTTAGACTTTTGGTAATGACAATAACATAAATTTGTGGTGCAATGAATTTCTTCCTGGGTCCCATAATGTAATAAATAATGTACTTAGTTGCTTTCACAGATAATGAATGAAGCTAATTCCTAATGTATAAATGATCCCATTCACATCATGGTCTGAACCCAACTATTAGTCCAACAAACATGGATTTACAGAGAGACTTTGCTAATAGGACTACCAACTGAACTTGGGTCTCATACTGTTATATTATCTGTTGTAATAAATTCTTAAGTAATGAACTCTTATAGCACTGTTAGTTCAAGTTCAAGCTTTTTAATGCTCTGTTTGTCATCAGGCACAACATGTATTACAATGTATTTTTGTAATCTTGTGGTGTTTGAATATACAGTAGGACCGTGGTATCCCCATGGATAGTGAAATCCGTGGATAAGAGCAAACACTCTTATCTAAAGATAATGGTGGCAACAGGGGTGGTAGGGTGAAAGTTTTCAACCCTGGCCAGCCACCCTCCTTGCCACCGAGCTCGATGGCTGGCCTGTGGCGGTGGTGGAATAAAAAATAAATTAAAAAAACTTACCGCTGCCGATACTGGCCTTGTTGCCACAGCCGCTGGCCAGCTGCCATCCTCATGGCCACTGCCACTGCTACCACCAGCCAGCCACATTCTGGAGGGGTTGTGTGGTGACCTAAGAGGACTTGGCTGGCCAGCCAGCCTTTGAACTTCTCACTTGGGTCCCGGGTGGGAAGTTCAAAGCTTCTGGTCCACCTCCCAGGACCCTAGCTGGAAGTTCAAAGGCCAGTTGGCCAGGTGGGTCCTTTTAAGTCACCACCCTACCCTTCTGGAAGGTGGCTGGCTGGCAGTGACAGCAGCAGTGAGGAGGGTGGCTGGCCAGCATTGGTGGTGGTAAGTTTTCTTTCTTTTATTTTTTTACCCTCCTAGCCGCTTCTCAGACCACCTTTGCACCCACTGATCACGAACCACAGATAACTGAATCCGCGGTTGGTGAGTCAGCAGATGTGGGGATTGTACTGTACATCCCATTAATTTAAAGGGGATTTTCCTTATAAGATTGCATAAAATTGTAAACTGATATCTGTGGCCAGTTTTGGCCACATTTCTGTAAGACTAGTAGCCTCATGTGTGTTATTACTGTGCTCAAAAGGATACATGTTACTGTTTGCCTTATATATGCCACACACACACACACACACACACCATTCTTTTAATATTCTTTATTAATCTGCTTTGGTGTGCTCTTGGCATAAAGAAGTGATATGGCACTTGAGATTTTTATTTTCTTCAGTAAATGTCATAACTGAACTGCATGCACTAGAGTTCAAATTTCAACAATAATTCATGTAAATACATGAGGAAGTCTTTTTAGGAAACTTCAAGTAATAATTTTTATCAGATTTGTCTTTTGAAGTCACTAGGAGAAAATGCAGAAGTTTCAAAAGGATCAAGAACATGTAGTACAGTTCTGAAGTGTCATTTTAAATAATGTTAGCTTCAATAAAATGTTCCTCTCCCAAACCCATTGCTCATTTTAAATACTATGCTTATGTGAGAATACAACTAAAGTTGTCTCTATTGATTATTTTTCTGTTGAAATTACAAATAAAAGCTAAATGCTCATTTCATTGACAAATGACAAAACTGAGTTAATACCAGCAGTAAGCATCTCTTCAGGAATCAACCAAACCAACTGAAGAAAATAGAGTTTGAATTTATTTTGCAGATCAAACATGTAATATTCATTGTTTTAGAAACTAATGTGCCACTGCATTTGATTTAGTCCACTCATTTGTGTCTTCTGTTCTTTCTCTCTTACATGCTGCAGTTGCAAACATACTATGGCGAGAGGAAGGTACTAGTACCAGTTTTTTTCCATGTTGTAATAGCATAATTGTCTTGTTTACATATTCAATCTCTTGCTAGAAGACAGTAGCTATAGTAGTTATATTTTATTATGTGTTCATCTTCATTCTTCATAAATTGTTCTTTACTTTAAATTCTCTTTCATATACAGTATCACAACTGTCCATAATGAAGTAAACTGTAATTTTTTTATGTGGCGGGGAGGAATCTTTGCTTATAGTGTGTTTCTGAACTTCTGACAGGCATATCTGAATTAGAGCTTAAATTTTCTGTGGGGACCTTACCCTTAACTTGTCCTGTTGCTGTCATAAATCATTCAGGCCATCGGCTTATCATCAGGAAGAACTTTAGTCAAAGAATGTGAATCATTATCTGGAAGTTGAGTCATGGCATCTAGACTTCTTCTTCTTGAGAGATTTCAACCCCTCAAGAAAAAGAAGTACAGTTGCCATGACTCAACTTCCAGATAAGTTCACCTGGATGACTGAAGGACATATTGTGAAATTCCCATGTTAACAAAAAATTATGGATGTCTTATTGCAAGGGGAGGGAAAGATGTGGAACTTTTAAAAAGCGGTAGAGTTTAGAAAAATTATGTGTTGGAGAGTGGAGAATAGAGATGGGCACGACTTGAAAAAATTTTTTTTCGAGTTGTCGTTAGTCGGGCTGGTCCCGTTTCGGCTCGTTTCCGGTTTTCGCGAAAATTCGCAAAAATTAGTTGGTTTGTTTTTTCGTTTTTTTGTTGTCGTTACTACTGGTTTGGGGGGGGGAGCGGGCTCCTGGAGGCACCTCTGTGGGGTGGGTGCCTCCTCTGGCCCGCTATAAAGGGAAAGTGGGCTCCTGGAGGCACCCGTGGGTGCCTCCTATCCTCACCCACTAGGAAGGGGAAGCAGGCTCCAAGAGACCCCTCAACATGGGGGTCTCCCCTCCTCACCTGCTGCTGCTGCAAAATGCTATGCAATAGCCATATGGATATTGCATAACAGAATGTGCAGACAGTGAGACCAGTGAGAGTGATAGCGTCATGCCCGCCCTGCACAAGGCTCTCGCACCACCATGTCTCACACAGAAGGGAATTGTACTTGCTGCGTGTAGTGCAATGCAAGCAAGTAGATCTGGCTTTAAGGTGGCTTAGTGCAAGGGCTAGGGTTAGGCTAGTGACGGGTAAGGTTACGGTGGGCTAGTGGGTTGCACCTCTGGGTGCCTCTCTGACCCACTAAGAAGACAGTCTGTGACGTATGGGTACGGAGTCAAGGGTTAGGGTTAGGGCTAGGGCAGGTTTTAGGGGGCTTTTTTGGCACATCCCAGAAGTCTCCATGGCCAAGTGGCCATGCGACTGGTGGGATGGCTCCAAAAATTTGCATGGTTGTCCACTCCCACATGGCTGGCCATTCGGCCAGCCCATCATTGCGCAGGTGTAAATAAAATAAAATAAAATAAAATCAATGGAGGACAGAGGAGGAGAGGAGAGACATTTTGTTGCAAGAAAAAACCCACTGCTACTGTGAAAAATCTGGCAGTTTATAAATTTTCGCGTGTTTCTGTTGTGCTTGTGTGTTTTTGGACCACGATTTCAAAAACAATATTGCGTTTGCCGCCCCATTTTGGATCCCCCGCCCGCACCGCATGGCATGGCGAAATGGCAACTCGAGTCCGGCTGCCCAGGACGGGGGGGAGGCGGGACCCCCCCTCCAGAAACCACCCCTCCGGTAGGTGCCCTGCGCCCTTAGTCAAGCAGGCATTTTTCCGCCTGCTTTTTTGGCCCGGGAATGGGTGGGGGGAGAGTTTAAAAGTTTTTTCCTGTGCCGTCCGTGCCGCTTGCTTGCGCTTTAATTGCGGGCGGGCGGCGGCGAGACTGGGCTTTTTGCTGGCTGCGAGCCTGCGGCGAGTCCCACCAGAGCAGCCCAGGACGGGGGATGAGGGGGGAGGCCGGGGACCTCCAGAAACAACCCCTCTGGTAGGTGCCCTGAGGCATGGCAGGCATTTTTCCGCCTGCTTTTTGGCTGGGAACCGGGTTTTTTTAACTTTTAAAAACTTTTTTTCTGTGCTGCGTGGCATCGCGGAATCGCGCGATGCAAGGAACGAGCACGACAAATCAGACCAAAATTGTTCGTTCGTCGGTTCGAGCTCAAAGTCTGGCGGAGTAATTCCCATTACCGTTTCCGTAGAGTAACGGAACCGAGTAACGGAAACGGAAACGGGAATACCGCTAAGTCGTGCCCATCTCTAGTGGAGAACACAGAGAGGCTTATATCTGGACCTATTTCATGTACTGTGTGACAAACAGGGGTGGTCCAACTCATTTTATAGTCCGAGGTGGATTAGCAAATGGCACAATCAGCCACAGAAATCTCAGTTCATATTATGGAAAGTTATTTTGATACTTGAGACGGAAAGGATCACAAGAATTTCTCCCTGATCCAAGCTGTGAAGAACAACAAATTGAATAAGTAACAAGCTTCCGCTGTTTCATGATATTGGCTGAAATTCAGTAGTAAGCTGTAGCTAGGGTAGACCCATAAAATAAATGGGAATTTGGTGATTGAAACCTTCCATTTATTTTGTGGTTCTATCCTAGTATCCAATGAAACTGTGATAGGACTGGGTATACTTTATGATTGTTTCCGGTTCCAAAATTTTTGGGCTTACAAGGTATGAGAGGGGATTTCCCCACTCACTCAGACATTGCACTGTCACACAGGCCCTTTGATCACACAAATGCCCCCCCCCCAAAAAAATATTTGTTCGCCAGCGGTTTTCTCTTCACAGTGGCCTCTTAAAAGTGGTTTTTTTCAATAACAGGAAGTAACTGGCCAGTTACTTTCAGTTTTCAAAAATGTGTTTTGAGGTTCCAGAAGGTTTAATAGGTACATAGTCCAATCACAACCCCAGAGCCTTTTTGAGGAAATTATTTGCATTTTTGGACATTTTTTTAAATGGTTGTATTAATGAAGCATTGGGTTGGTGAGGTTTTGCGGAGCTGCACAGGGCCCCTGGGGAGCTGCATGCAATTTGCAGCCATAGTTTCCAGCTATGTATTTAAATGGAATAGAATACGGGCCTTTAGAAGGGATGGGCACCTTACCAAAAATGGCACTGTTTTGTCATTTCATAAGGTTTTGAAATGTTTCAAAATGAAACAAAACGGCTGACAGTGTGTTGTTATGAACCAAAACAAAATTATATTTTCAGTTCAGAGGAACCAAACTGGGGTCCGCCACCAGATCCCGCTTCAGGAAATGGGCTGCAGCGAGATCCGACTGCTGTTTTCCTTGCTCAGTTCTCATCGCTGCTACCCTGCTGGTTTTGACAGCTCAAGCTGTCAAAAAAATGGCAGCGGGGCGGCGCAGGAGAAGGGAGCAGGCAGTGGTAAATTCAAATGGAGCACTGTTTGAATTTACCACTGCCTTCTCCCTTCTCCCTTCTCCCATGCCACCTCCTCATCCCGGGGGGGGGGGGGCGGGATTGGACAGGGAGTGCTGTGGGAAGTGGGGAAAGCCCCCACTGCCCATAGCCCAAATGGTCAAAACAACCCAGCTGAGAAGTGGAGCAGCATGGGAGAATGGAGCAGGCAGCAGTAAATTCCAATGTTTACCACAACCTGCCCGGTTCTCCGGTGCTGCTCCACCTCCCATTTGGGTTGTTTTGACAGGTTGGGCTTTGGAAGCTGCTGCACTCAGGTGGATTTTTTTCAACAGGTAGGGCTGTCCCCCAGTGGCAGCAGCTTACAAATCTATTTGTTACTCATTTCATTTTGTTACAAAAAATACATTAAAAATCATTTACTAGGGAATGAAACAAATGCAATGAGAAATGAAATGAAACAAAATGAAATATTATTTTTCTGTTTCGTGCCCATCTCTAGTCTGCAGTAAGACTTTGGTTACTTATGACTCAGAGCAGTTATTCTTCCTTCCTATTAAGTGCAGCAACATATTTAATGCTGCATACAGTTTAGCCCTCAGATTTCACCTCACATTGGGAACATTCAAAATAAAATGGCTATATAATCCTTTTACATCAACATTGTAAATATCAGTGGTGAATTTCCACTGGTTAAGAAGCTGGCATCTGCATTAGATGCCACACATATTCCTTGGTGCACAACAACAAATAGCTAGCAGTAACTAACTGCTGAAATTTATGTCAATGGTATATTCCTACCATTGGATTCTATAGTATAGTATAGTATAGTATAGTATAGTATAGTATAGTATAGTATAGTATAGTATAGTATAGTATAGTATAATAATACCTTGGTTTATGTGTACCTTGGTCTATGAGTGTGTTGTAAGATGAGCAAACATTTCTGATCAATTTTGTCTTGATCAACTAGCCAAGTCTTGCAATAAGAGCACTGGAGCTGATCACATGATCATAAGTGAGCCAATCATGGCTCTCTATTTCTCTCTCTCTCTTCTCCCCCCCCCCCTGCTGTATTGTGCATTATTGTCTGGGACATTCCATCTCAGAAAAGCCTCCAAAGGAGAGGGGGGAGAGAGGAATTGAGCTCTTCCTTGCACCAGCCACCTACATTTTCAAAGGACAGTGCAGATCAGGGTTTTATTTTTCTTTATATTTTTATTTGTATTCAATTTATTTTCATCATTCTTTCATGTAGATGTTGAATAAAATGGGGTGCAGGACTGAGCCCTGAGGGACACTATAGGGCAATGGCGAGAATGTTGATTAGTAAACTCTTGTGAAGGGCCAATGAAATGATAGATATAGATCTCAATGAAAATGCTTATACTGTCTTGGGAAGTTTTTTATTTAGACAAAAAATTGTTTTGAGTTTAGATTTATATTTTTTATTTTTGGTTCTCTCCTTTTATAATCTACACTATGTTTCATCTTTTTCTCCTTTTGCACTTACCTCCCTTCTACTTCTTTTCTTTTCTTTTTATATTCTAGTTTGTACTTTTAAAGTTATGTGAAGTAATTCAGTATTTGAACTAGAAAGATGTGGCATAAATATAAGAAAAGAAGAAAGAGAAAGAGGGGAAAAAAGCTTTTTCATATAACCATAAAATGCTTAGAAATACTTTTCTTTCACTTCAGAATTTCCTGAAGTCTTCGCTTTCTTCTGGATGGGTCAGCTGAATTTCTAAAAAGCAACAGAGCTGAGATAGATTAGATCCTGCTAAATAGTCTCTCCAGTCTTCAGTCATCTGTATAATATCAGCTGAGATTTCCAAATAGGCCAATAAATGCAGTGAGATGCTTTTAATCTGCTAAGTTGTTTTAGGTTCTACAGTGAACTACATTCAGATGATTGTGTACCAAATCCTCTTATCTGGCCAGGTTATCATTTTGGTATCATTCGGAATATATTATCTCAAAAACTTACTACAAATCTGCCATTGACAAGTATAAATTAGCCTTTCCAACACCCAGTTTAAGTAGAGAAGAAAATTCTATCCTTTCCCACATGTTGGCAGAGGAAAAGCAGAAGTGCTGAAGTAACGCTAAACAGCATGTGGGGAAATGGTGCCAAACTAGGTAGCTATTGAATTGTTGGTTCCAATTTTGTAGCTAACTTAATAGTGTTCATTTCCAGCTGTAATACAATAGCAGGCATGTAGGGTTTGAATATTTGCCATTATTCTGATTTTTAGGGCAAAGTGTTGGCAGGAAGATGTACTCGATGACCCTTGGGGTTCCTTCCATCTTTACAATCTGTCATTCTATAAAATGGAATTCTCTTTCTGCAGACCAAGTGGTGGAAAAAGATGCATCCAGTGTTGCCTTTGCCTTAGTAAAACATATCTCTGCCTAAACACAACAAGATGTCTGACTTTTGCTGATTCCTCGTTGAATATGTTGAAATGTTAAGTTTCCTGGGACATGCTAAACAAGAGCAGGTCTAAATAGTAGGGTGGAGCTTAAAGGAGTAGGACAAAAGCTAGCCTGGATAGCTTTCAGTAAGGCAGAGGTGGTGCTGAATGTAACCCATAGTATAGGCCCATTGAAGTGTCATACAAGTAGAATCACCACACTTAGAATGAAACACCTGGCCTGCCCATCACCTGTAGTTCTGCAGAGAAATCATTACAACTCATGTTTACTCTTCACAAAACACAGACTTCTTCAAAGTCATTGTTCTTGCTGGTGTGGAAAATCTACACACAATCAGGAGTATCTCCTCTGAAGATACATTACTCTGTATGTTGTCCAGTTCCAGATCAGATGATACCCAGTAGTGTAATCCATGCAGTGCTTGGTCAACAATTGGCAGGCAAAGGACTTGTTTTTATCCTCTGCAATCTAACCAAGAACAATTTATCAGCACAGTTAGTAATTCTTTAAAGTGGGTCTTATCTGCTAGCAGGTTAGTTTCACTTGGGCACACTATGTACTCAAATAAAAATTGCTTACAACATGTAGCATGTTTGCAGTTTAGTTTTCTATTTTGTTTCTCATGGGACCTATACTGTGGATCATGCTGCTCTTTCCATTTAGCTCTGTAATAAATAAAAAAAAGGAATGCCATCAAATCAGTCTTACTACTTCATGCATATTAACAAATTAGTCTGTAGCTAAAAATAGCGAAAGCATTTGTTGAAGAACTTATTTTTTCTGGGTAGTTTAAATTTGTATATTAAAATATGTTTTTGTTCCTAAGGTCTGGGAATTGGAAATATGTTCTACGTGTTTTATGAAGATGGGATAAAAGTGATACAACCAGTAGAGTGTGAATTCCAGAGGCATATTAAGCCTAGTGAAAAGATCCTTGGATTTCAGGCAAGTATATTTAAATATTCAAATACAGTTTTTCCCCAGTGTTTTATTTTGATAAAAGCTGAAAATCATTCCACATCTTGATGAAGAAATTAATAGAGTTTTTTCTCCTGCTCTGTTATGTCACCAAGCCTCATTTCCAAGAGGAGACCCTGGTTCAGATACAAATTATTGTGAGCAGAAAGATAAACTGTGTTGCTATTTGGAGAACTTTCTCTCGAAAATTCACAAAAGATTTGTTG
The DNA here is from genome assembly GCA_037367245.1 of Phrynocephalus guinanensis. Classification (NCBI taxonomy): domain Eukaryota; kingdom Metazoa; phylum Chordata; class Lepidosauria; order Squamata; family Agamidae; genus Phrynocephalus; species Phrynocephalus guinanensis. The sequence continues at coordinate 53,673,553 of CM074741.1, read as the reverse complement.
TAATACCATCATCTGTTTTTAAACATAGGAAGCCCAATGAATAAGGTATATAAAGGCATATAACTTGTATAAACTAGAGTCCAGTATTTAGAATGGTATTATGCAACATTTTATTCAAAAACTAGTGGCAACAGAAGAATATCATTTTCCTTATGTAATTCTCTTTGGTATGTTTAGAAATTGCTCTCCCATAAGCTGAAGAGTCATTATGCTCTACTGTAAAGGTGCTGTCTGATGCAAATCAGTCTTTTCAATAATGTCTTTGTATTATTATAATGCATTTATAACTTACTCCAACTCTCTTAAATGCTGAATAAGAATAAGGCAGACACAAGGTACAGCTTTACAGTGAAAGTGGCTGGGGGATTGGGGGGGGGGAGGATGGGAAAAACGCCCAAAGAAGCAGCTACTATGACAGATGGTGAAAGTCAGGTAATTCAGTAGCAGGAATCCGATAATTCAGAATCTTACTGTGACCGTCTCATGGCCCTATTGGAATCTGCCCGTTGTTCGTGAATCCAGAAGGATGATACCTGTTTCAGGAAGTTTTCAGTATTGCCACAAGTTCATCAACTGCTGTTACAGAAGAGTCACTGTGATCTTCTCAGGGAGTTTGAATAGCCAAGTGACAGAAGTACTGCTACTTTGTTTCAGCACTTTATGGATCCACATTTAGCATATTTTATTTCTCTGTAGGGGACTCCTATGGCACTGCAGGTTAAACCACTGAACTACTAAGCTTGTCTATCAAAACACAGTTCAGATCAAAACAAGACTATGGGTGTTACCTTCAGAGGCTGCTAGTAGAAAAATAAAAAATGTTGCTGAGCTTTCGAGAGCACAAGCCCTCTTTTTCAAAGCAGGTATAAAAGTCCAAACATGGCAAGGGATGTAATTTGCCAGGAGAGAGTTCTTAAAAGTTCACTTGGCAAGATGGATGCCAGGCTTATTCTTGGAAGCTACAGCGCAGCATGGTCCGATTCAAACAAAGAGCTGCATGGTATGGGCACCTCCCTCTTGTTTACAACCATCAGCAACATTTTTTATATTTCTACTAGCAGCCTATGAAGGTATTATCCATAGTCTTGTTTTGATTTTGTTTGTTTTAACGGCTGCACGGCTCCAAGCTCCTTTTTACTGCAATAGTTCAAATCTAAGTGATGGGGTTAGCTCCCATTGCTTGTCCCAGATCCTGCCAACCTAGCAGTTTGAAATCATGCAAAAATTCCAGAAAAATGCATAATAACTTTGGTACCACTTTGATGGGAAGGTACCACTTTGATGGGAAGGAAATGCCATATGCGTGCACATATAGTCAAGCTGGTCACATGACCGTGGAAATATGTCTATGGAAATATCCTGGCTCTTTGGCTCACAAATGGAGATTAGCCCCTACCCCTAGAGTTGGAAATGACTGGACTTTACTGTAAGGAGGAACATTTACCTTACCTGTTTCTCTGCCCCATGACAGTGCTTCTCTGTATGGGTATATATTGATAGATGTATGACTTCATATGCACATACTTTGTGGCAGAATAATTTTATTGGTTTTTCAGGCTGTTTTAGATAATATAATAATATTTCAGAATTTTTTTTTACTATGGACCAGTGTACATAATAATACAATTACAGTACAAGAACTTTGGGTCATTTGTATTGTGCTCAACCTCATAGCTTTCAGCATTTTAGGAACAATATTCCTTACCCAAAGATTTTCTATTGTAGTTCATTCAGCTCAAGATAAATAAGCCTTGACTGTGTTCAGTTCTGTGGTGATAAGTTTTGTAAGAGAGTTTTAAGAAGAGAAATTTTGAAATATACATGTACATGCAGTACTCAAATGCAAGATAAATTTTTACTGTGCATAATTATACTTTCAGTAGCTAATCAAGCTTTGATTTGTGCTTCTTAACTAAAATTAGTTCAGCATCACTAAAGTATGTCAGACTTTTTTCTTCTTCTTATGGATAGCTAATTTAAAACCTGATTATTTTAGAAGTATCTGAAAATGTTACCAGCTGAAGATGGTAAAAACCCTTATATAAAAAAGCATGATATACTGTATTCTTAATTGCCTTTAAGAATTAATTATAATTTCAATGATTACTTTTAAGTGTTTCTTTTTTAATTTTCTATTTTTAAACATTTTCCATAATGACAGAAAGAACATTTAATAGAGGGCAATATTCACTTCACAAAGCAAAATAGTAGTGAGGTATGTAGGGGAAAATGCACACTTTGGCTGTTATTCTGTACTTTGCATGCCTCAATTCCAGCAAGTTTGATTTGTGCTGTCAGTTCTTCAATAGTGACAGATGCTCAAGTCATATTGAGTCAACTCATTCCAGTGAAAGGCTGACAATATTTTCAAGCATCTGTGTTTCATGTTGTGTCATTGTTTTGGCTGTCTTTCGCACATGTGGCATTCATTCTCAAGAATGGATAAGTACTATAGAAGATTCAGTATTTCAAGAATTCCTTTATCACAATAATGCCCAGTGCTTAGTTGCGTAAGAGTGAGTCTGGAGGCAAAAACTGTCATAAGAGCTGAAACCATATTAGTGATGGAGAGACTCAGGCAGACTTTTGTGTTGAAGAAATGAGATGTTTGGTGCTATTGAACAGACAAAAGAAAACAAAGCATGTCAAGTTGCAAATTCTAGGAGATTACACTCATACATCCCTTAAGGATTTTCAGTTTCTTATAATGTCTCATATATAATGTCTGTTTCTGTTGTTAAAAGGCTTTACTGACAGGATGCCAGACTTGGGTGGAGCAGTCACCAGAATTTCCAAGTGGTATAGCCAAGAGAGTAATATATTTAAGCACAACCTCCTTTTCTACTACTTGATTAAATATTATTAAATTAAAAAATCAAATATTACATTTTTTCTGTTAAATCCTCAACAAATAAAGCCAGATTTTATCTTCTTATACCTACCAATCTGTCATCTATTGAAGGCGATTGACAGATCACTGCTCACATTTATTTAGAAAAAATACATAAGTGTATACCTGCTCCTGGTGATGTTTCCTTAGTAGGTTACAAAATAGAGCATTGTCAGGAGGGGTTGGAAGAAGCCTTGGATCTGCTATGCCCAAGAATTTGGGTTTTGTTTTTGTTTTTCACCAAAAAGCCTCAGATTATGTCCCTCGTCTAATGTCAGTTTGGACTCAACAGACTGTGGAAGTAGCAAGCAATTGACTGCATCATTCCTCCTGGTACCATTTAGTTAGGCTGTGCTCATGATTACCATGGAAACAGTCTTGAACTTATGGCTCTTATAATGTGTGTCCTCTGCTATGGATAATGGCATTGGTGGCAGCATAACTCACATCACAAGTTTTCTAAAGCCAGTTAGTGCATAAAGAATATAAAATGAACATGTTGGAGTGGCAAAGACATATTTTTCTTCATTCAGCAATGGCATGGAGTGGTGGTAGATGGTTTATGGGGGGGGGGGAATCTAAAAAATAGAGAGCTGGTATATACTTGATACAAGAACAATTATCTTTAAAAGTGACCAATGCAGTTCAATGATGCATTCCTAGGTACTATTTATGCCACATGAATGGCACTGCATCTCCAATAGATTGAAATTTTAAGGTCTACAGATGCCTGAAAATGTGGTCAGTTTTGGACTCCATTTTGTTTTATTTCAATTAATGATTGGAAAAGTAAAATGAACTATGAAAAATGTTTTCATGCATAATCATTGTGCGTAAATAATCATTCATGTACATCTGCTTCCAGGCAAATCTCCCACGCAAATCTCCATTTTCCCCTGTAGGGCAGTTTGCTCATGGGTGAAAAGACCTGGCTCATTCATGTGGGTGAACTGATGTTTGTATTGCTCAGTTCCCAAGCTATAAAGAAAAAGAATCTCCAGAATCCATACTTTCCAGTTACACTGGTTTAAGGTTCATGAAGAACTGACCACAGAAACAGGAATAGCTCAGACACATTTCATGAGTTGTGTGTATAGCATGGGGAAGTTACTTTTTGAATTACAACTCTCAGATTCCTCCCCGACCCCCCCCCCAACCAGCCTAGCTCGGGGAATCAGAGAGACATAGTTTTTAAAAAAACTAATTTATCTAACAATTGGTACTAGGTCCAAATGGACTTTCTCTTGTGGGAAAACAGTGATGTAAATAAATCCTTACTCATTATTTCCTCTACTTTTTATTTCTTTTGAGATGTAACTTTTTGTTTGAGATTATTATTTTTTACATATCCCTGCATAGTGCCTGTAAATCTGTTGTAGCTCCATAAACTGAAGCAAGTAACAAGGGGAAAATATTTTATATTCATTGCTTTGGATACAACATGCCTGCAGGCCACTATTTTTTTGTTGTTGTTTTAAAAATGAATAAAAAGCTTCTCAATAAAAGCCCCTATGTGGAAGAGGAATGTTTGTTCCCCAGTCATTGAATTATGCATTATATTAATACATATATTTCTAATGCATAGACTGGCTCCAGACTGCAGATTTCAAGCTCTTTTTGAGCAAAGCATCTATTACTACATAGTACATTAGATGTTTTTATGTGACAAATAGTTCCTTCAGAAGCAAGTACTCAGAGGTATTCTCTCTTGCACCAACTTCTATGCTGTATAATCTCCCCAATCTTAGAAATTCAGTCTGTCAGTATGTTCATGGCATCTCTTTCTCAAGAGAATAATGGTTATTAACAATTGAAAGCTAGGTCCAAATCACTGGAGCTCAAATGCTTGCATATGTTTTTGTTCCTCATGCAGCACTAAAAGAGATGTAGATAGAAATCCATCCTTATCCAGTTCTTATGTGTAAGTACAGGAAACCACTAAAATTTATCCTCATGTGAGGGTGAGGAAGCTTGTGGGGCTTTCAACAAGAGGATACTTTCACATACCCTTACACAAATCAAACAGCAGCATTTGTGCAAATTGTGCTTTAATTTAAATACCAGAAATTGTGCAACTTAGCAATTGAGGACTACTTTGTTCAGTGCTCTGTTAAAGTAGTAAAACCGTTTGAGTGGGTGTTTGCAACTGTGTTACTAAGTTGTTTGTTTGTGTGTGTGTGTGTGCGTGCACGTGTGCGTGCATGTGTGTGTGTGTTCACACTTTTTTTTCCAAAACAAAACAGCTGATAGTAATTAAGGAGATTGTGTATTAATAAAACATGAAAAAGAAAAAAAATAGTGGCCCTTGTTTCATTTTCACCTGGAGGTGATGAATCCTGCGGGGTGGACAATTCCCTAAAAAGGTGTCTTCTGAGGTTAAGAGAATTTAAATCCACAAGAATTAAGAATTTAGCAAGCATTCATTATATTTGTGGAGAATGAATTTCTCCCTTGAATTGTTCAGGTCCGAGCAGTGTGGTTTTGGTTGTACATTGATTTAAATAAATAAATGGATAAATAAATAAATAAAAACACTGTGCTGCTGTTCATCTCCAGGGAAAATATGGATCTTTTTTTCCAAGCATTGACAAACTTATGGACTTGCAGATAATGCTTTCAGTCCTTAACATACTTAGCTGGCAGTAACTTTCACAGAATTCAGTAGGACCTTTTTCAGAATCAACATATGTAAGAAAACTGCAAAAAGTCAGAGTAAATCTCAGAAGATGCAAGGTGGCAAACATTCCTATTTATAAAGCAACTACTGCATCTCCTTTTAGCAGAGTTTTCAAATGTCATATGCTCCCATTCAAGTTGCTTAATCATATAAATTAATGGAGGTAATTCATAATATGTGGATTGATTCAGAATCTAATGAAATAAGACTCCATTTTTATAGCCATGATGGATAACTTGGATGAAGCCAAGGCATCCTATCCTGCTCAATTTGGCAAATCAGTTTCATCTGGAGATGCCCTTCTGTCTTAGAAACAATATCCAAAAATACTAAATGTCTTGCCATCTCCAATCCTTGGATTTGAACTAGGCTCAGTCACTTTCTGATCAAGAAAGTGTTAGAAAAGAGTGAAATAAATTAACATTTTTATTAGATATTGTCAGATGTTCCTTTTGTAAAGAAAGAAAATTGGAAAAAGGTGTATCAATCATTTTTTAATTAAAAAGAGAATTTGTTCTTATTTTTAAGAGAAATTTGTTTTATCCTATTATCTGAACACTGGGGGAAATTTAATGGAGCTGTACATTTCAGGTGATGGAAAGGAAGAGAATATTAAGCTTAATTTTATCAGATTTCCCCTCCTTAAAAATATTCTTAACAGGAAATGCTTTATTCCTCACTTGTGACCTATCAACCTGTTTCTGCCAATAGTTGCAGCCAAATTAATAAGTCTGGTAACTAAAGCATGAGTGACAAAGAAAAAAATGTGCTAGGGATAGAAGTATAATCTAGCCAAGATTAAGAGTTGTCCTTACCAAGGCTGAAGTATGGCATGTAGCATTGTCCTCTCTGGCTGTATTTCCTGCCAACCAAATGAATTCTGCTGAATTCAGCCTTTTGCCATTTAATAGAATCATAGAATCATTCTAGGGTTGGAAGGGACTTGGACGTCTTCTAGTCCAACCCCTTGCCCAAGGCAGGAGACCTCATACCATCCTGGACAGATGGCTGTCCAATCTTTTCTTGAAAACCTCCAGTTGGTGTGGCACCTACAGCATTGGGAGGCAAGCTGTTGTTTAATGCCTGTCACCATCAGGAAATTTCTCCTTATTACCAGGTTGGCTCTCCCTCTGATGAATGCCCCCCCCCATTTAGTTCTTGTCATACCCTCAGGTGCAATTGAAAATAAATTAATACTTTTTGGTCAGCCTGTTCTCTGCTTTTCTGTGGGCCTTTTAAAACCTTCATTGAATGGGGCTTTGATGCAAGGGGACAGGGGAATGGACTTCCTTTGTAGTGTTCATTTCCTTTTCATAGGTTTCAAGTTCAGAAGGTTTTAATTAACCCTTTGTTAACTTTTAAAAATAGGGGTAGGGCAGAGACCCAAGAAGCTGCCTAGATGCCCTAAGCACAACCAATCTCGCTTGATTTCGGAAGCTAAGCAGGGTCGGCCCTGGTTAGTACTTGGATGGGTGACCACCAGGGAATACCAGGTAGGCGCCTGGAGTAGGAACTGGTAAGCTACTCCAGTACTCCTGCCAAGAAAACTCCATGGACATGGAGTCACGTAGAGTCGGTCACGACTGTAACAACACAACACACAGAGAGAGAGAGACCCAAGAGGCAAGGCTGCAGGAAGGAAACAATGAAGATTTCTTTCCTGGGAAATCTCTAGGTGCTCTTTCAATGGAATACATTTTGCTGTGCAATGTTGAGGGCCCAGTGACCTGAAGGAGGGTGGATGCTTTTTAAAAAAATTGATTGTTGTACCTTACTGTTTTCACTATGTGATGATATTGCTTATGTTTTACATGGCATTAGTTTGCTCTGTTTTAGTATTTGTATGCTTCTTGAAGTAAACTTTATATTGTCTTTTAATTCTGTAAGCCCCTTTTTTGCCTTTTAAGGATAATATTTTAAATAAATAAATAAATAAAGTGTATTTTAACCCATATCACCTCAAAGATGTATTTCAAATAGGATGAAACCCATTGGACAATTTTAAACAAAACTGCTAGGGTGCCCCCAAAGAATCCCAAAATGATTTGGGTACAGCATGTATCCTATATTTCACTCACATGATCTCAAAGAAACTCTCCAAATTAATTGAAAATATGTCCACCAATTTAGAAAAATCTCCTTGGGGTGCATGCAAAGTGGTTTTCATATATCCTATAGAGCCATCTTCAAGATAGATTATCCTAAATCTTTTATCCAAATTGAATGAAAACCTAATCAATTGCACAAAAGCTTTTTATGTATATTATTACAAAATTGTACTTTAATTTCAATGTTGATATTTTTTAAAAAAATTGTATTAAGAAGGGTTTTGCAGGTTTACTAATAGTGACAACGAAATCCCACCACCACCGCCCTCTGATATCCCAGAGTATAATAATGCTGAGCCATTTCTATGACACCCCTTTGCTAGAGATCTAAGAAACTGGGAGTAACAAATAACCTTTTTTTTAAAAAAGAAAACACCTTAACATACAAAAATTGAAAATCTGTGCCAAGAGTATGAACTGATGGAAACCCATAAAATACAGACACCACAAAATGCTAGAATAAGCCACATCTTGTGCCTTTTAAGAATGTCCTTTCTAATATTCAATCCTTCTGCATGTCAAGGATGCCTCCCCCCTCCTCTTCATTTCAAAGGAGTCTCTGTGAACTGAAACAAGATACTTGCTTAAGAACCCATCAATGTCTGTTGGTTACTCTATGCCCAAAGTCATCATCTTGTGACTTTCCATAAGCATTGCTAAGACAACCTGCTATGATGTGTCAAAGAGAAGATATTAGGTCAGGAATAAGCACCAGATGTGTACTAAAATCTTGTTTTGATGAGCTGTCCCTGGTAATAAGATGAATAAAGGAAGAAAAAAGGTCTTGGCATATGTGACACATTTTGAAGCTGAGCTATTTTCAAAAGTAGAGTTTAAAGAAGCTTCAAGCCTGCTTTGAAGTGTCACTATATTTGGCATACAATTAATACAATTCTGGTGGTAGATTTACTTTATATCCACTGATAGATGTTGGTTTAGAACATCTGCATGCCATCTACAGTATTCATACAGGATGTGTGTCTGTGTTGTGTCGTTACACTTGTGACCGACTCTTCGTGATCCCTTGTCCAAGGAGTTTTCTTGGCAGGAATACTGGAGTGTTTTGCCAGTTGCCTTTTGCAATCTTAATGACAATGTGATGCTTATTAGCTATCAGAAGATGTTGCAAATCATTCATGAACTAACAGACAGGATTTTTGTGTTTGTATTACTCTTTAGGAGCATACACGAATGAGAACTTTTTCAGTATGATGATTTCTCTTATTTATACAGACAGTCTATTATACACTGATTACAGCATTCAGTTAGTTTAATAGCTCTCTTCTGCTTTCATGCTGCTACCAGATAATTTCTCCAGGCACACATATTAACTCATACATATTTTGAGACTCACCTGTAAGGGATCTTTGAAGCATGGCAACATCACTTGGGACTGTCTGGGCTAAGTATGTCAATAATACAAGGCTATTGGAAAGGTGAATTACACTGACTAAGCAAGGATTAAATACACACAATTATTGGACTAAAAATAACAAAACTTCTGGTAAAATTGCATAAATGGCAAACAAAATACAAAAATTGTAGGGGGAAACCAACTCAAAGCAAAGAAACACATCACGGGGGGGGGGGATATTTATCCACCCACACCCACATAAGAACTAGAATAGATAGGGACCCGCCAATGTGTAGGGGAAGCACCTCCAAATAAAAATGCAGGGGTGACAGGAATAACCTCTCCACATGAGATGGACTTGAAGCTGAAACAATGTCAGGGAATTCATTGGGCAAGGGTCCCCAAAGAGTGGACAGGCTTATAGAGTTCTTAGTTTAGAAAGCAAAATATCAGGAACGAAATAAATGCAAACAGGATTATGTTGCTAAATCCTGGATTTCGGGGACTAAGAGTTACTATATTTCAGTTCAGAAATAGTGAAGTCAGTGAGTTATTTCGGTTCAGAAATAGTAAAGTCAATCCACAGACTGCCTGGCTGGGATCAACAAGAAGTCTTTAGCAGCAGCAGCGCTTAGGGAGAGATGGAGATGGTGTACATGTTCACCCCAGAACAGAAAATATGGTTAATGGTATCATTTTATGTTTCTGGCCAGGCTGACTAATGTGACCTGGCCCCTTTTCAGTCCTGTTCTGCCTGATTATAATTTTGCCTATGCCTTGCTGATGGTCAGATGAAATATAGTGAGCTACATGTTTGCTCTCCCACACCTACAGACAATACTGTAAAAGAAGATTTTTTAAAAAAGAAATAGAGAAAAGTGACCTAATCTGTACTGCTTCTCTGCATGATGCCAGTGCTGCGATTTGATGATGGCTTGGGTCATGTGAGACTAGAAGGACATTTCTTCTCAGCCACCGTTTTTCATCTTTGCTTATTCCTGCCCATAAAGTTATTCCTATTAAAACAGTCTGTAGATTATCTAAGTGTCTTGGCAAAAATGAGACCCTACTGTACAAACCTGGCCAGTTTAGTAACAATTCACACATTGACAAGATCCCCACAAAATACATGCATAATTATAATATTCATCTCTGTTGGCACAACGTTCTGCTCTGGCAGAGACATTTTGCCTGCTGCTTTTGACAGGTGGAAACTCCTATCATCATTACCCACAAGATTTGGCTGGTGGTAAGAGCACTGTGTCTTTATAAAGGCAGGCCGATCCTAGCCAGCCTTCTCCATGGTTTGTATAAGAGTGCACCAACCTACCCTGTAGTTTGTTGTTACTAGAGATGGGCATGAAATGAACTTTTAGTTCATTTTGTTATTTGTTATTTGTTTCATTAGCTAACGAAATAACGAATAACAAATCAACCCATCAAAGAAAAGAAAAACACAACAAAATGGAAATTTCTGTTTCATTTGCTTCATTTTTCATTACCCCTCCCACCTTATCCTCAATGCAGTCCTCCTGGTCCTGGAACTCAGTGGGGGAAGGTAGTCCTGTAGAGGCACTGGCCCCAAATCAGTACCTCAAAAAGCTGCCATCTAGGGGACTTTTAAAACAACAACAACAACAACAACAACAACAACAATTTTTTTTTATTTTATTTTTAATTGATTTTAGAGTGTGTGGTCAGTGCTGTAGAATCAAGAAAATTTTTTAAAAATAAAACAAGTGCCGATCTGGCCACAAGGGCCCTGCTGTCGACACTTAAAAAAAAAGAGTGCCAACCCAGCAACAAGAGCACACAGTTGACACTCTAAAACAAAGAAATAATAATAATTTTTAAAAAATGATTGCTGACCCAGCACCTGGGGACACACGGTTGGTGCTAAACAACAGCAGCAGCAACAACAACAACAACAACAACAACGAGGCACTGGCCCCAAGCCAGCGCCTGACTGGGGACTTTTAAAATGAAACAAAACAAAAGGAGTGCCAACCTGGCCCCAGGGACTGCGTGGTCTGCGCTCTAAAATCAAGAAAGAAACAAGAAAAAACAACAAGTGCCAACCTGGCTCCAGGTGCCGCGCAGTCAGTGCTTTTAAAACAAAACAAAAAAAAAAAATCAAAAAAGAAAAGGAGTGCCGACCTGGCCCCAGGAGCACACGGTTGGTGCTCTAAAACAAAGAAATAATAATAATAATAATAATAATAATAATAATAATAATAATAATAATAATAATAATAGTGCCAACCCAGCCCCTGGGGCTGTGCGATTGGTGTTCAAAAAACAAAAACAAGAACAAAAAATCCAAAGCAGCCAGCGCCGCAAAAAGCCCGTGCCGTGACCACCGTGGCAAGGATCACCACTGCTGCTGCCACTGACACCACCGCCACCCACCAGTAAGTCAGACCTGAACTCGTTTGCCTCGGTTTGGGTTCATACAATTTTTTTTAAAAAATGTACGAACCCGAACTGAACCAAACCAAGGGTGGGCCCAAAACAGAAGAACCCAAACCATGGGTTTTCTTTTCTGTGCCCACCTCTAGTTGTGACTATAGCTGGTCACATTGAGGCCAGATAGGAACTTTGGGCCTTTCTCACTGGATTGGCATAACAAACAATGTTGGTTGGGTAATTTTTGCCTATCACTCACTGGTTAGTCACAGGGTACGGTCAATGACCAGTATCCACAATGAAAGTACACAAATAATACTGATTCAAACATGGCAAGGAGAAACAGGGGAGGAAGGATACCATAAAAATTGAGACATACTAATCTGTAGCTGCTTGAACATTTGTTGAAATGTTTTGTGCATGAATTATGATTGCCGCTGCACAGAATTTAGCTACATTGGGCAACATATGTAAAATAAGATGTAGAAGATGAGTGTAAAATGCCTCAGGACTAGAGATGGGCACGACTTAGCGGTATTCCCGTTTCCATTTCCGTTACTCGGTTCCGTTACTCTACGGAAACGGTAACGGGAATTACTCCCCCAGACTTCGAGCTCGAACCGACGAACGAACAATTTTGGTCTGATTTGTCGTGCTCGTTACTTGCATCGCGAGATCGCGCGATGCCACACGCGGCACAGAAAAAAGTTTTTAAAAGATAAAAAAACCCGGTTCCCGGCCGAAAAGCAGGCGGGAAAATGCCTGCCGTGCCTCAGGGCACCTACCAGAGGGGTTGTTTCTGGAGGTCCCCGGCCTCCCCCCTCATCCCCCGTCCTGGGCTGCTCTGGTGGGACTCGCCGCAGGCTCGCAGCCAGCAAAAAGCCCAGTCTCGCCGGCCGCCGGCCGCCGCAATTAAAGCGCAAGCAAGCGGCACGGACGGCACAGGAAAAAACTTTTAAAAAGCTCCCCCCACCCATTCCCGGGCCAAAAAAGCAGGCGGAAAAATGCCTGCTTGACTAAGGGCGCAGGGCACCTACCGGAGGGGTGGTTTTCTGGAGGGGGGGTCCCGCCTCCCCCCCGTCCTGGGCAGCCGGACTCGCGAGTCGCCATCGCCATGCCATGCGGTGCGGGCGGGGGATCCAAAATGGGGCGGCGAACGCAATATTGTTTTTGAAATCGTGGTCCAAAAACACATAAGCACAACAGAAACACGCGAAAATTTATAAACTGCCAGATTTTTCACAGTAGCAGTGGGTTTTTTTTCAAGCAAACAAAATGTCTCTCCTCTCCTCCTCTGTCCTCCATTGATTTTTATTTTATTTTATTTTATTTTACACCTGCGCAGTGCGCAATGATGGGCTGGCCAAGTGGCCAGCCATGTGGGAGTGGACAACCATGCAAATTTTTGGAGCCATCCCACCAGTCGCATGGCCACTTGGCCATGGAGACTTCTGGGATGTGCCAAAAAGCCCCCTAAAACCTGCCCTAGCCCTAACCCTAACCCTTGACTCCGTACCCATACGTCACAGACTGTCTTCTTAGTGGGTCAGAGAGGCACCCAGAGGTGCAACCCACTAGCCCACCGTAACCTTACCCGTCACTAGCCTAACCCTAGCTCTTGCACTAAGCCACCTTAAAGCCAGATCTACTTGCTTGCATTGCACTACACGCAGCAAGTACAATTCCCTTCTGTGTGAGACATGGTGGTGCCAGAGCCTTGTGAAGGGCGGGTATGACCCTATCACTCTCACACTGGTCTCACTGTCTGCACATTATGTTATGCAATATCCATATGGCTATTGCATAGCATTTTGCAGCAGCAGCAGGTGAGGAAGGGAGACCCCCATGTAGAGGGGTTGTCTCTTGGAGCCTGCTTCCCCTTCCTAGTGGCAGGAGGCACCCACGGGTGCCTCCAGGAGCCCACTTTCCCTTTATAGCGGGCCAGAGGAGGCACCCACCCCACAGAGGTGCCTCCAGGAGCCCGCTACCCCCCAAAAAAACCAGTACTAACGACAACGAAAAAACGAAAAAATGAACCGACTAATTTTTGCGAATTTTCGCGAAAACCGGAAACGACCCGAAATGGGACTGGCCCGACTAACGACAACTCGAAAAATTTTTTTTTCAAGTTGTGCCCATCTCTACTCAGGACATCCAGGGATAAAAGTTTTCCCCTAATTCCATGATACAAGGGGCAATGAAGAAATATATATGCTAATGTTTCTATTCTATCTGATGCACTTACTTAAAGGCTAAGGGATCTTTTGAAACTTTCCCTCTTGTATTGCAGATAGCAGAGCATTCATATGAGCAAGTGTGAAGGCTCTGTGTTGATTCTCTGTTAAACAAGCAAAGAAATAGTCAGCGGGCTTAAAGGGGATTAATGCTGGATCAGTTGATATGCTGTTAGAAGTAGCCCCCAGATTGTGTCTCCCCTCCTCTAAAATATGTTGTTTCAGGATTTGTTTAGTTGTCTTGTAGCCCACCTGTATAAGGCAATCCAAAGAAAGACCATAAATTTTAAGTTTGAGAGGTAAAGCTGCCCTCCATATTGAGTGGTAAATGTCAAACAATAGTAGAGACGTTAGACTCCTTGAGGAGAAAATTAATTTCAGCCAAAAGTTAAAAATGGCCAAACAAGCCCTGACTTCAACTTTCATGAATCCCACTTCTAACCTTAGGGCTGCATTAGGCACCAAGCGGGGTACCTGAAGAATAGCTCTCAAAATTGTATTGGACTACTTCCATAGGTGAGAAAATGAGTAGGGACCAAATTGGTCTACATAAAGACGTTGGATGAGAGGCTTAGCTTGGAATAGGTTTAAGGCTGATGAAATATCCCCCCCCCCGTGTAAAAGAATTTTATGATTTCAGAGGAAACTCGCTGAGCTGATTGTGCAACATATGCTGCATGCTCATTGCATAAACTATTATATTGGAGGACGACTCCAAGATGTTTAAAGGTCATTGTCTGTTCAATTTTATGGTTATCTATTGACCGATTGTAGATCTTTGGTCTTTTAGCAAAAACCATAACTTTGGTTTTTTCATAATTTATTAGGATATTTTCATTGTGGCAGTAGTATGCTAAGGCTCCCAGTGCCCTCTTTAAACCGATGGGAGTCTGAGAAAGTATTACATTATTGTCAGCTTATAATAGCACTGTGATGTGCCTGGCTCCTAGCTTAGGAGGGCGAAACTCTAGTTGGGAGAGAGCTGTGATCATAGAGTTGATGTAAAAAAACCATAACAGTGGAGCAAGTATGCAGCCCTGCTTGACAGCCTTAAATGTGTTTCCTGTCTTTGAAATATGCCCTTCTGAATTGCATCTTATTTTAAACAAGCAGCAGTAAACATCGGTCTATGGTGGAATCAAAGGCAGATTTAAGATCGATGAAGGCTGCAAATAGCTGTCCTTTTGGTTTACCGGAGTATTTTTCTACAAGGTGTTGCAAAATCAGAACCTGGTCCATGGGAGATCTTCCTGCCCTAAAGCCCACCTGTTTATCAGCAAGGATGTTTTCACTATCCATCCAGTCTGGTAATTTCCAGTAAAGGTGTCCAGCATACAATTTACTGATTACTGACAATAAGCTGACTGGGGGTAATTGGCAGGATCAGCCTTCAACCCTTTCTTATAAATAGGGATGACTATGGCCATGTTCCAATCTAGGGGTATGGGGGCATTCTGATCAATATATGTGAAGAGCTTATTGGAGCCCACCAATCTATATTCTCCTTGACCAGCTCAGGTGGAAAGCCATCAATGTCAGGTTTCTTACATGGCTTAAGTCGGTTTATAAGATCAGCTATCTCAGAGATTGATACTGGTGGCCATTCTGTCAGGTTTTCTGTAGCATGATTCAGATGGAAGGTAGGTATTTCTTTATTTGAATATACCTCCTGAAAGGAGCTCTCCCATATGTTAGAGGCAATATGACAGTTAGCCCGTGCCACATTGTTATTTAAAGCAGGTGAAGTAAGATGACAAAAGGTACTCATATCTTTAGTCCTGACTGCATAGCTAAGTTGTTCCCATAAGAGATGATGTTCTTTGATCTTTTTTGCCTTAATTAACTGCTTGTACTGGGACTTAAGGTGCATTAAGTCATCAACTTTCACTTCCACTGCACTTTCTTTATGGAGCTTAAATTATGAGATAAGCTTTTTCTTAGCATCTCTGCATTCCCAGTCAAACCATTCATTTGAATTGCAATTACTGGAGTGGGGTTTAATTTGTTCCTTTACTATAAGTAAAATGTTTCAATTAGCCTATCAAACTATGCTATTGCCTCTCTATTTGAATTCACTGAAGGAAAAGTAGAGTGAATTTCAGAGTATAAATCAGTTTTGATTAACTCTGAGAATCACTCGGCAGTGTTGGTAGTCCATTTAATTCTATTCTTACTGGCTGTGAGCTCAAAGTTAAATTGAAAGGCCTCCTCAATATGAGTGTCATGACCAGCCATCCTCAGATATGCATTTAGTGGAAGATGGTCACCATCTAGTCTGGTATCTACCTCAAATTTTATATTGATACATGATGTTCGAAAACCAATCACAGTCCACATTCTGGCTTCACACATTTTGTTTACATTCTTGCATGATAGATGATCTACAATGGAAGTTAGAATTTCCTTAGGAGAGTCTTTAGAATCACAAGCTTTGTTTCACCTAAAAAAACTTAGAAACCATAACCTTCTCTTTAAATTATGTTACAATGGACCCTGCTATATTATGGTTCACAATTATGTAATCAATAGTGCTCTTTCTGGAGGCTGACCAAAATGTGAATTCCCCTGGTATATCTCCTGTGGTACTGCCATTTAAGATGCACAGATTTAGTTGGTGAACCATCTGGGTCATCTTAAGACCAGGGTACAGGTTAAGGGTAGTGCTGTTTAAATAAGTCAAACTGATGAGTAGAATAGACTGGGAAGTAAGTATCAGCAAGTTTCCATGGGGTACACAAGGTGCTACTGTGCCCTGTGTTACAGCAATTAGGATTCAGAGATTCACTTTTTGAGATTGCTGCGTACATGTGGGGCAGCCGTGGACTCTACCCACCTAGGTTCTTGAGAACTGAATGGGTGATGGCTGGGGAGGTTTCCCCAGGTTTAGCCAGCAAGGTATGAGCTTGGTAGGTATGAGTCAAGGTAGGTATGAGACAAGGCAGGGGTAAGCTGTACCACTGATGCCTGCCCCAGCTATTCACACTACATTGAGGTCCCTCTTCAGGATGAGGGAGGCTAACAGCTGAGAATTAATAAAGTGTGGTCTAGTTAACCTTTATGTTAACCTAGTCTATCCTACTTCACCTCTTTATGTACCAGAGTGGAAAGGCAAAGTGTTCCAAGCGTCCTTTGTATGAATGTCGCAAACTGAACTGTTCATTTTGAAGAACCTGCAGTATCTGTTCCACCATGATTTAGTGGATTCAAAAACAACAGCAAAACACTGGGTGGACTCCAAATGTAGTAAACCTATTGAAATCAAGAGATTTCATTACTCCCATTGTTCACTGTGAGACTTCTGTAAGGAGGACTAAATTTAAATATATTTATGGCTGATACATTTTTACAGGTGACACATAATTACTGAGTTATGGGTTATGGGAAGTGAAGTTACAGAAGGATAGCAATTTGATTACAAGAATATGATTTTTATCCCTGGAACAAGTCCACTTCTGATTGGTAGAATTCTTACATATTTTTTTAAAGTCCCAGTTAGTTGGTCGCAGTTTTCAACTGCAAATGCCAAGGAGTAAACCTGATGGTGAATCATAAGATTATATGTATACTCAAATGCTGTTATTTTTAACAATTCACTTTTTTATTTTCAAGATCTCTCTCTCTCTTTAGATATTTTAAAATCACATATTATTTTATGCACTGCTATGTGGGATCTGAGGAATTTTTTTTACCATGTAGACCACTCAGATTAGTGTGTACAGTATATAAATGTAATAAATAAACATATCTATGACATCAGAAAATGCCTTAGAAATATCTGCAACAACTAGAAAGAATGGAACAGTGGTTAAATGAATGTGAATGAAATGGTTTATTTATTTATTATTTTGTTGACACAAGCTTTATACAGTCAGTACGAAACCAGTTACACTTGCTATGTATGAGGTTGGGGAAGCAATGCAGTTCTGCCATATTCTTTATTTAATTTCACCACTCTCCACCATATGAAAAGTGAAAACCTGATGCCCTCCACATGTAGGAGAATGCAGGCATCAGAGACAGAGGAGGTAAGATCTGAGCACAACTTCTATGTGTTGCACATATACCTGTATTAATAAAAATTGAACCAGGATGTAAGTGGTGCCCACCATATGTCAAATGATGTTTTTTTTTTTTTTTTGGCAAAAAATGAGTCTGTTTCCTTTATATTTAAACCATTCAGAAACATGCCAGAGGTATGACCATGCTTCTGTATGACAGCTTTCTAAGAGGATTTGCATTCTTCCTTTCTCCTTTAATTCTAGGATGAAGTTTGCCCTAAAGCTGAAGGTGATGAAATTCAGCGGTGTGTCTGGGCTTCTGCAGCTAATGTAAAAGACAGATTCATATATGTCACCCAACCTACTTTAGACAGAGTTCTGATTGTTGACATCCAGTCACAGAAGGTGGTCCAGGTAAGTGTTCTTAATAGGAAAAAGGCTCTTCTTTCTTGTATCTTATCATGAACTGCAAATGGTAGCGTTAAGAAGGTATAGTTTTAAAAAAACATATCCTTTCATTAGAGATGGAAAAACAGTACATAATTGTACAAGAAATCTTTGGTTATTTTTGTCTTCACTGGTTGAAATCAGTCTTGTACATTTTTGTTTGTTTGGGCCTTCTTCTGTAAAAAAATTAAAGAAGTAGCTTCTGTACAGTTTTTTTTCTGGGCAAGAAATCCTATATTATGTACACCCCCTTAAGTACATTCACTGCAGAATTCAAGACTTAAAAGGTGCTTCCTTTCTCCCTCCAGAAAGACCATTTTTTCAACAGTTAACTTTTTATTAAAAATGGGTATCTCAGTTACATTAGAGTGCTACCTCTACTTATGAGTTTAATCCATTCCGAATGCGTGCTCATAGGTCCAACAACTTGTAAGCAGAGCAGCCGTATCTAATAAATAAATAAATAAATAAATAAATAAATAAATAAATAAATAAATAAATAAATTGTAAGTAGAGCAGACCGCAGTTAAAATTTGTAAGGCAGCAGTTAAAACAGCAACTATTTTCCGCTCTTAAGTCGAAATGCTTGTAAGTTCTGCTGGAAGATGGGCAGTATAGAAATAAAATAAATAAATAAATAATACATAAATAAGTAGAGCTGCTCATACCTATAGGTACCATTGTATTTGCAAATATTCATTATATCCTTGCTTCTTACCAAGAACTGATTTAGTTGAAAATATTTTGAAACTGCTGTGACTTGCTGGAGTCAAGGCATGTCTGAGGTTATAAAAGGAACCAGAAATCACTAATCAGTAACAATTTGATTTAAAAATCTGACTTAATGTATATTTTTTTTAAAAAATATCCAATTTATGTTTAAATTTTTGATTTAACATTTAAAAAACTGATTATTGATTTTTTAAAAACAAATTAAAATCAGATTTCAAAAAGATGAAATACTAATGATTAAAATTGAGATTTTTATTTATTTATATCAAATCCATCCTGGCTCTGGTCCCTGCGGTCGTAGTTGTGCTATGGAGAAGGTACATGCTTATGCTTTGGTGTGTGTGTGTGTGTGTGTGTGTGTGTGTGTGTGTGTGTGTGTGTGTGTGTGTGTGTGTGTGTGTGTGTGTGTGTGTGTGTGTGTCTCCAGGTGAGCGTGTGCATCTGCGTATGGAATATCAGTGTTTGGAATAAAAAACTGGATCAGAGCTTTCAGAAGTCTCATAGCCAGTGTCATCACTGAATTCAGGGAATTACAGTCCAAATCTTTCTGCACAATATACAGTATATTGTAGAAATACATACAAATGGACAAATAATTGATATACACTATATATATCACAACAAACCATGTTAAGTCTTTCTACGTCTTGGCTATACAAATCAGTGTGTTTTAGAGGCTTTTCATCTGTTGAAAAGTGAACCAACAATGGACATTGAGGCAGGGGTTTTGTGCATACTTTGGATGGCAACATCATGTTTATGCTGTACTTCTGACTGCAAAGAATGATATAAGAATCCATTTGTGGAACACAAAATCCACACATTCTAAAATAGAAATGTAACTTTTCTTCAAGCAGCTGTTCTTCCTGTTCATGAATAGGAATTATTAGAAGGTTGCTAAAAAATTCTGCTGCCACATTCTTAAAAAATGAAATGGAATGGATAGAAACTGTCAGACACTGCTGCTCTTCAAAAATTAATCCTTGCCGATATTCCCAGTGCTCTAAAATGTCTTTACAGCATTGTAGACACTGATATACAGTAAATTCTTGCACACCATAATATGTGTGATTTTAATAAGCCTTAATATGACAGGTTAAAATTAAGAAAGTTTTATTTGTTGTAAAATAATAGTGGAAGCTAGTTATTATAGCATTCAATAAAATACAGAAAAGAGGCATTGTACAGAACTTTAATTTTGGAAGATGCTGAAAACATCTATGTTGTATTGAGCAAACAGTTCTTATTAATAGATATTGTTTTATTTATCACATTTGCCCCCTGTCAAATCCAAGAAGAATGTATAAAGTAATCTCTCATGCTTCTGTTTTGGGGTGAACCCTGTATTTGATTTTTAGTGAATTATCTGATGTGACCAAGAACAGGGACCCCCTTTGTGCTCCTATGGAGGGGAGAACTTACTGTATGTTTTGGGAAGGATGCTGGTATGCACAGATGATCTGGGTGGCCTAACTAGGAACCCAAAAGGGATGTTTAAGCAGAGATGGATCTCAGAAGTGAAAATCCAACTCCTGCCCATTCCTAAGATATCTACTGAGGACATTCACATTGATCTAGCCTTCCATCTCTGAAATGGAAATTGACATAGACCTTTTACTATTTCAGAATCCGAATCAGAATCCTTTTATTGGCCAAGTGTGGTAAAAATGCTCTCCACATATAAGAAGGAAATATAAGAATCATATATTCAACAATAAAAACATAGTATGACAATACAATATAACCTATTATTTAAAAAGAAAGAAAAAAAGTAAAAATTAATTATTCAACAGTTTGATAGTACTTGGAAAGAAACTATCTTTATATCTAGTTGTCCTAGTATGCAATGCCCTAAAATGTCGCCCTGAGGGTAACAACTGAAATATATTATGTCCGGAATGTGTGGAATCTGTATATAATTGAATCAACAGTTCTTTTGGCAGTCTGAACTTCCTAAGTTGATGCAGAAAAAACATTTTTGTTGTGCTTTCTTAATAATACTTTTAATATTAGATTACCATTTTAAATCTTGAGATATAATAGTACATAAAAATTTAAAGGACTCCACTATTGACACTAAGTTATTTGATATCATAAGAGGTGGTTGTATAGAATGAATCCTCCTAAATAGAGATGGGCACAACTTGAAAAAAAAATTCGAGTTGTCGTTAGTCGGGCCGGTCCCATTTCGGGTCGTTTCCGTTTTTTGCGAAAATTCGCAAAAATTAGTTGGTTCGTTTTTTCGTTTTTTCGTTGTCATTAGTACTGGTTTTTGGGGGGGGGAGCGGGCTCCTGGAGGCACCTCTCTGGGGTGGGTGCCTCCTCTGGCCTGCTATAAGGGAAAGTGGGCTCCTGGAGGCACCCGTGGGTGCCTCCTATCCTCACCCACTAGGAAGGGGAAGCAGGCTCCAAGAGACCCCTCAACATGGGGGTCTCCCCTCCTCACCTGCTGCTGCTGCAAAATGCTATGCAATAGCCATATGGATATTGCATAACATAATGTGCAGACAGTGACTGTGAAGACTAGTGGATGGCACTGAACCCAGAGCCATAGTGAGATGCCTAACTAAGGCTCTCGCACCACCATGTCTCACACAGAAGGGAATTGTACTTGCTGCGTGTAGTGCAATGCAAGCAAGTAGATCTGCCTTTAAGGTGGGTTAGTGCAAGGGCTACGGTTAGGCTAGTGACGGGTAAGATTACGGTGGGCTAGTGGGTTGCACCTCTGGGTGCCTCTCTGACCCACTAAGAAGACAGTCTGTGACGTATGGGTACGGAGTCAAGGGTTAGGGTTAGGGTTAGGGGGGCTAGGGCAGGTTTTAGGGGGCTTTTTGGCACATCCCAGAAGTCTCCATGGCCAAGTGGCCATGCGACTGGTGGGATGGCTCCAAAAATTTGCATGGTCGTCCACTCCCACATGGCTGGCCACTCAGCCAGCCCATCATTGCGCAGGTGTAAATAAAATAAAATAAAATAAAATCAATGGAGGACAGAAAAATCTGGCAGTTTATAAATTTTCGCGTGTTTCTGTTGTGCTTGTGTGTTTTTGGACCACGATTTCAAAAACAATATTGCATTCGCCGCCCCATTTTGGATCCCCCGCCCGCACCGCATGGCATGGCGAAATGGCGACTCGAGTCCGGCTGCCCAGGACAGGGGGGAGGCGGGACCCCCCCTCCAGAAACCACCCCTCCGGTAGGTGCCCTGCGCCCTTAGTCAAGCAGGCATTTTTCCGCCTGCTTTTTTGGCCCGGGAATGGGTGGGGGGAGAGTTTAAAAGTTTTTTCCTGTGCCGTCCGTGCCGCTTGCTTGCGCTTTAATTGCGGCGGCCGGCGGCCGGCGAGACTGGGCTTTTTGCTGGCTGGCTGCGAGCCTGCGGCGAGTCCCACAGAGCAGCCCACTAGGACGGGGGATGGGGGGGGAGGCCGGGGACCTCCAGAAACAACTCCTCTGGTAGGTGCCCTGAGGCACGGCAGGCATTTTTCCACCTGCTTTTCGGCCGGGAACCGGGTTTTTTTAACTTTTAAAAACTTTTTTCTGTGCCGCGTGGCATCGCGCGATCGCGCGATGCAAGTAACGAGCACGACAAATCAGACCAAAATTGTTCGTTCGTCGGTTCGAGCTCGAAGTCTGGCGGAGTAATTCCCGTTACCGTTTCCGTAGAGTAACGGAACCGAGTAACGGAAACGGAAACGGGAATACCGCTAAGTCATGCCCATCTCTACTCCTAAAATCTACCACCATTTCAACAGTTTTGCATGTGTTTAATTCAAGATTATTTTGAGTACACCATAAAAACTAGTTGTTCAATCTCTTGCCTATATTTCAATGAAATGTAGTCTTTGCAGATGGGCAAACTCAGATTTTCTTCCACATGCACATGTATTTTGGATGGAAGTATTAATGCTAACGATATAGCAAAGTCACTTCTAAACTGAAGAGCATCAACATCAGCATTCCTGTTGTAATGACTTTTGCACATCTCTGCAAGGACAGATGACTAGGACTAAGCAACTGAAATGCTAAATTATGCTCATTTTAAGTAATGCCCCCTTTGTCAAGCTAAATGTTTGTACAGAATGTTATAGGGAAATAGGAAAGCTTGAGGGATTCTTTTTTGCAGAGGTAACAGAAGGGGTTGTAAAAGTGTCTGCAAAAAGTTGCCAGCCATGGAAGAAATACTCATTTCTCTCTGCCATTTTACAATTGAGAATTTAGCTCTGAAATTTAGTAAGTTAATATGAAGTACTTGGCAGCTTGAGTGAAAGAGTTGGCTCAGCATTACTGGTAATACCATTGGAACAATCTTGCTCCTTATTGTGGCATAATATGAGGCTATATTCTTTTTTGCAAACCCCAGGAGTTTTTCTTGGATATAGACATAAATCTTGAAATATGTATATGTATGTGAGGCATTTAGATTCTCAAGAGCTCCAGTGTGAAGGGAAGTATGTATTTTCAATTTCCACATCAACTAAGATGTCTTCGCATAAGACAGGAGAAGTCAAATTTGTATTCAGAAGATACATGTTATCTAAACTCTATTATTTGGAATGAAAATGCCTACTTGCTTTGGGGAACAACACAAGAAGTATTCTAGTCTATTTGTCCAGCTATAATTGCATGCATGGAAATCACATTTTATTCACATTCTAACAGAATACTGGCTTAAGGGCCAAAGGATGTGTTGGAAGCTGCACTTTGTTGGAAAGAATGTATCAGCTTCTTTATTCTTTAATCATCTTACAACTGGTAGTTATTATCATAATATTTGTAAACCACCCAGAGTGGCCTTTGGTTAGATGGGTGGTATGTAAATCAAATAGATAAATAATAGATAAATAAATAAATAAATTACAATGGATGAAACCCTATTGCTTTGATAAATGAGTTGCTCCTAGAGAAGATCCATTGTGGAGATTTGGTGAGTCAGCTCCATGATATGTTCTCCTGATTCAGTGGGCCTAGTCAAGTTGTTACTTAATACCCAAAGCAACAGGATTTCAACCACAAAGTAATAAAATCAAAGTCCCTACTAGAGATAGGCACCAAACAAAAGACAAAACACTTTTTCATCTTTTTGTTATGTAATAAATTGTTTAATTATGAAATGAAATAATAGAAACTGTTTTGTGAACTGCTTTTTTGTTTGGGAAATGAAATGGGGGGAGCTTCCTCAAGCTCTTTCCTATAAGCTCCCATAATTTGGAGACAGTTGGGGTTTAGGGGCCTGAGTTATTCAACTACAAAGAGCCCCCCCCAGCTAATTGCAAAAGTGTTATGCAGCACATGCCATGCCAACAGTAGGTCAATTTTATACTTCCCCTTGCTAGTTTAACCTATTGCTGGCATGTGCCACACAACAATTTTATAATTAGCTGGGGGAACCCTAATTACAGTTGACTAACTCACCCCCTGAACCCCAGGCCTCTCCAAATTTGGGGGGCTTACATGAAATCATGTGAGGAAGCTCCCCCACTATTTCCATGCCACTAGTTGCATATGGGATCATTACATATGATAAAATGTGTACTTGAAAATAGTAATTCCATGCATCTAGTGGCATGGAAATTGCAGGGGAACTTCTTGAAGCTATTCCATATAAGCCCCCCAAATTTGGAGAGGTTTGGGGTTTAGGGGGCCAAGTTATTCAACTGCAAAGAGGGTCCCCCAGCAGTAATTGGATAAGTGCTGCCAAAGTAACCAAGGGTAACCAAGGTAAACAAACCTCAGCAGCAATTTTGACATTAGGTGAGGGGACCCTCTTTGCAGTTGATTAACTTGCCCCCCTAAACCCCAAACCTCTCCAAATTTGGAGGGCTGAAAGGGAAGTGTCCAAGGAAGCTATCCAAAAATTGGAGTGCCTCTAGGACCTATAGGAGTTATATAGCACTATGAATTGTTTCATTTCATTTTGTTTCATTTCTGATTAATAGTTAATAAACTTCATTAATAATGAAACAAAATGAAGACTAAGACATAATGAAACAAAATGAAATGCTGTTTTTCCATTTTGTGCCCATCTCTGGTCCCTACATATCAGAAGATGAACAGTCACAATAAAAATAACGCACTGTAAGTATACATATACAAAGACACATATAGAACTCATGGAGTTGTTTCATTGACAAAATCATGACTTCTTAAAGCAATTATCACCCACTCCTGTAAAGTCAACCCAGTCCCTCTGAAGGATTTTACTGCATCCCTGCTTCTCTTACACAGTAACGGGCTTTTTTGAATGACATTATATGTAGATTTGGCAGAGACAATTTGGGGCATGGCAGTACAGGTAGCTGCAACAAGTTACAATTTTACATGGAAGATTTTTGTCACCAGTGGCAGGAGCAAGCTCCCCCCCCCATGACTTTGGGACAGAGTGCCTCAAACTAAAGTCGTAGGGTGATTTCTCTCCCCTCACCAAACCATGGGATACTTGCATGGCACATAGAAGCACTGTGAGATCCCATGGATTTCAATATTTTATGCCAGGTGCACCAGAAAAATAATATGAGAAAGACCGATCCTAGATTAATATAAAATATTTAGATTTCTGGGTACAGGTTTCAGTGAGTTTAATTCTAAGTGGTTGTCAATCAATCAATCAGCCTTTATTGGCATACATAAATTTATCAACACAAGGTCAGTATAAATTACACCAGTAATAATAAGTTAAAAAGTTAACTACTCGGAGCATCCCTGGCTGCGGGCCCTAACCAGCTGGGTTAAGAAAGTTGCCACATTTTCTATCACCACAGAATCTTCTGATGACAGAAGAAACCTCAGTATATCAGTATCTGAACACTGCCTCTTCTTCAAGAGAAGTGGGTCAAGGAGTTTTTTTACGGGAGTGATCATAAAGAGGACAGCGCAAAACCATATGAGAGAGTGATTCCACTCCACCCAGTACACAGGCACAACACCTAACGTTATAAGCAGTCTTATTGAATCTCCCATACAACACCGCTGATGGGATGGCATTGCATCTAGCAAGTGTGTAGGCCCTCCGTTCCTCTGGGCATTCTAGCAGGTAAAAGTAAGGTGCAGGGCGCTCTGCTGCTACTGGGATCTGCAAATTCAATGGTGAACATGTTGAATTTGCTGCTCTCTGTAAATCCTGCAGTTGTATATCAAGTAACCTGCGCTTAATCAGCTTGTAAGCTTCCAACTGGGGTGAGTGAGCTGAGAGTATCTATCGTAATACCCAGGACACTGATTTTGTGTGAGAGAGTTAAATTGTGTCCAACAATTAAAGAGTGGCTGGAATCTTGTTGCCCAATTATATAAATAACATAACAAGTGAATTGCTATTAGTTGAGAAATCTCCATAGACATGAACCGTTGCATAATGAATTGTGCCGCTTAGGGTGCAACAGAGAATGCCTTCAGAGATCTCATAACTTATGACAGTTCTCATCTAAAAGCTGTAATGTTTGTGGAGATATGCTACAGGATGTCAGTCAGTGTATCACACTTTTTTTATTGTCCAAGAATTGATCTAGTCATTAAAGACTAGTACAGATGTCAACTTACTACAGAGAAGAGAAAATAAATTAATGTTAAGGAAAGGATGCACGGTTTGTCTGTTGATGAAGAAAACAGCTTTTCTTTGGAGGAGGCTGAGGCTTCTGTTCATACCCCCAGAGTACAGTTAAGAACTGCCACTGGTCTTAGCTATCCATTAGCACATCACCTTGAGAATCTACATCATTAATTTAAATTAGATTCATTTAATTAGCCAGCTGGTACTCTTTTTGTCAAACTAATAAACAAGCAATGAGTCATAGTTCTGTAATTGTGAAACCAAATACACACACTCACAAAGAGAAAGGGAGGGGCAGAGAGAGAGAGAGAGAGAGAGAGAGAGAGAGAGAG
The DNA here is from genome assembly GCA_037367245.1 of Phrynocephalus guinanensis. NCBI lineage: Eukaryota > Metazoa > Chordata > Lepidosauria > Squamata > Agamidae > Phrynocephalus > Phrynocephalus guinanensis. The sequence goes on along the minus strand of CM074741.1, from coordinate 53,646,833 downwards.
AGAGAGAGAGTTCTGGACATACACAACAGCCAGAAATGCATTTCTATCTCTATCTGTAAGCAACAACAACAACAACAACAACAACAACAGCAGCAGCAGCAGCAGCAGCAGCAGCAGCAGCAGCAGCAGCAGCAACAACAACAACAACACAAACTCCAGAGCTCAGTAACTCGATTATTGAGTCCAATCTCTCTGTCTCTGTAACTAGTAGTTGTCTGTCTGTCTAGACCAGGGCTCTCAAACTTTGAGCACCCTGCAATCTACTTTTTTCTCCCCAAGGGCCCCCGTGGTCTACTTATAGGAGTGCATGTGTGAGGCTGCCCAGCCAGGCCAGAAAGGGCTGAGCATGTGCAGCAACCGGACTGCCCCCTCCTCCCCTCCCCCTCCGCCTTCCTCTCCTCCTCTATTACTGTGGCTGTTGCTGTAGCTGCAAGGCCACTCGCCAGGCCGGAGAGGGTCAAGCATGCATGGCACATGGCTTGGCCCTCCTCCTCCTCCTCCTCCTCCTCCTCCTCCTCCTCCTCCTCCTCCTCTTTCATTGTGGTTGCTGCTGCGTCCACAAAGCCGCTTTGCCAGGCCAGAGAGGGCCGAGTGCACCAGGCGCCTGGCCTAGCCCTCCGCCTCCCCCTCCTCCAGTGCTGTGGCTGCTGCCATGGCCATGGAGCCCTCAGCCAGGCCAGAGAGGGCTGATTGGACATGGCAGGCCAGCCTAGGCCCACCCCAAACACGCCGCCACTGGTGGCAGATCAGGAGGCCGGTGGAGATGTGGCGGGCTATTTCTGATGGCCTTGTGGGCTACTAGGCACCTCTGGATGATGCATTGTGCAGGCCTGGTCTAGACAACGCCTTAAAATGTAGTTAGCTGCTATGGTACAATTTGTTAAATTAATAATTTTCATTTTACAACAGGTAATTAAATGTTTATGTTTCCTTCTCAGTTCACATTGAACTCTTTTGTTTCTTCATTTGATTGTTGTTCAAGGCTTCTGTGGTTCCTTCATCTAGCTCACTGGTTCCCAACCTGGGGGTTGGGACCCCTTTGGGTGTCAAACAACCATTTCACAGGGATTACCATGAGCTAGTGAAGAAAAAGGCAGAAACAGCTTGGGTCTGGAGGTAGAGGGGGATGAAGCGGGGAAAGAGTGAGTTGGAGAGGATGTCAGTCAATGGCACCAGAGGCTGCAATTGGCTGAGGGTGCCTATAGAGGGAAAATATGGCACCTGCAGCAGTGGTCTGCCAAAGGGGGCTTGTGGCCTCTTCCAAGCAGGGAACTGTATTAAAGGGTTGCAGCATTAGGAAGGCTGAGAACCACTGATCTAGCTGTTAAAAGTAGAGGCATCTCCTTCTGGTGACATGGGTAATAAGTCCTGCATTTTCCTTTTCACTTCATAATTTAACCAAAAATAAATATATGCCCTGCAATTAATTAAGAAACACAAAATGTGTCAAGGAGGGTTAGGGGAAAAATGGAAATAGCTGTCCTATAACTTCCATTTCGTACTGTTTAATAGCTCTGCAATGGCATGCAATTTAATTAGGTGCAGTGTGAACATCCATCCATGGCACATTGTTCAAACAATGAACAAAGATCACTGTTTGAGCAGATGTGTGCTATCTTGCAAAAGACTTCAAGGATTTTCAATTGTCTAATACTGAAAGTGGCAAGAAGGCACTGCTCATGCATAATTTTCACCCAGATCTTGAGTAATATTGACATTATGCATCACATGCTTCTTTCTTTCACATCTTTTAGGCAGTAAGTACTGACCCAGTTCCTGTGAAACTTCACTATGACAAATCACATGATCAAGTATGGGTGCTCAGCTGGGGAAGCTTTGATAAGAGTTCCCCGACACTACAGGTCAGTGTTCTTCATTTCTGAGTTTTACATGTTGCCAAAGCTCATTGCACTGTTTTAGAATGCAGGTGGAGAAATGTTTATTGGAAAGATGCCAGATGTCCCACTTGTACACACAAAAATGCAGAAAAGAGCTGACTTTGATGTTTTCTGTTTCATGTGTCAAGCTTCAAACCTTCAAACAGATGATGGATCTTAAACATGCCCCTGTGTACATCCTGAAGTGGCTCCACCTGACGTGGCTCCATTCCATAGGATAACTATACTGTACCAGCTTTTTGAATCTGATCTAAATAAACACTGATGGGAAAATGTTCCTGTTTAAGCAGCCTGCAGATCAAGGATAGACAGCCTTTAGAAACAGAGGCCTATAACTAGGGATGAGGCTGAGATGCAACGAGGAATCAGGCTGCGACGTCATCTTTGCTGCTCCGTGGTGCTGGCCAATCAGACAGGGAGGCGGGATGATGCCTGTCCCTGGACAGCTCCTGATTGGCCAGCACCACGGAACAGCAAAGATGACATCACAGCCTGATTCCTGGTTGGGGTTTAATGTTGTGCGAGCCCAGAGAAAGAAAAGACATTGGCTGTGTGTGTTTTGGAGGCTTTGGAACACCAGCTGGGCTCACGCAGTTCGTTTTGGAACCTATCAGTTCTGAAACAAATAGCCCACCCCTAACCTGTACATACCATTTATTTATTTATTTATTTGGGAGCAAGAGGCAGATGAATGAGTTACTAGTGCTAAGTGCTTCTACTTCAGATATTTGCAGTCATGAGCACATCACAATGACTTTTGTATTAGATGTTGATCAGGAGAAGGCAATATTTGGACCTCTCAGTATTCCTCTTCTCTCTGATTCTGAATCAGGTTTGCCATTGCTTTTCACCACCACCTATGAAGTCTCCTCATTTTTAATATCTAAGTACCAGGTGGGTGGCTTAGTGGGCTAGAGTGCTGAAACTGTCAGCTGCAAAGTCAGCAGCTCGGTGGTTCGAATCATGGGTGCCACACAGTGGAGCCAGCTCCCACTGTTAACCCCATCTCCTGCCAACCTAGCAGTTCAAAAGCATGTAAATGTAAGTAGATAAATAGGTACCACTGTAAAAAAGTGGGAAGGTAAACACTGTACTGTGCACAGAAATGTGTTCAGCCATGCCAGCCACATGGCCAAAGATTTGCACAACACTGCCACTTTGGCTTGAAAACAGAGATGAGCACCATCCCTAGAGTCAGACATGACTAGCATGCATCTGCGGGGGGAACCTATACTTTTACTTACCAGATTGGTAGCTACATACCTTCTCTCCATGTTGGAAATGACCGCACCTAATTAATTTGACCACTGCTGGTGGCTGAGAATTTTATTTAGCTCAGCTTTAAGAAGATTTCATCAAGCTTTGAAAATTCAGTGGAAGGAAATGGGTTTGATAAAACTGGGCTTCAGAGGAAGTGAGACTGCCTACTCAAATATTAAGTGCCCATTAGCTGTTTCAGCAGACCAAATGATCCTAGAAACCTGTTATAGTACTTGAAGGTACAATAGTATGTGAGGACAGTATCTTGTATACTTTGAAGGTGTAATGAAGGTGTAAACCAATGACCATAGGTGTAAACTGAACCGCGAAAAGTAGAATGGGAGCAGATGATACCCACTAGCTTGCTGAATGCCCTACTCAGGTACAAAATGAAGATGTGCATACCAGAAGTGTCCTTTATATTTTATTACAACTCACAGAGCTCAGCAGACAGGATAGTCTGTTGGTACTCAGTAACTTTTTCATTTTTTCAATGAACTGCTTGAAAATCTCAATGCTTTCTCTTTCTATAGGTATTCTTAATTAGTAATGATGAGTTACCAAGTTGATTGCTGACCCTTTCCTCAATTTGCTAGACATACATTACTTAAAAGTGGTTTAGCATTTCTCTGACACTGTGCTGCTCACCCAAGGCTATACAGTCTGTCTATTTCTTGGGATGCACAATCCGGAATCAGACCTCCAACCACTGGCTCCACAGCCAGACAGCTAACTGACTGAGCTGTCTAGCCAGGCTAGGAATTGTTATCACAGAGTAAAAATACCAAATGCTTATTTGTCTGAACAGGGCAGGGCTTCACATTTTCTACTTGAGTGGAAGAATAATTTGGATTATCTATTAATGCATTTACTTTTTTGTATCATTCACTTATTTTTGTATCATTTGTTCAAAGCAAATAACTATCAGGCTGATTTTGCTCAAAATAAATTCTTGCTTTGTATAGATAGCACATTTCTGAATGCAAAGTTTAGTAGCTGATGCAAGACTTCAGTGAAAAGCATTCCACCAGCTGCACTGTTATTTGGACAATACTTCAAAATATTTTTATGGCTTTATAGCAAAATAGGCATGAAAATCTCTTCCTAACAGCAAATAACTGCTTTAATATTGATACAGCCCTGTGAGCCACTATTATGGCAACAAAGGTTCTGGAATGGCTTGCACTAACTATGGTGCAATTGTTATTTCACAACCTTTGAAACCGCTCTACCTCAGAAACACCTCTTGGCGCAGTGACAACAATATAAATCACTCCTTCTAAATAAAGCACAACAGTGCTGCAGCTGATACTGGCAAGGGAAGGGGTAGTAAAAGAGCAGTGCAAGGAGGCAAACAGATTACAAACTTCTCTCAGGCCCGTATAATATTTTTTTATACTTATAAATAGTCCCAGATTTTTCCAGATACACTTTCCCAAGAGAATATGCAACTCATAGGGTGAACATTTCTGTGGCTAGGAAATCTACAAAAAAAGTTCCACAACTTCACTTGCAACACATCCAGATAAGGCTTTTATAAGGCCACTGGCCTTCATCACTCTGTATTGGGGCAGGAGGGAGGGAGGGTTGGCAGGAAGCCTCAGATGCTACGCTGTATTGATGATAATCCACTTCTGTTCTTTTTACTGCTTGTTCTATTTGATAAAAATATATAATATAATAATCATATAAACATTGTTAAGGAGGAAAAATTAAAATGTATCAATTATGCTTCCCAGTGGCTACCAGGAGGAGTTTTCCTTCTGGAAATACCCCTAAGTCTCTTACCTGGATATCTGTGCTATTAGCAACAGTTCTGTGCCAACCTAAGCATAACAGTGCTACTTCCAGGAGATTCCTCACTAAATTTCCTTCTGCCCTCATTGTCCGTACTCCCACACTCCCCACCCTTCATCATGTCTAGAGATGGGCACGACTTGAAAAATTTTTTTTCGAGTTGTCGTTAGTCGGGCCGGTTCCGTTTCGGCTCGTTTCCGTTTTTCGCGAAAATTCGCAAAAATTAGTCGGTTTGTTTTTTCATTTTTTCGTTGTCATTAGTACTGGTTTGGGGAGGGGGTAGCGGGCTCCTGGAGGGAGCTGCAGGAGTCAGCCAGAGCCACAAGTGACGGACTGGCAGACTCTTTGCACCCGCTGTGTCTCACGTACTTGCATGTAGTGCAATGCAAGTAGATCTGGCTTAGGGTTAAGACGGGTTAGCGCAAGGGCTAGGGTTAGGCTAGTTACGGGTGAGGTTAGGGTGAGTATTGGGGTGCACCTCTGGGTGCCTCTCTGACCCACTTAGAAGGACAGTGTACTGGCGTATGGGTTAGGCTTAGGGTTCAGGTTTGGGCTACGCTTAGTGGGCTGTTTATGCCTGATTGGCACATCCCAGAAGTCTCTGTGGTCAACCTGGCCAAGTGGCCATGCAATTGGTGGAAAATTTGCATGGTCTACTCCCATGCAAATGTGCAGGTGTAAAAAAATAAAATAAAATAAAATAAAATAAAATAAAATAAAATCAACGGAGACTTTTTTGCAAGAAAAATCCACTGCTGCTACTGTAAAAATTCAAGCATTTAAAATAGCTAATTTTCGCATGTTTCTGTGGTGCTTTGGTGGGGTTTTGGGCAACGATTTCAAAAAAATATTGCGGTCGCCATTTTGGATCCCCCCCCCACCACATGGCAAATGGATGCACCCTCCCAGCCTGGTACAGTCAGCAAAACCTGGCCATGCAATTGGTGGAATGGCTCCAAAACTTTGCATGGTCCACTCCCATGGGCGAGCCCATCATTGCGAATGCACAGGTGTAAAAAAATAAAATAAAATAAAATAAAATAAAATCAACGGAGACTTTTTTTGCAAGAAAAACCCCTGCTGCTACTGTAAAAATTCAAGCATTTAAAATAGCTAATTTTCGCATGTTTCTGTGGTGCTTTGGTGGGGTTTTGGGCAACGATTTCAAAAAAATATTGTGGTCGCCATTTTGGATCCCCCGCACTGCATGGCAAATGGATGCGCCCTCCCAGCCTGGTACCAGCAGCGCAGCAGTAGCAATAGCCAAGGAGAGGGGGGCGGGGAAACCCCCCCCAAATAAAACACCCTTCTGGCCTGGTAGGTGCCCTCAGACAGTTTTCGCCTACTTTTAGGGCCGGGAATCGGGTTTTTTTTTAACTTTTAAAAACGTTTTTTCTGTGCCGCTTGGCATTGCGTGATCGCCGCGATGCAAGTAACGAGCACGACAAATCAGACCAAATTGTTCGTTCATGGGTTCGAGCTCGAATTCTGGTGGAGTAATTCCCATTTCCGTTTCCGTAGAGTAACGGATACGAGTAACGGAAACGGAAATGGGAATACCGCTAAGTCGTGCCCATCTCTAATCATGTCTTCCATCTATATTTTTTACACCTCCACTAAAGATGGGATGGCTGCTCCTTTGGAAACAGGAACAATCACAAAAATGTACAGCATATGTACTTTATGTAAATGAGGGCTAGACCATCCAAAGATAAGACCCTGTATATCTTAAAGAGATACCTCTAATGGGCAGAAGAGCTCCAACAAGCGTGCAGCTGAATTGCAAACTATTGTTTAATTGTACAGCCAAATACTATATGCTTGATCCTGATCAAACTGTTGCTTACATATCACTTAGACTTGATTCTTCTGACTATCACCCAAAGTGAACTTGTATGTGCATTTGGATGTTGCTACTTGAAACAGCCTTCTGATGAATTTTAAGGAGACCAGACAGAGTTCCAAGAAGGCTCCTCAGAGTTTGTCTTGTGGAGGTTAATACACATCTATACACTTCTGTTACTGATCAGCTCAAGATGTGCTGATAACCAAAGTTTACTAAAATTGTCAGAATACTGTGCATATGGTACAAAGCCAGCATAGATTAAAGAAATACACATTAATTTTCATAACCCATTAAAGTAACCAAACATTTAAGTAATTCTTCTGTATGTCCTCCAGGTGATCACCCAGGCCAGTGGAAGCGTATCACATCATACAATCCATACTCAACCTGTAGGGAAGCAATTTGACAGAGTGGATGATTTTTTTCATTCCATCCACAACTCTTCTCATCAATCATATGAGGTAGGTAGCACATGAAGTAAGTGTAACGGAGACTGCAAAGTTTCACCCAGATCTTTCATGTTTGTTATTTTCATATCTTCTCTTTTCCATATGGAACTCAGAATGGTGTGGGCATGGTTATCACATGTTATGTGACATAATAGTATGAAAAAAGCAAGGCTAAAAGACAAGAATCCCTTTGTGAACCACATGGCTAACTGTGTCTGAATATTGGTTTCTGTAGTCCAAGACTAGTGGTCTGCAATTATTCTTGTCAAAGATGTTAGGGGAAAAATGTGGGCTCAAATTCACTTTTATTCTGACTAGTTTCATTTTTGCCACTGGACCTTTGGGCTGTTCTTCAAACATCTTTATTCTGGCATATTACTTGGCTGAATTTTCAGACTCTGTGAAACTTGCTGCTTGGTATTTTTAACTTATTTTCATACTCGGTGTCTCATAAAATGCATTGGAGAACATAAAAAATATGTGCTCTAATATTCGTTCTGATATTGCACTGGATCCACTTTAATGATAGCATTCATTTGTGCTGTAACCTTTTGCTGTATTTTTAATCTCTGACCACTTAACATTGCTAAGCTGCCATTGCTAACCTAAATAATGTTAGACCTTTGCTTGAATGAACTCAGGGGGGAGTTAGTATGATTCAGGTAAGGCGTTCAGACAGGAGCCATCTGGATAGTAAGAACTATAAAAAACAACCTCCAATTGTTATTCCCAGGTAATCAGGCCTATTGAATGGATGGATCTGGTTAAGCCAACATTTTTAAGTCCCATTGATTCAGTGTGTATAATCTATTTGGAACTAATAATTGGATTTAGCCCAATATTGTTCATATTGACTGCTCCTGTAATAAAAATGAAATGAAACATTTTGAGAGGTGAATCGAATACAAAGCAGATTGAGGCTAGGTCAGCTCAAATATAATAGGAATCAAAAGATGGAACAAGTACCTTGCTTTCAAAAATTACACTGTTCTAAATGCTGAGGGATGCATATTATGCACGGGTCATGTCAGGGAGTTGTGATTAAATTCTCAATTTTAAAAGAACATCATGCTCAGTTCATTTATTTATTTGCGATTATGTGCCAGCTCATCACAAGCCATATAATTATTAAGGACAGAGTTGAGAAATTTCAAAATAAGAACATCTGTTTTCATTTTGATTTCTCTCCTCCCCTTGAGATAGCTCAGAAATTTCACATGGGATAAGACATTTTTAACAAAAGGCTAACATTGAGGAAGAGGAAATCATTTAAACATATTTTAAAATACATTGTGTTTATTGCAGCTGGTCCTGTTTATTCTGGTGCACGTTCTGTGCTCCCATACCATATTTTGCTGCCATATAAATGTAACAGTTCAAGCCTTTCCATTTTTTACTTTTCTAAATCTTCTGGAGCCAGAATAGAAGCCAACATTGATGTTCATCAGGGTGATAATGGTCATGGTGGCTTTTGGCTTTGCACAGAAAATTTATGGTCGTATTAATGATGTGCCAGCACAATTTATGGCAACTATCATCTAAAATCCTGTTCTTACATCAGGGCTGGGGAAATGGTGCTTCTGCAGATGATGTTGAACTATTCCTGTCAGCCATTGCCAGTCTGCCCAAAGGTATAAGATGACAGTAGTTGTACATCAAACTCTGGCAGACCACAGGCTGGCTTCCCATCCCTCCCTTAGATTATTTCCATGATAGTAAAATAAAGCCTTTATTGCTTGTTTACATACAGTACAATGGTGATACTTATAAACATCTCCAAAATCAGTTTCAAATATTGCTCCCCCTCCTACCTCCCCCACATGATTCCTTCAAAGTATGTCAGAGTGGGCAAATAGGAGAAAAACATGCAGTGTTCAATGCTAGGAGTTTTTTTCCTCAGCAGTGCTTTTTTTACTTGATAAATTATAATGCCCCTCAAAAGACAGTTTTTGGGATAACTAAAAATACCCTGTGTAACCACCATACCAAAGCATAGTATGGGGTAACGAGCTTGGCAAAAATCAATGCAGCTCATTAAAAAAAAGGGATTATAACATTTTTCAAATACGTCTGTGTTGTACCGTTCTCTTAATGAACCACATTAACAGAAATCCATGCTGTTTAGATACGTATCCAGAAGAAATGCTAATGGTGTCCCTGATTAATAATCTCTATCTTGTTGATCTGAGCTTTTCAGTAAAAATATTTTATGATTATGTTAGATAAGACTTTATGCTACATGTTTAGGTATATGGATTGAGGTAGAGAAAGAAAAGATAAGTGGAGCATAAATAGAGGTGAATGGGCAAAGGACATAACGAAATTTGTTTGAAACAGATTAAAGGCAAGTGCTTTAGAAATAGGAAAGTGTATATTTTAGCCCGTTACTGTCCCTCTCTATCTGTTTTGTTACCTATTGTACATATAAACGGAAGCAATGCCATTTATACATTCCTTTCAATGGGTGTCATATTATTGTGACCTGAAAGAGAGAATTCTTGCAGACATCTATTATTATACTGATGCCTTCTTTTATAAGTAAATGGGAAGCCTGGATGAGTGATTGAAAACAGCAGCAGATTGGGAAAAACTGTAATAAATTGGAGAGGTTCTTCATCTAATTGAAGAGGCAAACTGTTCAAACCTCCCCCACCCCACTCCATAAGCAATTCTTCTGCACAGGCAAAGTTTGCTTCAGGCCAAGAGAAGGACTAGCTAAGAAAAATAAATGTCCACCCTTCTCCAAGCTAGAGATACCAAGAAATTGTGGCATTGTGAAACACAGGACCTATTGTCCAGTCCTACAAGCCTCAATGATGACCAAAAAATCTTCCAGCTTAACCTGATGTGTTGCTGCTGTTAAGAACAAGAATGTGATGAATATTTGCGAAATTTCTTGACCTCATCCCAACCTCACCAGAATCTTTTTTGTAGCCCCATCCACCCTGCACCCAAGTAACTTCTTCAGGTCTGAACTGTGGCTGTCAGTTCAGACTTGAAGAAGTTACTTTTTTCGGTTACAGTTCTCGGAATCCATTTGGCCATTATGGTTGGCAAAATTCTGGGAGTTGGTGGTGTAAAAAAGTAACATTTTCCAGTTGTGTTCCTGGTGCTGATGAACTAGTGGTCAGGCTGCCAGGAACTGAGGGGTTCTAGAGGCCACAACATCAGGGGGCGGCACAGGGTCTCCATCCCGAGATCCCCCTGTCCTGTAGTATTGACAATTTTATCCTTACATTTGCATGGTAACTGAAAGAAAACCAGATTACAATAACCCCTTCTTTGCTTAACCTGCCGCTATCCAGGACATAATAAGCATCTGTCTTATCTTCATACCATCACAATGCAGACTGCAACCTTCTTGACTTCTTTCTCTTACAAGTTAGTTCAAATGCATGAGCTCAGCTCTCATTTTTCTCTGGCCTTTCCTGACCTTAGCTTCACCTTTACACACAACAGACACTCACTTTCAAGAAGCTCATTTGAACATTTTAAAGAATTCTACTTTTTTAAGACATAAAATTGTACTAGCCTCTGACAGAAAAAAAATTATTCATCCATGAATTAAAGTTTGAAGCTGTACAACCTTGGACTTTCTCTTGCTCTTTAGCTGTATCTTTGAATTTGTTCACTAATGAAGGAATTCCATTTTGGCAAATTGTACCTTGCTTTTGAGAACTTGGAGAGCTGGTTTAAATAAAAAATGAATCCTTTGAGAAGTGTGACAGGAAGGACTTTAAATTAACTGCAGCCGAGAAATCCATCAAATAAGGTGCCACATGGAAAAAAACTGTCAATTAAAATGAAGCTATCATCAGTCATTGGCAAAAAGTCCCCAATAGCAGTAGCATAATAGAAGGGATTTTACAGAACAAGCACTAAACTTCAAACCATTGTTCCTAGATGTTTAATAGCTGAATGCATTTTTGCACAAAATCGGCATGAAATATATTTACACTTTCAAATGGCTGTACTATACTACCAAATATGCACATCCTACACCTCTTGCACTCACCCGGAAAGCCAAAGACACATGCTTTGGCTTTCTGTGAGTACAAACAGGCCAAAGACTGCTGAAGCAGCTAGAAAGCCTGATGAAAGATTATTCTGTTTACAGAGACTCTCGAGTTAAAACTTCAATTTAGAGAGCTTTTCCAAAATATAACATTCTCACATCTCAAGCATATGGTCATCTGTGAACACTGATAAAGAAGCATCAAATAGGTGTAACAAATAATTGAATTCATTATGGATGAATAATAAATAAATCATATAACTAGTAAGTCAAACCAACTTGCTGCCTAGTTTTTATGTATCTGAGTTTCAAAAAAGAAAGCATGTGCCCTTTTGAAATTCCTATTTTTCTGCCTATACAAGTAGCATTATGACAGTTGACATGTGAACGGTATTATTATGCCTTTAACCAACATATGGGGATAGATTTTTAAAAATGGAAATTATTGTGTAAATATAATGAGTTACTGCCAAAATAGAACTAAGTTTTCTTATCTGTGAGGGAATCAACTCCAATGCCTTATTAATAGGGAAGGCAATAAGTGAAGGAAACATGGTTTGTACATTTACCAGCAATGGCTGAGTGACAGTAAGGCTTGTCCACAAACACTCTCCCTTCTCACATACATTCTTCCCACTTCCTACAGATGTTTACACACAAAGAGACATACGGTATATTATTCCCCCCCACACACAGAAGTTTACCCCCAACTTCACATATCCCAAAGCAAATGAAGGAAAATTAAATTAGCATTTATCAAACTCAGATTTCATAGCAGTACCCCCCTCTCTCTCTCTCTCTCTCTCTCTCTCTCTCTCTCTCTCTCTCTCTCTCTCTCTCTCTCACACACACACACACACACACACACACACACACACACACACACACACCACTCAAAGGCAGCATATACTTCTACATTTTCAGTATTTCTCTGCTTAGAAGTCAGCTGAATTGCAGTTCTGCTGTTTCAGTAAGGTAGGTTGTGAAAAGGAAAGATGCCATGGCCTAGATCAGTGTTGGCGAACCTATGTCACAGGTGCCAAAGGTGGCACTCGGAGCCCTTTCTGTGGGCACCCGACATTGCCCCTTCACAGCCATCTGTATTCAGGTTAAATTGTTGCATTGGCACTTTGCGAAAAAAATAGTGGTTTTTTAATCGGAGTTTGGGCACTCGATCTCTAAAAGTTTTTCTATCACTGGCCTAGATTAATAGACACAGATTTCCTCTTGGTTTTCCTCATCCCCTCAGTGAAGAGGCCATTTCAAAACATTTCCCCATCACTATAGCTTGCTCTGGGTCACCCCATCTCTAGCAGTAAACTCTTAACTCTCCAGTGTTTCAGCTGCCAGAATTTGAGCAGCGGTCAGACAATAGCCATTGCCCACCCAGCCCGGAAAGAAAGACACAATACAAATTTGTGGGATTAAAACTGGGCCATAATTTATTAATATAAATTCAATTGTTCTGACTATTGAACTCCCATCAAGCAAGGAGGCCTGAAAAGTGCAAGTCACTCTCTCATTTATACCTGATTAATATTAAGAGGGCACTGAACATATATAAAACATGTCCAAGAGTTATAGCTGAGGGCTTCCCAAAAAAATCACAGTCTGGGAAGTCCTCAGCTATAACACTTGGACATGTTTTATTCATAATCCATGCATGATATTCCTAATTTACTAATCCATTCCTACTTAGCATTAAGGGCTGCTGGTGTAGTAGTAGCACATCTTAATTCTCACCAAATTTAGCCTGACTTCAATTTACCACCTGCACTACCCACCAATTGTGATTTGAATTATCAAAACTCTGAGTGAAAGTCAAAAATTCCCATCTGTCCCTTGATGTGACCAGCTGCTCTCATTTGCTTAATAAGGTGGGAGAGAGGGAAGATAGTGAAGTTCAAAAGAGGTTCAGTGCCATGTGGCACTCCCTTAAATAATTTCTGTCCCCAGCTAGCCAACCACAGAGTCCCATACAAACCTGCCAGCCCCTGAATGGGCGGGCAAAGGAGGAGCAGCACTTCGGCTATTAGGAGATAGGATCAAAGAAGTTTGAATTCAAGTAGAAAAGCTGCTGCTAGAGGTGGTGATAATCCAGATGAAAGGAGTGATCCTTGCTCAAACCCAAAACACCAGCCAGTGATCAAATACAGGTATATCAGGGAAAGTTAACCCAAAGGTATGATAAAACACAGTTAGAGCAAGAGCCATGGGCCGTTACTTCACGATCCTCTCGCTGCGCGGCGAGCCGTGATTTCTGCGCGAATCGGTCGGTTTTGTCCGCACGATCCTCCATTTTGGATGCGGCGCCACCCCGACCACGCCCCGACCACGCCCCTAAACCGTGCTCCAAGCGGGGCGAGAGATTCCCCTGCCGGAGGCCGGGAATCTCCCTCGCTTCGCATCCCGCTTCGTATCCAAATTCACGTGTGGCCAGTTAAAAAGTATATTTATTTATTTTTTAACTTACTTTTTCTCCGAAATGCCGATGCATAGATATTTCGGTTAACCCGTTCTTTTGATCTTGCCTTCTGTAAACGGGGCAGGGGCAACAGAGGGGGGGGGCAAGCGTCCCCGGGTGACGTGAGCAGAGCCCCTCCGCTGGCAAGGGATGGCGAAGGGCTGCGCAGAGGGAGGGGGGATGGGGTGTCGGTGCCGCCGCCGCAAGACACCCCCGCGCGCGCGCCCACCCAGAGAGCGGCGGCGGGGCACACAGGGCGATGAAGCTGAGAGAAGCCTCTCCCCGCCCCGCCCCCCCCCCCCCCCCAAAAAACCAACCCAGCAGCTCTGCTTCAGGGAAACACGATGGCCGCCCCCACAAGTCCTCTGACCGCAAATGACAGCCAGGTATTGATGCATCGATACGCCGTGGTAATTTTCTTAAAAAAATAAAAGAAAGCAGAAACCGGACGTTGCAAGTAAGCTTCCGAATGCGAAGGGAGCACGTGAAGTACTACTGGATTCGACCCTAAAACCTCGCCCGGTGAGGACACGGAAAGAGGGGTGGGGGCGAATGGAGACCACGTGACTACCACGTGACCGCCTTCGAATTCATAGCGAAGGCAATCACGCTGCGAAGAGAAGTTCTTCGTGAAGTGACGGCCATGGTCAATCAGAGCAAAAACCAAGGACATTTGATAAAATACAGATTTTATGCCTATTCGCTTTTAACATGCAAGCTGTAATGTGTCTGAATAGAAGAATCCCACTCTCATGTAAGCTGTTCGCACAAGGAAAAAGGCTGAGAAGACCTATATTGTTGCTTGCATGAAGAGCCTATATACAAGAAGCAGCCTTGTTTTCTTCAGGTGCTTTGCTGCCTGCATAACTGACCAAAAGGCCAAAACTAGTTTTCCCTAGTAACTCTGTTGATGACTGTAGATCTCATAATGACAGAAGGCTATGATTTCCAAGCAGTTCTTCTGAATGGAACCTGTCTCAGCTGTTTCTACTTCAGCATAGGTTCTCACTCAAGGTTCTGAGGATTTCTGTCTCCCCAGCAGGCAATCACTTACTTGGGTAGCTTGCAGTGACATACATATTTTCATCCTGTGTTGCTCTCCTGGGCTAGAAAGAGGCCCTGCCTCATCCTTAACTAAACAACTGGGCTCATTCCCAATTTTGTTTCTGTCATCCTCTTGACCAGAAGGCTAGGATCTTCAAAACTGGCTTGTTCCCAAGCGCCTTCTCACCCAAAAGGTTCTGCTTTTAGTTTGGAATATGACAACACTTTCGAGAAGTGATGCCCTTGATAGTGCAAGAAGGGGAATGAGACTCCAACACCACCACCCAGGAAAAGATTGTGGCAGAATCTTTACAGGAAGCATGACCACGGGGAATTAAGGCCGCGGTCTCACCAGTGTTTTCTGCGCATTTTTGCTGCAGTGAACTGCACAGTAAAATATTGCATCCTAACCACGAAGGGAAGTAATTTGGTGCCCCGACATCAAACTGTGCATCAAACATTATGTGACTGCCAGGAAAAAAAACCTACACATCAAATTAAAATTTGCAGAAAGCTTTAGTGAGACTGCGGCCTAAGTCCAGTTTCATGAAATGAAGTTTGTTGTATTTTATTTATTTCCATTTCTACACCTTTCCATTAGTTCCCTTCCTGTTCATAAGGTTATACCATTAGTGTTGCCAGGTATTCCACCCTAGCACCAAGGAATACACAAGTTAATCTTTCAATCAGCCATGAAGTCCCTGTTTCAACCAACTATCATGGTTGTAAGTAATGCAAAGTTACAGCGGCATATCTACTCAACAGGATTTCAGCAACATTGTATGTCTGTGGAATAGTGTCTCTAGCCGAATTTGCAGGGTCACTGAATAAGTCACTAAGTTTCAATAAGGATACAAGTAACATGTGAGTTAATGAATAGGGATGAAATGCAGTTGGTATGAGTGCTGTGTATGCTGATGAATGAGATCAAAGAAAAATTGGAATGGAGTGTGTTGAATTTTCTTAAAGAATCTCTAATTGCAACCTCCACTTATTTATGGTTTTAGCAATAAATGCTTCAGTAAATCTGTACCGAGGCAACCAACAATAAAACCTTACATTTCTCCAAATACGCCGATGTCGTATATTGGACATACATTTTATGTTTGTATAAAACAAGAAAAAGAACAATACCCAGAGAAAGATATTTCAGAAGTCTGCAGAGCAGGTTATGTCAACTTTGTGGTTCATAAATCTAAGTAAAGTAAGATAATTGGAATAAATTAAAGGCTCTAATTATAATATTATACAATGTTTCCAAGCAATACTAATTGTAAAATATTCATTCCTGATCATTAGCAGTTTTAATCTTTCTAGCAGGTGTTCCAAACATCACACAGTAGCTTCCTTCACATGTGCAAGATTGAACAATCAACCTACTGGTGTGATAGTCTAAAATTTAAATAGAATTAATTATTCTGTCTTCAGAATAGCTCATTTGTATCTGAAGTGCTAATGGTCATAGGAGAAATACTCAATCAGAATTTTCCTAAATTTCAGTTCTTATAGTCATTCTGAAAGATATATATTTCTTTGAATATAATTACTTGCTTCATTTTTGTTAGAACTTCAGAGAATATGAACAAAGGGTTTGAAAGACTGAGGCCAGTATGTCTGGGGCTAATACAGCATTGCCAAAATGTATAGTACAACTGAAATAATATAATTCTCTCCCAGTTCCAGCAGATTCCACATTGCATGCCTATCCTCATAGTGGTTGTGAGATCAGTGTCTCAACTGGCTGTTAGAGATGGGCACGAAATGACAATTTTTTCGTTTCTGTTCTCTGATACCGTTACCGTTACGTAACGGTACGACTAACAACCATTTGGATGGGCCAGGCTTGAACCGAACAGAACCAAGAATATTTTCTTCGTTCTGTTCATTTCCGTTACTGGCCTAGCCGCGCATTGAGAATGAGTCCTCCTACCTGCTGGTGCTGCTGGCTTTCCTGCCTGGTCGAGTCTTCCAGCTTCCGGCTTCCTGGTACAGTTAGGGGTGGAGTCGAGAACGGGCTGTCATCCGGTCTCTGTGCGTGGAGGCCAGATAGGAGCCTCCTCTCACCGCCCTCTGCCTCGATGCATGGCAGCCCGTTGGGCTGTCATTTCCAGGGCAGAGATCGCTGGACATGGGGCTCCAATCCGGCCTCTGCACGCGGAGACCGGTTTGCAGGCCCCTCCCGTTGCCCACCGCCCTGAGAATGACAGCCCTGTGGGCTGTCATTTCTGGGCCGGAGAGCTGGACACGGGCCTCCGATCTGGCCTCCACGCGCGGAGACCGGATTGCAGGCCCCTCTCTCCGCCCTCCGGAGATGCATGCGGTGGGCGGTGGGAGGGGCCTGCAATCCGGTCTCTGCGTGCGGAGGCCAGATCAGAGCCCCCTGTCCAGCATTCCACCCCAGAAATGACAGCCCACAGGGCTGCCATGCATCGAGGCGGAGGGCGGAGAGAGGGATCTTTCCCATGCCAGATGACAGGGCGCTGTCATCCAGCGCAGCGAAGTAAGACCCCCGTTTCCAAAAAAAGAAAAACAGAAATGATTTTGTTTTAAAAAACCGTAGGAAACGGAAACAGAAACGGAGGGAGATGGGCCACAAACAGAATGGAAATGGAACACAATTTTTCCATTTCGTGCCCATCTCTACTGACTATGTAACTTGGAGACTGGGTGGGTGTGTTTGTATAGATTTCACTGTGCTTCATATTTAGAAAACAGGATAATAGCCAGAAAATGTAATTCTGTTTCTATCCTATATCTATCACAGCCAGTTGGTTGTTCATTCCTAGAGTCGGGAGGAATTTAAGTAGGGTGTCTAGTCTAGAGCTGAAGCTTCTATTCCAGACTTCAGCCAAGTGGAACTGGATGGAAAATAAAATTGGCTTCTGAAACAAAATGGTCAATATCCTTTATCATATAGAACTCCAGTTGTAGAATAATGGTGCTGCAGCACAACCAGGTTATATACTCTGCCATTTAAATACATTTGATCAGCAGTTCAGCAGACTGCTACAGCACCATCTGCAGTTTTATCTTAGAGAATATTGTTAATACTTTCTGTCCCCAGCTAGCTGACCCCATACTCTTAGTAGAGTATGAGATATAGGAAAAACCCACAACTGCACAGAGAAAGCATGAGACAATACCTTGAATCTCAATAGCCAATCCCTTTTCACAGTAACTAGCACTTTATGTGTTAAGAATTACACTAGAAGAGTTAAAAGTGAAAATAAACATTTAAAGTTGTTCTGTATAGCTGCAGTCCACGGAAATATAGGACAAAATGGAGTCTGCATGTGTGGAAGACATATCTTCAATGTCTGCTACATACTCACAGGTCAAAAAGGAATAATGAGACCAACAATCAAAGGAAGTGAAACAAACAAACAGGAAGAGTGAAAGGGCAAGTGGGGGGAATGTTTAACAATGCATTAGTGGCAGAGATAATAGATTGTGAAAAGCTCCTCCCACTGATACCCACTGTAGAAAATTATTGTTCTTTCAACAGTTGAAGCGTTGCAAGCATAAAATTGAACAGGGTGATGGCCTGTCTAACATGTTTGATTTATATCAGTCATTGAAATTTTTAATTTCATATGCGCTCCACACTACTGAAAATGTACACATGTAAACATAATCTGTTATTTGTACCATGCAGTATTTGCAATTGTATTCTACAAAAGTCTTCATAATTTCTGGCTGCATGTGAGGTGCATCCACATGAAAGCATCCCCACAGAGAGAATGGTGGAAAATAGCCACAATCTCTAAAGTGCAATATAGACAATCCCTCCTCAGGAGGCGGTTGAGAGATTTCAAAGAGAAAATTAGAGTTTTTTGTGGAGAGGGAGCTTTGGAGAATTACTCCCATTGATAGTTCGATCTTGCCAAAGTGAGGCACTTGTGTTCACAACACTTCTTTTGAATAGATGTCATGAAATGTTTGTGAGGGCCGGATGTTCTGCACTTTTCATATGATTTCTTCTCCCAGCCTACATTACATGGATCTCAAATTTTAGAAACAGAACAAAGTGTTTTTCTTGCTCATGTTTGCAACATTCAGAACAGAGTCTTGGGCTTCAATGCATCACATTTTTGACTAGGAATTTTCCAAATTTAAAAAAAAAACTAAATGCATATAGCCATTGAAACTCTATTTTTATAAAATACAGATCCATATCCTATCTATTATTTTTAAAAGAAAGGAATAAAGTAACTTTCCCAGGAGAAAAAGATACACTGAAATTATACTGCCTTTGTTATGGTTCCTACTCCTATCTTTTCACTGCCAGATTACAGTTTTCTGAACTCAAGTTCGTTATTCTTTGTTCCAAATACAAATACAAAGGGAGTGAATCAGTCTTTGGAAGATTGTAGAAGAATTCTATCAAGATATACACCATCAGGGGAATGCTAGTAAGAGTTTGCCTGCAAGGATGCCGATTAGTAACTGCCCCCATGCCACCTGGCACACACACTGAGCCTCGTGACTCTGCTCATGACCTAATGGGCTTAGGCAGTCAGCTCAAGGTTGACTCAGTCTTCCATCTCTCCAAGGTCAGTAAATCAAGTACACAGCTCACTAGAGGTGGCAGCAATATTTAGCCTGCGTAATTGAATTGTAAGCCATCCACAAAGTGCTTTAAACACAATGGGGTGGTATTTAAGAAGTACATTTTGCTTTGCTTACATAAACCAAATAGAAAGCTAGATCTAAAATTAGTCTCCATCAAATTTGTACTCTCACCATGTTTTCATAAATCCATGCATTCCTACAGACTGACATCCAATAAGTAGATCTGCAGGCATACCTAAGCCCTATGTACATTTGTTGCACTCCTTTGAGCATAAATGGAAAGTAATTACTCCAGGTTTACATTTATCTTCTCAGCCAGGCAAAGAAAAGAACGAGCAGACACAGCAACAATGACAAGAATAAGATTCCAGTCTTTAGAGCTTATGTTAAATTTTAAATGTGTCACCAGATGAAAACGGTTGTAGCATTTGCCATATTAGAGAAATAGTTCAGGATACAGTTTTTGACTACATAGTTAAAGTTTGCACCTCTGGGATGGTACCAGCTAGCATAACAGACACAAAATTGCCATCATTCCATGTCCCTAGTCAGCCATTCATATATAGGACTAAAGAGATAACTAGGATATAGGTGCACCCTTTAGTATCACCACATACCTAAAGAAGTTCCATTGCCTTGTCAGGGTTCCTAGATGTTTATGAGCAAATAGTGGATAATGGAATGTACAACTCTCTGTGAACCTTCATGCTCCATGTGTGAAAAGCAGAGATGTTGCTGGATGCAGAGCTGGATGTTGGCAACAAGACTTTCATGCAAGCCCCATCCCGAGTCCTACTTTAGCCCTATACCTGACCTGACATATGCTTCCAAAGGTGTTTTATGTTTTTGATGTTGCTGCCTTAATATACAACACAAGATGTAGGGTGTTGTCATTATCATCATCATTTTAGAACTGCAGATGTGGAAGAGAGCTAGTGGATCATTGAGTCCCCCTGTCAACAAGGCACAGTGGGGAATCAAACTCCCAACCTCTGGCTTTACCGATCTTGCAATGCCTTTCTCTCTTCTTACCCACATTATGAACTAGTGAAGGCAGAAGAATGCACAGCATGGACGCTTCACACATTATGCGCATCATGCCATTTTATATTTTCAATTCCATTTCATTGGTTTTACGTGATAGGTTACCTGTAGTGAAAGGTGCTGTATCCTTACCCCACTTCCCAAACTCTGCTCCTACCATCCCTGTGTTCATCCCTTCAAGAGCAGGGATCCCATTGTGTTCATGGGGGCATGTAGTGTGGCCTAGAACAGGAACCTACTGACACACATATTGTGAGTGTGAGGCCATGATTGCAGCAGTGGTTGATCTAGAAGGAGCAATACCTTTGTGGGGATTGATACTACATGTGTACATCCCTCCACTCCTTCACCACTATCATACTGTTTCTTCATGTTGCATATGGATTGGAATACATTTGATAAAATCAAGTGATTGGACTAAGGATATCCCACCATATGCTACATTACAGTTGACGTTGTGAAGAAAATGAAAGCGACATGCAGAGAACAGCTGCATTGTTGTATCTCTTATGACATCCAGTTTCTGCAAAGAAGAGTTGACAAGGATGTGTCATCAGCATTTGGTATAAAAGTTTGCTCCTCATCTGGAAAAGATCATCCCAAAATTAGCTATACTCGTCAGTCAAAGTATTAATTCTATTGTTTATCGCTAGGGTAAGGCCTAATCTTTTTTTTTTTTTAGTTCCACAGCTCTCTTGTCATCTTTACTTGTGTTTCATGTCTTCATGTAACATCTTTTAGCCCAGCTGAAATAGGGTATACAATATTTACCACAATTACTGTGTTTGAGTGCTATCTGAGTCTGAAGCATTGTGGAGAGACGTATGACTCTGAAATCTATCAAGGATGAAGTGGAGATTTTTAATGTACTGTTGACACAATACATCCTATTATTCCAAATCAATAAATGAATCACTTGCCTCACTTCTGTGTTTCTGAGAAAGCAGCATGTAGCTGTGTATCAAGATAATAATACGGTGTGAGAAGCTTCAAAATATGCATTCAGCTATGTCAGAGAACTAACATCTACTAGGCGGAACAATGCCCATGCTATGAAGATAGCAGCAGACATTTTGCATTTAATACTCTTTGCTCTAATTAATCTTAGATACATCATTTCCATGACAAAAAGAAATTCTGTGATGATGCTAAAAAATTTAAAAAGTTCCCCACTGTGTTGTCATTATATGTGCTTCTGGAAGTCCAAGCAACCATTTTTGCACTATATATAGGATTTCATTTTAAATAGTTTATATTACTCATAGACTGAGTTTGAAAAATTTACCCTTTTTCGGTCTACAGCTCATATAATTCATGAACTGATACACTCATTGAGGGTGTGTGTGTTGGAAAATCTAGAAGTCATAGTAAGTTGAGTTCATAATGGAGGTTCTTGGGTGGAGAGGAGAGAAACAAGGGTAATTCCTTCCCTCAAGAAACTAAACATTTGTAGGAGTTTTACTCAGCAAATACACTTGCAATTTGTACAAGGAAACTTATTTGCTCCATATTTTTGCAGCATCTCACTGATGGTCGCACCCTTCATTTGCATGTACATTGGTTGGAGAATAATCAGACCCAAAGCTGTTCTTAATCTTTATCAAAGAGGGAGAAACATGTATTGTATGTGACCAAATGGGATTTTAATCTTCTTAATTTCAAAACCATTTTAAATTAAAAACTAGTTCACATTAATTTTAACTTGACTTGGCTGGTTTCCATCCCAAGCATTATAAGAAACACAGGTTGGAGTCTGGTGTCGGTTGATAATCCTGCCTCTGAAATTTGTTAATGCTGCCTCACAAAGTAGGTAGAGCTATTATGCAAGGAAAGGTTCTCCTTAATTCTTGCCACAGACATGATGTTAATTGTATATCTCAACGTGATGTCCAGACTCTCTGTAAACTCATCAAGAGTAGAATCAAGGTCTATATTGGTTAACCAGATTTCTGCGGGAAGCTCAAAATTTAAGTAGGAGAGAATAAGGGCAATAGCCCTGTCATAGTGGTATCTCCCAGCAAGTGATATTTCTGTGGTCTCTGACCATCATGCCTGGCAGCCTTGTTAATAAGCTTAATTTAATTGGTCACTATCAAATATCTTGGACTAGTGCTCCCTGTTCTTTCATGCAGCTTGTTTCAATTGATGTCAAGGCCATTTTGATGATAGTAAGCCACAGAGGTGAGAGATGGAGTAGGTAAGAAACAAACAAACAACAAGGAACAAATAAGGCATGGTAGACAACAGAAAAGGAAAAGAGAATTACTTCTAGGAATGAGAAGGCATGTAATGGAGGGGATACTGAACTGGTAGCCAAAAGAGAGAACTGTGCCTCATTAATTCTCATTATTACACTACCCCCCTTCATACAGTAAATGGTGAATGTTCTATAAACAGGGGAACATGATGAAGGGTAAGCATACCATCATATGAGTTTGTGACTCCATATATAGCAAAAAAGTAACCCCAAATTAACACAAGTTTGAAGAAGAATATGGTGATAGGGAAGCCAATTGTTGATTGTCTTGCCACTGTCTGCGAGGGTGACAAAGCACAAGATCACTCTCCTTGTCCAGTGATTCCAAATATTTTATGGAACTCTCAAAAAGAAAAGAGCATGAGATGAAGCAGAGTTGTGCAAAACAATGATATTTCAGCACAAATAACTGTAACCCGGTGGCATAAAATGGTGATGGCTGTTGATTTGTTGGCATGAGCTTTTAAAGAGTTAAAAATATTGGACAAGGTGTTTACATTAGCAATTAGACAGTCATTCTGTGCTTTCTTTCTGTGAGGGTCCTTTGTCTTTCAATGGGAAAGAATATTAGTTTGTGCAAATCTGTTTGAATTGCAGAGACCTTGTTCAAAATACTTGTCTCATTCTCATATGGAGGCTAGAAATGTCACAGGGCATCAAGTAGGGATGATTGTAAACAATGCCTGTCAAATTACTTGTTGCATTGATTTAGGCTGTTTCTTACCTGATCTTTTTAGTTTAGTTTAGTTTAGTTTGGAGAACTAGCAGAGGTTTCCTGGAAATGTAAGCTAGCACTATCCAATAGAGTTAATGGAACTAACTCCACCAGCTCTGTCTTTTTCTCACAGATCCTGCCATGCCTTTTTTGTGAAGCTATGTGCGATGGATATCCTTCATGTATAACTGTTGCACTATTGTGCTAAGCTATTCTTTCAAAACACATAGTGCCAAATAAGAAAGCTTCCAGTATGACCTTTAAGTGTTAACCTTTCACTATTATTCCATCTATTACATGAACCTAGAAAATACAGGATCTAGGAATAATCCATGATGTGTCCTTGGCTATCAGTTTGCCCTTTTCTTATTTTTCTTATGGAGAGCTTGTAGGGTTGCTTATTAGAGAATCAGAGGCTGAATACTACAGTAGGCTCACTGTAGCCATTTATCTTTCATAAAAGCCAGATAGAGAAAAAGAGAAGAGAAATTAAAAGCACAAGTAGAGATGGGCACGACTCAAAAAAAATGGTGTTTCGTTTGTCGTTTGGTGGTTTAGGGGTCCGTTTCGGTTCGTTTTTGTTTTCGTGATGTTTTTTGCAAAAAAATTTGTTTTCGTTTCATTAGGTAATGAAACGAAAAAACGAAAATGAAAATGAAAAATTGCTGTTTCGTTAGCATTCTTTTGAGTTCAATGCATCTGCTGCAATGAAAACGAAAAACACGGCAAATTTGGTCGTTTCGTTTTCATTTTCGTTTTGTTTTTTTAAAAAAAATGTTTTCGTTTTCGTTGCGTAATGAAATGAAAAAATGAAAATGAAAACAAAAAAATCACTCGTTTCGTGCCCATCTCTAACTACAAACATTAGAAGTGAAAGGCAGTAATAGGAACAAAAAGAAAAATAGGGTTTTTGTTTTCATGCAAATTATTAAATAGAAAATATGGGTGGGACTCCAATAACAATCTCACAGTGGAAATAAGTTGCATTGATGAATAGCTGTATGGGCAGAGAAATACTCTGAATGTTTTGGACTACACTGGTCTTCTTCTTGACCTATGTTTCTCAGCAGTTCTAGGCAAATATTGATATAGCAGGAACATATGTAAGGTTAACATATAGTCTGTGGAAGTCAGCATCTGAAAGGATATTTTACAGCCCTTGCCTTTCTCATGCAAATGAAATCTGTAACACATTAAGTTGTCAAAATAAAAGGATACCAAAAATCAGTTTCATGCCCAAATAGACTGTTCGTCTACTATATGTTCTACATTTTAAAAAATAATGTTTGGTTGTTGCTTTTCATTTGATTTAAGTAAAAGGCTGCCATTAGCAAGTGAAAGAAACAAAGGGGATGAGGAGAAGGCACTATTCTCTTCCTTTAGGTCATTGGTGCAGATTGTAAAATTCTTCTTGTTGTTTTCGTTAGAGCAAGGATGAGGACCATGCATGAGTCAGCATGGGGCCTTCTTTTGGGTAATGAGACTTCCTGAGCATCAGGAGGGCCACTGTTAAATTCTCCATTCTCTGGCTGGTCTGTCTTAATTCTTTGAGACACCTCACGGAGGAATAATCAAAGCCCACTAGATTCCTCATCCCCAGACAAATATGAGACAGGGAGCATGATTGTTTCCTCATACATTTCTTAAATCACTAGAGTCTTTTCCCTTTTGAGAAGCAATGCATGCAAATGCATAGACACATGCTCAGAGCAATCGTAGAATAACTGACTGGTTGTTTTAAAGGATGCAAACAATCCCTCCAATACTTCTGATCCTTAAAGGTCGATATAGCAAAGGAACATAATCATTATCTTGGAGAATGTCCATTATTCATGCTCTTCACATGAATTTGCTTAATGTCCTTCCATCTATATCCATGTATATACATCGTTCTCCATTTCATCATCTTACCTTAATAAGATCATCACAAATAGCTTGCCCACCCAAAGGGCAAGGAAAATAAGTTTGCCCTTTCCTATGAGGACACACAAGTGAGAATTTGCAGCCCTTTCCTGCATTAGGGGCACTAAAGGACCCTATGTGCTGTGAATTTACCTGTCTGCATTGAATTGGGATCAGAAGAGGTTTTTAAAAATACTAAGCTTTTTTAAAATACTAAGGTTGTCTCCAAGCAATTGCTAGATATTTAATCTTGACATTTTTAACCCTTTACTCTAAGATTTTGGATGCTCAGAGCTCAGGGTTTTAAAATGTGTAGCAAACGGTCAGGGTTGTATGTCCGAAAAAATTTCAGAGTCATCCAAATGCCTATGTTAAAAAACAGCTTCTTAACAACAGCCATGGCACAATCTATTTATCCTCCTCCTAACTTTAAACAATCGGTAATGGAAATCCTGTTTTATTCTGCAAAAACATTATTTTGAAGAAAAGCCTAGCTATATGCTTGAATTATTTTATTTTAGAGTATTTTTACCCCACCTTTCTTCTGTAAGGCACGCAAGTATGTTCTTTGCCACACTATTTTAAATTTTAAGAGCCATTTCCATGCTGAAACATGCATGTGATCCATATTTTTGAGTATATCATATTTTATTTTGTTTATATACTCAAATATGTATTACAGCCATGTATTGGCACCAAAGTCATAGCAGAGCTTCATCAAGTTCTTCCCTGCAAACCCCCCAAATTTGGAGAAATCTGGGTTTCAGGGGGCCGAGATATTAAGCTCCAAAGGATGTCCCCAAAGCTAATTGCAAGAATGTGTTTGGCACACGCCAGCAATAAAATCCAGGGGAGCCACTAACAACTTGATTCATTTTGTTTTGTTCTGAAACTACTTTAAAAATTTGTTACTAATGAAAAAAAAATGAAACTACTAAAAAAGGAACAAAACAAAACAAAACGCTATATTTTTGTTTTGTGCCCATCTCTAGTGTGGACTAAATCATGAAAGACACACAATCGCATGGTGTGAACTATCATGAGATTGTGTCCCTCTTTTCCAAAATGGCACAAAGGCTACAGCAGGGAGACTTGACCTTGTATTTACTGTGTTCCTCTGTGCTCTCCCCAGCCTCTGTCCCCAGTAAGTTGTTAGAGTCAAAGTTTTCACCAAGAAGCATCTGTTGACCAGAGTTCCACGACAAACCAAGACATTTTTGTTTTTGTTTTGTTTTTTATTTAACGTTTTAAAAGTTGCTTGGTAATCTTGCACTACAATATGATTTATGAGGTGATACACACGCCTAGCCTATGGTTTAAATTATTAACCACTGCAGTCTCTTTCCATTTTGCCCTCAACTCTTTGTGCTACATTAAATTCTGAAGGAACAGCATGGCAGCATGTAAGAATTGCTGGCCACTAGAGAGGAGCTCGTTGTCTGCAGAACTGGTCTTTTATATCCTGGCCTTGAGCCCTCTTTTATTACAGAGTGCTAGAAATGCGAGCAAGAAAGAGCAGTTCCATTTATTTTAAACATGAATGTGTTGCCCTAAGCATTCTGTCTTGAACATGTCTTTAAAATATCTTTAAAGTGTCTGTATAATCTCTCTACCAGGCTTTGAAAACTGACTTTTCTTTGCTAAAAACTACAAGTTCTTGATGGCTTCTTGCTAACATTGTTCAAGATAGCCCTTCATCATCTGTTAAAATTCTTCATGAACTTTGGTTGTATGTTTTTTTGGGGGGGGGGGGGGGGAAACTGACCCCTTTGATGTTCTGCTCAAGCTTATGTTTGCTAGGCTCTCCTATGGCATTGCCTATGACCAAAATCAATTATTATCTTATCTTGTGTGGTGTCATGAAAATCCCTGCACTGAAACTCTCAATGTAACTTCTCTAATGCCGGTGATACACTTTCACTAACAATTACCCAAGTTGTTTTTTACAACCAAGTGTTACTGATCTTACTCAGCTGTGGGACAGTGTTTTTAAGAGTTACTGTGAAAATGTTAGGAGCTAATGAGAGAGTCCAGAGTCATGGCAGAGAAGAATTGACACAGTGGAACAGGAAGTGGCCCAGATTTAGCTTTCGCGGGACATAAAAGAAAACTATATCAAAAGAAGGCACTGCTATAGACTTAATAGTAGCAATCCTAAAGCCAAGCAGGTGCTGGGATGAAAGGCAAGGAAAGACAGCTCACTCTCAAAGGATTGATGTTTGACTTTCTGAAGACCAGTAACTCATGGCTTTAAAAGGTGTAATGAATATGTTTTTGAAGTTACCAGCATGCTCCGCTGGAAATCAATTTAACACTTTTCAAAATGTTGGGCAAAGGGGAAGTGATTTGGGCCAAGGTAGGACCATTAAAAAAGAGGGGAGGTGAACTCCAGTTCCTGCATGTTCCTGCCTCATTTGCATTGAAGAGGATGCCCAAGCAACAGCCCAATATTCCATTCTGAAGGAAGAGAAGTAGCAGCTCACATTTGTGGTAGTCTGTAAGTACATGTTGAATTTCTAGATTTTTCCCCAGGTATGAAATAATCATGCAAGCAAGCAAGCAAACAGACAGACAAACAATGGAGTTGTGATACTCATGTGATACTCATGCTAAGGCTCCATCACTACAATTGTAGGAGAAAAAAGGGACAGTTCCACTATAAAAGTCACACCTCTACAGTCGAAACTTGAAAAATTAGAATATTGTGCAAGTGTTCATTTATCTCAGTAAGTCAAATCAAAAGGTGAAACTATTATATGATATAGACTCATTACATGTCAAGCCTTACTTTGGTATAATTGTGATGATTCTGGTGTACAGCTTACGTAAACCTCAATTCACTATCTCATAAAATTAGAATACTGTGAAAAGATTCAATATTCTAGGCTTAAAGTATCCCACTCTATCAGCTAATGAATCCATAACAACTGCAAAGGGTTCCTGAGCTTTTAAATGATCTCTCAGGCTGGTTCAGTAGGAATCACAATCATGGGGAAAACTGCTGACCTGACAATTGTTCAGAAAACCATCATTGACACCCTCCATAAGGAGGGAAAGCCCCAGAAGGTACAGATTGCAAAAGAAGTGGGATGTTCCCAAAACACTGTATCAAAGCACTTCAAAAGAAAGTTATGTGGAAGAGAAAAGTGTGGAAGAAAAAGGCGCACAAGCAGCAGGGATGACCGTAGCCTGGAGAGGATTGTCAGGAAAAGGCCATTCAAAAGTTGTTGGGGACTTTCACAAGGAGTGAACTGAAGCTGAAGTTATTGTATCAAGAGTAGAGATGGGCATGAAACACCAAAATGGTGTTTCGTTTCATTATCCGTTTTCTTCCCTCCTGGTGGGTTTCATCACCCGGGGCGGAGGAGGTCGAGCCATGGTGTTGCCTCCACACACGGAGGTGAGACCACGGCCGATCCGATCTCCTCCGCCCCGGGTGACAGCAGCCTGGCCGCCACCCAGGGTGGAGGAGATCGAGCTGCAGTCTTGCCTCCACGTAGGGAGGCGAGACTACGGCCGATCCGATCTCCTCCACCCAGGGTAACAGCTGCCCGGCTGCCACCCGGAGTGGAGGAGATCAAGCCGTGGTCTTGCCTCTGAACACGGAGGTGAGACCACGGCCAAGGCTCAGCCGATCTCCTCCGCCCCGGGTGACAGCTGCCTGGACGTCATCCTGGGCGGAGAAGATTAGATGAACGAGCCGAACATAACCAAACTAATTTGTTCCAGTTCTGTTCAGTTCGTGCCCAAATTACTCTGGGCTCCATTATTCATTCTGTTACGTAACAGAACAAATAACGGATAACAGAACGAAAATTTTGTTTTGTTTTGTGCCCATCTCTAGCCACCACACACACAAGGATCCTGGACATGCGCTTGAAATGTTGTATTCCTCTTGTCAAGCCACTCCTGAACACTGTTGCTCAGTGGTCCAAAGTCCTCTTTTCTGATGAGCACAATTTTGGCATCTCATTTGGGAACCAAGGTCCCAGAGTCTGGAGGAAGAATGGAGAGGCACACAATGAATGATGCTTGAAGTCCAGTGAAAAGTTTCCACATTCTGTGTTAATTTGGGGAGCCATGTCATCTGTTGGTGTTGGTCCACTGTACTTCATTAAGTCCAGGATCATTGCAGCCATCTACCAGGAGATTTTGGAGCATTTCATGCTTTCTTCTGCAAACAAGCTTTATGGGGATGCTGACATCATTTTCCAGCAGGACTTGGCACCTGCTCACACTTCCAAAAGTACCAAAACCTGGTTCAATCACCATGGATAACTATGCTTGAGTGGCCAGCAAACTCACCTGACCTGAACCCCATAGAGAATCTATGGGGCATTGCCAAGGGAAAGATGAAAGACATGAGACCAAACAATGCAGCAGAGCTGAAGGCTGCTGTTGAAGCATCCTGGTCTTCCATAACACCTCAGCAGTGCCACAGGCTGATAGCATCCATTCCATATGACAGTGATGCAAACGGGGCCCCAAACCAAGTACTGAGTACATGTGCATGCTTATACTTTTGAGAGGACCAATATTGTTCTATTTCCAATCTTTGTGTTATTGATGTCATGTAATATTCTAATTTTCTAAGATTGTGAAATTGGGTTTTTCATAAGCTTTATGCCATAATCATAACAATTATGCCAAAGTAAGGGTTGACATATCTTGCTTTGCATGTAATGAGTCTATCTCATATATTAGTTTCACCTTTTGAGTTGACTTACTGAAATAAATGAACATTTACAGGATATTCTATGTATGTATGTATGTATGTATGTATGTATGTATGTATGTATGTATGTATGTATGTATTTATTTATTTATTTATTTATTTATTTATTTATTTCTATACCACCCATCTTCCCGAAGGAACTCCAGGTGGTTAACAAAGCAGTAACAAAACAAAACAAAAACACAAAATACAACAATTAACAAATAACGAATAAAAATATTCTGTAAGATGGTGGGGCAGAATTAAAAAAACCCTAAACGTCACCAAATACCTCTCTGAAAAGCAAGGTTTTAAGTGCTTTTTTGAATGCAGGCACAGTCTCTGCTAAGCACAATTCACTTGGCAGATGGTTCCAAAACAAGGGACCAGCCACAGAGAAGGCTCAGTTTTGGGTGACCGATTTCCTAGCCTCCCTGGGCATGGCCACCCAAAGTGTCATTCTGGTGGGTTGGGCCTCAGTTGACCTCTGGAAGATCTTCTCCACCAGGTATTCAGGTCTCAAGCCATGGAGAGTTTTGTAAATCAAAGCCAGTACCTTGAACCTTATTCGGAACACAGGGGGCAACCAATGTTGCAGTCATAATGTAAGCTATGATGACATTAGTAGTACATGGAAAAGGAATTGATTGAAAAGAACTAGTTTGATCTAGTTTTTTTTTAGTTCTTCTCAGACTGAATTCTTAACTTGAATTTCTTCTACTGTTTTTGAATCCTCCATTCCCCATGTACAAATCTGATGAGGTGACAGTGGTGTGGTGTGACAATTTTATGGATGAGGCAGTATCAGTTAGCTTCTGTTATTTACTGCATGTGCTCTTGAAAAAACAATGCTGTGTAAACTATTAATGTAACTGGTATTTATTAGAGGAATGTATGGGACATTTTCTCCATTAAAAGATAGATAGATAGATAGATAGATAGATAGATAGATAGATAGATAGATAGATAGATAGATAGATAGATAGATAGATAGATGATAGTCAAATCCAAACACAATTAAAAATTAAGTCCAAGAAGTTTTGTGGGGGGGAAAGGAAAAAGACAAATGGAATCAACATGTGTGCACATTTGAGAAAAATCTCAGGAACACTGTGTATACTTTGATGTTTGTGTAAATAGACATAAATTGTAGGTAAAGGTAAAGGTCCCCCCCCCACACACATGCATGCTTGCTAGTTAACTGGGAGTTGAGTCATGGCTACTGGACTTCTTTTTTGAGAGATAGAAACGTTTCGCTGTTCATCCAAACAGCTTCATCGGTCTGAATACAGCTAGTGCAAGAGACCTTCTTATAGTCAGCTTGACCTCTTGTCCCCTGGTGAAGAGGTCAAGCTGACTATAAGAAGGTGTCTTGCACTAGCTGTATTCAGACCGATGAAGCTGTTTGGATGAACAGCGAAACGTTTCTATCTCTCAAAAAAGAAGTCCAGTAGCCATGACTCAACTCCCAGTTAAACAAACCTGGATGACTGAGAATCTTCACAGACGTAATGCTTGCTAGTTGTGTCCAACTCAAGGGGTGATGCTCATCTCCATATTCAAGCCAAAGAGCCAATGTTGTGCAAGTCCGTGGCCATGTGGCCGGCATGGCTGCAAGGAAACACTGTTTTACCTTCCTGCTTTTTATGGCGGTACCTATTTATCTACTTGGATTTACATGCTTTTGAAGTGCTAGGTCAGCTGGAGCTGGGGTTAACAGCAGAAGGTCACTCCATTGCATGGCGCCCGGGATTGCAACTGCTGAGCTGCTGATTTTCTTCTGGCAGTTTTCAGTGATCTAGCCCACTGAACCACCCCAAACGTGTGTGTGTGTGTGTGTGTGTGTGTGTGTGTGTGTGTGTGTGTGTGTGTGTAGAAAAAAAGGAGAAAGACAAATGGACTCAACAACATGTGTACACAATTGAGAAACATCTCAGGAGCACTGTGTATACTCTGTATGTTTGTGTAAATGGACACAAAATGTAGGAGATGTACCTACATTATTTTCCAATGTAGCCATTTTAAATTACATGAGCATAGTAAATTGTGCTTAAAATGGATATTTATTTAGCTTTGTAAAATATCTTTATGAGAATCACAAAGAACAGGTTTTTAGTTGGGGGGGGAAAGAAAGACATAACAGATTTGTGCATCCATTGTATTTTAATAGATAGCAAACCCATTGGCAAATATAGCATTTTATTGATACTTTCCTACGTGTGCCACACATTCAAAATGTTTTTAAAACCCAAAGCCTACCACTGTCAGTCTGCTTCTGGTTAAGAAGACAGTTATACACTCTTAGCAAAATGTGTATTGGTTATTCCAAGCCCAGGCACTGTGCATGATATTAATGCACAAAGAGGCATGAGGGTAAGAAGTTTCATAAATATTAATCAGGGATTAATGATCAGTGGGAGGCCTCCATGTATCAATCTGTATGAAAGGGAAGTTTGCATTAAACATGGCAGTTCTTACGTATAAATCAATGGGGGAAACTAAAGGCACTCTGATGTATCATTTGTTGTGCTACTAGAAGCCTACTCATAAAACAGACTCATAGAACCTAAGCTACAGGCATTATTTTATGGCAACAGTTATAAGTGACTGCAAGAAATTTCTCCCAATCTTTAAAAAGTAAATGCTTATGAAAAGGTGTCAGATTAATGGCTCTGGAATGGCAAACTCCAGTCTCCAGCAGAGAGACACTTTCTTAAAGCTCTATCCTGGTGTGGTCTTGTTTTGAATGCAGTAGTGTTGTATTAATAGTGAAGTGCCGTGAAAATGTCTACCTTGTTTTAAGATTGTCCATGATGTTTTGATTTCACCTTTGGCAGTGGATATCTTTCTCTGAAGGAGTAAAAAATCAATAGCTGTCTTAAAAGGTGCTGGACTGCTAACCAATAGCGAGAATGTTTGCTCACTCTTGACATAACGCAAGTGCTGAAGGACACTTTGGGGAGGATTGTTGTACATGCTATTGCTAACACCCAACACCAGTAGCACTGCTCACTATTATTTACTTGATTACTATGGTGTCCAAATAGGAGGGTGGGCAACTTCAGTGCTCTTGATTGAGATGACTCTGTTGATACTCATCTCGTTGCTTAAATGAGATTTCAAAATCAATCAGTATAAAAAACAGTTCTCAGCTTTCAGGAAAGCAGTGTTCTGAAAACAGAAATTTTAAAATTATTATTTGGATATTTTGGACTGCAGGTCCCATGACAAACACCGAAATATGTGCAACAGAATTCAGCTTCGAATGAATTGTGCTTCTGTTTCTCCTTGCCATAAAAATAATGTTCTGCTTCTTAATGAAGGCATGGTGCATACACCAACATGCTGCATTTTTAAATAATCAGAGCTACTACTTGGTGATAGAATGTAAATGAGAGTGAACTAAATTGAGTTTAAAATGGTTTCGTTTATTGATTAAAATTTGAGGTGCTATCCACTTGCTATCATAGGATTCTACAGAGTTCTTATCACCCTTTAGATGGATTGTTGTAGTGCCGAAGATCCTATAATGGTAGTCAGTTTTAATTGGGAGATGAAGACTGTGTGAGCCTTTTTCAATTGTATTTTGTGGCCTTGCTGTATTCATGTTTAGATGCCATAAATTGGGGCCCATGTCTTCTGGATACTTCCATACTATTAATTTCCTAAAATAATTGTCAGATGTTATGCATAAACATACTTTGAAAATATAACCAATAGAACCATAATAGTGGAAGAATTGTTATTGCATTAGTTTCTTATTCATTCATTCATTCATTCATTCATTCATTCATTCATTCATTCAATTTATATACAGCCCATCTGATGGGAAGCCACTCTGGGTGGTTTACAAGATGAAATTCTTCTGAATTAAAATGAAATGGACAATGACAAATGTCTAAATAAAAGTCAATAGTAAATTATTTTATTGCCCATGGTTAAAGTACAAGAATGAAATGAACTTAAATATATGAACTACAATGTATAGTCTTGTTAAAGGTGCTTATATTTTAAGACTCAGTTATTTGATTTTATGTAAACATAATTTTAATATAGTTTTATATAGATATCTAAAACTTTGTATTCCTTATCATGGTTTATATGTTACACATGGTTGGGTTCTGTTCCTGCATGAACACTCTCTATGGAACTTTCCAGAACTTTAACCTTGAGGCTTCTTTTTCCTAGTCTTAATGTTTGTGCTCTTTCATTTACCTCAGTCTCTCTCTGTTTGCTGTGACAACTGGCAACATCTTTTATCTGAAGTACAAAGAGCAATAATATGTTTCTGTAAATAGGCTCTCAGGCCATTACACCACATACATTTTGTTTCTCTAGAAAATGCTCTGAGATGCAGATCCTAAAATTGTTTCCCCAAGTCCATTGCACTTTACGCAAAATACCTGAAGTGCGACTCAGCGCATCTTCCTTATACCTGGCCTCTAGGTGATGGAATCCTTATCATTGTTCCATTGCAGTTTTTTTCAACCAGTACACGCCCATGGGGTACCATTTAATCTGCAGCATAACTGTTCTGTTGCCATAGGGCCACCTAGTGGCACTACTTGGAGAAGCCACATGACAGTAAATTCACAGTATGAGAAGCCACTATGCATGGAAAGAAGCCAAAAAAGAAGTATTCAAAGTCTGACAAATGAGAAATGAAAATCGATAAACTGATATACCTACCTATCAGGTTTTATTTTTAAAAAATAGAGCTATGGGAAAACAAAACAAAATTCACTTTGATCCATGGGGTCACAGAACTTTTGTAACAATAAAGTGCATCCTTGGGGGCATGGGAACAGCAACAAAACACATGTGATTGCAAGAAGATTTATTACACATTTTAGTTTGTTGCGGTACAAAGTGGACGTGGGATAATGGCCTAAGTTCACACTTACTTGCATTTCGCCATCCCTCTTTACCTAGAGAGAGAGAGAGAGAGAGAGAGAGAGAGAGAGAGAGAGAGAGAGAGAGAGAGAGAGCATTTTTTCATCATTCTTCCGCCCTTCCCCCTTTTAACTAGTGTTTGATTTGGTCTCAGCTGCTTCAGCTGCCTTCATAAAATACTGTTCTAGCTACAGAGCAAAGATGCAAACAAACAAACTAACAAACAAATTGAATCTTCACTTAGAAAATTACCAGATCACGAACAAACTATGAAATCAAAAGACAATATTCTCCTATCAACTTCAGTTGTGAGCTACTAGTTGACAACGAAAACTGACTCTCATAGTAAAAAAAATGAAAGAGTTCAAAAGATTTTGACTCAAACAATCCAAAAAAAAAGGCAAAGCAAAGAAAACAAAAGATAGCATAGCATAAATCTTTATCACCTTCAGTGCAGTCAGTAATGGTGTAACACATAGTGGAATTTATAGAAAACTAAGAGCCAGAAGATCAAAATGTTGGATCTCTTTTAGACAGAGGGCTGTGCAGCTTATCTGTACAAAGGATTGCAATCTCATTACCAAAGCTCCCAACACCGAGAGCTTATTCTGTGTGAGACCTGATACCTCCTTCACAAACTACAGGTACAATATGGAAGAAAGATCTTAGATTGAGGACATGATCATAGTCTTCTGTATGAGGTCTAAGACCTCTTCCAAAATCTACACCAAGGAAGAGAGTTCAGAGATTGAAACCATGATTGATGTCAACTTCACACTATGGACCACCATGGTAAAAACATTATAGTCAATCTAGATCTCCTTCAGTGGAACCCTGTTAACATGCAGATTTGATTTTGTTCCATTTTTCTGTCCACCAAATCTCTCACATTTGTAACTCATTATAGTCTTGATTTGACAACCCAGAGAAAAACTTCATTCAGTACAGTAGTCCTGCTTTCAATTCTGATGTGACAGTACATCTCAAGTAACTGAGCTTGCTAATATCCCAATTATGTGAGACATAGAAACCACAACAAAGAAGGATAAGTTAGTCACCATATTTCAAAGCCAGATAATTGATTTGAATTTGAAAATGTTTAATAGGAAGTGATAAGGATAGCTTACCTGTAACTGTGGTTCTTTGAGTGATCCTCTATGCATCCACAAAACTCACTGACATTCCCACTTTTGTTTCTTCAAATATAATTCAAAGGTTTTTCAGTCAACATGGTAAGACTGAGGTAATTGCTTAGTAAAAGCCAAAGGAAAAAAGTTGAAGGCTAAATATCTGGACAGTTCTGTGGAAAGGTTTCATGCAGGCACAGAACCCAGTTATGCGACAACATAGAAGATCACTCAGAGAACCACAATTACAGGTGAACGACCTATCTTCATTTCTTCCTATGAAATATTTTCAAATTAAATTCAATATGTGGCTTCAAAATATGGTGTTGACTTAAACCAAACGTTGATTGTGAAGAAATAAGTTCTATTAGCAGCTTGAATTCATTGATAAGTTGAAAACCTGATAGTTAATTACTGAGACAATATCCAGTAGAGATGGGCACGACTTAGCGGTATTCCCGTTTCCGTTTCCGTTACTCGTATCCGTTACTCTACCAAACGGAAACGGGAATTACTCCGCCAGACTTCGAGCTCGAACCGACGAACGAACAATTTGGTCTGATTTGTCGTGCTCGTTACTTGCATCGCGCAATGCCAAGCGGCACAGAAAAAAAGTTTTTAAAAGTTAAAAAAACCCCTGATTCCCAGCCCTAAAAGTAGGCGAAAACTGTCTGAGGGCACCTACCAGGCCAGAAGGGTGTTTTATTTGGGGGGGGTCCCCGCCCCCTCTCCTTGGCTATTGCTACTGCTGCGCTGCTGGTACCAGGCTGGGAGGGCACATCCATTTGCCATGCAGTGCGGGGGATCCAAAATGGCGACCGCAATATTTTTTTTTAAATCGTTGCCCAAAACCCCACCAAAGCACCACAGAAACACGCGAAAATTAGCTATTTTAAATGCTTGAATTTTTACAGTAGCAGCAGTGGGTTTTTCTTGCAAAAAAAGTCTCTGTTGATTTTATTTTATTTTATTTTATTTTATTTTTTTACACCTGCACATTCGCAATGATGGGCTTGCCCATGGGAGTGGACCATGCAAAGTTTTGGAGCTATTCCACCAATCGCATGGCCAGGTTTTGCTGACTGTACCAGGCTGGGAGGGCGCATCCATTTGCCATGCGGTGGGGGGGGATCCAAAATGGCGACCGCAATTTTTTTTTGAAATCGTTGCCCAAAACCCCACCAAAGCACCACAGAAACATGCGAAAATTAGCTATTTTAAATGCTTGAATTTTTACAGTAGCAGCAGTGGGTTTTTCTTGCAAAAAAAAAGTCTCCATTGATTTTATTTTATTTTATTTTATTTTATTTTATTACACCTGCACATGTGAGTAGACCATGCAAATTTTCCACCAATCGCATGGCCACTTGGCCAGGTTGACCACAGAGACTTCTGGGATGTGCCAATCAGGCATAAACAGCCCACTAATCGTAGCCCAAACCCGAACCCTAAGCCTAACCCATACGCCAGTACACTGTCCTTCTAAGTGGGTCAGAGAGGCACCCAGAGGTGCACCCCAATACTCACCCTAACCTCACCCGTAACTAGCCTAACCCTAGCCCTTGCGCTAACCCGTCTTAACCCTAAGCCAGATCTACTTGCATTGCACTACATGCAAGTACGTGAGACACAGCGGGTGCAAAGAGTCTGCCAGTCCGTCACTTGTGGCTCTGGCTGACTCCTGCAGCTCCCTCCAGGAGCCCGCTACCCCCTCCCCAAACCAGTACTAACGACAACGAAAAAACGAAAAAACGAACCGACTAATTTTTGCAAATTTTCACGAAAAACGGAAACGAGCCGAAACGGAACCGGCCCGACTAACGACAACTCGAAATTTTTTTTTTCAAATCGTGCCCATCTCTAATATCCAGGGCTGCAACAGGGTGGTGGTGGGCGATCATGTGCCCTGAGTGTTGGACAGGAGGAGTGCCAAAATGAAAAAATAGCATTTTGTACTATTCTGCACCCGATATATGGAATTCATGCTGAATGAATCTTTATTTACGGTTGTTAACCAAATCAAGAAATTCCAAAATATCAATATGCCAGAATAAAACAATTTGCCAGAATAAAACATTTTTAAAACATTATAAAACCTTTGGTAAAAGCCACAAAATACAAACAGGACTGTTATATAAATAGTCAATATCAGAAAGATAGGTAAAATAATATATCAAAGCCAACATCAGACCCCCTAAGTGGAGGCCACACTCTATATGACCATCAAGAGCTAGAATTATTGGCAGTCATAAGCCTACATACAACTACTGCAGTGGTACAAAATCTAGCGACACAATTTGAAATCTGCTGGGACCTGTCAGAAAGAAGTAACTTTGCATAGAATTTGGCAGGTCTCCCAGGAAATTTGTCGATAACAGGTTGAACAAGCTCCTTACGTAAGTCACGGTAAAAGGAACAATAAAGGAGGACATGAGTGACCATTTCTACTTGATTCATTTCGCACGGGCACAAGCAATTTGAGAGGGGAATATTTTGAAATTTCCCATCCAAAAGCTTGGAAGGGAGAGCATTCAATCTGACTAAAGTGAAAGCTCTTGTAGTCTTTGGAGGCATTAATGGAATTCATGCTGGGGTGATGGTGGTTGCAGAATCCATGACACAGAACCTAGTTGTGGGCTTGATATTTATCACTGGTTTATAATGTTATCAAATCATTGAATTGCTTGTTACTATTTGGGCAGTCATCTGGTATAATCAAGTGAATATGTGTTTGTCAGACCATTATGTCAGATACATAGGAAGGTGTACTAATGAATGTATTTTTCTCTACAGACTTTTCAGCAATTGCTGCTTTTTATAGGATATGTTATACATTGTTTTTTATCTTTTGTTTCTTCTAGGTTTGGATTTATCCTTCACAAAGATGAGCCTCTACTTCAAAAAATTGATCTTGAAACCATGTCATACATCAAGACAATTAGTTTAAAGGATTACAGTTGTGTTCCAAAGTCTCTGGCTTACACACACCTTGGTGGATATTATTTTGTTAACTGTAAGCCTGATACTACCGGGGCTGTTCTACCACAGCTAATAGTGGACAGCGTTACTGACTCTATTATTGGATATAATGGTGACGTAACAGGAACTCCATATGTCTCTCCAGATGGTCACTATCTAGTCAGCATTGATGATGTGAAAGGTCTCTTGAGGGTCCAGACCATTACAGTTAGAGGAGAGATCCAGGATGCCTTTGACATTCATACCAACTTGCACATATCTGATGTGGCTTTTCAAGCATCATTTACTGAAGCTCATCAATATAATATCTTTGGTAGCTGTACCACACAAACTGATGTGCTCTTTGTAGAATTGTCTACAGGCAAAGTGAAGATGGTGAAGAGTCTTAAGGAGCCTCTTAAGCCAGATGAATGGCCTTGGAACAGTAAGAACCGATTAATTGAAGGCAGTGGGCTCTTTGGTCAATATCTGATGACACCTTCCAAGGAATCTTTGTTTATTCTAGATGGACGACTCAACAAGCTGAATTGCGAAATCACTGAAGTTGAGAGAGGAAACACAGTAATCTGGGTTGGAGAAGCATAAGGAACCATATTAGATAACAGCTGAGTGAATAGTTTTACAGTACACTGCACTTAATGTCATCCTTTGAATTGTCACAGTTTTCTTTTTTTTAAAAAAGTTAAACCCTTCAGTACATGTTGTGTGGTTGACCGAGATGCAATTTTAGTCACAAAAAAGATGCTGAAATTGTGAATAACCTTCTGTATATTAATGATGACCTACTTAGGACAGATTGGCCGTTTAATGAAAAAAGAAAATTATAACTGCCCTCCATTTGAGGAAATGACACACACTAAACACTTTTTAAAATGAAAGCTTTTAAAAAGAGCATTAATAATCATCATCACACGGGCTTAATCTAATTAATAGAATTGTTTATACAGGTTATACAGTACATATATATATTTAGGTTTCTCAGACTGAAACATTCTGCCCTGTCCACGCTTTAATCTTTTGGTGCCTTGAAGGGAAATGTCTCATAAAGAAGGCAAGCCTAGGATTCCTCCCTGTATTCCCATTGTGACTACAGGCGTCCTCCCCCCCCCCCCTGAAAAGAAGGTTTTGATATGTCAAGTTTTTCATCTCCATTCCATTGTAAAGTATGGTTTTAAGACAAAGGGGAGAAATATATTTACAACATCTTGTCTTGTCATTTTTTATGACTACAGTTGGAAGATACGGATTTTATTTGCAGTTTTGAGGGATTCTGTTAACAGCTTGTAGAATTTTGACCCCCTTTTTGTAGCAGAGGTAGGCAATTGT
Source organism: Phrynocephalus guinanensis (assembly GCA_037367245.1). NCBI lineage: Eukaryota > Metazoa > Chordata > Lepidosauria > Squamata > Agamidae > Phrynocephalus > Phrynocephalus guinanensis. The sequence goes on along the minus strand of CM074741.1, from coordinate 53,606,531 downwards.
TTATCTCCCCATGCCCAAAAGAATTGTATTAACCAGGAGTTTTGGTTTTACTAAAAAGAAACAATATAGTTATTTACTTTGAAGGAAACACGTTTTGTCAAACCAATACCAAGCTTCACTTATACTGGCAAGAAAACTGTTATTTAAAAAAAAACAATTTCTTACTAGAAGTGCATTTTTAAAGAGTCTGCATAACAACAGAGCTTACACCGCATTCCTATACATTTCTGTTCAGAAATATGTCCCAGATAATTGAGTGGGACCTATTCAAGGTAAGTATAGGACTGCAACATTTGAAAGATGGGAGTTAATAGCACAATTCTATGCATGGACACATAGTGAAGGAAATCCCAGTGAGTTCAGTGCGCCTTATTCCCAGGTGTGTATAGAACTACAGCCTCAGGCCATGTTCTCAAGCCCCTTGATGAAATAAAGCCTATTGAAATTATTGGGATTAACTGCTAAGGAAATGTGTTTAGGGTCATGTTGCTACATATAGAGCCTTTACATGTACACTGTCGAATACCAGCTTTTCCTCAATACTTTTGATAAATTTTTCTACCGCCCTCCTGCCATTAGACTGCAAAGTGTTGTCTTTCTGTTTGGTTTCTTTCAGCATCATGATTTACAGTGTCAGTTATGGACCTTGCTTAGGCATACATTTCTAAAGGGATAATAAAGGTTCTAAAATTTAGAATCATTGTAGCCACCAGAATAAGAGAAACAATATGGGCACTCAAGTAAGTGAGCAGTGAATCTTTTCCTTCAGATCTTCTGTTAATACAGATGTGAGTTTGAATATTATTATTTTTGGTTTGTTTTTGTTTTTTAAAGAACTGGGTTTAATGAAACAGGCTATGAAGCTGACCTCTGTTTATTTATAAGCAGAACACTTTTTTTTATTCAGTTCAAGAAATGTTTCTCTAATTTTACTCCAATATGTAAGCTGCTTTGAAATTTGAGATTGGCTAGCACTGTATTTTCTTGTGTGTAAGCAGCATTCTGCACGGTGATACAGTAGAATTCTCTTTTTGCTTAAGATGACTGGCAGATAGATTTGGTTGAACAAGAGAAATTGACTTACATTTCCAATTATTAAACCCTTAAAATATCCCCATTGTCAGCAAAAGCAAATATATATATATATATATACAGTATATATATATTAAAACCCTCAACAGCCATGTAAACTGTCTGTTATTCAATGATTTATAGTAGTCCATCTCTTCTACATTTTTCTTCTCTATCTTACCCCATGTGGATATTCTGTCTGTAGAAAATGCTTGAAAAAAAGGAGAATAAACCTCTTACATTTTAAATACTCTTGCCTTCAGTTGATATACGCCAATGAAGATGTGCTTGAGATGTGAGTGAATTTCTGGGAGGGAGAAAATGAGACAAAGAAAAAAAAAGCCTTCCACCTCCCGTCCCACAAAATATTGATCATAATTCCTTTCAACATTTGAATGTGAGGATGTTGTGGTGGATGGATTGGATGGGTGGATGGGTAGATTAAGGGGTGGGGGTTAGCAAAATTGTTGCCAAAATTTCCCAATAAAAGAAAATTTTATCTGTGAGTGGGTTGGATGATGTTGTTACCTAGTTTTACAAGTGTTCAGACAATTACACATGGAGACCCACTTGAAACTAGAGAGAGGTTTAGGGTGGGGTTCCACAAGTCTCTCTGGGCTTCAACATTTGGATCAATGGCCTGGATCAATGGCTCCCAAACATGGGTCTACAGATGTTCTTGGACTAAAACTCCCAGAAGTTTTTCTCACTACCTGCGCTAGGAGTTATAGTTTAAGAACATCTGGAAACCCAAGGTTGGGAACCACTAATCTAGATGAAGGGGTGGATGGAAGCATTATCACATATGGTGGCTGACGCAAGTGAAATCTTGTTGCACTTGGCACTGCATAAATTACACCTGCAGACATTTTGAGGGAGTTACAGCCATGCATCCCACATTATGTTATTGTGCAATCAGTATCAACTAGTTGCACAACAGCACCTGCAAAACTACTTGCCGGTTATGGATTCTGACTTGCCACAAATTGTGCCATTGCAAATGAAACTTTGAATTACACATACATAGCTACACAATAGGATTTCAGCTAATATCTCTGCAGATAGGAACCAAATCCAAGACACATTTAACTGAATTGAAAGCAGAACTGAAATGAACAAACTGAAATTCAGCTACAACAAATATAAAGGTATAGAATGTGTATTTGGATGTGTGTTTATTTGTGAGTTTGTGTGTAGATCACTGCATAGGTATCAGATGGCAGCTGCACAGTTTGACATACTACATGTGAGCATGATTACAGGATTGTAGCTGATCACTGACAATGAATTAACAATATGACATGGCTACAAAAAAGGTTAATGTATTGTTAGGTTGCATTGCTAGAACCAGGGTGAATTCTCTTGTTCAGTGTTTCCTTGTGTAGACATATTACAGCAATCTGATGTGGTGGTCATGGTTGTGTTCCAGGTCACTCAGTAAGCATGCTGACCCATAATTAGAACTGAAAGCACATAACTGCTGCATTGGTGACTGAAGCAATATTTATGTTTTTGAAAATCTGGCTTCAAAAGAATTCTGACATAAGTCCAGAAGTCCAGTTAGCAAGCAAAACAAGAAAAACTGGTCAATATTGGGGAGGGAAGCTTGTGGTGTACCGTTCACACTCATTCATTCATTAAGGAATTCCCTCTTCCAGTCAGAGACTTAGCTCTAAAATCTGTTACTGTCCCTAAACAAACTTGTGAGCAAGAAGGAAGTATCTGCTAGACTTTGACTTCTGGAACCAGAAGTTCAGAATTGAAACAAAGACATCATAATACTCTTAACATATCGTCTCCATTTGTTTTACACCCAAAAATGAAACAGTGTATGCAGTTGTGATTAGACAAAGTTTGAATGTGGGTGGATTCATTTGAGAGGCTTTTCTTAAGCCATGATTATGTGTGAATCCTCTTCATACTTATTAAAGAGCAAATCATTTAATTGCTTTCAACTGAGTGTCTTTTGCCTCCAAATAAAGTTTATTGTTTTGTTCACTTATAAAGGCTTTTGTGGCAGTGTCAGAACACTATATGACTAGATCACTTCAGATTTTTTTTAAAAAATGTAAACATTGCCAATTAGCACCTTGTCAAAGGCAGCTTCTGCTGTGCAAACATTGCTCTTAGACTCTGCTCCTACTGATTTCTGTAAATTATTTGATGTCAGGATGACTACACCAATTTCATGTATGGAAACCCTTTTGAAATAATGTGGATTATGGAGGATCCAAGTGTACTTTCCCACAGTGTAATCACCCCCTTATCTTGATAGAACTTATTCTCAGGAAAGGGAATAACCTGCTCAGAGAGTGCTTTAAGCACTATTGGGCTGTTAATAAATAGCACAGTTTGTTTTGTATTAAAGTGGTTATTAAAATGCCTGTGATATTTTTTTTAAAAAAAGGCCAGCTAACACCTAATAACATCTGGGATCTACTCAGCAGTAAAAACATAGGCCAGTTCCCAGTACATAAACAATTTCAGCCGACATCTCATATCTTGCTGACAAACAAAGATATAGTAGCCAGATACATTGTCGTGGCAAGCGGGATTTTTTAAAAACATTATTGGATGGGCTGTTTCACCAAGTGCTTTTGAAACCTTCCAACTGAGCCAAACCACTATTTCAAACATGGGTTATTCTTCTTTGGATCTGGTTGAGTAGTAACATTCCAAATGTGATACATTCACATTTTCTATACTTTTTATGGAAAAAAACCTCTCTTCACATTTGTAACTGGAACCATTTACATGGAATAAAGAAAATAAAAACTGGGACTTTTTATTTTATTTTATTTTATTTTATTTTTGTATACAAGTTCATATTCTCAAAAGGAATTTCACCTCTAGTCTCCAACAGGCCCTTTCATGTGTTTCAAACCTTTCACATTTCTAAAGTCCAAATGTCATATAGCTACCTTCTGATCAAAACAGTTTGAACATTTCTATGAAAGCTATTTTTCACTCCTAAATGATAGTTGAGGTTGCTGTTACTGCTCTTAATTCACAATTGGGAAGCATTCCACCATGATTCTGGATCTCATCAATATTCTCAAAGCCAACAGGAGCATGACCTAGTAGAAAAGGAAGCATATAAACATCACTAGAGTAAGATTAATGTTATACTTTTCCATATTTTGTAGAACATCTAGTGCAATAAACACTATTACATTAAAACCACAGGAAAAAATGATATCCAGAAGATTAAAAGAATTTTGGGACATCTCTTCAGCACGTTCCTGTTGACATTTCTCCTGTATAACAAAGACACTCCTCTAAGAGCAATAATATTCCTGTTGGCCCAAATTTATAATTTCAGAGACAGCTCAACATTCATCACCAGTTTAATGGATGTTGCTTTATAGCTATTTTTATAAGCAGGTAACAGCAGTGAAACAGTAAAAAATGATTGCACAGCAGGAAAACGATTGGATTTTGTGTGGACAGACTTACACGTTGCCAACTGGAACACCAGTTTGTATTACATCATGTGCTAGCTTTCATGGATACGTGCAAACTTAAACACAATTAATTATTTGTAATTACTCAATAGCAATAATTAAGGCTTTAGAAACAAAAACATTTTTATCTCACCATATTAGGGAAGTCTGTGACTAGTAACTTCTTTGTGTCATCTATTGGGCTAGTGCTTTGTGAAGAATTGAGTAAAATGTGATAAAATCTCCTAGTTTTTATAAAGGTTGAATAAGATTACAGGTGGTGATGATAAATCTGTTGAATCTGATGAAAGCCCTGATACTGAAGAACAGATGTTATTGTTTTAATCTATTTTCTCCATTCATTGCCATGATAGATATTGTTCTATGTGTTCACTGAAACCTGGTGGACAGATGATAACCAATGGGACACAGATATCCCAGGCTATACACTGTACAGGACAGGAAGGTGCATAGAGGAGGTGGTATAGCCTTTTATGTCAAAGAAGTGATAACGTCGTATGACTTGGAATACCCAGGTGATTTGGAGTCACCATTCGAAACTCTGTGGGTAAGAGTATCAGGCCACAAGGATGACCTAACAGTAGGCATATGCTATCGGCCACTGACCAAAGCCCCTGAGGAAGACTGGCAGTTGGAGAATGTTATAAAGGAGGCATTCAAGAAGAGAAGACTGGTTATAATGGGAGACTTCAATTACCCTCACATAGACTGGGTGAACTGTTGTTCAGAACATGATAAAGAGATGAAGTTCCTAGATATGCTAAATGATTGTTCCCTGGAGCAGATGGTTGAAGACCCAACTAGAGGTACAAGAATCCTTGACTTGATCCTGAGTAATACGCAGGATCTGGTGCAAAATGTTAATGTGACTGATCCAATAGGGAACAGTTAACACAATACAATTACTTTTAACTTAATCATAGACTACCAAACACTAATAAAATCTAACACATAGACCTTTAAATTTCAAAAAGAAAAACTTCCCAAAGATGAGGAAACTAATAAAAAAAGCATCTGAAAGGAAAAATTGAGAGAGTCCAAACACTCCAAGAGGTATGGAGGCTGTTCACAAAAAGAATAACAGAGGCCCAATTGGAATGCATACCGAAAAGGGAAAAAGGCACTGCCAGGCCCAAGAGAACTGTGAGGTGGCTTATAGGAGCTCTTCAGGAAGTGATCAAAAGCAAGAAAAGTTCATTTAGAAGATGGAAGGCTTGTCCAAATGAAGACAACAGGCAGAAACGTAAGTTATGGCAGAAAAAAAATGCAAGGCAGCAATCAGGAAAACAAGGCAAGATTTGAACGAGTGTATAGCTAAAAACACTCAAAGAAATAACAAGGAGTTCTTTAAGTACATTAGAAGTAAGAATCCAACTAGGAATGCCATTGGACAATTAGATGACAATAGAAGGCAATTATTAAAGGAGAAGCAGAGATTGCAGAGAGAATCAATGAATTCTTTGCTTCAGTATTCTCTGAAGACGACAGAGACCACATGCCCCATAGGGAGCCTATCTTTGTAGAAAGGGAAACCAAAGAATTAAGCCAGATAGAAATAACCAGGTAGGAGGTTCTTGCATGTCTTGTTAAACTAAATGCTAACAAATCACCAGGACTGTGCCTTTCCCAGCTGATCAATTTTTAGACTTATGAACATTATTTCTCAATTTCCAGCTGTGCTGCTGAGGGTTTCTTGCAGCTTCTTGCTTATCCAACCTTGCTTATCCAAGGTTGCAAACCATTGATATAGAGTATCCGACTGGAAGGGCTCTACCCATGCATCAGTTGTCTTCAAATGCAAAACCAGAAGATCAAAGTCTTCTGGGTGTTTTCACAAATTCCAAAACATCAACTTAATGATAATGCTTGGCCATCTCTCTCCCCAAGCCACAAGAGTAAACCATGTGCACTGCAGCCTCAAAGAACATGTAACATATTTTTCACAACTCCTGAAGGACTGCATCATTTACTAACAATCCTTCTTGCAAAGATAAATGATGAATGAGACATTACTCCCTTGGTACCTTCTTTGGAACTCCCCAACGGCAAGATTCTCAATTTCACTCTGCCCAACTGGGCCCATGGGCCTCAACAACTGGAACCACATGTAAAACCATCTAGCAGGACATCTGTGTCTTGCTGCTTGGGATAAGCCTTCAATCAGTTTGCTAAATCTCCCAACTTAACTGCGCTGGGTGCCACTGAAGGGTTAGCCCCACCACCTAATGATTTCTTAATTCAAACCCCATCCTTGGCCTTACTTCTCCCTGCATTACCTTAAGGCACACAGTCTAAGAGTGTCATCACTGAAAGACAGAACTTTCATGACTAAATATATAAGGTTTCCTGTTGAAGGAACCTCAGGCACTGAATACTTAAAGCAGGTGGGGTTAAACTACCTGGCCTGCCTACATGTGGGAAGCTAAAAACTCGGAAGTTTACTGAATTAAATGTCTGCTATCAAAGTACTCATCCTGTGTGGGTCACACAGGGGTCACAAACTGGAGCTAAACTGAAACTTTTGCTTGTCTCAACATGTAGTGAATGGTTACTCTCATTCTGAAGACTTCATCATACAGAAGTCTTGAGGCAGAGCAGCCAAAAGAGTCAACTATCTTCAAGACAACATGCATAGTATTCAAACCCTCTGAATCACTACTGTATGTCACATTAAGCAGACAATCTGAAAAGCATATCCCCCACTCTTTAGGAGCAAAAATAAGAATATCCTAGCATATCTAAGAATGTGGTTCCCTTTCACAGCACCCACATTTTTTGCTCCCTCACTTCGCCTACTGGTGCAGTGACTGACGCAGCATCAATCATTGCCAATATGTCACTTTCATGACTTTCTGAAATAGGAAGTTTGTGCTCTATCTGTAGCTTCTCCAGCACACTCAGTGCACACTCTGAAGCTTCTGATTTATCAGCCTGAGATCTTGCAAGAAGGCACATGAGCTCTCTTGCTCCATTGCTATTTCTGTTTCTTCCTTTTTGTTCTCATCAATTCCCACATACAATCCCCTCTTTGTCTGCTCTTTTGTCTCCAAATTCCTTTTAATTTCTGGCTTTGGTCTCACATTGTTTTGGTTTCTGTCTTCTTTTCATCTATTCTTTTTCTCAGCCTTCAGTGGGCCCTTCCTTGACTGGTTTGGGCATTCTTCCCTTACCTCCCTTCTTTAAGTTCTCATCTCCATTTCATCTCTCAGTCTCTTTTTTTCTTCCTCCATATTTTTTCACCTTCACCTCTGCTTCCTCCATGTTCTCCACCTACCTTTCTTATGTTTACATCTTTGCCCATGCTCCGTCATCTTCCTCTGCTCTTCCAGAAATGTGCTAAAACAATTGGGTTGGCTCAAGTTTTCTGCATTCATTGCCACTATTGCATACCATTGTTGTAACCCATCACTAACTCAGGCCAGCACCATCAGAAAGGGAAGATGAAGTGCAATAAATCCTCATGACTACTGACAGAAGTACACCATGTCATTATTATTTTTACTGGCTATTCTCATCATGTGAAGAAAATAGCCTTGGCTTCCTGTGAAATTTTCTCGGGCACCATTGATCTTCCCTTTCACTTTTTATTCTGCTTATTGATTTTCATTTTAAGCAGGTTGGCAGCAAGTGCTGCTTCACTCATTTCTGTCTGGTGACCAGTAATAAATATCAGTTTATGGAATATCATTATCAGATTCTGAAAGGACTAATCTGTAAACAAAGAAACTTAGAAAACTCAAACAAAAAGTTGAAATGGGGGGGGGGTAATATCCAAGGGGAGATTTTGTACAAATGAATATCAAAGTTGAGGCTCTGCTTAATGTATTCATGTGATATAGCCAGTCATCCCAAATATAATTTGCTGTGAGCACATGCATATCACATAATTCACTGCATGCTATTTGAAAATCTGGGTTCAGACAAAACAGGAGTCTGGGTTTCAGGTTTAGCAGCTGGTATGCAAAGAACTGCTGGATGGTCCAGTATTCCATTCATTGTAATGCCCCAAAAGATCCCACTCAACAGGAAATATAAAAATATCATCTCACTCATGTTCCCTGGCATTTCCAGACTTGCATCCTCTGTTTCTGGGGGACACAGAGATTTTTGATCTGGATGTGAACACCCTAGAGTAGTGAACTTCCACTAGGTGGATAGTGTAGAAATGTACTCAATAGATAAATATCTGTCTGAGTTGAATCTTCCACTTTGGGCTGAAATTTGGCAATATTGACTCCCCGAAGGAAGCAATTTCTCCCCCAATATGGAGCCATCATGACTAATAGGGATTGATAGCTTTAGTTTTTAGAATATTTCTTTAAAAAAATTCCCCATGTTGGTGACCATCCTGACCTTTTCAATGCTGAATTTCACAAAACTGTGTGCTAACAATTTTTGTCTTAATGCTCCATATTTATAGGGCCTACTATTGTCACTCATAGTAACTGTTTGGAGAAACATCTTAAATTTTGAATGTTTTCTTCTGCTTGATACTGTGTTCTCTATAGTGTGCTTGATTGTGTTGGCTATGGATCATTCATACTTGATTCTCTGTGCACACATACACAGAGACACACTACAATCTACAGAATTTGCCACAAATGAAATAATACAGGAAGACAATTCCAGCAACAAGAGGTCTAGTTATCTGTATTTTCACCCCATGCTGCTACAGTACACTTGAAAAGTCAGGCGTTAGGGATAATCAGAGGAAATAATCCACACAATTATCTGCTCATAGTAAAGAGATGTTAATAATAGCATGGAGTGACAATCCTTCCCAATGAGGTGTGTGAAACTGCATTAATGAGGTAGCATGTGTAGAGGATACAGAAACAATACAGTAACTGAAATCCTGTTGCATAGCATTGTAGGCCACACTAGAGTAAACCCATTGAATACTGAGGATTTGGTGAGTTGGTGATTTAATTGGGTGCAGTCGACATATGTGTTTTGTTCTGGTGTGTGTGTGTGTGTGTGTGTGTGTGTGTGTAAGAGCTGGGCAAGAAATGAACTTTTAGTTCATTTTTTTATTTGTTATTCCTTTCGTTACGTAAAAAAATGAATAACGAAGCCCAGAGTGGATTTATAGCGAAACAAAAAAATGGTTTGGTAAGGTTTGTTTCATTAATAGGGGTTGGAGATGTCTCCTACCTGGTGCTGGTCTGGAGGTCCTTCAGGGACAGAGACCTGGGAAAAAAAGGCCAATGGCCGTGCTATAGCTGTAGAGCTGCCACGTGGTCGGCAGTAAAAACACACACAACAAAAATAAAAAGAATAAAAAAGGAGTGCCAACTGGCCCCCAGGGGCCACATGTTTGGCGCTGAAAGAAAACAAAACAAACAAACAAAAAAGCCCCGCACTACAGCTGTAGCGTGGGGCCAAACCCGGAAGTTAAATAAAAACAAAAATAAGATTAAAAAATAATAATAAAAAAGAGGAGCACTGACCGGGCTCAGGGGTGGCCTGGTCGGCACCCTAAAATAGTAAAAAAAGAAAAAAGTGCCTACCTGGCCCCAGGGTGCTTTAAAAAAAAGGAGTATATATATATATATATATATATATATATATATATATATATATATATATATATATATATATATATATATATATATATATATATATATTTGTTTTCGTAGATTTTCACGGGTATAGGTATGCATGTTAGGGTGGATTCGGGTTTCTTCCCGTGTAGAAATCTGGTTGTTTTGGCGACGTTTCGACGAGGTCTCACTCGTCATCTTCAGGCTGGTGTTCTGGCTTCTTTCTTCTTGAAGCAAAGCGTGATCTCAGTTGAAGTCCTTCTATAAATACTGCTGGGGGGGTGTGGTTTGCTTGCTCTGTTGCTGATTGTAGGTTCGTTTGTTCTTTTGTGATCTGCTGTGTGGCTGAGGCGATCGTTAAGGGCTTAACTGCTGGTGGGTTAGATGGCTGTTTAGAGACATCATGTGTGGGTGAGGTGCTGGATGTGTGTCTATTAGCCTTTTGTTTCTTAACGACCTTGGTGATGGGTGTTCTGGCAGCATCCTGGGCTTTGGTGGAGAGGGGTCCTGTGTCTTGTGAATTCATTTTGGTCTGGCTGCGTGTCTGTGGTCTCCCAATGTTTTTTTGGCGTGTGTAAGTGTGCTCCATGTGGTGGCTGGAGTGGGGAGTAGCGGTAGATGGTGCAGTCGTGGTTTTGTTATTGGATGGTGGTTTCGTTTCATCTGTGGGAAGGGTCTGGGTTTGTGTTTGGTATGGATGGAAGGTGGTGGCATCTTGTGTCCTTTTGGACCTGGTGTCAGTCTTTGTGACAGAGGCTCGTCTGTTGACCAGGGCTAGTTTCCAGATGTCAGGCAATCTGGTTGTTTTGGCGACGTTTCGACAAGGTCTCACTCGTCATCTTCAGGCTGGTGTTCTGGCTTCTTTCTTCTTGAAGCAAAGCGTGATCTCAGTTGAAGTCCTTCTATAAATACTGCTGGGGGGTGCGGTTTGCTTGCTCTGTTGCTGATTGTAGGTTCGTTTGTTCTTTTGTGATCTGCTGTGTGGCTGAGGCGATCGTTAAGGGCTTAACTGCTGGTGGGTTAGATGGCTGTTTAGAGACATCATGTGTGGGTGAGGTGCTGGATGTGTGTCTATTAGCCTTTTCTTTCTTAACGACCTTGGTGATGGGTGTTCTGGCAGCATCCTGGGCTTTGGTGGAGAGGGGTCCTGTGTCTTGTGAATTCATTTTGGTCTGGCTGCGTGTCTGTGGTCTCCCAATGTTTTTTTGGCGTGTGTAAGTGTGCTCCATGTGGTGGCTGGAGTGGGGAGTAGCGGTAGATGGTGCAGTCGTGGTTTTGTTATTGGATGGTGGTTTCGTTTCATCTGTGGGAAGGGTCTGGGTTTGTGTTTGGTGTGGATGGAAGGTGGTGGCATCTTGTGTCCTTTTGGACCTGGTGTCAGTCTTTGTGACAGAGGCTCGTCTGTTGACCAGGGCTAGTTTCCAGATGTCAGGCAAGCGGGAGGTGTCATCACGTTTATTCATGTTGTTTGGGTGTTTCTCTATTTCAATGGCTTCCATGATTATTCGACTGTTGGAGTGTTCAGTTTTGGAGATGAGTTTGGTTCTTTTAAAATCAATTTCATGACCTGTTGTTTTTATGTGCTGGAAGAGAGAGGAAGATTTTTCTTCTTTTTTGACTGCGTTCTTGTGTTCTGCGATGCGTGCGCTTATTCTCCTGTTTGTCTGTCCGATGTATGTGGCTGGGCAGACTTTGCATGGTATCTCGTAGACTCCTTGGTTTTCTAGCTCAATCTTGTCTTTGGGGTTTCTTAAAATGTTGGCTATTTTTTGTTCGGTGCAAAAGGCTGTCTTGATATTGTGTTTGTGGAGAATTTTGCTTATTTTGTCTGTGGTGCCTTTGATGTAAGGGAGGAGGGCAGTGCCATTGTTCTCTTCTGTTTCTTGGTTCTTGGGGGGTGTTTCTTTTTGGATTAGTTTGGTGATGGTGTTTTTTTGGAATCCGTTCGCAATTAGAGCATTCGAGAGAGTGTGTAATTCAGTTTTTAGGTGGTCTTTGTCAGCGAGGCGTTTGGTTCTGGAGATGAGGGTTTTTGCTACGGAGTTGATCTGTGCAGGGTGGTGGTGTGATTGTGCATTTAAGTAGCGGTTTGTATGTGTTTTTTTTTTCCGGTAGATGGTATGTCCTAAGGAGCCGTCGGGTTTTTTGTAGATTAGGACGTCCAGGAAGGGAAGTTGGTTGTTGGCTTCTATTTCCATAGTGAATTGTATTTTGGGGTGTAGGCTGTTGAGATGTGTGAGGAAGTTGTTCAGTTTGTCTTTCCCGTGTGGCCAGATAACAAAGGTGTCGTCAACATATCTGAGCCAGAGTTTGGGTTTATGTTCGGACTTCTGTAACGCATTGGTTTCAAAGTGTTCCATATATAGGTTTGCGATGACCGGTGAGAGGGGTGATCCCATGGGTGCTCCTTCTATCTGTTTGTATCTTTGTCCATTGTGGATGAAGTATGTGTTGGTTAGGCAGTGGTTGGTCAGATCTAGGATGTGCTTGGGGGGGTTGTATTTGTTGTGGATAGCTGTCAAGGCTTCTTGAATGGGCACTTGTGTGAAGAGCGAAACAACATCGAAGCTCACGAGTAGGTCATTGGGTTGTAGGTCTTGTTTCTTTATAATTTCTATGAAGTGGAACGAGTTTTGTACGTATGAAGAGATGGATTCTGCATAGGGCTGGAGTTGTTTGGCAAGAAATTTGGCGAGGTTTTGTAGGGGTGAGCCTATGGAGCTGACTATGGGTCTGAGAGGTGTTCCTTCTTTGTGAATCTTGGGGAGGCCGTAGAGCTTGGGGCATCTGGATGATTTCTCTCTGGGGATGATGCTTGGCTTGATTTCTTCACTTAAGGGTGAGGCTTTTATTTTGGCTTTGGTGGTTTTTTCCAGGTAGGTGGTGGGGTCTGTGTTCAAAGGTATGTAAGCAGGGTCTTGTAGTAGGTTGGATAGTTTGGCTTGGTAGTCAGATGTGTTCATCACCACTGTGGCATTGCCTTTGTCTGCTGGGAGAATGATTATGTTGTTGTCTTTCCTCAGGTTGGTGAGGGCTTTTTGTTCTTCTTTGTGTAAATTGCTTCTGGGTGGTTTGCTGGAGCAGAGGATATTGGTGACTTCGAGTCTGATTTTGTTGGCTTCATCTGGGTTGATTTTGGTTAGGCTGGCTTCCACTCCGCATATGATGTTTTCAGTGGGGATGTGTCTGGGGGCGACTGCAAAGTTGAATCCTTTGGACAGGACTTTGGTCTCTGCGATGGTGAGTGTCCTGTCTGATATGTTGTGAACTGTTTGTTTCATGGGCTGCTGTGGGGGGTTGGGCTTCTGGCGTTTTTTCCAGTTTGTGGAGTTTGTTGGTGTGTATGTCTGTCTTGTGGGAGGTCTCTGTTTCAGCTCTCCAGGCGGCGAGTTGCTTGGATTTGTTCCAGAGTGTTGGGTGGATTTTGTTGCTGAGTTTGAGGTGGAGAGTGAGTAGGTCTCTGTTGGTTTGATCTAGTAGGTATCTTTTCTTGTGTAGTTCGTTTCTGATTAGGGCTAGTTCTGTTCTTTTCAGGATCCTTTCGCTGGATGGGGTTTTTGAGTGGAATTTCAGTTGGAAGCTTGTGGGGATCACATTTTTATCTCGGCAGTTGCGTAGGAATGCAATGTCACATAAGATGGTGGCTCTTCGGACTTCTAGTTTCTCGTAGGTTCTGGTCAGCTGGAAGGTTTCCTCCCCGTAGAGGTCGGATATTTGTTTTCGTAGATTTTCACGGGTATAGGTATGCATGTTAGGGTGGATTCGGGTTTCTTCCCGTGTAGAAATCTGGTTGTTTTGGCGACGTTTCGACGAGGTCTCACTCGTCATCTTCAGGCTGGTGTTCTGGCTTCTTTCTTCTTGAAGCAAAGCGTGATCTCAGTTGAAGTCCTTCTATAAATACTCAACAGCCTACACCCCAAAATATAATTCACTATGGAAATAGAAGCCAACAACCAACTTCCCTTCCTGGACGTCCTAATCTACAAAAAACCCGACGGCTCCTTAGGACATACCATCTACCGGAAAAAAACACATACAAACCGCTACTTAAATGCACAATCACACCACCACCCTGCACAGATCAACTCCGTAGCAAAAACCCTCATCTCCAGAACCAAACGCCTCGCTGACAAAGACCACCTAAAAACTGAATTACACACTCTCTCAAATGCTTTAATTGCGAACGGATTCCAAAAAAACACCATCACCAAACTAATCCAAAAAGAAACACCCCCCAAGAACCAAGAAACAGAAGAGAACAACGGCACTGCCCTCCTCCCTTACATCAAAGGCACCACAGACAAAATCAGCAAAATTCTCCACAAACACAATATCAAGACAGCCTTTTGCACCGAACAAAAAATAGCCAACATTTTAAGAAACCCCAAAGACAAGATTGAGCTAGAAAACCAAGGAGTCTACGAAATACCATGCAAAGTCTGCCCAGCCACATACATCGGACAGACAAACAGGAGAATAAGCGCACGCATCGCAGAACACAAGAACGCAGTCAAAAAAGAAGAAAAATCTTCCTCTCTCTTCCAGCACATAAAAACAACAGGTCATGAAATTGATTTTAAAAGAACCAAACTCATCTCCAAAACTGAACACTTCAACAGTCGAATAATCATGGAAGCCATTGAAATAGAGAAACACCCAAACAACATGAATAAACGTGATGACACCTCCCGCTTGCCTGACATCTGGAAACTAGCCCTGGTCAACAGACGAGCCTCTGCCACAAAGACTGACACCAGGTCCAAAAGGACACAAGATGCCACCACCCTCCATCCACACCAAACACAAACCCAGACCCTTCCCACAGATGAAACGAAACCACCATCCAATAACAAAACCACGACTGCACCATCTACCGCTACTCCCCACTCCAGCCACCACATGGAGCACACTTACACACGCCAAAAAAACATTGGGAGACCACAGACACGCAGCCAGACCAAAATGAATTCACAAGACACAGGACCCCACTCCACCAAAGCCCAGGATGCTGCCAGAACACCCATCACCAAGGTCGTCAAGAAACAAAAGGCTAATAGACACACATCCAGCACCTCACCCACACAGGATGTCTCTAAACAGCCATCTAACCCACCAGCAGTTAAGCCCTTAACGATCGCCTCAGCCACACAGCAGATCACAAAAGAACAAACGAATCTACAATCAGCAACAGAGCAAGCAAACCACACCCCCCAGCAGTATTTATAGAAGGACTTCAACTGAGATCACGCTTTGCTTCAAGAAGAAAGAAGCCAGAACACCAGCCTGAAGATGACGAGTGAGACCTCGTCGAAACGTCGCCAAAACAACCAGATTTCTACACGGGAAGAAACCCGAATCCACCCTAACATGCATACCTATACCCGTGAAAATCTACGAAAACATATATATATATATAGTCAGATATATATATATGTTTTCGTAGATTTTCACGGGTATAGGTATGCATGTTAGGGTGGATTCGGGTTTCTTCCCGTGTAGAAATCTGGTTGTTTTGGCAACGTTTCGACGAGGTCTCACTCGTCATCTTCAGGCTGGTGTTCTGGCTTCTTTCTTCTTGAAGCAAAGCGTGATCTCAGTTGAAGTCCTTCTATAAATACTGCTGGGGGGGTGTGGTTTGCTTGCTCTGTTGCTGATTGTAGGTTCGTTTGTTCTTTTGTGATCTGCTGTGTGGCTGAGGTGATCGTTAAGGGCTTAACTGCTGGTGGGTTAGATGGCTGTTTAGAGACATCATGTGTGGGTGAGGTGCTGGATGTGTGTCTATTAGCCTTTTGTTTCTTAACGGCCTTGGTGATGGGTGTTCTGGCAGCATCCTGGGCTTTGGTGGAGTGGGGTCCTGTGTCTTGTGAATTCATTTTGGTCTGGCTGCGTGTCTGTGGTCTCCCAATGTTTTTTTGGCGTGTGTAAGTGTGCTCCATGTGGTGGCTGGAGTGGGGAGTAGCGGTAGATGGTGCAGTCGTGGTTTTGTTATTGGATGGTGGTTTCGTTTCATCTGTGGGAAGGGTCTGGGTTTGTGTTTGGTGTGGATGGAAGGTGGTGGCATCTTGTGTCCTTTTGGACCTGGTGTCAGTCTTTGTGACAGAGGCTCGTCTGTTGACCAGGGCTAGTTTCCAGATGTCAGGCAAGCGGGAGGTGTCATCACGTTTATTCATGTTGTTTGGGTGCCATCCAGGCCAAAGGGGCCACACGGTCGGCGCTGAAAGAAAAACAACAAAAAAGCTGGCCGCGCTACAGTTGAAGAAAAAGAAAAAGAAAAAGAAGCACCCACCTGGCCCCAGGGGCCACACGGTGGGCGCTTGAAAAAAAGAAAGAGGCGTGGCCCCAAGCCAATGCCTCAAAAAGCCCCTACAGGGGCCAGGATCCATGACTGCCACCACCAAGGAGCCTCCGCCGCTACACATCTGACTACCAAGCCAAACTATCCAACCTACTACAAGACCCTGCTTACATACCTTTGAACACAGACCCCACCACCTACCTGGAAAAAACCACCAAAGCCAAAATAAAAGCCTCACCCTTAAGTGAAGAAATCAAGCCAAGCATCATCCCCAGAGAGAAATCATCCATATATAACCCAGTGCCATCCAGGCCAAAGGGGCCACACGGTCGGCGCTGAAAGAAAAACAACAAAAAAGCTGGCCGCGCTACAGTTGAAGAAAAAGAAAAAGAAAAAGAAGCACCCACCTGGCCCCAGGGGCCACACGGTGGGCGCTTGAAAAAAAGAAAGAGGCGTGGCCCCAAGCCAATGCCTCAAAAAGCCCCTACAGGGGCCAGGATCCATGACTGCCACCACCAAGGAGCCTCCGCCGCTACCGCCAGCAGCGTCAGTAAGAACACAAACCTGTACAAGTTTGGGTTCGTACAAACCGAACCGGACGAACCCGAAGCATGGCTTTTCTGGTTCTTTCACACCTCTAATATATATACATCCTTTCCACCTATAGGTGGCCCAAGATGGTCACAACAATTAAACATACAAAATGCTAGATTTAAAAAAACCTAAGAATTAGTCAATGCATTGTACAGAGGAAAAGGTCTCCAAGTTTCAACCACTAGTTCCTATTCACGCGCACACACGCGCGCGTGCACGCACACGCACACGCACGCACATGCACACACCCCTATCTCATGGTAGAATTGGCAGCCCAATTCTTATTCCATAAGGATCAGGACTGGCTATGCATAAATAACCATGAGCTGAGTTGGGAGATGTTTGGTTTTTGTATTTCAAGACCTAGAATCTCACAAATCAACACTAATAATTACCATGTATTATCAAGTCAATTCTGACTTATGGTGACCCTTTTCAGTGTTCTTTGGGAAGAGAATACTCAGAAATGTTTTAACACCCAGTTTGTCTGAGGCACCTTCTTACTGTGCAGTTTGTCCAAGGCCACACAGGCTGGCTCTACTCAAGAAGGCACTGTGGGGAACTCTTACCCTCAAACTCCACAGCTAGATACCTAAACCACTGAGCTATCCAGCCAGCTTCACAAATCTATAGCTATATCTACATCCTCTATATTTATTTCCCCACATCTCTGGGCAAGAGTTGTTTTTCGCTGGTTGCAAAGAGGAAAAATCGAACTAAAGAATAAAACACATTTCAATATTTATACTGGGTGCATTATTGGTGGTACCCTCTCATTTCTTAAAATATATCTAGATTCTCGGTGCATGTTTTGCTTATTAAACCATTGCACTCTTGTTTCCATCTGAGCTTTGTAAAATATTATTCCACCACCAAAACCTCAAATGGAGTTGCACTTCACAGGACCCAGGAACTCTGTCCCTAACAGTAGCCTGAAAGGAACTGGAATTGTCATAGAATATTTAGAACTGATATGAAAAAAATGTGTCTTCCTCATGAGTATTAAATTGATTCCTATTATTCATCTTCTTGATGAAAGAAAAGAAACCTTTTGCAATTAGATTTTTAATAGTCTTCTTTTTAATCTTCCTGATGGCCATATCTGGCTTACATCTTGGCACTCCTGAGTAGGGAAGAGATCTCTCCATGTTGACCAGGCTTACTTCAAAATGCTTCCTGCATAATTAAAACCCAGGTAATGTTCAGTCTTTTAATTAAATGCCCACAGATTGCAAATGGAAAGCAATGCATTTCTCTGTTGAAGGTTCACAAGAGGAAGGAATCGTGGGGATTCCCACCCCCTTTCCTAAAATGAAAATCCAATTGTTGCACCAAAAGAAAATTAACTATAATTTTGAGCAACAAATGCAACAATAAACAGCAGCACATGGAAGTGAAAAATAGTCACACTGAGAAACAAATGCAAGCTAGCACCAACAGCAACTCTGGAATAAGTGTGGCAAAAAGCATGCAGTCTTAAATTACATGTTTGCCTTCCTGTCAATAGTGGGAAGCATGATGTACAGTCAGAGCCATAATTAGCAGATTTGGCTCCCCAGTTCAACTTTGTGTTGCATGTGCTTAGCATATGAAGGAATGGCAAATAATGTCTTTGCCTGAGCAGCTATGCTGGTTTAACGTTGAACCTGTAGGTTTTGTTGGAGAAGGAGGATCAGCATGAAATAGCAGGAAGGCTAGTTTTCTTCTAGAAGTGAATCCAAACAAGGCCGTTATCCCACATCCACTTTGTTGCTCTAGAAAGTGCTCTGGGATGCGGATCTTAAAATTGTTCCCCCACGTCCATCACACTTTAAGCAAACTAAAGTGCAATCACAGCCCCCTGAAGCACCACTCCGCGCATCTTCCTTGTACCTGGCCTCGGGATGGTGGAATCCTTGTCACTGTTCCGTGGTGGTTTTTAAACCAGTATACATACCATGGGGTACCATTTAATACGCAGCATAACTGTTCCATTTCCATAGGGCCACCTAGTGACACTACTTGGAGCAGCCACATGACAGTAAATTCACAGTACGAGAAGCCACTGTGCACAGAGAGAAGCCAAAAGAGAAGCATTCAAAGTTGGACAAATGACAAATGAAAATCGATATACTGATATACCTACCTATCAGGTATTAATTTTTTAAAAAATAATAGTGCTGCAGGAAAACAAAACAAAATGAAGTTTGATGTGGATCCCGTCTTTGGAGGTCACCGAAGTTACGTAACAATAAAGTGTGTCCTTGGGGATGCAGGCACATTAGCACAACCATGTGAATGCAATAAGATTTATTACACATTGTAGTTTGTTGTGGTACAAAGTGGGCGTGGAGTGATGGCCCAAGTTAGTTTTTTTTGTCTGTCCAGCACCAAATCTTGGTACCCTCCAAACGGTGTTGCCTCAGCCCACCTGCCCTACTTACAGCCCTGAATGCAAGAGATTATGAGGTGTCCTTACACAGAAGCGGCCTTTCAGATAAAAATCCAAGGAGACCTGCTGAAGCTGTTAAAATACATCCAGTTTATTCAGAAAGTACGTGTTCTGTTTTAAATCTTGGGATTATCAAGTGCAGTCCCTCTGAAGGAGGCACAATGGAGAATTAAGATACCCACCTCCAGCTCCACTGCAAGAGACCTCAGCTAGTGTGACAGGAGGAAATGGTCTGACATAAAATGACCCTTTTCCCTTCTCCCCACCCAATAAGTTCTTAATTATTTCTCCTAGCAGGAAACACACTTAATATTCAACCCTTTACAATGCCACAAGTGTTCTTTTCAAAACAAATATCCATTCAAAGTGTGTGTGTATGTGTACATGTAGCAGAACCAATAGAAAACCAATGATGGTGAAAAGTGTGCTGAGCCACTTCAGATTTCAAATAGTAGGAGACCACCATTAAAAAAAAAACAATTCTTCTGTAAAAACCTCTTTGTGGGCTTTTTCAAGGCCCTTCTGCAAAGTAAAAGTATCAAAGGTAAAATGCTTAGCCCAGTGTGACATATAATGGTGACATACTCCATCCATTATAGATGGTAGACAAAGCAAGCAAGCAAGCAAACAAACAAAAAATCTTGTACCCTGAACTCTCCCACTTGATGTCTGCTACTAAGCCCATAGATGGCTCTTATTGTGCTCCTTTTCTATTACTACTTAGATTAGATGCATTTTTGTAGAGATGGCATCATTAATGCAAACCCCCAGCTACAGGATGCAACAACCCTTTGTAGCATCTCGGGGCTCTTGCACTTGTCAGTACATTGATTTGAAATATATGTACCAAGTCAGAGACCATTTTCCTAAGACCATCTTCCTAAGAGCCTTTCAAAACTGTATAGGCCTTTTGGGGGGAAATCAGAAGCCTCTGTTTGTCCGAGCTTGCATTTATCTCAGAAAGGAGTTAATTCCAGTAGGGAACCAGATAGCCATTTCCAATTACCAGTATATCAAAATTCATCTGGTTTCCAGGGCAAAAGTTGCTTCATTGTAATAATTACTGGCAATATCATCTTGCCTATTTCTATGAGCTTTATTGATCCACATTGATTCTATGTTCCATATGCAGAAAAACACTTCAAGGTTCTTGAGAACATCTAAAAGTCTTTCAGCTATGCAACACTATAAGCACAAATGATTAAAAATATATGTAAACTAAACATGGGTTGCAGGCAAATTCTTGGTGGAAAATGGTGGAAAATCCATATCACCTTTGACGTGTTACTGTGGGCTGTGCTGCTTCATGTTGCCTGATGCTTCTTGTGTTGTTGACATCCGAGGTGTGTGGTATGGTATCTTATGTTTTTCCTTGCCTTCCTGTATTCATAGTTCTCTCAATAGTTCACATTTCCCTCCAGTTGTAAACAACTGACTTTTGCTGGTACAGTGAGATACCAAACCCTATGAAATAATAGTTGGAATTGTTTCAGTGGAAATATCTATTGCTTTTATTGGGGGGGGATACATCCCTTGAAACTTACAAGTTTTTGGCAAGTCGCCTCATCATTGATAACAGTTATTATTCCTTCTGAGTGGGTCCATGCACTTGCAGGATTAGTAAGTCACTTGGATAACCTTTTACTTGGGTGGGCAAAGTGCTGTGGGCATGAAGTGCTGGTGGACTAAGTTGGTCAGGTACTAATTTGGTCTATCTGCAATTTAGGATTCTAGGATTTTTTTCTTAATTGCTTGGTATTTTTTTTAATCATTCATTTACTTGTCTGACATGTTTGACAGTTAAGAGATTCTTTTACAAGGCAATATTTTATCATACATTGGCCTTGCTTCCAGATTTGGCTGGAGAACTGGCTGATTATTTTACAGTGACTTTTAGTTATCTTCTGTTCAAAGCACTGCCATGTATTCTGGTGCTAATCTTGACTTGCTGCAGTGGGTTGGAACACTCTCACTAACAACACTGTTCATCCAAGTAGACTGATGAAGCTGCTTGGGATAAGCAGCAAAATGTTTCAATCTCCCAAGAAGAAAAGTCCAAATGTCATAACTCAGCTTCCAGATAAACTCACCTGGATGACTGAGAATCTTCACAGATTCACTAACAAGGCCTCCACCCCACTGGCTTGACTCTGGCTTCTACTTCCCTGTTAGAACCTCTGGGTGCCACATGGTGCCATTTAGCTGGGATGAATGTCTGCCAATTGGATGGCCACTATCTTGGGAAATGTTCAGTTTGGGCGTGGGGGGAAAGAATATAAAGGCATCCTGTCTCACCCTCAGGCAGCTGATGTGGGTGTTGCCAGCTGTCTGTTTCCCCTTGGGCAGGGTTGAATGACAAAAAGCAGAGCCTGTACTGTTCCTGTGCATCTGCAGAGCCAACCCATGAGAGACTGGGGATAGGTGACACTATGTTTTGTTCTTAGCTCTTTTCACCACCCTGTGACCACCCCTGACATGTACAAATACCTTTGATATGGTTACACATATGGCTGAACACAGTTCAGCTCTGTCATTGTCAATATAGGCTGAAACCCTGCTGTGTTGCTATGTAAGACAAATATCTTTTGGAGGCTTCTAGGTAAGAAATCTTCATAGGTTTTATTAATTGCAAAAAAAAAAAAACCCCAAATCTCAAACTTCTGCTTGCAACTTTGAAAAGAGGGCTTTTGAAAAGAAACAATTGGTTGGAACGTGCATGAATATGTTCATGTTGCTCAACGTTTTCATGGCATTTCACATAATTTATATAATGAACAAATAATATACATAACTTGGAAATGTGGCTACCTGGATTTGGAGAAATAGAATATAACAACTCACAGAGAGAGAGAGAGAGAGAGAGAGAGAGAGAGAGAGAGAGAGAGAGAGAGAGAGAGAGAGAGAGACAGAGACAGAGAGAGAGAGACAGAGAGAGACAGAGAGAGCATCTGGGATATGTATGTGTGGATAGTTAGATTTAGAGGAGGACGCAAAACAGAAAACCCATGGTTCAGGTTCGTCTGTTTCAGGCCCACCCTTGGTTCAGTTCAGGTTCGGGTTTGTATGATTTTTTTTTAAAAAAAAATGTACGAACCTGAACCGATCCAAATTGGTTCGGGTCCTTTCCGGAGGTGGCAGCAGTGGATCCTGGCCCCTGAGACAGGGGCTTTTTGAGGCATTGGCTTTTTTCAAGCGCCGAACGTGCGCCCCCCCTTTTTTTTCTGGTTCCCAGTGAGGAGGACTGGAGGGACCACTGACTCCACCACCAGGTAGGAGGCACCAGCAGTACGAAAAATGAACTGAAATGAAATGTAAATTTTCGTTTCATTGCATTTTGTTTTTCTTAGAGCGGGCAGTTCGTTATTCGTTTTGTTAGGTAACAAAATGAATAACGAATAACAAAATGAACCAAAAGTTCATTTCATGCCCATCTCTAGTTAGATTGTATGAAAACTTGAGGGAGGGAGAGGAAGACCAGAGAAGAAGGAAAAATAGGATAGGAATTGGGAGAATTTGAGTAAGGTGGAAAGGGGGGGGTTCTAAACTAGGTAAGGCTGTTCCAGGGTGAATGTGTGCCAAAGTGAAAAGGTTTAAAGCCCATTGTGTGTGTGTGTGTGTGTGTGTGTGTGTGTGTGTGTGAGAGAGAGAGAGAGAGAGAGAGAGAGAGAGAGAGAGAGAGAAATGGGTTTTTTTTAATCACTGCAAAACTGGATATAGTCACTATAAATAAGACCATAAGATGTGGAAAGCAGAAACAAAATGTAAAAATATCTTGATAGGTTTGGCCACTGAGCTGGAAAAAAAATGAATGACACATAACAGAGATAAATGCAAAGTTAAACACTTAGCGGGAAGCAATCAAAAGCACAAAATGGTGGATACCTGTCTCAGTAATACTGAGAGTGAGTAATTGTTATTGCAAGCTGAATATGAGCCAACAGTGTGATGTGTCTGCAAAAAAGGTGAATCCTATTTTAAGCTGCCTTAACAGAAGTGTAGTTTCCAATCCCATGAGATATTGGTTCCCCTCTATTTAGCACTGATTAGGCCTCATTTTGTATATCATGATTCTGTGATATACAAGGACATTGGTCTTTTTTGTTTACGTAACTGTCAGTACAGTGATTGTTAATGTTTTGGCTAAGGATTCACATCTTTAAGTTGGCTCCTTGCTTGTTGTTATTTTTCCTGGATGACAGCTACAAAAACTGTTCAACAAAATATGTGTCTGCAAAAGCTTCCGCCATCTGACTGTCTCCCACTTATTTACAATCACTTGTATTTGTTTCTGCCATCTGCTACAGTACAGCAAAGACTTGGGGAGATCTCATTTCAAGAAATCTTTGCTTTTACAAATGAGATCTGTTCTACTCTTTCGTTGCAGAATCCCTGTTCAGCCTGCCTTCTGTTTGAACATACAGTATATTAATAAAAAGCTGTGTGGAACTCACCTTAGCCCATTTTCATATTTTGCCTCCTGAGCTAATAAGTAAGCATTCCACTGGTATCCCTTTTTCTAAAAGAAAAAAAAAATGCTTTGGCTATTCAATAACCTAGATGCTGAACTGAAGGAGTATGCTCTTTTGTCCTGCAGTCTATGTAGGGCTTTGCCTTTTGGTGGTCACTCCATTTATTGACCTCCCTATCTGCCCATCTCACCCAGTTATCAGAAATCCAGCTGTATCTCTAGCCACAGCAACATTTCTACCAGTTGTGATGAGATTAAAAAGACAAAATGCTTGATGCTGTAGTGATGGTTCCAAGGGAATGGTACTAATATTAGCATGCTGTCTCCGACTTCTGTGGTTTTGTAGTGTGTTTGATTATTTTGTCTGGTCTGCTGTTCGTAACATTAACATTTATGTTAAAGTCTGGAACTTACGAGTCTTTCTTTCTTTCTTTCTTTCTTTCTTTCTTTCTTTCTTTCTTTCTTTCTTTCTTTCTTTCTTTTTGTTAAGCTCTCTTTGGCCCAACCCAGCTCCCAAAGCAAGAAAATCAATGAAAACTTAAAAAAAAAAGTTTTTAAAAGTCTAATCCATTTTTAAAAGCCAGTATTAAAAACCTAAAGGCCATATAACTTTGCGATGCCTATTAGGAAGCCGTACACTTTCAGCTGCCCATTTTTGGAGCTCAGCAAGGATGAAGGTAGCTGAACTCCCCATGGCAGAGTCTTCTGGAAATAAGGGACAGGAGGTCAGTGGTAGCATGCAGAAAGTGCTAAAAGTTCATCCTCCAAAATCTCCAAGTAGGGGGTGGAAAGAAAACATTACTCCAAATTAGAGATGGGCACGACTTAGCGGTATTCCCGTTTCTGTTTCCGTTACTCGTATCCGTTACTCTACGGAAATGGTAACGGGAATTACTCCGCCAGAATTCGAGCTCGAACCGACGAACGAACAATTTGGTCTGATTTGTCGTGCTCGTTACTTGCATCACGGCGATCGCGCAATGCCAAGCGGCACATAAAAAAAGTTTTTAAAAGTTAAAAAAAACCGATTCCCGGCCCTAAAAGTAGGCGAAAACTGTCTGAGAGCACCTACCAGGCCAGAAGGGAGTTTTATTTGGGCGGGGGTTCCCCGCCCCCTCTCCTTGGCTATTGCTACTGCTGCGCTGCTGGTACCAGGCTGGGAGGGCGCATCCATTTGCCATGCAGTGCGGGGGATCCAAAATGGCGACCGCAATATTTTTTTTGAAATCGTTGCCCAAAACCCCACCAAAGCACCACAGAAACATACGAAAATTAGCTATTTTAAATGCTTGAATTTTTACAGCAGCAGCAGTGGGTTTTTCTTGCAAAAAAAAGTCTCCGTTGATTTTATTTTATTTTATTTTATTTTATTTTATTTTATTATTTTTTTACACCTGCACATTCGCAATGATGGGCTCGCCCATGGGAGTGCACCATGCAAATTTTCCACCAATTGCATGGCCACTTGGCCAGGTTGACCACAGAGACTTCTGGGATGTGCCAATTGGGCATAAACAGCCCACCACTAAACGTAGCCCAAACCCGAACCCTAAGCCTAAGCCTAACCCATACGCCAGTACACTGTCCTTCTAAGTGGGTCAGAGAGGCACCCAGAGGTGCACCCCAATACTCACCCTAACCTCACCCGTAACTAGCCTAACCCTAGCCCTTGCGCTAACCCGTCTTAACCCTAAGCCAGATCTACTTGCATTGCACTACATGCAAGTATGTGAGACACAGCGGGTGCAAAGAGTCTGCCAGTCCATCACTTTTGGCTCTGGCTGACTCCTGCAGCTCCCTCCAGGAGCCTGCTACCCCCCCCCAAACCAGTACTAACGACAATGAAAAAACAAAAAACCGAACCGACTAATTTTTGTGAAATTTCACGAAAAACGGAAACGAGCCGAAACGGACTGCCTCCGACACACGACAACTCGAAAACGTCATTTTCCCTAGTCGTGCCCATCTCTACTCCAAATCCTAATGAGCAGTCAGTGTAGAGTAGACAATTCTGAAGTAGGTGAGGCAGTGCTTTCATCAATAAGGTGAATGAAGCACTGCCAGAGAGAAAGGATTGTCTTGGGGTACTAGGAAACAGAACAGGGTGTCTGCTGAAGATCTAAAAAACTGGGCAGGTTCATATGCAGAGCAGACGGCCTTTGGTAGACTCCAAATATAGTACACAGATCATTTAAGATTTTATCTGCCTTTTCAGACTTCAAAACCTTTATTACTAGTCTATCTCCCATTTCATCCCCCTTCCTTTCTTTCTCGTTATGTTTTATTTTGTTCAGTTATTTCTGGCTGAAAACTTATTTCAGAATTACTGAAAAGTTGTTACTTTAAATAAATAATGCCCCATTTCTAAGGGCCTTTTCACACGACCCCTAAACTCCGCGGCAAATGGCTCCCAGATCCGGAGCTTAAAATTGTTTCCCCACCAGCTCCGGAGTTTACAAAAATTTAAGTGCAACCACGCCCACCTAAACGCGTCCCAGTGCACTTTTCAAGTACCTGCTCTCCGGGGGTGAAAACTCCTGATGCGGATGTAACGTAGTGAGTGCCGGGCTCTCCTCGATCTGTTTGTTCTGTTTTTGCCCCCTGCCCCTTTAAGAGATCTGAATGCAGTGCCGGGAGCAAAGCGAGACGGCAGAACGGAGGTGAGCGGCATTCTTTTCTTCCTTTTTTTCTCCCTCCCCTCACACAGACATCAGCCAGGAGTGCAGAGGGGGTGGGAACACAGGAACAGCGACAAACCCCTAAGATCTCTGGTCCAAATCTAAGTGGCCAGCAGATCTTAGGGGTCATGTGAAATGGCTCTAAGTTAATGAAAGACCACATCAATACCCCTTTGGAAATGATGAACAAAACTGTGTTTTCCATGAAGGCAACACACCATCCAAGAAACCAATGACAGAAAATTCTTTTCTTATAAAGTCCAGGTCAAAAGGGCTTATTGTACTAAGACATTGCTCCAAATATGGGCATAAAGACCCATACATGTTGAAAAAATGTGTTCAATAAAAAGAAACCAAGTGGGAAAAATTGCCCCGTTGTGATCTTCTTTGAAATTCTCCTTCAGTCATGCTCTAGATTTTTATATTAGAGCTATGTTCCAAACACTACTTCTTGAGAATATGGTAGTCCTCAGAGCACTGAAAGAGAAGACATGTAGGCCTCTAGGTGAGATTTTAACTGTGTTTTATTTCTGGAATATTGCAGGTGTTCCACACGACTCCTGATTTTATCAGACCTCCTCTTCTTCTTCTACCAATTATCCATTTTTCCAGAAACAATTTATTGAGCTGTCTGTTTGATACAGCATTTCATTGAAAGTCCCAGAAGCTAATACTGTGGAAACACCATGGAAGCTCAAGTTCATGATGCCCCAAAATATGCTTTAAAAAGCCATTCCCAACCACATTTCTTAATTGGTAAATATAAATAATAACTGCTTCAACTTGGCCTTGTCAAAGACATTCTATAAATCATCAGTATGCTGAATCAGTATTAAAGTGATGTTATGATAATGAAACATCTGTGTTTGCATAATTGTTCAGTGAGTTGGGTATCTGGCTGTGGGGATAGATGTTAAGAGTTCTGTTCCCCACAGTGCATTCCAGAAGAGCTAATTGTTGGGGCCAAGTTGAAGAAGCTGCATAGTCCCAGAATGACCCCAGAAGTGTTGCGTGTCTTTCATTATAGTCGTGACCGACTCTTTGTGACCCCATGTCCATGGAGTTTTCTTGGCAGGAATACTGGAGTAGCTTGCCAGTTCCTACTCCAGGCACCTACAGCACCTGGTATTTCTTGGTGGTCTCCCCTCCAAGTACTAAACAGGGCCGACCCTGCTTAGCTTCCGAAATCAGGGGAGATCGGATGTGCTTAGGGCATCTAGGCAGAAGTAGGGGGTGGTAAACCACTTCTGAGTACTTTCTACCTAGAAAAGCATTGTTATAACTAAGAACTGATTTGATGACTTGTAATAATAATGATTAAACTGGTCTATAACATTTCTACAAGTTTCTTTTCATGAAACAATTTCCAGCAACTAAAACCTCAATTCAATAAATACCAATATTTTTCAAGAATTATCGTTTAAAACACGCCTTAATTTGCTAATATCTTTCTAAGTTAGCTATGTTGTTTTTTATTTAAGCAGTGCTTCCAAGCAAGAGACCTAACAAACATTTTCAGAGGTCTGAACTTCATTTCATGTCTGGCTCTCATAAACAGATGGAAAATATACTTTGTTGTGCATGGATTACTTTCAATCTGTTGTTGTTTTGTACATCAGTTTATAAAGATCAATTATCTACTTTCCACACTATTTTGTGCCATTATCAACCTTACCTCCATCCATGTTCCGTTCAATATTAGGTTCGTTACAAATAACTCCTGGAGTATATATTTATTTCCACAAAATCCTCTCAGCATATGTTTATACATTCCACTCTGGCATTAACATGTAAAAGAAAATTGGAAGGCTGGAGGTGGTTTGATTTTCAATTGCTGATCATTCTAACCAGCTAATTTTACCCATAAATTTTGAAGTTTTCTAATGATTCCCTGCTAACTAAATCGCAACCTTGGCAAATGAGTGATGGTTTATCCATGCATGCAAGACATTATGAAACAGTCAAAAAATAATATCCGTACGTGCAGCACTAACAAACCAGTAAATGTGATCATTTATTTCAGCGAAGAGGGGTGGAAGATGTGATAATCCTGCATTCACAGTTTTGTTAGCCTCTTTCGTTATACTAGGATTTGGTTTGGCTGAAGGAGAGCAGAGACGGATAAAGAAAACTACTACTACAGTCTTAACACACAACAGGATTTGCCCAGACATTTCCTACCTCAGGCGAAGAACAAGTTGATAACAAGTACCAGGATTAACAATTGGGGAGTGTTCTTCACTACACCCATCAATCAGGGACTCTTTAATTTGCAGTTATCTTCCCCTGATAGTGACATCATCTCCCTCACAGTAGCATAATTTACACTGCATGATCTTGGCCCCCCATTTCCAATACTCTGGTTATGAACACTGTTTTGTGTCTAGCCAAAATGGCACCACCCTCATACAAGAGGGGCTTTTCCACGTTTAGAGGTGGTGATGAATTCTAAGAGAAGGTCAAGGACAAACACTGCAATAACAACTAAGTATGCTAAAAGCAAAAGCAAAGTGTTCTGCTTATATACCAGCTCATATTACCCTTTATGTGATTGATTCTACTATGCAATAAATAAACTTATTTTATCTTTATTCAATTAAAAATCAGTGTGAAAGCAAAATTTTTCTAGAGAAGCTATTTGGTGGCAGTAAGAACACTTAAAACACTTTCTGGGCAGTTTGCATTTTAATTTTGCAGGCTACACATTGCCCTTTCAGCAAGCAGGGTGCTCATTTTACCAATCTCAGAAGGATGGAAGGCTGAGGGAACCTTCTGCCTAGACATGGGCACGACTTGGCGAAATTGTCGTTTCCGTTTTCAGATATCGTTTCCGTTACGTAACAGAAACGGTAATGACAATTAAGCTGTCAGAACTCGAACTCAAACTGAAAAAAGAAAAATTGGGTCAGATTTGTCGTTGTTGTTCCTGGCATCACGCGGCGATCGCACGATGCTAAGCAGCACAGAAAAAAAGTTTAAAAAAAAATACAAAAAAACCCCAATTCCCGGCCAAAAAAGCAGGCGAAAATATGCCTGCCTGAGGGCACCTACCAGAGGGGTGGTTTCTGGGGGGGGGGGGTCCCCAGCCTTCCCCCCTCCTATCCTGGGCTGCTGGTACCGGGCTGGGAGGGGGCATCCTCGGTGTCTCCATTTGCCATGTGGTGCGGGGGGATCCAAAATGGCGTCTGCAATTTTTTTTTTGAAATCGTGGTCCAAAAAACCACCAAAGCACCACAGAAACATGCGAAAATTAGCTATTTTAAATGCTTGAATTTTTACAGTAGCAGCAGTGGGTTTTTTATAGCAGTAAAAGGTTGCGCTGATTTTATTTTACTTTATTTTTATTTTTATTTTTTTACACCTGTGCAATGATGGGCTGGCCATGGGATGGGGTCATGCAATTTTTTGGACCCATTCTACCAATCGCATGGCCAGGTTTTGACTGACTGGAAGAGGGCATAAAAAGCCGAGGCACTCCCAGAAGAGTCGCAGTCCAGGCTTGGATGTGGGTGGGAGAGGGCTGTGTGTAGCTGGCTGCTGTGCTAGACCAGTTTCGATTTTGTGGAGCCTTTAGATTTCAGTTAGGCAGGCAGGGAGGGAATTGATCCAATTGGATTTTTAGGAAATAATAATAATTCCTTTCATTCTCTGTCTGCTGTGGGGAATAGCAACACAGTTTATTCTTTTTTATTCTCCTGCAGTTTGTTAGGATTTCTTTTCTGATAATGCTTCAAAGGGGGGGAGGTTTGAGTGGGAGGGGAGGTGTGGATTTATTTTAAAAATTTCATTTGCTTGGTGGCAAGCCAAGGTCCTTTCATACCCTGCCTGCAGCTCTGCTGTGGGTGCACTGCCCTCTTTGTTTGCAATAAAAATTGCAATTGCTTTATTCAATGCAGTCTTGTGCAGCAAGTCAGTTTAAAGTGTTTTCCGCCTGCTCTGGGTCATTGCCGGACCTGCGCCCGCGCGCCCGCCCCCTGCCGCTGCTGCCGCCGGCCGATGCCCCACCCGCCACCCCACCCCGCCGCCTAGGGTGCAAAAACACATAGCGCTGGCGGGACGCAACTCGCTGGGACATCAAATCGCGCGAAATTGCGGCGGCGGTAACGACAAACGACATACGACATGACGAAATGACAATTTTTAATATTTTTTTGCGAAAAAACGGAAACGACCCGAAACAGACCCATCCTGAAAAACAAAAACTCAAAACAAATGTCTGGTCGTACCCATCTCTACTTCTGCCTACTACCTAGAATTGAACTCCAGGTTGTGAGCACAGTTTTAGCTATAGGACTGCATTTTAACCACTGTGCCGGTAAGCTTAGTGATTACTGTAGTGTCACCGTGCTTTGTCCCTGACCCTTTCACAGACTATTGTCAAGCACCAGTTCTAATTTTTCTCTTTTGCTGCCACGAATTAGCTTCGCATGTAAATTTATGCTTTCAGGCTGATTTTAAATTGACTAAGGAAAAGAGAAGTGTATTTATTCCAAAGTAGACTCAAATGCATAAAGGGTAATGTGCTTAGGTACAAATAAAAGGAATATAGCTCAAACACACTAAAGTTAGGTTACAGACAGTGCTGATCATTTGCACACTCTGTTCTTAAGTTTATAGACACTTGACACCTTGTTTTCCTCACATAAGTTCTAAAATCCGATCTCCTCTCTCTCCTTGACCCTATCAGTCCCTAAGCCAGTTCCTATTTATCTTTTCTCAGTAAACGTAGGTCCATATCTGACTAATTCAGTGCTGGGCTGAGCCTTAAATCCCCTCATGCTCCTCCCTCAAACTCTCTCATTGCTCCACAAACCACCAATCTACATAGACATATCTAATACATTATTCAACACAAAGGGGTAAACACCACAATTAGAGATGGGCACAAACCAATATTTTTCTGCTTTGTTATTTGTTATTTGTTTCATTACAGAATGAAATGAATAACAAATGGACCCATCAAAGAAAAATGAAATGAAACGAAACAAAATGGAAATTTCCATTTCATTTGCTTTGTTTTTCATTTTTCCATAGGAATGCATTGAAGCAATGCATTCCTATGGGGAAAAGCCAGTGGGTCTCCCCCACATGTCCGGGTAGAGAAACCACAGGCTTTCCCCACACACAGAAGCCACCACCAATCAGCTGTAATGCTGGGCTGCGACGGGGAAAAAAGTTTAAAAAGCTCGCCCTTTCCCCCATCTGATTGGGCACCATAGAGTGTGTGTGGGGTGTTTTAAAAAACTCACTGACCTGGCCTGTGGGCCAGCTGGTGGGCCTGAGTTAAAAAATAAAATAAATAAAAACAATGTGCCAACCCGGCCCACGGGCCAGCTGGTTGGTGTGAATAAAATGAATCAATCAATCAAACAATCAAAAAACAAAAAAACAAACAAACAAACAAACAAACAAACAAACAAACAAACAAACAAACAAACAAACAAAAATGCACTGATCCGGCCTGCAAGCCAGCTGGTCGGTGTGAGTAAAGTAAAATAAATAAAAATAACGCACCGACCGGGCCACACAGGCCAGCTGGTCAGCACGAATTAAACAGAACCCCAAAAATAAAATAAAAAACAATAAAATAAAAATGTGCCGACCCAGCCTGCTGGCCAGCGTGAGTACAATAAATAAATAAATAAATAAATAAATAAATAAATAAATAAATAAATAAATAAATAAATGTGCTCACCCAGGCC
Source organism: Phrynocephalus guinanensis (assembly GCA_037367245.1). NCBI lineage: Eukaryota > Metazoa > Chordata > Lepidosauria > Squamata > Agamidae > Phrynocephalus > Phrynocephalus guinanensis. The sequence continues at coordinate 53,574,285 of CM074741.1, read as the reverse complement.
ATGGGCCAGCTGGTCAGCATGAGTTTTAAAAAATGAAAAATGAAATAAATCAACAACAAAATGGTTTTTTTTAAATTTCATTTTGTTCTAAATGAAGCAAAACAAAACCAAAATATAACAAAAAAATGAAATGCTGTTTGTCCATATCTAACCACAATTAGAAATGCCAGATTGTCAGGAATGAAACAAAATGGCATGGTTTTGATCCTGAGCAGCAGCTTTCCATGCTGCGGTGTTGTGTTTGTCCTGACTTCCTTTATGTGTCTGCAAATATGAATGACCTGAGCCGTTCCAAAATGTATGTAACTGATAACCAGTCACTTCAGAGGAAATTGTGCCATTTATTTTTTTGAGAATCAAGGGCCTTGTGGTTCACAGAAATTCCATCTCTCTCTCTCTCTCTCTCTCTCTCTCTCTCTCTCTCTCTCTCTCTCTCTCTCTCTCTCTCTCTCTCTCTCTCTCTCTCTCTCTCTCTCTCTCTCCCCACTCGTCCTGTCTCTACACTGACTTGTTTTAAATCCCAGGCATAAGTTACATTAATCAAAATAGCAACCCAGTGCTACCGAGGAGAATACATGTGGGGGGGGGGTGGCATCTACATGAAGCTGCAAAATAGCCATATGGATTTTCCATATGGGTTTAAAAATCATGTGCTGCCATAAGTAAGGAAACAGTAGAAATAAATTGCTTTTCATTTATAAAGAGTTGGCAGTTATCTGTCTATATGTTAACACATGTCTCGATAGAGAAGATACTGTCAAGATATGTAAAAGTTGATAAAATATATGTTATGTATATTTAACAGATAGTGGAAAGAGAATTGTAAAATGGAGGCAGTTAGATTCTGCAGACTCATGATGTTAATTCACAAGTGTAAGAGATAAGTAATCACAGGCATGTTATGTGATGAAGCACAGGTGGAAGAATTTATAGCATCATGATTGTATCAGATTGCATCAGATTGTAATTAGTGATGACTCACATCTGATGGGTACTGAACTGTATAAAAAGCACTAGCTTTCCATTTGTTAGGTGGGTCTGTTATGGTGAGAACAGAACCCCACACTCTGTTTGTCTGTTGTAAATATTGCTTGGTTGTTATGCTGTATATATTTTTTGATGTAAATATGAATATATGAGTTTTTACTCTACCCATTGTCATTGTCTCTTTATAACCTAACTCTGCAATACTTTTTATCAATACTGACATTTTATCTGCACGCTACTGCTGCACTGCTCTGTGTCAAGCACAAGTAAATATTATATTTGTTGCTTAATTGCTGATAGATACTGTAGCACTCTTTATGAAGGCTGAAATATTTCAGTAATTAAATGTGCTTGACTTTAGCTGCAAAGGGTATGTACTCCTTTGCTTTGGCATGAGATGAGTAACAGCTACATATGGATTTCAGTCATATAACATTTTAAAAAAACAACATTGCATGCTGGTATCTTCTCTTCTTTTTAATATACGTGGCCAATGCAGCATTTTATCTTGTTTCTCTTCATAATGATAGCAGTGTCCACAAGCAAATGTTACACACACATTAAAAAAAACCAACAAGCATACAGACTTAAGGACATTGCTGTTTGATTTTCCACTTTGAACAGGATCTTGGAAGTTTTAATTGCAGGATGCTATCTTACTGAGCTGCATAGATGCCCTAAGCACAGCTGATCTCACCAGATTTTGGAGCTAAGCAGGGTCAGCCCTGGTTAGTACTTAGATGGGAGACCACCAGGGAATACCAGGTGCTGTATGTGCCTGGAGTAGGAACTGGTAAACGACTCCAGTATTCCTGCCAAGAAAACTCCATGGACATGGGGTCATGAACAGCTGGTCATGACTATAATGACGCAACACACATAAACACATCTTACTGACCAACATGAAACTTCCTGACAGTATCAGGGGTAGCTGAGCAATGCTTTTATCCAGCTGGCTGTGTTCTGAGCTGTGTGGCATCTTATCTGGAGGGACAACTTACATGTTCCCTATATCCAACTTCGTTTTGAGCCTTTGTGTTTCTCAGGTACTGCCTCCACTTCTGAAAAACAGAAGAGTGTAGAACCATTTATGAGATGGTGTTTGTATTGTATTCTCCAGAGGAGAAGAAGGCAGATGCCTTCTAGCTGTGTGAAAGCCCTTGAGCATGCCAAAAGCAGCTCTCTTGTGATAAACAAACACAAAAAGCAGAAAATTTTTGCTGCTGGGAAAGATTTCCTCTCACAAATCTATCCTTACATTAACAGCTAGAATGCTTGACCACAGCAAAAAGGGAGGATAAGGAAATTATATACAATGTGTGAGAGCAATTGTTTATCTGGTAGTGTCAGATTAAATGATTTTCTTAGAAAGGATCAGGATGGAGACCCACATTTTATATAGTCCATAAGGGAAATGAAAGTTAATGGGCAATAAGTAGACATAAGCAATATATAGGGATGCCAAGAAAAAGAAGAAAAAAAAGAAGTAAGACAGAGAACATCCCCAGAGTTTTGAGTCCATCTTTTTCATTCAGAGTTTATTCTTCTTCTTACATTTGAACCTAATAACTTATTAACTAATAACAAGCATAATATGGAAAAGCCCTAGTCCCAGTGCCTTCATGGTGGTAGTGGGGGTCACTGACCAACCCAAATTTGGGGCGAAGATGCCTAATCTGCCCCGTAATGAGGTAGCACTGGGCTGCCCACAGATAATTCCCACAGGACTCGTGTCTTCCCTCAGGACTCATGCAGGCAATTTGAGAGGCTATCTGCTTAAAAATAAAAGGCCTGTGCAGCCACTCTTTCCAACCCATATTCCCATCCAGCTGTGATTATTGTTGCTCTCTCATGCAGGAAGAACCAGAGAATTAGAAGAGACAACAAGAGGTGTGTTTAGATTTTCCTTCTTCACAATAGCTAGCTTTGCAGCCCAGTTCTATGCAGAGAGGATACAGCAGAGTTGCATTCAGTAAGAATCCCCATACAGATTATTTAATAAATTCTTCTTTAGTATAAAGAAATGCCAGCATAGTTGTGATATCTTCTGTGCCAAGTGTAAAGTTAAGTAAAATGGCTCCATGTTTCTGTGGTCCTCAAATCTTGGAGTGGGATGGACATTCCTTATTCCCCCTTAAGCTACAAAATAACACAGACTGACACCTATCCTGGGACCATACTGTGCCTTTAATATTATAGATAGCGCATTTTATTCTGATTTCTCCCTCCATTGCTTTTTTATTATGCCTTTCCCAATTTTATTTTATTTTACTTTATTTTATTGAGGAAGTGACAGCATATATTTCCAGTCTTTACAAGTTTCCAAAACATTACATCATCCTTTGGTCCCTTCCTCATTAACCCTCCCCCCCCCCCCAGCAAGCAGAAATTCACTACCCTTTCATGTTGAACATTATTAAGGCATGATGGAATAGTCTAGCCCATTTCTCGTTCTCAGGCTTCCCTTTTATCCAATTTATATATTTCTCCCACTCCTTTAAAAATCTATGTTTCCCTTCTGTGTTTCCTTCTTGCATAATTTGTATCCAATTATTTTGAAAAAATTGATGTATATAATCTTTCCATTTATCATATTTCCATTTTTCTTGGTCCTTCCATCCACCCGTTAATACCATTATAGCTGCTGCTATTCCGTAGTACACAATCTTTTTTACGCTTTTCCATTGTTTTTCTCTATGTACTAACCCTAAGAAAACATGATCTATTTTTAGCTCAATCCTTTTCTTTGTAATTTCTGATAACCAATTTTCTACTTTCTTCCAATATGTTCGTATTTTCTCGCATTTCCATATCATGTGTGCAAAAGTGCCTTTTTTTCTTTTTTACAATGCCAACAATATTGTGATATGTTATTATTTATTCTATTTAATTTCTGTGGGGTATAATACCATTTATGCAATACCTTCAGTTGCATATCCTTACTTTTTTCCAATTTTACCTCTCTTATCCCCTGTAAAATAGCCTGAATCTTTTCTGTATTTAAATCCATATCTCCTTCCCAATTATATTTAATTAAATTTTCATTTTGATTTCCCAATCTGACCAAATATCTATAAATCTCTCCTGCTCCAACCTTTTTTTCTTCATATTTCTTATACACCAGTTCCCATTGTCTATCTTCTTTTCCCTTAAGAGAATGGAACCATTGTTCATATCTCCTTTTCATACTTTCTGCCACCATCCATTTTTTATTCCCTAATATCCCTTTTAATTTATTTATCCCCCTCCTGTTGACATTAATTCATGCATGTCTTTGATTTTATAATATCCTTTCTCTTTTAGATTCTTTATATCTTTTGTGACAAAATCTTCCCCTCTTTATTAAACTGTTCTAAAGGGAACAATTCGATACTCCACCTATTTTCATCCTCTTTATTAAAATCTCCATTGTTACTTGCCTTGGTCCCTTAACTTCTTTCAATATTCTTTTATCTCTATCAAATATCCCTAAATAACCTGCTGAGTTATTTATTGCATCTTCTATTCTTTTCCATTTGGGTATGGGATATTCCTCCACCTTCATTGCCCATTTTAATTGGAAGGCTATATAATATTTTTCCAAAGAGGGCATACTCCATCCTCCTTCTTCTTTTACTGATTATGCCTTTCCCAATTGAACCCCTTGATGGAAAGGTGACTGGTGAAGATTCAGAATACCAAACAGACTAATAGTAAATGAAAGACATCAAGGTGCTTGGATTTAGTTTTATGCCATTGCAAAATCATCTCATTCACTTCAGATTCTCTGCTGCTGGTGAAGCTCTATGTCAACCCACTGTACCTCCAGGATGATTTTAATTCTTTTCATTGTATACGTTGTGCACATCAAACGGCAGGCATGCTCTTTTAGTTCTGGGGTATCTGAGCAATGCTTTTAGTTCTGAACCCAACAATACCGGAAAACATTATTTTGGAATTGGAAAAGAGACAAAAAGTAATAGTTGCAACATCTTTGCAAAGACAGAGCCAGGCAAAGAGAATTCCCAGAAGCACTATCAACTGAGTTTTTAAGCAAACTTAGTTCAAGTATCTGAATGCTAGTCTTTGTCATCTTAGGTAGTGCTAGTATCACCTACTATATATTTCATTAACTAATATTCTCTTATTTGGTCTCCTGCACGCATACAGTATATTCTTGGTTCAAGAAAAAGAACTGGCTTTGCTGTTCTGAGTGACTGATGATTTTGAGGCAAGCTGCTGCCTTTATTTTTTGTAAACATACTGTTCTGTGAGGGCAGGCACCTTGCCTTCATCCAAGAAGGGTGTCAATGGGAATGGGAGATACCCTAGGCATTTAAGACACCAGGCTTCTGAAGTGATCTGTTCTAAATCTCTAAGGAGTAGAGAATGGGCGTAAGAGCTAGACTTAGAGCAATCTCCTTGCTGCATGTTGGTTTTTAAAAAACATCTTATTTTACATGGTTGAAATGGACTACAGCAGGCCTGTACAACAGGTTGACCATTGGCTACTGGTAGCCCATGAAGGGTTGAAAAGTAGCCCATGGCTTGCCAGCTGAAGTCCCCGCTCCCTGCAGATGATCAGCACTGCACAGGAAGAAGTGGCCCAGAGGGCCACAGCAAAGTCTCCCATTCGCCCCTTCCTCGGCCAGAGGCTCTGTTGTGCGGCAAACAGAAAAGATGGTGTGCTGGGGGGGGTAGAAGCAGTGGCAGAGTCCCACTTTCCCTTCTTCCCAGCCAGAAGATAGTCACCCTGGGAGTGCGCGGGGGGTAAGAAGTGGTGGCAGAGTCCACCTTTCCCTCCCCTTCCAGCCAGACGATTGTCGGTGGCACAGGCAAGGGAGACCCCACTCCACCCAGGTGCCCCACCCAGAAATGGGGGTAGCAGAGGTGTGGCTGCCCCATTCTCCCCCATCGCCCCCCACCCATGTCCATGATGCCATTCCTGATCCTCCTCTGTGGGCTCATGGGGAAGGAAAAACCAGGCTGGGCAGGGGTGATCTAAAGCAGGAGGACTGCAGAGGTTCCCCTTGCAGCAAATCCCCATCCTTGCCATCTGGGAGGCATGGCAGGGATCTGCTGCAGTCCCCTGTCTTGGATCTCCCCACGCTCGGCCTGGTCTCCGCTTCCACCCTGAGCCAAAGGAGGAAGATTGGGTCCAGCGCCATGTCCACAGGTGTGTGGGGGCAACGGGGGAGGAGAGCCAGAGGTAGCCATGCCTCTACTGCCCACCCAGTCCCTCGCCACCGCTGCCCCTGCCAGATCGGGCCCAGTACCATGGCCATGGATGGGGGATGAAGGGGAAGGAGAGCCCTCTGGGCAAGGTGCCTGGGTGGAGTAGGGTTCCCCTCACCCTCGGTCACCACCAGATTGGGCTCATCACCATGGCTGTGGGTGGGTGTGGGTGACAGGGCAGGGGAGCCAGTAGCCGCCACTGTGATTTGCATGCATGTAACTAAGGTCAACCATGGGGGGCATTTGTCACAGTCAGGTAGGCCGTGAGCTGTCTACAGTATAGTCCAGTGATGGCGAACCTATGGCACGGGTGCCAAAGGTGGCACTTGGAGCCCTTCTTGTGGGCACCCGACATCGCCCCTTCACAGCCACCTGTATTAAGTTAAATTGCTGTATTGGCACTTGGCGAAAAATTTGTGGATTTTGAATCAGAGTTTGGGCACTCGTTCTCTAAAAGGTTCACCATCATTGGTATAGTCACGTGATATTCAGGCTCTTGACTCTTTAGTGAGTACACAAGAGTTAGCAGAATTCCCAGAGGAAAACCCCAGAGAAACATGACTCAACACAGCCAAGTTGTCAATAAAACTTGAACTTAATGTATTAAAGAAATTAGGCATTCATTGGCAAACAATATAAACGCACAGCATAGCATAACATAGAGAGAAAAAACAGAACATACATAGAGGAATAATCTGATTTACAACAGAGTACCAGAGTAACAAGGTAAGCAAAGTGAGCAAAGTGACATGGGGAGTATCAGAGTTAATCGACCTACATCAGGCAAAGTCTTGCTCTCAGAGAGTCTCTTGCTCTCTTTTAACCAATCAAGTTGCACCACATTAGCTGCCCACCCAGTAATTAGCTAATTACCTTTATCTTAGCTGAATTATATCTTGAGCTTCACATTGTAACTCTTCACAGACATAGTCAGTTACAAAACTTAAAATATTAAATTTTAACACTCAAATCCAAATTGTATTGAAAACATATCTTGACACTCCTCTTTAAAATTTACATATTGTACAAACATATTTTATTACATAGATACATTTGTCTTTTAGCATATAAAGGCTAAGTGAAAATATCTGACAAATTGTTGCTACTGGGAGAATACTGCAAGTCAATAAACTTTTGATTTATAGCTTCTTTTACATTGTAAAATCTTATACAGATATGTTTGCTTCTGTTCTTCATCCTATGCTCAGTAGCTAACTATATACAAGCTTCATTGCACCCCCAGTCCTGAAATAAGTACACAACACAAAATAATTGGGCTTTTAAGTGGGCCACAACTTTATGGAAACTTTTTAAAGCATCTGTTCTGGAGTAAAATTTCAAAGAGGGCCTACCGTACTGCAAATACTTTGGTCTAAATGAACTTGGCTTAAGGCCATAAACAAATTAGATGAGTTCTTCCCTACCTAATGTCCTAGCTGATGTTAAACAGTATCAGAACCTATTACAGGGGACTAATTCTCCCCAGGGCAGCAATAAACCAATTTTCCAGATTCTATTATCTTATTAAAAATTCTATTCTCCTTAGCCTAAATTAACTAATGTTCTATTAAAGGCTGCCCCTTTTTTCCTTAACAGAACCAAAATATGAACTCACCTATATCTGGATCCTTTGCACTACCTGCCAAGGCAAAAGGGGTTACTAGGTAAGCTCCTTGCCCCCCCACCAAGCCGAAAATATTGGCTTGTAGGCCCCCTTTTAAATGACACAGGAACAATTGCAGCCCTATAGCAGAAAGAAGCACGCCATCACCTCTATACAGTTCAGGTTATAGCAATGTAAAATTTGGCTGTTGGATTACTGAACCTAACCCTTCCTAACTGCTATCCCAACTTCCCAGTTTACAGACTTACATGCCCGATTTATGTGACAAGGATCCCTGGCACCATGCCACTCCATTCTTGTTCTAATCTCAGACCACACCACCTGAGTGCGAGGGAACTGGCTGTTAAATATCCTTAAATCAGCAAAACTTCGAAGGATTAACACCGAAGGATTAACACCTTACCCACCACTCATGTCAAGTCTTTGCTACCCAAGTGGACCAGCAAGATGTCAACCTGTGCTTCGCAAGCAAACGGGGAAGTCATATCATAGAAGCTATCCCACATCATGCCTCTTTGGCCATTCCAATTGAGCAACGCATGCTCTCCAAGTCCTTGCATAAAGAATGCTGGTGACCAATTACCCCAACAGTGGTCTGTCCTTTTTTCAAATTCATTCTTCATCCCTCTCCTTGAGCTTTTTAAATTTATCGGGGTCTAGTTCCCTATTCAGGAAGATCAAAAATATCCACATACTCCCCCTTCCAAATCCTTTCAACTGTTGCTGGTAGCAAGTGATCGCCAGTTGGTACTGACTGACCGCTATCAGGGAAATGCTGAGCTGGGACTAAACTTGCCCCAGAGCTGTTGCTTAAATCAGGTGTAGGATTTCCACCCATTGCCTATCCTGTGGAATGCCCATCCTTTTCCTGTTTCACTGTTTAATGGTTCTCACTGTCAGGAAATTTCTCCTTATTTTTCCATCAAGCTCTCCCTCTGATTGGTTTCCACCCACTGGTTCTTATCATACCTTCTGGTGCAACTGAGAATAAATCAATGCACTCTTCCCTGTGGCAACCCTAGATGATGCAGTCATCTCTGAAGTTCCAGTCATTATTCACCCACAAAAGTCAAAAACTGTCCAACTGGGAAAAGGACAAGTTATTTCACTGTCATTTCACTATTCAGTAGTTGAGTTATGTCTGCTATGTGCATTAAAATTGATATGCTCTTAAGAGGGTAAATCTGCAGGGGAGTTGTTTTGGCATGTTGATGGCCTTCCTTTGATGAAGTTCCAATTTTCAAAGATAACTTCAAATGTGTTGCAAGTGGCCAGTATTGTTGCTTGGAAATTTGGGATGTACTTATTTCATATTTGGGCCCCATCAAGGGAAGTTGCTTTTGGTTACATTGAGGACCACATTTAAAAATGGGCAGGTGATTCTCCTGTAGCAACTTTTCATATATACATCCTCTGCTGAAGTAGATGGTGGTGTTCATTTTGTCTTTTGAAGGTTCCCTTTAGGAACATGATTTGGTGGTTGGCTATAGTTTGATATTTTGAGCCCAAAAAAAAGTATTTCAGACCAGCTGTGGTTGCAATGTGGGCTTTTACACAAGATTGTCGTGGGAATGGAAGGGACAGAGAGGCATGCTCTGGGATGAATTTTTCAAAATTGTATTCTGGGGTTCTTCAGATGTGCCTCCTGACATTTTGCTGATCTACCTGGGATGAAATGACTTGTGCTGGAAAAAGGACAAGTCACGAATTTTTCAGGTGGTCAATAACTTGCAGCCCATTCAGGCCAAGTTTCCAAAGGTATGGATCATCTGGTCTGATATTTTGTGCAGATTGATCTGGCAGGCTGAATGTGATCCAACATATGACCTGATATATACTGAATGAGTCAGACAGGAAATGAACCATGGAGTTTGCAGAGTGGTCAAGTCTGGACTGGAGTCGACAGTAAAGCACCCTGAGTTGATGGTACAGCAGCTTGATTTATTTAGACCCAATGGAGTCCATTTGTCTGACAGGGGTCTCAATTTATTTTTTAAGGATTTGCACAGGGGCCTTTGTGCCAAAAATTTTAGCTTGGGTGATGGGCAGGAGACATACAAGTAGTCTCAGTGCCACAGTAGGGAATGCAAGGGTTGAGATGGAACTGCATCCCGCCTCCCAAATTTTAAGGGGATATTGCAGCAGCAGAATACCCAGGGTCATGAGGCTTGGGTGGGCTGTAGGCTTACACGGTATTCTTATATTGAGATAGCCAAACAGATCTTGTACAGTGGACAACACAATTCAGCATTAGGAATTTGCCTTGGGGAAGTCTGTTCCGAATGTAAGAAGTAGCTTCAGAATCAGATAGGAGCTCGTACTATGTCATTGTTACATCCCTGATATATCTACTCTGTCCAAAGCAATAAAACCTGTGTGTATTCTTCTATTTCTCTCTGACTTGTAAATAGAGATGGGCACGACTTTAAAAAAATTTTTTTCGAGTTGTCGTTAGTCGGGCCGGTTCCGCTTCGGCTCGTTTCCATTTTTCGCGAAAATTCGCAAAAATAAGTCGGTTTGTTTTTTCGTTTTTTCGTTGTCATTAGTACTGGTTTGGGGAGGGGGTAGCGGGCTCCTGGAGGGAGCTGCAGGAGTCAGCCAGAGCCACAAGTGACGGACTGGCAGACTCTTTGCACCCGCTGTGTCTCACGTACTTGCATGTAGTGCAATGCAAGTAGATCTGGCTTAGGGTTAAGACGGGTTAGCGCAAGGGCTAGGGTTAGGTTAGTTACGGGTGAGGTTAGGGTGAGTATTGGGGTGCACCTCTGGGTGCCTCTCTGACCCACTTAGAAGGACAGTGTACTGGCGTATGGGTTAGGCTTAGGGTTCGGGTTTGGGCTACGATTAGTGGGCTATTTATGCCCGATTGGCACATCCCAGAAGTCTCTGTGGTCAACCTGGCCAGGTGGCCATGCGATTGGTGGAAAATTTGCATGGTCTACTCCCATGGGCGAGCCCATCATTGCAAATGTGCAGGTGTAAAAAAATAAAATAAAATAAAATAAAATATAAATGGAGACTTCTTTTGCAAGAAAAACCCACTGCTGCTACTGTAAAAAATCAAGCATTTAAAATAGCTAATTTTCGCATGTTTCTGTGGTGCTTTGGTGGGGTTTTGGGCAACGATTTCAAAAAAAATATTGCGGTCACCATTTTGGATCCCCCCCCCACCGCATGGCAAATGGATGCGCCCTCCCAGCCTGGTACAGTCAGCAAAACCTGGCCATGCGATTGGTGGAATGGCTCCAAAACTTTGCATGGTCCACTCCCATGGGCAAGCCCATCATTGCGAATGCACAGGTGTAAAAAAATAAAATAAAATAAAATAAAATAAAATCAACGGAGACTTTTTTTTGCAAGAAAAACCCACTGCTGCTACTGTAAAAATTCAAGCATTTAAAATAGCTAATTTTCGCATGTTTCTGTGGTGCTTTGGTGGGGTTTTGGGCAACAATTTCAAAAAAAATATTGCGGTCGCCATTTTGGATCCCCCGCACTGCATGGCAAATGGATGCGCCCTCCCAGCCTGGTACCAGCAGCGCAGCAGTAGCAATAGCCAAGGAGAGGGGGGCGGGGAACCCCCCCCCCAAATAAAACACCCTTCTGGCCTGGTAGGTGCCCTCAGACAGTTTTCGCCTACTTTTAGGGCCGGGAATCGGGGGATTTTTTAACTTTTAAAAACTTTTTTTCTGTGCCGCTTGGCATTGCGTGATCGCCGCGATGCAAGTAACGAGCACGACAAATCAGACCAAATTGTTCGTTCGTCGGTTCGAGCTCGAATTCTGGCGGAGTAATTCCCGTTTCCGTTTCCGTAGAGTAACGGATACGAGTAACGGAAACAGAAACGGGAATACCGCTAAGTCGTGCCCATCTCTACTTGTAAATTATTAGGCAATTCAATCACACCATGTTAGAGCGTGCTGCTGAGAAGTGCTTGTCAAAATATGTAGTACCTTCTACTTCTTGGTGTTCATCTCCATGAATGTTAAAAACAAAGCAACCCTGAAGTCTGGAAAATCAGTCTTCCTTACTTTTGCTGCATTCATGTTGTCTGGTTTCCAAGAAAATCCAATGTAGTGTTAGCTGTAAAAAGGTGCTACTAAGGGCATTGCATCTTGTGAAACCTAAAAGATTTTAGATCAAACTTGCCATCTTAAGATCTGAGCTAAGGCTATTTTATTTCAGCCTAAGCTTCACAAAACTAACAGATGGGAAGATAAATCTGTTGCTTTCACGAGGGTATCTCTTGTCAAGTAATGATGCTGTGCAATGTCACATGTTGTGTTTGTTTACCATATACCATCCATATTGCTTACACTTCTCAGAACCAAATCCAGATGGTGAGGATATGTCTGGGCAAAGATGCTGATCCTTCTTCTGGTAGTATATTGCCTTATGAAGCACTCAAGTCTTGCTGTAGAAATCTACTGCGGACATTCAGGCACAGTTTACATACTTGCTTGTTCATTTCTAAATATTGGTTAAGTTACACATTTCTCCTAATTGTTAAAATAGGTCTGCATGTACAGTAAACCCCCACCTATCGCAGGGGTCAGGAACCCAACCCGACCCGACCTGCAATAATTGAAAATCTGCAATATGTGGATGCTGAGTCAGGTTGGGACTGGGTGAGCTCTCTGGGGGTGCTTGTACTTCCCCCAGGACTGGTGCTGCCCCAAACGGGCCTTCAAGGGGCTTTTCAGTCCCCCAGAGGCACCAAAATTGCTTTCTAGTGATCTGGAGGTCACTTCTGGTTTACTGGAAGTCACTTCCAGTTTGCGGGGAATTTTCGGGGCCTCTGATGGGCCTGGGAAGGCCTTTCCTCCTTACCCCATGGGGGCTTTTTTTAATATACTGCGGACCTGTGATATACCAGGACCGCAGTATATGAACCATGAAAGGGCGTGGGGCAACTGTATTTTGCAGATTATGCATACTTTATTTGTGTGAATTTTTACATAATCACACTATTCTTTGAGACTTACAAATGTGCAAATCCTTGGTGTGAGGTACATTCCATCTTACAATGAGATTCAGAACATTACGAAACCAATGATAGTTACCAATCACCAATTAGCCTGAATAAAGACATGAGTCATTGTTATACGTCTGTGAAGATTCTCAGTCATCCAGGTGCGTTTATCTGGGAGTTGAGTCATGGCTACTGGACTTATTTAGTTCATCTGATGAGCCTAATTGAGGCCAGGGTGACTAGAGGTCAAAGCTGCCTATAAGAGTCAGGGTTTGCACCAGCTGCATTCAGACCGATGAAGCTGTTTGGATGAACAGCGAAACGTTTCTATCTCTCAAAGTCCAGTAGCCATGACTCAACTCCCAGATATGAGTCATTGTTAATAATGTGATAGAATGAGATAAACCTTTTCAGACATCAGAGTTTAAAAAGAGTAAAAGTTTAAAAGTTTAAAAAGCTTGCTGAACCAATGGCAGTTTTTATTGGTTCTGTTTGAAATTAGGCACAATAAATAGAATTAACTGATCAGAATATAATGCCAAATTACAGGATGTTAACTCGTCAGATTTTATTTGAATGAGAACAAGAACATTAAGGAATATGATGATGGAACCTTTTTGTGTGTCACAAGAAATAATTCTGTGTCCTGTTTAATAAGATTTTTGATCCTTTATATTCTCTACTTTTACTTCTGAAATAAGATGAGCAAAAACTTATCTTGAAAATGGGCAAGGATATTTCACACACACACACACACACACACACACACACACACACACACACACACACACACACACACACACACACACGGCAAGGTGAGGGATAAACACATTCTATCAAATAACGTAATAATAAGCCATTTTAATACATGTTGGGAATCAATGCCCCCGGAAATGGATTGAACAAAATGTCTTTATTTTTTCAGGAGTACACTAATACTTCTAGCAATTTCTCTGGTTCTTAACACTGAAATACAGTTATAATCAAATAATCTTATGTACGTGCAGTACTTTTGCAGATTACCGTAATTACTCTGAATTCAACATTTCCTCTCTAAAGTGGTATTGCTGTTCATAATGAGAGATTACCTATATTGGATTTCTTTTATAAGGCCTTCATGTTCTTCATGTAGAAAGTGGTCGAGTAGTTTTGTTCCTCGAATTCTACCCATAACTCTTGGAAGAGTGTTCATAAATACTCGACTATTATATTGAAATATTAACATCTGTAACCATTTCTTCTTTATAATTTAAACTCCTTTCTTTAGACTGGGGCTTTTCAATATTTTTAATTTAGGTTATGCTCTTAAAATAATTGTGATATTCTACAGCTAACAGGGCTTTGAGGAGAAACTATTGCTTGAGCTGGTTCACAAATTTTCAAGGTTATATCCTTTGAGGAAATGATCCATGTAGTCTTGTGAGACCTCTTACATTACAGGGAGCAGCTATTTTAAATTCATCTACCTTCCCGTGAAGCTCTCTGAAGACTCTTTTCTGTGTTAGAATGGTCAGTAACAAAAGAGAGTTGGCAAGTTGTTCCCTTGACTGAAATTATAATGTGAAAGGGGGTTATATATCTGTATGCAGGTCTACAGGGAAGTTAAGTACAGACACACAGATGATTTTAGTCTTCCAACTCAGAAAACCTGGGACTTCATATCAAATTCATATTTTATGTAAACAAAGCACACAATCTAACATATTTTATTTGTAACTGTCTCGTCTTGTCAGAAAAACTGTTAAGAATGAAGTAAAAAAAACTATTATACATATTTGGGTAATATATTTAAAAAACCAATAGCAAACAGTAACAACAAACCACAACACAAACACACCCTGAACTATGTGCAAGCTTTCAAGATAACCAAGTCTATCCCTCAGGCAATGTTTTGCAAAAGGTGTGTGAGAGAAAAACAGGAAAAGGAAAAGCACCAAATAAATTAAATAGGCATAGCAGCGGAACATCTGTCCACAGCCATAGTAACCTAGGTGTAGAATATGGAAGCTGACTTTGAGAATGCTTTTGCATCCACTCCAGGGAAGATCTAGTTGATAGAGCACATAATTGTCACAGACCTGCGGTCATTACACACAGGCTCCTGGACATGCATGGTCCCACCAACTAAGATGAATAATAGAAGAGATAGAAAGTGTGATTCACCTGGGAGTCATAGAGCCTTCCCATAGTCCCTGGAGGAGCTAGTCTGTCTTTCTCCTAATACTTGATGGTAGCATCCTGTTTTACATAGACTTTCACTGCTTTAAGAAGTCGATGAGTTTTCAGAACATTGGGGAAAATCCTGCTTCCTCAGTCTCTCAACCTCATTGAGAGCTATTGCCAAATTCCCCTTCAGGAAGATGTCAAAGAGAAGTCTGCCTCCTCAACCCCTAAAGGCTTCTATTCATGTGCCCTAGCTTTCATCAACTGATGGGTTAGGTAGTAAAGCCTGTTAAGGACTTTTCCTCAGCCTGTATTGATGACATAATCATATATAGACCCCTAAATATCTCCTGTTTTAGGCAAGTGCTAGAGGAACATTGGTGGGTGGGTCAAATGTAAAGGAACCCAACATCAAGTACAGAACCATTTGCATAATGTGGCAAAATTTTTAGTTGCTGCTATTAAAATCCGGGAGGGAAACGTTTTAACAAAATAAGGATAGAACCTATCAGTGGGATTTTTCCTCTCCTCTCCTCTCTTTTCCCTTCTTGCTCCCCTTCAAATTAAGATGTGAGTGAAAGGTGTTTATTTTTTCTGTTAGGCCATTTTAACTTTGCACCTAATTCTTTTAGAAATGTAGTATGTTTTAACTTGCTCTTGTATATAGTATTTGGATGTTGGCCTACGGCCGTATTAAAGATTTCGTATTCGTATTCGTAAGTACAGTACATTGACTTTATGATATTTTGTTAGTTCATTTAAGGGGTAATGATTTAATGTCTCAGTCTGGTAAGTCTTTGGTGATAGATATTATTATGGATATAGGTAGATGGAAGATGATGTACCCTCAGTCTAAGGTTGTTTGCTCCACCATAATCCCGAGACTGAAGTGGGGGGGTGGGATGTGATAGGCAAACCTTATACAGGTCAAGGAGGGGTGTTAACAGAGAGGTTTGTAGAGTGGTCACCTCACAATTTGGGTCATTACCCCCGTATTAAGGCAGATAGGCCAGAGTTGTTTCACAAGGATGGTGTTCATTTATCAGAAGAGGTCTTGAAATCTTCTTGGAGAATCTAAAGAGGGGCCTACAGCCTAGGTGGCCAGCCTGGAGGGGAGGCCTAAGCCATAGCATTGCTAGGCCCATGGCTGTGGTGGGTACTGCAGAGAGGATGAAAGCATATAGTGAGTCTGAAATGGGGAAGTATCTGGATCCAGCCCATCTGACCTCAAGACACTGCTGATCAGGAGATTACAGTGTCAGGGGAAGGATGCGCCAGAAGGCACCCTGGCCCTCTGGAAGCAATAGCAGTGACTGGTGGACCAGGGATGGGTACATTAGGTACCGGCCCTGGGGGCGCAATCTTATTGACTGGGATGCCATGGGGTACAGACTCGCCCCAAAGCTTGCTCGTTGGAGGCATTCTGGGAGACTTCAGGGTTCAACTACACATGTGCACTACATTAGGCCCCACTTGCAGCTGCCTGGGACCTGAATACCTGGCAGAGCAGATCTCCCAGCGGTCAACTTCGGCCCGACCAACTCGGATGTCGCGTGTGCACACGCTGCGGGTGGCCACACCCAGGGAGGCTTGGGAGACATTCACCTGTAACTGAGTCTTCTCTGTGGCTGGCCCAACACTATGGAACCAACTCCCTAGCAAAGTGCGCCTTGCACAGTCCCTGCCTGCCTTCCAGAAGGCTTTAAAGACCTTGCTTTTACGGGAGGCATTTGGTGGCTCTTGAACAGTTTTTTTTTTTGTCGTCTGCCACCCGCCTCCATGCCTTCTTATTATTATGTCGTTGAATTGATTTTATTATCTGTTTATTTGTTGTATTTAATCATTTGTTGTTTTGTTTGTTTGATGTGAAATTCCCGGAGTTCCTTCGGGAAGACAGTGCGGTATATAAGCTTTATAATAAATAAATAATAAATAAATAAGGTTCACTGAAGTTCTCAATAAAGTGTGGCCCTTGTTTAATCCCATTCATGTGTCTCGCCTGTTTATTTCACCATGGTGGGGGCAATAGGTTGTTTTCTGTTAGGTGTCCCATTCACTCTTTTAACAGAGCATGCTGTCATTCAATGGCTAGTTGAAATGAAGGATACCAACTGACATTTGACACGTTGGTAGGTGGTGCTACATCCTTGTATGTTTCAGGTAGAGTACTGTAAAGGGGACATGGGTGGCACTGCAGGAAAAACAGTTGAGCTTCTGGGCGTGCCAATCAAAATGTCAGCACTTTGATCATACAATGGGATTGTCCCAGTTGCTGTCAACCTAGCAATTCAAAAGCACATTAAAATGTGAGCAGATAAATAAGTACTGCTTTGGCATTCTGTGCACTTGCATGATTAGTCATGCCACCCACGTTACCATGGAAATATGTCTCTGGACAAACACCAGGTCTTTGGTTTACAAATGGAGATGAATGCTTGTCCCTAGAGTGAGAAATGATTCAACTTATCTGTCAGGAGGTAGCTTTACCTTTACCTTTACTGTAAAGCTAAAGTCCAAATTCATGTGGACTGTTTCCCTAGAGAGGGGCCTTAGGCTGCTGTGGAGGAAATTTCACTTTTTTCTTTCTTTCTCAAGGCACTCTTGAGAATCTATTGAAATGTTGTTAATTCCTGTAAAATGTCTCCCCTTCAGTATGGCTGATACTTCACGTCCATCTCATTGCTGTTCGTGGTCCCGCTTGGGACCAGTACAAAGTAATCTAACTGCATGTCCATTGTGGGACGAGGGGAGTTCGTCCCAGCCACACACCCTGAACTGCAATTTAAGCAGGATGAGAATTCCCCTCCCTGGCCTCGGGAATCTGCTCATCACACTTCTCATTCTGAGATGAGTGCCCATGAGGTAAGGCTTGTTACGCAACGTGCCATTCTCCATCTAGTGGCAAGAGTGTGAAGTACCATTTGCCAGTACATTCCCTATGGAGTTAGCAACACAGTGCAGAGAGATTAAAAGACAAATGCCTCAAACTTAGCTCAATAACGCACTGAAGGCAAGGCTTTGGAGAATTGAAACACCAAAAATTGGAAGATCAGGCTGAAAAAAAAAACCCGGAGAACAAAGGCATGGAATTTCACATCTCATCACAGAACGAGGATGTGCTGTAACAGTCATGCCAGTATCATCCATCGCGCCCGTATGTATACAGGAACAGGGACAGAACCGGAAGAAGACCATGTGACCACGACCGACATCAACACACAACACACACTTCCTCCTGGAACGAGAATAGTCATGAAGTAACCGTCTATGAGAAGGGGAAAACAGTGACTTCATTTTGTCAAGTTTTCTGCAATTTGCAAAAATGTTTCAGAGGAAAACCAGTGCCTTTTCCCTTTGAGATGCAAAGCACTTGGACATGCATACAAAGGATGGAAGTCTTAACTCAAAAACAAGAAATAACCTATCCAAGGCTTCATTGTTTCACATATGAATATGGAGGCATCATAGGTTTGTATCAAAACTTGCATCCTTTGCACAAAAAAGTACTCTAAAATGTGTAATAATTCTTTTACGCCAACAGATTGGAAGGACCAATTTACAGCTACATACATTTCAAAAGATAATTTCAGGCAAACTATTTTTGGTCTATTTTGCTATTATTTTAATAACAATTTTAAGATTGAGCAACAGAGATAATTGGTTGATCTCACATAAGGGATACATTTGATATCTGGCATTTTCTCAAATGGAAACTTTTGTGAGTTGGTTGTTTTTTGCATTTTGAGCATGGGTTTAAAATTGTACACCATGTTTTATACAATGTATTCAAAAATGATGGAGCAATAAAAAGTATGTCATTTGAATAGTCAAATGACATTAATCTGCTGTTTACGATTCCCAGAAAGTGGAATTATTGGCCTCCAGCTCTGAATACTCAACAGAAACAAAGCAAGACCTAGAAGTTTTTGAAAGGGAAGTATTTCTTACACTAATCTCACCGTCCATTCTGTTCATTTCCATATTGATGAGATATTAGCTTGAGTTCTTTCATTGAAGAAAAACAACATTTTCTGAATGATGGAAGTTGCCTGCATGTACAACATTCAACATAAATAAGAGAAAACTGAGATATATTGAATGGGCTATATTGCTTTGGGCTATAGGCAGATGATGTGTGTGTTTTTGTCTCTGTAAGTATAAATATAAGTATGAGTAGCTAAAAAGGAAATGCATACACACAGTATGACACAAAAATCCCTGAAGAAAACTAGCTTGTGACGTGTTCCCAACCTGTGGTCATCAAGAGGTTCTTGGACTACAGCTCCCCAAAACCATGGCCAACACAGCTACTGGTGAAGCCTTCTGGGACTTGTCCAAGAACATATGTGGACCCAAGGTTGAGAACACTTGGTATAGAGGGCAGAAATCCTGTTTGTGTAAAGTTCACAGTGTAAGGTGGACATCATTAGATCTATGCAGCAGAATACTTTAAGCTTGTGGTTTTGAACACTCACCTCTGATACACACAATGGCCGGCATCCTGTTTGAGTATGTTCTGTGGCATAAATCTAATGATGTTAGCCTTCCACTTTGGAACTTACAGAAACAAGATCATTGCATGGATTCAAAGGGGAATACCTAAAACCAGAAGGAGAAAAAGAGAAGATTTATTAGATTTCTCATCTACAATATAGAAAAGTGTGATCTAGCCTTTTGTTATCTTCCTTTTCATTTATAGTACCATATTTCAAGTGAACGTAGATTGACATTTCTGAGTCCTTCCATGAATATAATTAATATAATTAACTATATTCTTGTTTAGAATATTATCATTGGCCACTGGCCGGGACAAAGTACAGATTCACGCAGCCATATGATCAGAACAGAATTATATGTTTCTTCCTTCTGGCAGAAATTTCAATAAAATTTACTTTCATTATTTGTCCCATCAAAGTGAATGATATAAAACAAATTAATTTGCTCTGAGGGCATCTGTAGATCTTGGCCCCAAAAAATGACACTCTGAAAGTCACTTTTAGGATGTGCCATTAGAGGCCAATGGTGAAGGATTACATGAGAGACTGCAATCCCCTTTGAGTGTAAACCCTGATCAGTAATCCTGTAGAGGCATAAATGATACTCAGTAGGACTTGACTTCCGAAGAGGCTTTCATAGGATTATACTAGAGACATGCTAATCCAAAATGTGAGTAGACAAGTTGGAAATGACAACTGGGAAGAATGGTGTATGCTACAATGAAAGATCTAAAGCTGAGAATAAATTCTAATTAGGTCTGGAAGTACTTGCCCCATTTTCCCCTTTGTTGCATCAGATTCATGCTACTCCAAAAACAACCCACCCTGTTTTCTGGTTTAACTAGGACAGATCACAAAGATTTTACTGCACTTACAAGGCCGGTATGACTCAGTCAGTTGCAACTTGCAGGGCTTGGGAGTCTCTTTTGTTTCTTTTAATCATGTTAATATATCCAGTTAGTCTTTTAAGTGCCATACACCTTTTTTGCTTTTGTTTTGTTTTGTGGCTTTTTGAAAAAGTACAGAACCAAATTTCAAGAGAGCTGAATACCAAACAGTGGTCATAAATCAGGCATGTCCAAACTTCGTCCCTCCAGATGTTTTGGATTGCAACTCCCACAGTCCTTTGCCATTGGCAGGCTAATCTTAGAATTATGGGAGTTTTGGTCCAAAACATCAGAAGGGTCGAAGTTTGGACATGCCTGTCATAAATCATTGCAAAGTATGAAATGCAAGCACACACGACTGTCTTTTACAGCCTTGCATGAAGTCTCCATATTTTTAGTCAAATGTCTGAATAAATGGGCTATGTTCCATGAAACATTGCATTAAAATATAGCAGTAAGTCTTTCAAGTGCCACATCATTTTTGCTTTTTTTGTTTTGTATTTCTTTATTGATTATCAGTTCCTGTAGTTTATTTAAATAATTTAGACATTAAGCATAATGGGAGATTCCTAATGCACTCATTGCACTTTGGAAACAAGTGGATTTTAAAATCCTGGGGGACTTTTGCATGATAAGGGTTGGGAGCAAAGTCTGTTTCTGTCTCAGGAGTGCTCATGAGGCAGAGGATACCATTCAGTAATTGTCATTATGATCCTGTGGATGTAAACACTTTTGTAAGTCTTACTGCGGGATGGGTTTTCCCTGCAAACTAAATCCCTGGAATAAAATGGTTGTGGCTGGAAGACAGGAAATAAGCAGGTCCTTCATCATCTTGAAATGGATTTTCACCCTCAAGAAAAGCCAGAACCAGCAGTTGGTTGTTTCTGAAATCAGAAGGATAGATATATTCAGTATTGGGAGAAGGAAGAACATGCAGAGAAGATGAGATGCAGCTGAGAAAAAGGGGAACTTGTATTTACAGGAGCTGCCAGGCAGTCTAAAAATACCTTTTGGGACACTAGAAAAGACAGTAACACACTGGGCTTTCACATCATTATTCATGCTAGGGGTGCCTGTTGGTAATGACAACCTGAAAGTATGCCCCTCTGACTATGCTTTTGCCCAAAGTTTTAAGACTGTTTGACTGACATTTGTAATGGCTTCTCTTCCTTACTTGTAGACACTGCTTTAGTCTCCATTGGCCTCAGAAAGTGTTTCTTGTTCAATCTTTGTAGAGCAGTGGTTTTTGCAGAAAGAGAGCGAGAGGCACCTCTTACACAATGGTTCCATGAAAACTGATTCAGTTCAGGTGAGTGTAACTTCCTCAGCAGATAAGGGGGGAAATGTTCTACATAACTGCATGGGCAGAAAAGTGAATAATGAAAGAAATAACTTTTGTTCTCAACTCAAGGAAAGTAGTATGATTTACCTCTTCCTCAGTATCTTTCCAGATGAACTATTAGCAGATGAAGTTAATATGAGGAAACCTGGCACTGTTTAATTGCTTGTGAGGTTCCAAGAGCAATTTGTCCGCTAACACGTCCTTTGGGCCAGTTATGCAATAGGCCTGTCTGTGACATCTCTTTCTGCCCTCTCTTTGTGTAAATAAGTAGCTGGTGCAAGGCTACCAGAATGGTGAGAAAAAGAGGAAGTCAAGAAGTATACTCAAAAGTAGAAGACACAATGACATTGACATGTCACCCCAATTGGAAAGGGGGACTTATCTAGTAGAGGTTTCCACATGTCAGAAAGACAAGAAGGGAACAAGAACTCTAATTTTCCAGGGATTTTCTACTCCCGCAAGGAGGACCCTTCTACTCTTTAGATACAGCACAAAGAAATCAGTGGTAGAGAGGTGACGGCTTGCATGGTAAAGTCTAAGTGTCTTCCAAATAATGTTCCTGAAATTTGAAATATGTTTCAGCAAAGCAAAGAAATTTCTGGCTGTATGGCCAGATGCCTAAAGCACTGAGCTACGTGCCTGTCACTAAAAGCTACATCCTCCTGTCACTACTTGGAGTTCATAGACCAGTCCCCTATTGTCTTTATATCAGTGTATTTGACCATTGTGTAATTAATCAATGGGATGGCATTTTCTTTATTGAAAGGTTTTTGAAATGGGATAGAGTTTGATTTGAATCAGGTTGAGGGAGGTTTTGTTTGTATTTGGCTGGCTTCCTCCACTGTAACTTTAGCAGAGTTGACATCTGGAAAAAATATAGATTTATTTATGTATTTATGATCTTAGTGAGCTTACAGAAGCTTCTGTTAGCAGGAATATCTTGTCAATTAAAAGCAGAAATATATTTGGTACCTTTTACATGGCTCCACATTGCCATTTTCCTCACAACTCTTCAAAGCAAAGCTCTTTGTTGTTAACTATAGGTTCTGTAGAATAGCAGAAGACTTCTAATATTTTACTGGGACAAAAAAGTCTTCTATTGTTTTTGGTAGTCCTGGAAATAGATACACTATTATCTGCTATTGATCATTTGGGCTCAAAATGCAGAGAGCTTCCCCAACCCTCTTGAAATGCTAAAAATCCTCGCCACTTGCCTCCAGCCAAGAATCAGAAAAGAAAGCTATCTGAGCTCCTTTTTAATGTGTTTCTTCCCATGAAAGAGTTTGAATAGCCAGCATTGAAATATATTCTACTGAAGCTATTTAGGTTTTCATGGTGGAAATGTTCACACAGTCTCCTCCACAGAATATTGATAGCCCTTCTCTTTTTTTATCCTGTGAAAAGGAAGGAGGGAGGGAAGAATATAGTTCTACTTTCCAGATGGAATACATAATTTCAAAACCTTTCTTGTGGTATTCCCCCCCCCCCCAATTATATGCTGTGTTCCTGTTTAAATTTTTGATTCAGGGGCACACTTTCTACTGTATCAGGCAAAAGGTACAATCAAGAAACTACAGTTTTTGAATTGCACTCAGAAAGAAAGAACAGCTAACATACATGAACTGTGCCCCCTTTAAAGTCAATGTTTGTGTTTCTGCCAAGAGAATCCTTGAAACATAGAGCAAGTATGAAATATGCTACATGTGTGCCCTGTGTAGAGAAATCATATAAACCCGGTATGGTCATTGTTAAGAGATGAGAGCTGCAACTTCACCTTGCCCATTCACCCTGGAATAAAGAAGTGAGACACACGTGATTGGTTTAAACATGACTTTATTCAACATTGAATATTAACTTTGCCCTTTCCATGAGGGGAGGTGCTACCATTGTGTAGAATCCTGGTCTGGAGCCAGGTGTATGGCAAATCTCCAGCCCTGAAATCATACTGTTCTCTGTATAGCCTAGTTTCAATCAGCCAATTATCGGAGTACCCACTCAGGCCTCATGACCCTAGATCAGGGGTGGCGAACCTTTGGCACTCCAGATGTTTTGGAATACAACTTCCAGAATTCCAAGCCTGTATTGCCAATGATAAAGGGCTGTGGGAGTTGTGGTCCAGAACATCTGGAGTGCTGAAGGTTCACCATCACTGTCCTAAATGAACCAAAGCCCAGGGGTGTGTGCATCCACCTTTAATGGCATCAACATCTCAGGACTCACAATAGAGGGAGATGGACATTCATCTCTAAGCCCCTTCCTGTTGCCCATTACCTGATTGTACGACCAATTTAAAGATGGTCCTCACCTGATTGGCCCATCAATTCCTGTGAGTAGTCTGAATGGGATAAGCAACAAACCTTCCAGACACTTTTTGTCACATACAGGAACTACGCACTTAATGATGGGATTCCATCCCTACATCTAGAATGATCATTAAGTGACTTGGTTGTTAGTGAGGAGCTTGAGGTGGATGTCTTATGGTGTGTTGTAGCTGCCTTCCTATCAGGCAGGACAGAGTGGGGAGGCTCTCTGGGAAGTCACAGGAGAAGCAGAACAAAAAGGAAAGAAAAATAGAGATGGAAGGGCCTGACACTCCAGCCCACTCAGCACATTCTCCTCCCTGATGGAGGAATTGTGATGCTCACAGCAACACCCAACCCTTGGAAGCAGCAGAGGTGGAGGAAGGGAGAAGGTGGATGCTGTAGCCCTGATTCCTCCGCTCTGAGCAGGTGGGTGCAGGCAAGCAGAAGCAGGCTGGATGCTTTGGCCCAAGCCCCATGGGCTGGAAACAGCAGGTTCTTCCTGAGGCAGCAATTAGGAGCTGGCAGCAGCTTTGGCTACTGCTGGTGGCTGTAATTCAGAATGGTTATTAAACAGGTAGGTTGTTAAGTGAGGAGTGCCTGTGTGTCCATCAGGTGTGGCAGGCCAAAGAAATCCTGCAACAATTTCTCATTGGTGAGGCTTACTGGTTGTAAGTATTTGTTTCACCATAAACTTTGTCGAGGGAAATACACTGTCACTGTAACTGGGAACAACAGAGACTAGACTGGCCCTCTGTTCATGGTTTTGCTCTCTTCACAGCCTCTTCTACCTTATAACATTCTAGGGGGTTGTGGTGGTGCTGGTGAAGCAGCAGCAGCCGTAATTAAAAACAGTACAGAAATTTGGGAAATAATTCTGCTAAGTAGTCTTTTCTTTCTAGAACAATAAGAAAAACAAAACTCTTAGAAACTTTCTTGGTGAGAAAAAGGGTATTTATGGAAATTTGAGCTCAACCCTTATCCATCTTCATAGCTCCACATCTTCTCAAGGCCCATGGAATGTTACATTTCGAAGGAGTCATACACATTATATTTTGTCTCTACTGTGGATGCTTATTTTATATCTTCTTTAAACCTTGTAGCAAGGATTACGGGGGCAGTGCTGTGTCTACCTCCAGGAAGAACGCAAAGCTAATTTATTATCTAGTCTCCAAGTAAATGTGTGTGAGTATGTTGGTGTGTTTATTGCAATTTGGATAAGCATGCTGTATGTGTGGGTTGTTTTTGTTTTAATCATACATCTCTTCATAACTTTCTAGCTTCCCTGGCTTCCCAGATTTCCTTATTTGAAAAAGCCTATTTTTTAATGAAAGGAAATGCTTTATAACATTTCTTCTGGATTTTAGTTGAAGCATGAGAGGTTAGTGAAGGGATCTGGTGGCTGCCACACAGAGGCTTTTAAGATGAAGGACTCCTAGTTCTCAGCCACTAATAGGCTGAAGTTGTGAATACAAGTTAACAATTGAACTAACATTGTTACAGTGAACATAAACTACCTAGCCAGGCTATTGGTCTCTCAAAGGCTTGGTTTCTTGTGCATGAGAGGTCTTTCTCAACCCATCTAATAACAGACATAATTTATATTTAGTTTATGCGGAGAAGGGATAGTTTACTAAAGTGATCTGGTGGCCCTTTATATTGCACTTTTCTGGTGGGGCATGTGCAAGTCTGAAAGGCTGGGTAATTTTTGCCCCCACTGCCCAGTGGAGTGACAGGCTTCCCTAGGCTTACAAGCTGAGGATGGGAAGGAGTGCATTTAAAAGTTGATCCCACAGGCCTCTTGCCTGAGTTTTAGTGAAGGAGGAAGCTTACAAAATATTAGCTGTCTTCTGCCACTAAGGCTGATACTTCATGTCCATCTCATCGCTGTTCACGGTCCCGCTAGGGACCGGTACGAAGAAATCTAACCACACG
This sequence comes from Phrynocephalus guinanensis, assembly GCA_037367245.1. Classification (NCBI taxonomy): domain Eukaryota; kingdom Metazoa; phylum Chordata; class Lepidosauria; order Squamata; family Agamidae; genus Phrynocephalus; species Phrynocephalus guinanensis. The sequence goes on along the minus strand of CM074741.1, from coordinate 53,548,365 downwards.
TCCATTGTGGGACGAAGGGAGTTCGTCCTGACCACGCCCCCTTAACTGCGATCTAAGCGGGATGAGAGATTCCCCCCCTGGCTTCAGGAATCTCCTCATCTTGCTTCTCATTCAGGTACGAGAACCCATGAGGTCAGTCTCCTCCTGCAACATGCCATTCTCCAACTAGTGGCAGGAGTGTGAACTGTCATTCGCCAGTACATTCCCTATGGAGTCAGCAACACAGTGCAGAGAGATTAAAAGACAAATGCCTCAGACTCAGCTCTGTAACGCATTGAAAGCAAGGCTTCAGAGAATCGAAACATCGAAAAATGGAAGATCAGGCCAAAAAAAATACGGAAAACAAAGGCATGGAATTTCACATCTCATCACAGAATGAGGATGTTTGGTAACAGTCATGCCGGTATCATCCCTCACACCCGTGAGTACACAGGAACAGGGACAAAACTGCAAGAAGACCACGTGACTGCATCTGTCATCAACACGCAATGATCTTCCTCCCGAGACGAGAGTGGACGTGAAGTAACCGTCTTAGGCAGTTACTTCACATCCGTTTTGTCTCTGTTAGTGTTGCACCTGAGAGTGATACAAAAATGTTACTTCATGTCCGTCATGCAACTACTGAAATTTGTCTCAGCCATGCCCCCGGAATGGGTGCTAAGCACGACAATACTGTACTTGGTGCTGGGGTAGGATTTTCCCTTGTTACTCTTTGTTCCCGCTTTCTGTTCCAAGACAAGACACCGTGTAGTAACGACTGTCACACAACAAAACATTCGTTTCTCTCAGAAAATTGTGTGTTTTTTTAATTTTGACTTTTCAGAAGCAAAATATCAAAAAAACATTTTTAAGCCACCTCCCCACCCCCAAAAAGGAAAAAGGAAGATAGACAAATTCAGTGTTTGTCACGGTACAAGACTGTGAGGTAACACTTGTCACAAGACAAGTTATCATGACCATAGGAACACTAAAACAGCGACAAAACCACGTGATTGCGACCAATGCTATCATGATACAAAACTAGTCGAGGAACAAAGAAGGACATGAAGTAATGGCCAAAGTAATTAACAAATTACTTAGTGTTTATTTGCTTTGTTTTTATTGTTTATTTTTTGTCCCTCTTCTTATCAAGGCAGACATGTAATTCTCTGCTCCTGACTTCCAAGCAGCTGAACCTTGGATTAAGTCTCCTACATGGTTACTTTATTCGTTGCTAACTTAAAAACGGGACTTACTAAATTCCCACAAGAAAGACTTCATATAGAACATTGTACAAGGGTTTGAGGGGAAGTCTGAAATATTTTGAGAAACTAATTGAAACTCGATGACATTTCTGTGGCAAATTCTTCATACCTTTGCATTCAGTCTTGGGGACCTCTCTGAACCTGTGAAGCACTTTGTAGAGAAGACCTAGAATACTATTTTATGCTTATTAAGTAAATTCTAAAGAATCCACGGGCTGTGCTTCCAAGTTAATGCCTGGAAGATGAATGTGGAAATGTGAAGAACTAGTGTGGCCTCTAATTTTCAGGAGAGATCTGAAATGTGATTCATATACTGTCTTCCATTCCAATGCCTGGCTCTGTTTGGCAATTATTTCTTGCTAATGTTTTCTATAAAACTGCAAATTTTCCTTCACTGTTAAAAAAAGACAAATCTGTTGCTTAAGGGCAAAAAAACTCCTCCGTCATATGGGAATCTTCCTAATTTTACACTCTATGTAAAGAGACGTGTGTAGTAAGAAAGAACAAGTTCTCTATTACATGGGCTATTATTAGTAAAATGTGATTTATATGTAAATGCTGGTGACCTGATTTTCTTCCTGCAATAGTCTGAAGGTTTATATAGATTTTTGTTTGCTTTCTCTCCAGATAGTTTGCATGCAAATTTAGGGTATATTTTAGGTTTAACATGTCACCTATTGACAAAGCTTGTGAGTTTATATGAAACTGAATTTCAAAGCTGAATTTCAACTTGTGGTCTACCCTGCTGGGGATAAGAATTCTATGGAGTACTCCCCACTTCCCTTTATCCATTTTCAACTTGCCATCTTTGAAGGACTGTGTTGCAAACAGACCAGTAGTAAAGGGAAGGATTGGTCTCCTGGTGGATCTAGTTGTCTGCATTCAGCCAGAGGGCTGACTTTCAAGAGGCATTCTATCTCCATAAGAACTTAAGTGAGCTGTCAGACCTGAGCCCTGCTGACTGGGGAATGAGGGACCAACATCAGAATCCTACAAGAGATCTTTATTTCTGACATGTTTGGCAGACAAAAGAGATTCATTACGACTTGCTCCCCAGAAGTGCTTTCCTCAAGTATTCCACCTTTGATTCCCTAGCATGTATTTGGTGTAGTTTGTCCAACTTTAAAAAAGAACACTGCTTGGTTTGATATACAGGGTTGAAAAGACCTGCCAAGGAGAAGTCATGAGAATTGGGAAAGCAATGGAGCACAGTCTGCTCTTGTGGCTACATGATGTTGCCACTGCAGGGACACTGGCTGCTTTTATGGTTTCAAATAGCTTAAAAGTTTAGGTCAGGCATGTCTAAACTTCGGCCCTCCTGATGTTTTGGACCACGACTCCCAGAATTCTAAGGTTAGATTGCCAATGGCAAAGGACTGTGGGAGTCATGGTCCAAAACATCTGGAGGGCCGAATATTGGGCATGCCTGGTTTAGGTAATCAACCAGGCAGGCTTGACATGTTAAAATTCTCCCTTTAAAATCTATCTGGAAATGATGGCATGAAGTTTCACTGATGTCAAAGAGGAATGGTCAGCTGAGGTTCTGCAATAGCTACAGAATATATGTGTGTTATCTTTTGAGCACAGGCTCCTCATGGGTGCTTAGATGTGCTCAATGGGGTTCCATCCTTAACAAGCGTGTCAGGTTGCAAGTGAACATGTGTACATTCACACACAGAGGTGCACACAAATACACACCAGAACTTCATTCAGAATTCTGAAAAATTGCCAGCATAATTCCCAAAGGATTTGGGGCATGGAGGGGGAGGGGGGAATAGCACTTTTATGTTAACTGGTTCTTTAGGAAATAAAGTATATCCATGCTAGCAAATTCTTGAAACTCAAAACTATCCATGTGCTGGACCATATATCTTGATATAAAACAGCAGATCCACTATAGAAAGATTACATCATCCCATTTTCTTTCTTTCTTTCTTTCTTTCTTTCTTCTTTCTTTCTTTCTTTCTTTCTTTCTTTCTTTCTTTCTTTCTTTCTTTCTTTCTTTCTTTCTTAAGATATATTCCATAAAATATTGTGTCTCTCCTCATTGTAGAAAACATGGGAGAGGTCATAATATGATTATGCCAGGGTATGGTCTTCCTTATTGTTGAGGCATAGCTTTTCGGTCTTGAAACTGCACACTAACTCTGGCCTTTGTTCTTATTTCATTGTTGAAACCGTGAGGGACTGTTTCAGTGCCTGAAATCCTGGTACTTAGTGTGGTAAATCACCACTGCAATAGGCCCACTGAATCAGGGAGGACTTGGTGATGCAGCTCCTCCATAAGTTCTGCTGATTTCTAGTTGCAATTTACTGCACTGAGCAATAAAATGTCAGCCAATGTATCACAGTGTGTGTGTGCACAGGTGTGTTTTAAAGCAGGAGCTCCTAACTCCCAGGTCACAGAATGGTACTGATCTACCCAACACCTCAAATGTGCACATCCAAGCAGGCACACACGGTTCTCTCCTATCCTCGTGGGTTTTTCTCCCCTGTCACCGGCCATCACAACTGGGGTTTTTTTTTTTTTTTTGTTTTTTTGTCTTGAGAGAACCAGAGAGGGGAGGGGGGTTAAGCATGTGAACATCACACAATGCCAATCCCAGGTGACAAAAAGGTTGGAGGCTGTAGTTTTAAAGTGATTTATTAGCTGTCTTTTGTGTCTGCTGGTAAATAGGCAAGATACAATTTCTGGTGTAAGCATAGGCATCAAATGAAACAAAGGTATGTAAGTATCACACACATTGACATTTCCCTTCATTTAGGTGTACATGGAGAACTTCTCCACAGGCCTGCCTTACAAGTGCAGCCAGGGAACTGTGAAGCACTCTGCTCATTAGTTGTTAACCCCTACAAACACCCACAGAGAGACTGATTCTACCTGAATGTTTGCTCCCTGTGGTTAGATCTGCACTATATTTGCTGAGAAAAAAATAATAACTTTACTCATGTCTGAACGGATATGTGGACACAAAATGGAAGGGTTTTTTGAGCATAAAAGCTTGAAGATTTTGTGACTTCAGTATTGTGTAAATCTCTAAAAAGCCACTGAAGAGGCTTTCCTCCCCTTGTGCTGATACCTAAATTTAATCTCTGTTATGATGGACACTCTTAAATGCTCCATGGAGCCCATCCACTTAATTTTATCATAGTACTCCATCATGAGGTTGTAATATATCATTTTTGTTTCATCCTTCATATTGGCAGACGAATGGCCCAGTGCAGCTGAAGAGGCTATATTAATTTCCGTACATGGCTATTACATCCAAATCTATTTTCAACTACCTAGTAGACAAAAATCAACAGCTTTAGTATTCTAGGTTGGAATAAGAAGGAATGGCTGTAGCTGGTCTCTTCTTTCCTGGACAAATGATCATTTCTATCCGTCTCTCAGAATTACACAGATAGCTTCTAATCCACAAACAAGAACCATAGTTATCAAGCAGGCAAGGTATGGGTAGGGTCTGCCACTAGAGACTGCAGGCACAACACCATCATGCTTACCCAGTTCCTCATGCTGCAAACAATGAAAGCACACAGAATTAAAGAAAGATGCAGTCTTGAAAGACATGTGCCAGACTCTGAGATATTGTTCACCATGGAGAGCTGGGAAGTAATTGATGGTGTGGGAGATTGTGCCTGGATTGATTGTGCAGCTAGTTGTGCAATTGTTCATGCAGCACTGCTTGCTAGAGATGACTTTGGCCTTGGCATGGGTTTCACAATGACCTGCATCACTTTGGTTACACAGACATAACTATGCAACAGGATTTTAGCCATTACTTATTAAGCCTATTGAATGAGAAACCCAATTGAAAAACCTATTTTAAAATGTGAAAAGTATAGCATACCTCTTTTAAAAAGCATTCATTGATGGCCATTTCTTACTAAAAAATTGGAGAAAAGAGTTTTTGCCTGCTAATAGAAAGACATCAGGGAAGAAGCTAGCTTAGCTTCATGTAGAGAAGAGTTCCAAGCTTAGTATCAGCTGCTACAATGAGTCCTTCATATCTTCACCTTGCACAGTTGAGAGGGTGGAAGAATTTTGGCTCTGAGGCACAAGTATCATTGCAAGCTTTTGAGTGTAAATCACTCTTCTTCAAAGCAGGCCCCAGAAGTTCAGACATGGTAAAATATGTGCTTTACCAGGAGGTTATTTTTAAAGTCCTTGTTTAGATGATGTTCTTAGAGTCGATGGCTAGATGATGTTGCAGCCAGGGCAGGAGTCTAGTTAGAGGGAGGAAGTTGAATTCCTCAGTTCTTGTTAGGTGTATACCATTGATTTACCTTTATCCCACAAATTAATTCCCTGGAAACAACTAAATCCAATGTTGGCTCTACTTACAGTAGACCTACCAAGGACAATGGATCTAGTTTTGACTAACAAATTGCATTTGTCCCATTGGATCTATTGCCAATAGGACCAACACCATGAAAGCATCTCATCCCCAAACCCTGACTTGCTGTTTTCAATCAACTTCTAATCCATCTCGAGGTGGATGGGCTTCCTCTTCCAGAAGACATGCTTTGGAAGTCATAGGCAGCTGGGTGGCAGCCAGAGTGTGTGGTGGCAGCATCAGCAGGTGGGCGAAGGCCAGTGGGACTGTTTGCTGACACCAACATGCTCCCTGTCCACCGCTGTCTGGTTCTCCACAAGTGAACCTTGAGGAGGATGAATGGCATCTTGTTCCATTGAAAACTGAGCTGCTGAAGTTGATTCCCAGAGCAAATGCACTCTCCGCGGGTGGCTTGTCTGCCCGCGGAGCTGATTTGCCCCTCGCGAGAATGGCGAGGGGCGAGACAGGACTTGGACGTCCTGGGAAGGAGGGGGGGAGGAGCGCCCCATAAAGGGTGGCTCCTCCCCCCAAGTACCAGCCAGTCTTTGCCGGCGTTCGGGGGAGAAGACCCCGAACGCCGGCTGCGCGCCGGGCGCCACGAGGCAGGCGCCATGTTAAAGGCCGCAGCGGCGGCACAACAGGCGGTGAGGCTCCGCTCCCCGGTCGGGGCCTAGCCTGAGCAGTTTGGCTTGGCCCGGACCTGCGGGAGCGGAGCCCGATGGAGGAGTCTCAGCGCCGCACGGCCTTACGAGCGCCATGTGGCCGGCGCCATGTGCGGCGCCGGAGCTCCGGCCCCTTCAGCGGGGCCCGACCGGCTCCCTGCCGACCGCTGCTGCTGCGCTACCGCGCGGCACAGCTGACGGTCGGGGGAGCTTTGCCGCGCTTCTGCGGCTCTGTTTCTTGCTAGGCTCCCGGCCTCTGCTGCTGCGCTACCGCGCAGGACAGCTGATGGGCGGGGGAGCCTAGCAGCGCTTCGGCGGCTCCGTCCCGGCTGTGCTTCGCCCCTGGGCGGTCGGCGCGGCTCTGCTCCCCGGCTGTCGGGCAGCCGGAGCCGGTGGCTGGGCCCAGTCCTGCGGGGCTGCGCCCAGCGCCGGAGGTGTGACGACGGACTGGGGGGAGCGGCATCGGCCCTCCCCCCCAGGGTGAGCAGGGGTGTTGAGCCCGGGCGGCGCGCGAAAGAGTCCGCCGCCGGGCCCCATCCCATTGGGGCCGAGGGGGCCGGGGGACTCGGGGCCGGAGCCGGGAGGGCGGCCAGACCGCGGGTGGATGGGAGGCGTCCGGGCGGGGGGGCGCTAGCGTGGGTCCATCACCCCACCCTCCCCCACGGAACGGACCTGGCTGGAGGGAAAGCAGGGAAGCTCCCAAAGGGAGGGAGACCAAGGAGCCGCAGGGCTAGCTAGGGCCTGGGGATCGGGCTGGCGGCTGGGACCGAGCTGGGCCGACAGCGTGTCCTGCCGGGTGGGCGGCCTTTGCCCCCACCCAGGCCTTCGGCCCCACTTACCCACCCAGCAGAAGGAAGAGCCCGAGGGGTGGTGAGGGAGTGTTGGGTCCACGAACAGGCCGCAATCGGCGCTGGACCGGGCTGGGCCGGCCGCGCGTCCTCCCGGGTGGGCGGCCTTCGGCCCTACTCACACACCCGGCGGAAGGGAGAGCCCGAGGGGCGGCGGGGGAGTTTTGGGCCCGCAAACAGGCCCCAACCCGCGCTGGACCAGGCTCGGCTGGCTGCGCGTCATGTCGGGTGGGCGCCCTTCAGCCCTACTCACCCACCCGGCGGAAGGACGAGCTCGAGGGGCGGCGGGGGAGTTTGGGCCCGCAAACAGGCCACATTCAGCACTGCACTGGGCTGGGCCGGCTGCGCGGCCTACCAGGTGGGCGGCCTTCAATCCTACCCACCCACCCGGCGGAAGGGGCGGGGGAGTGGGGGGCCGCATATAGGCCCCAACCAGCACCCTTGGGGAGGACGCGCTATCTGGGTGGCGGGTCAGCAGGGCCCCCACGCATCGGCCCCGCCCAGCATCCCGGGGAGTGATCGCCCGCACGGTGGCAGGAGAGCGCCGTAGGCCCCGACCAGCGGCCCGGGGGACTTGTGGACCGGGCTCGCACTTCAGCGGGGCTAGCCGCACCGGCGGGTCTGCGGGCATGGCCCTGCTGGAGGGGCAACAGCCACCGCAAGGCCTTGTGACTTCCCAGGCCGCGAAGGCCCGAATGGGAAAGTAGCCCCCGAATGGGGCAGGTAAAGCGGCCGGGGGGGAGGGCGGGCTCTCTGGATTCCGCGAAGCGCGGGTACAGCCTGCGCCTCACCCCTTATCCCCTTAGCACAGGCCCACACCCGCCCTCATCCGCGGCCGAGCCGCCAGGGCCCGGACCAACCTGAGCCAGGGGCCCATATGGCCAAGGCGGGGGGTACGTTTGGAAGGATTCCCAGTCATTCAGGTGCGTTAGCTGGGAGTTGGGTCATGGCTACTGGACTTCCTTTTTTGAAACAGAAATGTTTTGCTGTTCCTCCAAACAGCTTCATCAGTTCGAATACAGCTACTGCGAGTAGAGTTTTGTATACTCAGATTGCCCCTTTGTTCCCTGGTCTGTTTGACCCATGGGATGAACAAGGGCCAAATAGGCTCGTTAGGCAGACAGTAGTGCCCATGGCCTTGAGGTAAACAATGGCCTGAGGTGCTGAAACTCATCAAGAAGGGGCCGTTAACCGTGACCTGGTGGTGACAGATCCTTGATTCGCTTGGGTACTTTAGAGACAACAGCCTGATAAGTAGCAGATAGACTATGTTGGAGCACACCACCTCTGTTGAGGGAGGGATTTTCAATGCTAGCATGAGGGGCTTCCCCTCCCTCTCTCAAACCGCCTACCTTCTTTGTCTGATACGGGTACATCCTCATCCTTGGAAGGGTGGCCTTTTTCCTTCAGAAGGAGGTATTGCTGCTTCTGGCCCTGTGCCATTCTGCTGTTTAATGGCTGTTTAGTTCCTACAATAGAGGGCTGAACACTCCTTACTGCGTGGGATGACATATACCACGTTGCTCTTTTACGCAGTGGGCGCGGGATGGCAACAGCGCTCGAGCAGATGGCAGCGGAACCGGGACTGACCGCGGGGCACAGCGAGGCCCCAGCCTCTGTCAAGTGACCACGACTGATCCCGCAGAATGCGGAGGAGGACGAAGCTCTGGTGGAGGAACCAGGGGCAGGAGACCAGCACCCGCTGCCGGCAACGGAGAGCCCGACCCCCGTGAGTTGGTGTGCACACCCGAGACTGCGCCCACAATTATTTGGACTTGGCCAGGAGGTAGTGTTCAGGCTGGGGTACCTGCCCCGGCGCAAGAAACAGCCCCGGCGCCGCCTGCCCTACCGCCAGCGGCCCGGCTGCCGGCGTGGGGGCCGGTCCCTTTAGGGATGCCCGGCACGGTCCCCCCACGGGTGGGGCGGAGACCGGGCCAACCGATACCCCCCAGGGGCGGACTGGGTCGGCATCAGCCAACTCTGCCAGGATTCCCCCCACTGGGGACACCTGGCCTGTTGCCGGGCCGCCCGGGGATCGGCCACATCACTGGGGGGGGCTGGCACCAGGGCTGCGGATGGGTGCAGACCCAGGGTACCCGTGGGTGGCAGCGGCCGCCAGGCCATAGGGCGACTACGTGTCCCTACTGGGGCTGCATTGGCTTGCTCGATTGGGTGCTGGATTTCGAGGACTTGGGTGGGGGGGACCCACAAGGCGGGGAGCACGGGCTCAGGGAAAAGCAGCTCGCTACTGGGCAATAGGGCGGCCAGCATACCCGAATTTTATCGCATTGACCTCGCAGGCCCACCCATGGGGGGCCCAGGCGATGCTTAAGTATCTAGATATTATACAGGCTGTCAGGGATTCTCCAGGCCATACATGGCTTCCATACGACAAGGGATTTCGTCAGGGGGTGGCTCTGGACCCCTACGTCTGTTGGCATGGGCCGCTGCCACCCATTTGTCGCAGTTCATGACCCCAGTTAGGCCGATACGGGGGGAAAGATACGCCAGTGGCCACACCATAAGGACGGGGCCGGCCAACATGCCCGCCCGCGCTGCAGGCCGGCCCGGGTGGGTTTGCTGGCCTGCCGGGGTGGCGGTGGTCAGGGAGGCCGTTTTAAGCAGGAGCGTTCGGTTGCGGTGCAGATCACCCGGCGACCGCTTGCAGCAGAGCTCATCCCAGCAAGGATGGCCCACGGTGGGGGGGGGGAGGGCCCAGAACATGGGAGGTACATAGGGACCCCCCCTGGTAAAAGGGCCCCGCCCGATTAGGCCGGAGGGATTGTGGCGATGGTCTGCAGTAAACCCCGTTGCGGCAGCGGCACGTTGCCTAGGGCAGGATGTTGAGTCGGGGTGCCGTCGTCCGTTGGAGGAGGCCTGTATGCCTTGGTTATCAAGCAACTGTAACCCCGGGATATTGCGGTAAGGGGGGGCAGAGGACAGCATCCCCAAGGAAGTCTGGGGGGGCCGTGTCCGTATATCCTGCTAGGAGCCACCAGTTCTATATCTGCAAGTGTCCCCGATTGACTGGGTGACAAAGGTATTTCCAGGGGAATTCCAGGTACTCCATCACCCGTCCCACCCCAGTGGGGTATCTACCGAGGACAAGATACCACCTGTTCTGGGGACTCAGCGGCTCCGGTGGGGGCAGGGCCCCGTGGGATCAGTTCCGCGTACCGGCCCGCGAGCCGTGGACACCCATGAGTCGATGAAAAGACCGAAGGGCCCAGTCAGGTGCTCCCCTTCCTGGGCATATAGAGTGACCCCGGGGCCCAGGCGTACAGGGCCCCGCAGCCACGGCGTCGCCCTCTAGGGCGCCCGAGGTCTGGGCTAATGTTTCCCCCCCCTGCACACAGGGCGCCTTCAGCAATTCCTGGTCTACCCGCATCGTGGGGGACCGGCTCCATGCTCCCTGAAGGGGTAGTTGGCCGCTCACGGCGGCTGTGGAGGGCCATGATCTGTCCCAATTTGCCAGCAGGGAGGGGGGCCTCTCAATCTTGGACGGATGCGTGCGGCCATTGCCGGCGCTTTAACGTGTTGTTTTGTTTCCCCAGGATCCGTTGGCTGCCCATGGCATGCGTGAACTAGTATGGTGGTTCACAGCTACGAATAGCAGGCCGAGAACGGCACATGTAGGACAAACGGGCTACCATGGAGGGGTGGGGAACAAGGGGAGCAGGGTGCCTGGAGTGTCCCGGAGTAGCTACGGCCGCGGCGAGGGGCACCTCGAAAGACATGCCCTGGACTCGCTTGGGGGGAAAGGATTTGACCAGGCAAACTGGCAAGTTCCTAATTTGCAAAATCGGGCGACCCGGCATTGGAGATGGCCCGGTGCATGGCCGGCAGGGTGCTTTGGTCAATGATGACTGTGCGCCAGGTTGGGAGAGCAAACTGTGACCCACACAAAACGGAACCACTCCGGAAAAGGGGAGGACCCAAGAGGTTTGTCGGGAGGACTGCCGGGCTGGTGGGGCAGTGATGGGCCACATGGAGATCGATGGGAGCAGGAAGGAGCCATTCAGGCTGGACGGTGTACACATGACGGACATGGGCACCGAGGTGTTCCTGCCGGAGTGGAGGAGGGGCCTGGCTCTGGATGTGGCTTGGTGGGGTGGCCGGGGCCATAGCAAGGCTAGGCCCTCGGCAGTGGCGGCTAAAAGCTTATGAAGGGCAGCGGTGAGCATAGAATTAACATATGAACACAAACCTCCTCACCCACAGCACCGCGGGCCAAGAGGTCTCGGTGCTGGGGTGGGAGAGAGGAAACGCCTCCCTGCCCTGGGAATATCCCAGATGGGTGACAGAAGGGGCACGGAGGATCAAATAAAGGAACCGGCCTGGGGGGTGCTGTCGGAAGACTGCACCACCTGGGGGTTAGTGGCTCGCCAGATGCGGCCCGGTTGGAGGGGTCCCGGGAGACCCCGGGGTTCCAACCAAGCTATGGATGCCTGGCCCCTCCTGTTGTTGCTGATGATGTTTGGTTATATGTGTTAATAAAGTGTGGCCCATTTACCCCCAACACACTGTCTCGCCTAGTCATTTCGAGTGGGGGGGCAATGCACTCTCCGCGGGTGGCTTGTCTGCCCGCGGAGCTGATTTGCCCCTCGCGAGAATGGCGAGGGGCGAGACAGGACTTGGACGTCCTGGGAAGGAGGGGGGGAGGAGCGCCCCATAAAGGGTGGCTCCTCCCCCCAAGTACCAGCCAGTCTTTGCCGGCGTTCGGGGGAGAAGACCCCGAACGCCGGCTGCGCGCCGGGCGCCACGAGGCAGGCGCCATGTTAAAGGCCGCAGCGGCGGCACAACAGGCGGTGAGGCTCCGCTCCCCGGTCGGGGCCTAGCCTGAGCAGTTCCCCACCCACCCTCCGCATTAGGGCTAGTGTGAGTCTGACTGGTCGCCAAGTTTTGGGGCCGGATAGGAATTTTTGACCCGCTCTCTGGATTGGCTATTGAGGGCGGGGATTTTTCGCCTATCCCACACTGGTGCCTTGGAGTTAGAAGTTTGAGTGATTTACACACTGGTCACACTATGGCGGCTAAAAGCTTATGAAGGGCAGCGGTGAGCATAGAATTAACATATGAACACAAACCTCCTCACCCACAGCACCGCGGGCCAAGAGGTCTCGGTGCTGGGGTGGGAGAGAGGAAACGCCTCCCTGCCCTGGGAATATCCCAGATGGGTGACAGAAGGGGCACGGAGGATCAAATAAAGGAACCGGCCTGGGGGGTGCTGTCGGAAGACTGCACCACCTGGGGGTTAGTGGCTCGCCAGATGCGGCCCGGTTGGAGGGGTCCCGGGAGACCCCGGGGTTCCAACCAAGCTATGGATGCCTGGCCCCTCCTGTTGTTGCTGATGATGTTTGGTTATATGTGTTAATAAAGTGTGGCCCATTTACCCCCAACACACTGTCTCGCCTAGTCATTTCGAGTGGGGGGGCAATGCAATGTTGCTGGACAGAAATCTTACCAAGTTCCTCAGCCCTGGTCAGATAACATTGTTCTTTCTTGGAGGTTGAGGGGGAAGCAGCCTGTGGTTTTGGTGTTGTTACATTAAAATGTATGTGTGAAAGGAAAGATTTTCCTTCAGGTTGTAGATAACCCCCAAAAGCTTTTGTAGCAGGGCAATGTGGAATTCCAGCCCTAGTGAATAAATAGTCAGGAATTATATACTGAGATCCAGAGCAATTGTGACTTTCTTCCCTTCTCTGTGTGGCTGTAGCCACTGTGGTGGACTCTTTTAAAAAAAGAGCACCCACAACACTGTGCTTGATGGAATTATTTCAGCCTCATATGCTTATTTCAGTAGTTTTGGCTGGGCTGGGGCGACTGCCCTCAATCTATCAGTAATCAGTTGTTCTTCCCTGTCTCTAGTTTTGAAGAGAGCCATACCCCTCTGCTCAAGAGTCCTTCCCCCTCTCTTTTAGTTTGCTGGCAGTTAATGCATTCATTGTATGTAATTTGCAGGAACCTGATGGATGCAGGCTGTGAATCTATTGAGGCCTTTTACTGCAAAACAGTTTTTTTTTAAAGTGCCAGTTCAAACTAGTTCTGCTTCCCATGTCCTTGTACTTCTGCTGTGCAGCTAGAGTATTTTAGGTAAAAATTCAAAACTTTGCCACAGAATTTATGAGCATGAGGGGCTGAAGAGCAGGGAAGGTTACTGATCTTGGTAGAATTCAACAGAAGTATGCCATGGAATTGTACACAAATGATTTGCTTGTGTCATTATTTTAGCAACATGGCACACATTTTTCCAAATATCATGGTCGAAAAATCAATCAAACTTTTTTAATGTACTTGGAGTTTACTAATAAAATCAAAGCCACTAACCCTCTTAGCTTTATGACGGCTTGATAAATGTGGGCCGTCTTTGCGGTAATGTATTCCTCTCCTGCCTCCTTTCCTGAAACAAATTAATTTCAAGGCAAGGGCTGCAGATCAATTCTATGATATTTAGCTTTCAGAAAACAATCCTTCTAGAAACATGAATATCATGAATACATGTCTATTAGAAGAACTGTGCATTATTACACATGGTTTAAGAAAAATCGAAGCTTTATGGCACTTTCAAATGCAGCATTGTCCTTGACAACAGTTCTGCTGAGGAGTTGAGCTAGGAAATCTAGGAAAACACAAACCTTTTTGAAATTTACCACAAGTGATATATTTTAAAATCTGAACAAGAGTGGGGTGGTTTTCGTATTGACAGTTAAAACAAGAGATTTTGTTTGAGAATAGACATGGGCACGACTTGGCGAAATTCTCATTTCCGTTTCTGCTCCTCGTTTCCGTTACGCAACGGAAACGGTAACGACAATTAAGCCGTCAGAATTCGAACTCGAACTGATAAAAGAAAAATTGGGTCTGATTTGTAGTTGTCGTTCATGGCATCGTGGCGATCACGCGATGCCAAGCAGCACAGAAAAAAGTTTAAAAAAACCCGATTCCCGGCCAAAAAAGCAGGCGAAAATATGCCTGCCTGAGTGAGGGCACCTACCAGAGGGGTGGTTTCTGGGGGGGGGGTCCCCGGCCTCCCCCCCTCTCCTGTCCTGGGCTGCTCTGGTGGGGGGGCATCCTCGTCGTCTCGCCATGCCATACGGTGCGGGGGGATCCAAAATGGCGACCACAATATTTTTTTTTTGAAATCGTGGTCCAAAAACCCACCAAAGCACCACATAGAAATATGCGAAAATTAGGTATTTTAACTGCCTGAGTTTTTACAGTAGCAGCAGTGGGTTTTTCTTGCAATAAACATCTGTCTCCAATCCCATTGATTTTATTTTATTTTATTTTTATTTTTATTTTTTTGCACCTGCACAATGATGGGCTGGCCATGGGATGGGACCATGCAAATTTTTGGAGCCATTCCACCAATCGCATGGCCACTTGGCCAAGTTTTGACTGAGACTTCTGGGATGTGCAGTCGGGCATAAAAAGCCCACTATAACCCTAGCCCTAGCCCTAACCCTAACCCTAACCCTAACCCATACGCCAGTACACTGTCCTTCTTAGTGGGTCAGAGGCACCCAGAGGTGCAGCCCACTAACTCACCCTAACCTTACCCGTAATAACCCTAAGCCTAGCCCTTGCCCTAACCCCAACCCTAAGCCAGATCTGTACTCGCATTGCACTACATGCAAGTACATTTCCCTTCTTAGTGAGCCAGAGGGCACCCAGCAGAGGCATTCTTCTTTCACCTCGCTCACCAGTCCAAAGTTCCAAAAAACTCTGTACGCCAGTATGCTGTCCTTCTTAGTGAGCTAGAGGCACCCAAAAGAGAGGTGCCTCTGCCAGTGCCACTTGGTACGTAATGGTTACACGGTCATGTACCCTTCCTTTTCCCTTTGTAGCGGGCCAGAGGAGGCATCCACCCCAGAGAGGTGCCTCCAGGAGCCTGCTTAATGCCTTCCCCTCGTAGCGGGCCAGAGGAGGCACCCACCCCAGATAGGTGCCTCCAGGAGCCCGCTACCTTACCCCCCTAAACCAGTACTAACGACAGACGACAAACAAAACGACAAATTTTTGAAAAATTACATGACAAACGGAAACGGGCCGGCTCCGACACATGACAACTAGAAACGTCATTTTTCCTGGTCGTGCCCATCTCTATTTGAGAATGCTGTGATCTCTTTATATACAGGAAACAAGTGATATTGGCCATAGATCTGACTGGCTTTGATAACTCCGTAATACTGGGAATTTTATTAAATACCCACTGGTGAAAGTACCTTTGATCTGATAAAAATAAATGGTAAAGGGAGGGGGATGCTGTGAGGGTTTGGTTCTTACCCTCGGCGGTTCCGATCACAAACTACAGGTGAGCCGTTTTTAATAAAACATCAAACAGATTTTTATTGCTTACAGAGTCAGAGGCACTGTAGGTTTGTTCTTGAACTTCAGGCGATAACTTTGGCATACCAGAAATAACATTCCTTCCAACATCGGGATCATCATAAATAACATTAACGGGAATACAACGCGCATCGGTATCTTCTAATGATGTGGGGGTAAAGGAGATCCCCGGCCCCAACACTGGGTACCGCAGCATGAGTGTTTGGCCCATTGTGCCACAGGTCTGGCAAATCTCTCGGTTTTCCATCTCTGAAACTGACTAGATGTCTCTGGCCATTTGATAGGTCGTACACTCACTGCCCAAGTGAATTCTTCACCCTTACGGACCCTCAAATATTCCGTTTCTCCTTTTTCTTCTCCCCTCTCTGTATGAGTGCCTACACTCTTCAACTGCCGATCCCAACTGTCATCCTCTTTCTCCTTTTCACTCCCTCTCTCCCTCTCTAGCGTGCGCTCCACCCACTCATCTAACGGTTCATCCACCACCCAATATACATCCCTCGTGTCCTCGTGCTGATCGCCCTCGCGATCACCCCTGCATTCCTCCTCTAATTCAACTATATGCAATCTTTCCATTTGTGTCTCCATTTCCTTCTTCTCTTCTTCCTCTTGCTTAGAGAGTCCAGACGGCTCACTCCCTTTATTATTCACAGGGTGGTCCTTCTCCTCACAGACGCATACCAAAGAAGCTAAATAAGTGCTAGTAGAACACTTCACAAGAAATAAATGCAAAGCTTTACAGTCAGGTGAATTGTTCATTAAGCTACTAATGTTTTTTGAATTTTTTTGGCTGTTCTGTGTAATTTTTAACAAATTTTGGAGAACAAGTACAGTGCCCAGAGATAGCAGGCAAGGATATAGTGTTACCACCTCAGAATGGGAGGATCTACATAGCCCCTTTCTATACCAGACTAATGGTATGTTACCAGCTAAGTAGATCAGGGGAATACTAGGGACATAATAGGTCTTGATTAAAACTTTTCATACTAAGTTTGCCACCTGCAGTGTTCATGCTGAGTAGGTGGCAAACATAGGAAGTCATGTTGGTACATTTAAGTGAGTTTGCTGTTGGAAGATGGACTCTACTCAGAGAGTGTTCTTCAGTGTTCTTATTCCTGTATGAGCATGCAATGATGATCTTGTGGTGACATAGCAAATAAATACACTTTAAGGCATTTAAAGTGGGTTCAGCCCAAACAAAAAGTTATAACATTTAAACCTTGTGTCCCTTTTGGGAGAAAGGTAGCATAGAAATAAAGTTATTATTATTATTAAACTTGACTTCAGATCAGCACCACATTTGGTACTCCCAGTCACAAAGAGGCAGCAAGCAAGAGAAAATCCCAGAAAGTGTCTCTCCCCCGCATCAGTTAACCTCTTTTTACTCAAACACAGAGCAATTGTTAGGGCTGTTTTCAAACAAATTCTTTGGGGATCCATTGCTTGGAGTCTCAAAGTAATCAAAATGGTTAAAAGAAATGATAGTGAGTAAAGAAGGTGTCCTATAGTCCAGTGGTTCTCAACCTGTGGATCCCCAGGTGTTCCTGGACTGCAACTCCCAGAAATCCTGGCCAGCTCAGCTAGTGATGAAGACTTCTGGGAGTTGCAGTCCAGGAACATCTGGGGACCCACAGGTTGAGAACCACTGGTGTAGACCATCTTGACTGCTGACATGGATGCCTTCAACACTCAGGCATCTATTTGCTTTATAAAGTTTGCCATAATACTTTTTTAAAAAACTATTGCCAACATTGTGTAACCATATTGGGCTGTTTCCTGATACTGAATTCTGGATTTATTTATTTATTTATTTATTTATTTATTTATTTATTTATTTATTTATATTTCTATACTGCCCGCTGATTGCAAACTGCACTATCCAAGGCGGTTTACAACATAGTCATAAAATATAATACTAAAAAGAAACAGCTATGAATAAAATCCAATTAAAATACGGTTGATACAATTAAAATCCATTTTAAAAAATCTTATAAAACATATTTAATACAGCCATTAACAGAACTTGCCAGATGACAAACACCTTATCATGGCTGATTTCTTCTGGGGGGGGGAGGCAAAATAAAAGCCATGATAAAAATATGACCCCTCTCAGGTGGGTGGTAGAAGGAGGGGAGAGAGAAAAGAAGAACAAAACAACAACAAACACCATTAAATGGGGAAGGCCTCTGCAAATAAATAGGTTTTCCGGGCCTTCCCTGGTTAGAAGCATAAAATCCCACTTTCAGAAACTGGATATTTTTGAAGAATTGAACATAACACATTTGCCCTTGGATGGGGCTCTGCTGTTTAATAATAGCTGGCTGATTTAAAGGAAATCACATTTTGAGGCAACGTGTATACAAGGATGCTGTTCACTGGAGATTCCAACGTATTATAAGCTTTGGGAGTTTCTGAACACAGAGGAGAAGAAATTATGGCTGACCAAAGCAAGTCTGCAAATGTTTCACTGTGCAGAAACAACAAACTGCTCGGGGAGCAACTAATAAAAGGATAGAGCAACTTTTACTAGTCAATATGCTATTATTTCATTCTTCACCAAATGTTTAAAGCAACCTGATGGTGGGAGCATTCTGTATATTTGCATATTTCCCCCCTACTCAGTGGAAATGGGTGGACTTTTCTATTTAATCTATTTACTTGTGTGACTCTGTAAAAGGCAAGGACAAAATTTCTGTTTTTCTGTCAAAAAGAAAAAGAAAAACTGAAAGACAAGATACATATACACATACAGGTATATGTATACATGTAGTGCACACACACACACACACACACACACACACACACACACACACACACACACACACACACACACACACACAAGATATATATGTTGGTGGGTGGGTGGGGGTACATTTGATCTGGTTTGATTTTCATCTGTTCTTTGGTATAAGATGGTACTGAACTCAGCATAGCTCTTTGTCATTTCCAAAGAATTGAAGACATGTCTGCAAACATGCTGGTTAAGGAAATGATTTAAAATCTCACATGTAGTTTCCCAAAATGCTTTTATATTGGAATAATAATTTTCAAAGGGATACTGTGAGACAAAAAACACATGACTGTAAATCAATTCCGAATACGTTAGAGCTAAACATAGCGCAAATCAGCAGTTTGACCAAGCCATTAGTCTGTCTCAGCATGCTTGCAAAATAAATACAGCAGTGTGGGGAAAAAACATATACAAACCTGTTAGTGCTTAAAGGCTTAAAATATTTTGACCCTTTTCTTTTTAATCATTTTATTTTGCAAGCAAAAAAAACAAGCAAACATTCTTAGCCTCCAATAGTCTTCACCCTGAAATTTGCTTCCTTGCCTAGAGACCCAAGAAGATACAACAATTGCTCAGGGCTTTAGCAGCTATCCTGAGACCTAGAAATATTCATCACACCTTACATCACTTCTTTAATGACTTCTAGACATTATTTATTATTTATTTATTTATTAGTTAATCTTATACCCTGCCCATCTTCCCAAAGGGAACTCTGGGCGGCTTACAATAAAAATAGAAATACAAAAAGCAGATAACAAACAAGTTCAAAACAGGAGAAAGGGGCAAGGAGCAAGATAGCGGGCCAAAAAAAAAAAAAACTGACTGAAAAGGTCGCCAAATGCTTCCCTGAAGAGGTGAGTCTTCAGGGTTTTTTTAAAGGCAGGCAGTGATTCAATCAGGCGCAGCTCACTGGGTAGATGGTTCCAGAGTAAAGGCCCCACCACAGAGAAGGCGCGGTCACGTGTACGCGCTTTCCGTGCCTCTCTGGGTGTGGCCACCCTTAGTGAGCGTGCCTGCGCCAATCTCGTGGGTCTGGTCCCAGTTGACCTTTGAGAGATACGCTCCTCCAGATACTCTGGTCCCAGTCCGTGGAGGGCTTTGAAAATCAAAACCAGGACCTTGAACCTAATCCAGAGGACAACAGGAAGCCAGTGCAAGCGAGCCAGAACTGGGGTGATGTGCTCGAATCTCCAAGCACCCACCACCAGCCTGGCCGCCGCATTCTGCACCCTCTGTAACCAGGGTCAAGGGCAACCCCATGTAGAGGGCATTGCAGTAGTCGATCCTCAAGATCACTAGGGCCTGCACTACTGTCCTCAGGGAGGACTCATCGAGGTACTGGCAGATCTGGGCGATCCTGCGGAGATGGATAAAAGCGGCCCTGGAAGCAGCCATCACCTGGGCTTCCAGGGAGAGGGCTGAATCCAGGACCACGCCCAGATTCCTGGTCCTGTCCGTAGGCTGGAGGGACACCCCCCAGCTTAGGGAGGGGGCCATTGTACCCAGACGAGGGTGCCCCAAAGAACAGAACCTCGGTCTTCTCTGTTTTAAGCTTGAGCCGGTTATCTCTGGTCCATTCCAGGATTGCCTCCAGGCACAGATCAAGGGAGCGAACTGCCTCCACTGCAGACGACGAAAAGGAGAGATAGAGCTGCATGTCATCAGCGTACTGATGACAGCGAACTCCAAATCTCCTGATGACCTCCGCTAGCGGCCTCATGTAAACAGCATGGGTGAGATTGCCAACCCCTGGGGCTCCCCACAAGGGAATGTCCAAGAAGCTGACAAATCATCACCCAGCTGAACCCGCTGAGTCCGGACACCAAGGAAGGAATGGAGCCAGGCCAAGGCCTGACCCCCAATTCCCACCTCGGCCAGCCGGACCAGCAGGTTACCATGGTCGACGGTATCAAAGGCAGCTGACAGATCAAGGAGAACCAGCAGGGAGGGACACCCCCTGTCAGCCTCCCTGAGGAGGTCATCCTGCAGAGCGACCAGGGCAGTCTCGGTCCCGCGAAGAGGTCTGAAACCAGACTGGAAGAGATCCAGGATACAATTTACCTCCAGATATGACTGAAGCCTGACCGCTGCCACCCTCTCAACAAGCTTGCTCAGGAAGGGAACAATGGCAATCGGACAATAGCTGGATAAATCGTCCAACGCCATGCCAGGTTTTTTCAGAGTGGGTTTCACCACGGTCTCCTTTAAACGGGCAGGGAAACATCCCTCCCAGAAAGAGGCCATGGCGATAGCAGAAACCCACTCGGGCATGTTCCCTTCGGCAGATTTAATTAGCCAGGCTGGGCAAGGGTCAAAGAGAGTGGCTGCCGGCCGGCAACAAGCCATAGCTCTGGAGGCCTCCACCGGAGACACTGGCCCAAACTCATCCAGGAGAGGGGAATGGAGGGGTGAGGCCCCAGGAATCTCAGAGGGTGGATTAGGGCAACTGGGGGGCAAGTCAGAACAGATGGCCTCTATTTTGGAATTATTAGCCTGGAATTATTCTTTCAGTTTCCTGTTGTGGCCAGGAACTCAAGTTAGAGCCTCCACCTACAGTTCATCTCTGGTATTTATGCATTGTAAGGGAACTTGAAAAGTTTCTTGCCATTTGTATGGAAAAAGGCATCACCTTCTGGAAGCCTTGAAGTCCCCTCAGCAATCTGTGGTTATCATAATGAGGAGCAACACCCAGGCCCTCACAAATTATGTCTGACAGAAAATAGTGTCATTTTTTTCCAGATGGAGATCTGTTGAGTGATAGTGACCTGACAATATAGGCATGATTATTCCATCCCTTAGCATTGTATCTCCATACAGCTGCTCACAGAAGCATATTCATCATTTAGTTACTGAGGCATCAAGTGATGACTTGTATGTGAGAAAAAGCTGTTGCATATAAAATACCACAAATTTTTTTTTTACTTAATTAAGCAAAAGTCTATCATCACAACGAAGATAACCCAGGTTATAAGGCAGAGGTTTTGCAATGGTGCAATTCTTGTTTTCATTTACATCATGGGTGAATGAGCCTGGCAAGGCAAGGGTTAATTTTCAAGCTGACGGCAGTACTTCTAAGTGAACTTGGCTAAAGTGCTAGAAGTTAAAGGGCAGGTTAATATATTTTCAATTTTATGTTTCAAAAATTTGCTTTGATTTTTACTTTTTAGCTACCTAGTAATTTTGAGAAATCATATTAATCAACTGCAATGTCACGTGACATTTTATGTAATATAATAATAATAAAGGTTTTGCACTGTGTTAATTGCATCATGTCAACACTGTCATGCTGGGTTTTATCACAGCTTATTTGGCAATCAAGCATTGTAGATTGCTTTTAGGATGTTGTTCATGCATTTACGTAAAACGGAACCTCTGTGCTTTCATTGTAACTTGCTCATCTTAAATAAGTATATACAGAAATCTTAAGTTAACATCCCCCACCCTGGAATATGATTTTTCTCTCCTTCTACCCCGTGTTTTGTATTTTCTGGTGACTCTGTGTTATCTGCTCGTATTTGTCTCAGTGGTTCAGGACTTTTGGACTGAAGAGAATCACATGTGTCTGGTTCTCCAGTACCTAAATGTATCCATAACCACTGAGACATGTAAAAGGAATGCAGTCTCCATTCAACACAGAGCAAGGAAGAAAGCCATATTCCAGAAAATAAGTACAACTTTCAGGCTATAAAGACTCAGAATTGCAGTTTTAAACAAATACCAATATGCCAAATAATGCTTAATTGCTAAATATGTAAACACAAGATACACTGTGACTGAACATTAAACCGCTACTATGAAGCCTTATAATAAATATCATTATATAAATAATACAATCAATATTTAGGAAGGGTTTTGGACTAGCAAAAGATGGTGAGTAGCTCATCTCTGTCACATGGTCTGTAAACTGACCATCCCTACTTTATATCAAAAATTCTGTAAAAACAGATGTTCAGACATTTAACATATCATAGATTTAACATATCATTTAACATGTCATAGAAAAGTAGGGTTGCTCTCTAGGAGCCGGACAAGATATTATACATTGCAGATAAATACTCCAAGAATGACCTATTCATAAAACAAAATTCTGACCCGAGGATCCATACTTTCTATGCCATAGGAAAAGAAATGCTCATGCTAATGTTGTCCTGGAATGCTGCTCAAAATGGTAACATTGTGGAGTTTGTGACTGTGTTCCCACATTCTGAGGCAGATTTCAAGGGCCTGTCTTGGACCAAACATTGAAGAATTTTAAAATTTTAAGTGAAGCAAACATTTTGACAAAGGCTATTAAAATTCTTTAAACGTTGTTTGATTCCCCTCCCCCATTCCTCCCTAACTTAGAAGCACCCATAGCTTATAAATCATTCACAGCAGTACACCAATTCATGGCAGGTTTAAAACTTCTGGTGTTCAACCTCCCCCACTAGAGATGTGGTGACCTACTTCACTCTGAGATAAATTCTGACACCATGTCAAGTTTCCACTGACTATATAAAATGGTAGGAGGGATACTGCTATGGAGGTCATCCATATCCGAGATACTGTAAGAATCTGCCTTTCTGAAAGAACTCTCCTCTTTCCTGCATCATGGGAGCTATACAAAAAGCAGTAATAGCAATTGGAAACTGCTGTTAGCTTGGGGGGAAATGAAGGAGGCTGTTGCATCAAAATAACTGCCATGAGTCCTATCACTACCGAGACATCAAAGTATGAGGAACAGATGGGATGTAAGGGAGAAAGAAAGAGCCTTTTGGATAAACAGTCTCAAAACATTCTATAATTAGTAAAAGTGTCAGGGGAAATTATTAACACAATAAAAGTAAATTGATCAAAGTTGTATTTTTTTAAGGATTGTGAGATTAGTGTGATGCGACAGTCCTACTGTACAGTCATTTCCTTTGCCAGTTCTGAAAAACAAAATATTGCAAAATGTCCTCTGACAAACTACCAACAATAAGAAAGCAACTCATATTCTACTCTCAGTTTCATTAAACCAATGTCATTTTCCTCATGTTTTGTTCCTTTATTAAAATACATAAACCATTAAAATGACCAACATTTCCGTTCACAATCTAGTTGTAAAGATGTAAAGGCCTAATAGACACAAATAAAAATAAAATTTCAGAAAAGGTTACTTCCTTTTTCTCTCCCTGAAGAAAAGAAAAATGATTATGTGATTTGGCAAAATAAAATTTTGCCATTTGTGCTTTGATAGCATTTGAAAAGTGGGTGCATCCCACACAACAGGGATAACAGGTAGGATCCATGTTCTTTTTTACCCATGTAGTAAGAGACAGATAAACTCCCATTGGTTTACCTCAGTGTCCTGATTTCTCTGATCTTTTTTAACACAAGCTATTGGGAGAAAACTCAAGCTTGTGAAAAAATATTTAGGAAAAGAAGTGAAAAAGAACATAATGACAAGTAGACACTATATTTACCATTCATGTGGTAACTCACATGGAGATTCCCATAGATATAATGCTTATTTATCTAAGAGACTTGTATCCTCTCATTCTTAAACAGCTTTGAACCTTAAAAAAGAGTAAACCTATTTCATCCATGACAGCTCTCTATGCACATTGATCTTATATTCCTGTGTTTGGTTCTTCAGAAGTTGTATATATGGACAACTTCTCTGACTGCACTATGAATTTATCACTTCAAAGAAATGAAAATATGAGCTCTAATACTTCAGCCACTTTTCTCAAAATGCAAGACCTCTTTGTTTTTGTTATGTATATGTGTACAACACTCCACTGTGCACTTGGTTGATCTTCCCCTGTTTGTGGTAGGAGGCATTTTTTAACTCTGCAGGCAGAAACATCTTGTTTTGAATGGAATAGTTTCTGCCCTGTGCAAGCAGAAGCCAGAGATTGTGGAGAGATTTGTGCCCACAGGGTATCATGTTCCACTTTATGTTAACAGGCTTCTGCCCATGGATTTTCATGTACATGCAAGAATTTTGGGAGGGGAAGGTCTAATGAAGGTGTGAAAAATCTCAGATAACATCTCTTTTTTTGGATGGGCATTTCAATATGTAGAATTGTTTTTTTCCCAAGGGCCAGCGCCACCATCGGCACAGTCTGGCACTGGGACTGCATTGCCACCACCAGGCAGAGGGCAACCAGTGGTGCATTACTCGCTCATGCAGGGGTGTCAGCAGCAACGTTTGCTCTGAGCTGATAAGGTCCAGCATGTCACTGCGACCCCCAGGAGGGCCTGGAGGGTGGAGTGTTACCCAAGTGCATGAACTGCTAGCATGTTTGTAGTTGGTCACCTGAGCATAAGTAAACCCTATCTCTATCGGCATGATAGCATACACCTCTCGAATTTGGGTCTGGACCTACTTCTGCCAACCTGCAGAGGGGGCTCCAACTGCATTAGGTAGCTTGGGGGAAGGCCTGGGGTATAGCTAGTCTTGTCCTGTACCATGGCGGGTAGTGTGGGGAGTGGAAGGATTTGGTGAGTCCTAACCTGTTATCAAGTTATGCCACTCCAATCTCAGGGCTCTGTGAATCCCAAGATCACAGACCTTAGGCTAGGAGGTTTTGGAAGGGGGACCGCATAGCTTTGGTCAGCTAAGGGGGCACCACACTGTGATGACATGCCCTAGTGGCATAGGGACATGCCCGTCTTGACAGCGCCATTGGCTGAAGTCCGGGGGTGACCTTGAGGGTCCAACAGTTCCCTGAACTCTGGGCTAGAAGGGATTATATGTAAATAACCAATAAAGTGTGGTCTGAGTTTTCAACCCATGAAGTCATCTTGCCTATTCATTTCAACATGGGGTGGCAAGGGCCAACTTCTGCATTGGCACCATCTGGCACTGGGGCCGCATTTGTCATCCCCTAGTGAAGTGGCATGGGATGTGTGCTTCCCCGGACCTCACGAGGCCAGGAATGGGTGGAGTGGAAGCTCTATATAAAAGGGCCCCACCCACCCCCCAACCTCTTTTGGAACATGCAACGACCCACCTGACTGCCACTTTGTCTTCAATGTTAGTGTGGCTAAATGTGGTCACCTTCAGGAGATGGATAGGAATTTTTGCTGTGCGCCCCAGATTGGCCAAGGAAGGGCAGGGATTTTTCACCTATCCCACACTGGCATGTGTGGGGTGGGATAGTAGTTCAGGAAATTGAAGTATTTGGTGAGTCCCAATCAGTTAACAGCTGCCTAGGTGCCCTAAGCACATCCGATCTCACCTGATTTTGGAAGCTAAGCAGGGTTGGCCCTGGTCAGTACTTGGATGGGAGACCACCAGGGAATACCAGGTGCTGTAGGCACTCCAGTATTCCTGCCAAGAAAACTCAATGGACATGGGGTCACGAAGGGTCAGTCATGGCTATAATGACACACACACACACACACACACACACACACACACACACATTTAACAAATTATGCCCCTCCAACCCCAGGGTTCTGCGGATCCTGAGATTATAGACCTTGGGTGAGGAGGCTTTGAAAACCCATCCGGGGCAGAGACTGACCACTGATGGTGTCCTTGCCTCCGGGAGGGGTACTGTATAGCTTCAACCCACCAAGGGGGTGCTGCACTGTGATGGCACCCCCTAGGGGCCGAGGAACATCCCTGCCTTGACAATACCATTGGCTGGGGTTGGGGGATGATCTCCTAGGTCCAACGGTTCCCCACACTGGGGTAACCCCCTCTGAGCTAGAAGGGATGATATGTAAATAAACAATAAAGCATGGCATGAGTTTTCAACCCATGAAGTTCTCTCACCTATATATTTTGACCTAGGAATGCAATGATGAGCATTCATTCCACCCTTACACATTGATGTTTAATGTTTTAGGACTTGAAGTAGGGACATGGAGAGTACTTAAAATGGTTTTCCATTCTCATCATTTTCCCAGGTCTCATAATGGCAGGACTCCTTATCAAGACTTCTCCTGTGTTAGCACCTATTTTCCTGGTTACCTGCAAAAAGCTGCCCACTCCCAGGTATTTTGTTTTTGTTTATCTCTCATTCATTTGTACAAGAAACTCTTAAATTCTGCACAACTCAATCGCCTTTCAAGGGATTATATAGGAAAGACATCATTTTTGCTGAGAAACTGCAACAATTCTGCACAGACCGAGGTTCTTTCCAGGGGGGGGGGGGAAAGGTTACCACAGAACATTTGATTTCCCAGAAAAATTTTTGGGGGAGAGAGGAGAATGTATGCAAAGAAATCCTGCTGCAACAAGAGAAGGCTTTTCTTCTTGGTTTCCCAACCAAAGGGTCATGAGATTCATGCACTTAGTTTGCAACTCAGTTTACTACAGGTAAAGACATATGAATATGTACAATACATAAGGGAGCTGGCTCTCATGATGACTCTGCACCACTATCTATGACAGACTTATAGATTTTGACCAGTAAACTCATATTCTTGTAACCTTGCTGAAGACAAAAACCCAGTAAAAAGCCACTGCAAGGAGGAGGGTACAATATAATGAATTCATTTCTCTTGAGAAAGCTGGTAAACAACGCCAAGTCCAAATCAACTCACACACAACTTTAACAGCACTCCTGCTGTGCTTGATTTATCTAATCACAGCATTATACACCCTCTGGACCTAAATGTAACTCAGACTATTCCTAGGTGAGCGTGACCTGCAGTGTTCTCACGACAGATCCCTGACGAGTTTAGAGCAAATAATGATGAAAATCTAACCAAAAGAGAAAGCTATGAACAAACGGTATGGTCAATAAAATGTCCATAAACCTATACAAACAATGCAATTTCTTCTCTACTAACAACCCAAGAACTAGAGTGAAAGAGGTTTTAGTTTAATCCTGCCTGATTTATTCCTCTGACCTTTCTTTTAAAACAAAATGCAAAATGAACAGGATGGCTAGACAACTGAGAATATAAATAATCCTACCCTGCTGATTTAGACATTTACAACTAAGAAACAAAAGGTCAAATAGACAAGTACCACATTTTATTTTTTTGCAGGGTATATTGGTAAACAAATAACATTTCGCATATATTTGCATCTCAGTGTATGCATCCCTGGATGTTTCTGTACATGACTGACAGGAAAAACCACACTCTCACAAAATAATAAGGCACATAATGAGTAAAATAACTTCTTGCAAAATCCCTGGCCAAACTGTGTAGAATAAGAAAAATGTGCAGCATATTTCCTGCTGAGCTCTGACTCCATGGATGGATGGATGCATGCATGCATGGATGCATGATCACTGATCAGGTCTACCAAAACATCTACATACAGAACATGATATCTTCAACAGGCAGCCAAGATGATGCTAAAGATTATTTTAAGATGTGAGATATCAAAAACACGAAGCTGGTTGTGCACTACCCTCTCTGAGGAGATTAGCATTCAAGTGGGATTTCATGTCACTTTTCCAAGCCATATCATTTAGTCCAATTATTTTGGGATTTATATAGCAGCAATTTAGTTGGGAGTTTTATTTGATAGCTAGGCGTAGACTCACAAATGTGGCATGCTAAAGGCTAGATTTTGATGGTGAGTAGAGATGGGCACGACTTAGCGGTATTCCCATTTCCGTTTCCGTTACTCGTATCCGTTACTCTATGGAAACGGTAACGGGAATTACTCCACCAGAATTCGAGCTCGAACCGACGAACGAACAATTTGGTCTGATTTGTCGTGCTCGTTACTTGCATTGCGCAATGCCAAGCGGCACAGAAAAAAAGTTTTTAAAAGTTTAAAAAAACCGATTCCCGGCCCTAAAAGTAGGCGAAAACTGTCTGAGAGCACCTACCAGGCCAGAAGGGTGTTTTATTTGGGGGGGGGTTCCCCGCCCCCCTCTCCTTGGCTATTGCTACTGCTGCGCTGCTGGTACCAGGCTGGGAGGGCGCATCCATTTGCCATGCAGTGCGGGGGATCCAAAATGGCGACCGCAATTTTTTTTTGAAATCGTTGCCCAAAACCCCACCAAAGCACCACAGAAACATGCGAAAATTAGCTATTTTAAATGCTTGAATTTTTACAGCAGCAGCAGTGGGTTTTTCTTGCAAAAAAAAGTCTCCGTTGATTTTATTTTATTTTATTTTATTTTATTTTTTTACACCTGCACATTCCCATGGGAGTGGACCATGCAAATTTTCCACCAATCGCATGGCCACTTGTCCAGGTTGACCACAGAGACTTCTGGGATGTGCCAATCGGGCATAAACAGCCCACTAATCGTAGCCCAAACCCGAACCCTAAGCCTAAGCCTAACCCATACGCCAGTACACTGTCCTTCTAAGTGGGTCAGAGAGGCACCCAGAGGTGCACCCCAATACTCACCCTAACCTCACCCGTAACTAGCCTAACCCTAGCCGTTGCGCTAACCCGTCTTAACCCTAAGCCAGATCTACTTGCATTGCACTACATGCAAGTACGTGAGACACAGCGGGTGCAAAGAGTCTGCCAGTCCGTCACTTGTGGCTCTGGCTGACTCCTGCAGCTCCCTCCAGGAGCCCGCTACCCCCCCAAACCAGTACTAACGAAAACAAAAAAACGAAAAAATGAACCGACTAATTTTTGCGAAATTTCACGAAAAACGGAAAAACGAAACCGAAACGGACAGCCTCCGACACACAACTCGAAAACGTCATTTTCCCTAGTCGTGCCCATTTCTAATGGTGAGTTCTATTGAAGGATGGGGGCAATGCCCCATGTGATATTCTTTCACTTTGCTTTGCTCTTTCAGAGTTGTTTCATAGACTTCCATTGCTACTCCACATCATGTCATCACCACAGCCCAAGCTGTGCAGACAATACTTCAGCTCTACGGAGAGACATTTCAGCTAATACTTGTGGCTAATGATGTGGAAGAACAGAAAAGTATGTTGTGCAGACAGATCACGTATGGCAGGGCTAACGCTTCAAAGTAATGTATGTTGGCCTATCACAAGAAGTCCAACTGAAGGCTGACTTAAGATAAATCATGTGAGCCTGCCCATAGCTAGCCTATAATTCTCTCATATGGATGAGTTCCTGTGTTAGTTAGTCTCACAGAATCTAAGGCCAATGTCATCTACTATCTAATTCCAGCACAAATGTGTATCATAGTCCTCAATGTTGGTATATTTCCATTAATTCTGAATGTTGGTGTTGAGAATTTCAGTTACTGAACAGACAACATTAACTGGTCGTGCTTCCAGATGACATGTGCATCTGCCAGAGCATTAGCTATTTTCTTGCTAAACCTGAACTTAAACTATCCATTTTAATTTGATACACATGATATTTCCAAACAGAATTCTATATGAACGGCATTTATTTATGCTGAATCTATAATCTTGACCTTTCCATTTATGTTGTGCACTAGCTCAGCTTTGATTTGGTATTTTAATATAATTCTTTAAGAGCTCCATCTCAATATTTTATTGTAACTTCTTTAAACATTTAAAAAGAAGAGAAATGAGGTGGACGCTTGACTAACAGACTTAATTTCCAGTTCTTGTACGTTTTTCATTTCTGACGTTATGGTTTTTATCACACATTTCCTGCTGCAAAACCTGTGCATTTGAAAACAGATTGAGAATGATGGTACGAGACTTGACATGCTGGAGTTTGAAACAGTAATCCTGTTTGTAGATTATTGCACACAAAACTTTTTGTTCATTTGTTTGTTTGATCATTTGTTTCTTCAATGTTTGATTGTTAGGGGGATGAGAAAAATTAATAATTATCAGAATAAATATTATTGAAGACAGAAAGTTCCACTTTGAGGGAATTACTTTGAAACTCTGAGCTGCAGACAAGATGGCTGTAGAAAGAAGGTCCATTATTATTCCCGGCATTAGACTGTAGTCCCCTAGGCTTTATGGCAGACTATAGGTGTCCCACAATATTCTGACCCATACACAAAACTTCTTGGCATGCATACATAAAGAAACATCTTGCTCATTCTTTCTGAGATGACCAAGGGCACTTTTACATGACCCCTAAGATCCGCTGGCAACTTAAATTCAGACCAGAGATCTTGGGGGTTTGCTCCTCTTGCTGTGTTCCCACCCCTCCACACTCCCTTGCTCCTGTCTGTGTGAGGTGAGGGAGAAAAAAAGGGAGAAAAGAATGCAGGCTCACCTCTACTCTGCCGTGGGGAGCTGCCCTGGGAAGCATTCCAGTCTCTTAAAGGTACGGAGGGCAAAAACAAACAAACAGAAGGGAGGAGAGCCCGGCACTCAGTGCTTTGCAATCCGCATCAGAAATTTTTCAACTTTGGAGACCAGGTACTTGGAAAATGCGCTGGGACGCGCTTAGGTGGGCATGGTCGTACTTAATTTTTTAAAAAGTCCGGAGCTGGTGGGAAAACAATTTTAATATCCGCATCTGGGAGCCCTTTGCCTCGTGTAAAAGCGCCCCAAGTCTTGTTTATGCTAAAAAAGCTCCAGTAGGGTAATGGTAGCATTGAAGTCTCAACCCCGATGTCTCCTCTTTGGCCAAATGTCAATGAGGCTATGGTGCACTCACCATAAAGATCCAAATCACCACTTGGAATTACATTTGACTGAGGGCTGTGCCTTCTAAAGTCTCCCAGTCACAGAAACACTATAAGCATGTCCAACTGAATACAAACGTAATACACGATCCCCTAGGGCTTAAAGCACTTTTTGGGCTATTTACTGTTTTTAATTATACAAGCTACACATTGCCCCACTTTGCAAGCTGGGTACTCAATTTACTGACCACAGAAGGATGAAAGTCTGAGTCAACCTTGAGCCTGCTATCTGAGACTATTTGGATTTATCTCTAGCCATGAGCAAGTTTTGTGCAGTACAGTACCACCCCTGTATCTGCTGATTCGCCCTCCGCGGTTGGCAATTACTGGGCGGTGGGGTGTTGGTGATGAAAGCTGTTCCGCACTACCTGGGCAGCCGACTGGGTGGTGTTTTCACTCCCAGAACCCCACCCACTGAGCAGGGTGGCAGACCAGATGGCAGGAGAGAGTCCCTTCATCCCACCTGGTCTGCCCAAGGTGCAGCAGTGTGGTGGACCGGGTGGAATGAAGGTGCACTCTCCTGCCACCAGGTTGGCCATTCTGCCCAGGGGAAGTGGGTTAGTGCTGGGGGGGGGTGGGAAGCTGCTTTATCTCCAGCACTAACCCACTCCAGCTGGGCAGGTCAGTGAGGTGCTGGGGGGAGCTATACTGTGCGACTTTCTCTCTGGCACTAACCCACTCCCACTGGGCAGATCAGCAAAGTGGGCAGTGGGACAGTGTGCCTTCACCCGGTCCACTGCGCTGCTGCACCTTGGGTGCACTGAGCAATACAAAGGCACTCTCTCCTGCCACCTGGTCCACCAACCTGCCCAGTGGGAGTGGGTTGGTGTCAGAGGAGAAAGTCATGCCACCACCCCACCACTGCCGCTGGACAGTTCTGCAGCCCTTCACACTGCCCAGTGTTTAGGAGGTGTCTGGTTGAAAGATTTTACCCCCAGCACCCCAGCACCCCTGTCGCCGCCATCACACCAAATAAGAATGTTCACTCTTATCCATGGATTTCGGTATCCATGGTGTGACCCGGAACCAATCCCCTGAAGATACACGGGTCCTACTGTACTGCAATTTAACCACTATGCCACAAATCTCTTAAGTGAAAACACTTAAAAGTATACTTTCATACTTCCGCTGTGAATGCCCAAATATCTGATTGAAATTGGACAAAGATGATGAGGTTAGGATTTAAATGGGTACTTCCAAATCAAGTACTGTGCACTACTTACTTCTTTGCTATGATAGCTGATTAGGGCCGATATCTCAAAAGTTTGCTGCACAATAAAATCAATGGGGTTTCAGCAGTCACTGATTCTTTACCTGTCATGTGAATGACAAATTGATCCATCAGTTTTCAGAATGCTCACTACCATTCACAGACACCACAAAATGGAAAATCCCTGAAACTACCATAACTTCCATTTCATCCATAAACCACTTCCTTTCCCCTGCAAATAGAGCATTTATCAGGGCTGTTTTTCAACAAGTGTGAACAATAGTGAATGAAAAAGAGTATCCTGTAGACCAACTCGACTTCTGTCATTGGTGTGGTCAAAATTCAGGCTGCCCTTTGTTATGTAATACTTGGCAGCCTTTTTCCTGCTAGCATTGCAGGGATTATATTGTGAAGCAATATTGGATTATTTCCCGCCTTTTTTTTTTTTTTGGATCATGGGTACAGATGTGTAACATCCAACTAGAGATGGGCACGAAACAAAAAAATGATGTTTCGGTTTTTCATTTGCCCTTGAGAGGTCTGTTTCGGTTCATTTCCGTTTGTCATGAATTTTTGGAAAAATTTCGTTACCGTTTTTCATTTTTTCATTTGTCGTTTCTACCCGCTTTTTGCATGTGCAGGAATCCCCCAACGCCCCAGACCAGAGGGAAAACACTAAAAAAATGGATGCAGGCAGAGACACAGTATAGACTACGTACGCAGGGAGGCTGCAAAGGCAGCGACAGGCGTTGCCCAGGGTGCAAGGCAGCTGCAGAGTGACTGCACTGCGGGGCAAGGGAGGGTACTCACCGAGAGGTATGCAGCACGCCCGCACACAGGGAGGCTGCAGTACTGAAGCTAGAGTCGCAGAGACAGCAATCCCACCCCTAACTCCCACCAGAGACTGCAAGGAGGCCGGGGGCTGCCAGAGCTTTTTATGCCCTCTGTGGCTGGCAGACCTGCCCGCCCAGTCTGCAACCTGGGCATGCTATTGGTTGGACATGATCCCATCACATGGCTTGCCTCCATTTTGTGGCTGGTGGCGACACCCATTTTAAAGGGAAAAGAAAAATACATCGCGATGGGAGAAGACAAAAACAAATGTTTTAAGGACCCCAACCCCCTGATAGGTAATAACTTCAAATAATTATCACATTATCGCTGCGTTTTTTTACGGATGTCCAGGGCGTTTTTTAACATTTAAAACAGCTCATTTCATTGTGTGTCGCCATTAACGGAAACAAAACGTAACGACCACAATTTTCGTGGTTCTGTTCATTTCGTTGCATTTTCATCACAATTTTTTGTTTGTCGTTTCGTTACGTAACGGAACGACAAACGAATAACAGAAACGAAAAACTGTTCGTTGCGTGCCCATCTCTACATCCAACATTCATAAACAGGAGGCTATTTGAAAACCTAGCTTTTGAAAATGGGAGTTTAAATATACGCACACTACACAGAGATTCCAGCAAAAACTACCCTCATGTGGAACAGTGTAAGAGGATTCCAGATGATGAGCACATGGTCTGCACTACGGTTCCTGGGGAAGACAGCTGGGATATATCTGTAGTTCCTCTGTGCCAAAAAAAATTTGAAATGCCATTCTGGGCTTAACTAAATGGCGATGCAAAACTGTAAGTGCAACAACTGCAATGGAGATACATACATATCTTTTAACCTTGGATGTTGTCATGCCTGCTCTACAGAATACAGAGCAAGCATTTCCATATGTTCTCCTGGAGTTAGGCAAGCTGAGGAAGAAAAGCTCTATTGCAGTGTTCCCCAACCCCAGGTCCGCGGCCCGGTGCCGGTCCGTGGATGAATCGGCACCGGGCCGCCGCCGCGCCACCCCCCCGCAATCCCCCCCGCCGCTGCGACCCCCACCGCAATCATCCCCGCCGCCGCCGCAATCGCCCCCGTCCCGCCGCCGTCGCCACGACCCCCGCAATCGTCCCTGCCGCCGCTGCTGCGACCCCCCCGCCGCCGCCGCAATCGCCTCCGTCCCGCCGCCGCCGCCACGACCCCCCGCAATCGTCCCCGCCACCGCCGGCAGCACCGCGACCCCCCCCCGCAATCGCCACCGCGCCACCGCCGCCAGCACCGCGACCCCCCCGCTGCCGCAATCCCCCCCCGCAATCGCCCCCGTCCCGCCGCCGCCGCCACGAACCCCCCAAATCGTCCCCGCCACCCGCCGCCGCCACCCGCCGCGACCCCCGCCGCAATCGCCCCCATCCCGCCGCCGCCGCCGTGACGCCCCCCGCAATCGTCCCCCCTGCCGCCGCCGCAAATCGCCCCCGTCCCACCGCCGCCGCGACCCCCCGCAATCGTCCCCCCCGCCCGCCGCCGCGACCCCCCCCGCCGCCGCCGCCGCAATCGCCCCCCCCGCAATCGCCCCCGTCCCACCGCCGCCGCAATCGCCCCCGTCCCGCCGCCGCCGCCGCGACCCCCCGCAATCGTCCCCGTCCCGCCAGAAAGAAAGAAAGAAAGTAAGGAGGGAGGGAGGGAGAAAGAAAGAAAGAAAGAAAGAAAGAAAGAAAGAAAGAAAGAAAGAAAGAAAGAGAAAAGAAAAAGAAAGAAAGAAAGAAAGAAGGGAGGGAGGGAGGGAGGGAGGGAGGGGGGGGAAGAAAAGGGAAAGAAAGAAAGAAAGAAAGAAAGAAAGAAAGAAAGAAAGAAAGAAAGAAAGAAAGAAAGAAGAAAGAAAGAAAGAAAGAAAGAAAGAAAGAAAGAAAGTAGGGAGGGAGGGGAGGGGAGGGAGGGAGGGGGGGGAAGAAAAGGGAAAGAAAGAAAGAAAGGGGAGGGAGAAAGAAAGAAAGAAAGAAAGAAAAAGAAAGAAAAAGAAAGAAAGAAAGAAAGAAAGAAAAGAAAGGAGAAAGGAGGGAGGGAGGAGAAAGAAAGAAAGAAAGAAAGAAAGAAAGAAAGAAAGAAAGAAAGAAAGAAAGAAGGGAGGGAGGGAGAAAGAAAGAAAGAAAGAAAGAAAGAAAGAAAGAAAGAAAGAAAGAAAGAAAAAAAAAGGGAGGGAGGGAGGGAGGCAGGGAGGGAGGCAGGGGGGAAGAAAGGGGAAAGAAAGAAAGAAAGTAAGAAAGAAGGAGGGAGAAGGAGGAAGGGAGGAAGAAAGTAAGTAAGTAAAGGAAGGAGGGAGGGAAAGAAAAAGAAAGGGAGAGAAGGAGTGAGGGAGAGAGAGGAACGAAAGGAGGAGGAGGAGGAAGGAAGGAAGAAAGAAAATGAGGAAGAAAGGAAGAAAAAGAAAGGGAGGGAGGGAGGGAAGGAAGGAAATAAAGAAAGAAAGAAGGGAGAGGAGAGGAGAGAGGAAGAAAGAAAAAAGAAAAGGGGAAAAAGAAGAAGAAAGGAGAGTGGGAGGGAGGGAAGGAAGAGAGAGGAGGAGGGAGGGAAAAGAAAGAAAGAAAGAAAGAAAGAAAGAAAGAAAAGAAAAGAAAGAAAAAGAAAGAAAGAAAGAAAGAAAGAAAGAAAGAAAGAAAGAAAGAAAGAAAGAAAGAAAGAAAAAAGAAAATGAGGAAGGAAGGGAAAAAAGAAGGGAAGGAAGGAGGTAGAGTAGGAGGGAAGGAAGGAAGGAAAGAGAGGGAGGGAGGAGAGGGAGAGAAATAAAGAAAAAAGAAAGAAGGGAGAGAGAGGGAGAGAAAGAAAGAAAGAAGGGAGAGAAAGAGGAAGGAAGGAAGGAAGGAAGGAAGGAAGGAAGGAGAGTGGGAGGAAAGAAAGAAAGAGGGAGGAAGGGAGAGAGAGAAAGAAAGAAAAGAAAGGAGAGGGGGAGGGAGGGAGAAAGAAAAGGGAAAGAAAGAAAGAAAGAAAGAAAGAAAGAAGGGAGGGAGGAAGGGAGGGAGGGAGAAAGAAAAGGGAAAGAAAGAAAGTAAGTAAGGAGGGAGGGAGGGAGGCCTCATGTCAAGGAAGGGCAAAGGGTCCCAAGACCTCACGACGGCTGGGTAGCCCCCGGGGGGGAAATGCAAGGAAGTAAAAACAGTGTTTCCTTGCAGCGATGCCAAGGACTCATCGCACAACACTGGCTCTTCGGCTTGAGTACGGAGATGAGCACCGCCCCCTAGAGTGGGAAACGACTAGCACGCATGTGCGTCAGCGGCCGGGGAGACATTTACATTTTTTATCTTATTAAATCAAAACAAGCGGGCCAGGGAAAAATTATCAAGCATTTACCGGTCCACGGTGATAAAAAGGTTGGGGAGCACTGCTCTATTGGACCAAAAGTGATACAGGACTCTTCTGTGCATGCTTTCCAGCTCTGGTTCTTCTCCCTGGTGCTGTAGAGACCCCTCCCTCCCTCTCTCTCCCTCCCTGTCTCAGGTTGATAATGAGATTAACTGGTCTCTTTGGGGCTGGAAGGGAATTTTTGACTGTCACCCTGATTTGCTGTGGGTGGCAGTATGTTTTTGCCCATCCCATTATCAACTTAAAGAGTTTTTGTTAGGTTGTCATCTAGTGCTTGGTCACAACAGTGGGGTCGTGCATAGGTTATTAGAGTCATTTGAGATCCCAGATTGGCATCCAATGGGTGCTTGGTAGCCCTCTGACCATGAATAGATTTGAACATAGGCAAAGGAAGGAGATAAAATTAGGATTAATAAGAGGCAGAGGCCAGGCCTGAGGTATTCATACCTTTAAGATTAGAGGCACGCTGAACAGGGAGACAGCACACCTTTAACGGAGATCTCCCTGAGTGTCAACTGGGAGATGGATTTCTTAGTGAGTTATTGCTCCCTGCCTATTGCACTACATTGTTGTTCAGTCATTCAGTCGTGTCCAACTCTTCGTAACCCCATGGACCAGAGCAAGAGCACACCAGGCCCTTCTGTCTTCCACTGCCTCCTGGAGTTTGGTCAAATCCATGTTGGTTGCATTGATTAAACCATCCAGCCATCTCATTCTCTGCCATCCCCTTTTCCTTTTGCCTTCAGTCTTTCCCAACATCAGGGACTTGGCCAAGGAGTCCTCTCTCCTCATTATGTGGCCAAAGTACTGGAGCCTCAGCTTCAAAATCTGATCTTCAAGTGAACAATCAGGATTGATTTCTTCCAGGATGGATTGGTTTGATCTCCTTGCAGTCTAGGGGACTCTCAAGACTCTCCTCCAGCACCACAGCGCAAGAACAACAATTCTCCAGCTCTCACTTCCATACATCACTATTGGGAAAAACATAGCTTTGACTATTCGGACCTTTGTCGGCAAAGTGATGTCTCTGCTCTTTAGGATGCTATCTAGGTTTGTCATTGCTTTCCTTCCAAGAAGCAGGTGTTTTTTATTTTCATTACAGCAGTCACCATCTGCAATGATCAAGGAGCCCAAGAAAATAAACTCTCTCATTGCCTCCATTTCCTCCCCTTCTATTTGCCAGGAGGTGATGGGAGCAGTGGTCATTATATTAGGTTTTTCTGATGTTGGGCTTCAGCCCATTTTCACTCTCCTCTTTTACACTCATTAAGAGGTTCTTTAATTCCTCTTCACTTTCTTGTATCAGGGTAGTGTCATCTGCCTATCTGAGGTTGTTGACATTCCGGTAATCTTAATTCCGTTTTGTGATTCAACCAGTCCAGTCTTTTGGATGATGAACTCTGCATATAAGTTAAATAGGCAAGGTGACAGGATACAGCCTTGTCATACTCCTTTCCCAATTTTAAACCAGTCAGTTGTTCCATATCCAGTTCTGACTGTTGCTGCCTATCCCACATATAGATTTCTTAGGGGACAGATAAGGTGGTCAGGCACTCCCATTCCTTTAAGGACTTGCTATAGTTTGTTGTGGTCTACATAGTCAAAGGCTTTGGCATAGTCAATGAAGCAGAAGTAGATGTTTTTCTGGAACTCTCTAGCTTTCTCCATAATCCAGCGCATGTTGGCAATTTGATCTCTAGTTTCTTTGCCCCTTCGAAATCCAGTTTGCACTTCTGGGTGTTCTCTGTCCACATACTGCTGAAGCCTCCCTTGTAGAATTTTGAGCATAACCTTGCTAGCATGTGAAATAAATGCAATTGTATGGTAGCTGGCAGCATTCTTTGGCATTGCCCTTCTTTAGGATTGGGATGTAGACTTATTTTTTCCAGTCCACAGGTCACTGCTGAGTTTTCCAAATTTGTTGGCATATTGAGTGTAGCACCTTAACATCATCCTCTTTTAAGATTTTTACTAGTTCAACTTGAATGCCATCACCTCCACTGGCCTTGTCGTTTGCCATGCTTTCTAAGGTCCACATGACTTCACTTTCCAGAATGACTAGCTCGTGGTTACTTCACGTCCTTCCTCGAGCTGAGGTGAACTTGCCTCCATGTTGAAATCGGTTTTCAACATGGATCGAGAAGTGGATTGAAAAGATTCCTGAGCTCCAGGATGGGAATCTCTCACCCCGCTTGGAGCGCAGTTCAGGGGGCGTGGTTGGGGTGAACTCGGATTGACCCCACAAGGACGTGAGGTTCCATTCCTTTGAACTCGGATTGACCCCACAAGGACATGAGGTTATGTTCCTTCGAACTCGGATTGATCCCACAAGTATGTGAGGTTATGTTCCTTCGAACCGGTCTCCAGCGGGGCCGCGAACTTCAGCGAGAGGGACGTGAAGTATCAGCCTATCTTGGATATCAGAGACAACCAGATCTTTCTGATATAATTCCTCTATGTATTCCTGCCATCTTTTCTTGATATATTCTGCTTCTGTTAGGTCCCTACCATTTTTGTCCTTTATCATATCCATATTTGCACGAAATGCCCCTTTAATATCTCCAGTTTTCTTGAATAGATCTGTTTTTCTTTTCTTTTCTATTGTTTTCCTCTATTTCTTTGCACTGTTCATTCAAGAAGGCTGTTCTGACTCTCCTTGCTTATGGGTTCCCTTATCTCATGATAGTTTAATAAATACATTAATAAATTTGTGTCCCCTTATTTAACTCAATAGCTATTGTCTATGGGGTAGGGGCAAAGCAAGCCACAAACTCAGAGGTTTTCTGACTCTCAATTGTTTTTCTGTTCCAAAGATTGTTTACCTCCCATGCCTGGATTCCATGTATATTAAAGGGGAGGGATGACTTTTACTTACAATTTATGTTAAAAATAAGTGAGTCTGGTCTTTTCAAAACATTTGATCTGTTTTAAATCTGTAGACAGAAAAGATCACATGGGTAGAGGCAGTAAAACAGGTTTGGTTATTTTAAAAAATTGTAACTCAAAGCCTGTTTGTTCAAGTGTTCCTGAATTTGGTACAGAGCAAGAGCAGACTGTCTGATATATCCGTGCCAAATTTAGTGCTAATTGGAGGTTCATTTCCAAAGTTACACCTTTTTGTTTCCTACTCCCCATTTTTTTCTGTTGCTTTACACAGAATATTGGTTTGCTCTGTTGTTCAATATCTATTGCTGCATGCATGTGCAGCAATGACTTTCGCCCATATTCTCAAATAATACTACGAAAGTTGGCAGCATTTGAAAAACTTGTGCTCAAAGTGTGTATTCTACCTGTATTTTCAAACAACTTTACAAAAGTTGGCAGCATTTTGAAAACTTGTACAAAACAAAGTTAACTTGACTGTGCTTCACAACACAACCAAATATTTTATGCTGTTTGGCTTTCTCTTCTTGAAGTCCTCTCTCATTTACACTGATGGAATGTTTTCCTCCTGAAAGCTCTCTCTCTGTCTTTTTAAAAGTCTATGATTTTTCGTGGTGGAAAAACAAAGCAAAAATTTAGCAAAGCAGGGAGTAGGAAATGTTTCCTAGAAGCTATAAACACCTTAATTTGTGTCCTTGTATTGCAAAGCACACACCAGTTCAGTCTCTGCTTGCTTTCCTCCACACCACTTCTACATTTCTGATTGATGATAATAAATTGTTTTTGCACACCCTTTTTCTTACTTAAAAAAGGAAATATATTGTGCAGTGAACATCTTGATGGCAAAACTGCTTGCCGATTTCCACTCAATGGCCAGTGGAAACATTTTTTTAAAAAAACTCCTTGAATAAATGCAACAGACAAACTGGTCTTTTATCGTTCAGCTGTGAACTTGCATGCTAAATTCATTATTAAAAAGAAAAGCAATCACTGCTGTGAGTCCCACCAGGCCCTCCTGGTGGAATAGATGGTTTTTCTTCCTAGGCGCCATACACAAACAGACTATCGGTTTGAAATAAAATAAGAATTAGTAAAAGAGTAAGGGGGTCAATCAAGAAATGAAATGGTTTGGGGTCAAACTTCAGGGTATCTAAATTCATTCACTAGTTCCCAGACTCTTGACAAAGTTGTACTCTCTCCTGTTTCACTCACAGGAGAACACTTAGTCTCAAAAGGTGCTTGACCTTTTCCACCAGCCCCTCAGTTATACAAACCCAAACAGTTCTCAGTCCTGGGTGCCTCTTCTCCCATCTTGTAGGGAAGTACTTCAAATAGTGGCCTCATTTTGTCTTCCAGCATTTCATACCACTCTCCTTTCTCTTGCACTCCAGTAGGAAGATTTCTATGTGAGTTTAGGATTCTCCTATTCCTCTCTTTCTCCTTTTGGGACTCTCATTTGCCCCTCCAGATATTGATTTTATAAATATAACCCTAGTCTCCCATAGGAATCCAGCAGACTACTGTCTCCCTACCATATCATTCCCATTTTCTTTCTTTTTTTCAAAAGAACTATATTTTATTCATTTTCTATGGGGAGGAAAGTATATGTAATATTTGTAACACATCGTGCCACGTGGGTTTTAGTCACTATTATAATACAACCAGCTTTCTCTTATTTCTCTTATACTCTTATTCATTGTCAGTCTATCCATCTCTGCACGTTTATTTTATTTATTTATTTAT
Organism: Phrynocephalus guinanensis; assembly: GCA_037367245.1. Lineage (NCBI taxonomy): Eukaryota > Metazoa > Chordata > Lepidosauria > Squamata > Agamidae > Phrynocephalus > Phrynocephalus guinanensis. Next base: position 53,507,616 of record CM074741.1, on the reverse strand, counting down.
TGTTATATTTATATCCCGCTTATCTTCTAAACAGAACTCTAAGCGGCGTACAATCGGCGAACAAGCGCCAGACAAGACAATAATAATTTTACAATACAAAACAATTAACGACAAATAATGAACAGAGCAATATAAAAAGAACATATTAATAAATTAAAAACCGTATTGCATCCCAGATCGCCAATAAAGGCATAATCCCTAAACTTTAACTATCAGATGAACATTAGTAAACACCAATGATCACTAGAGACGGCGGGGGGGGGGGGGTAAAAAAAGAAAAAAAATTAAGTTAGGGTTCGCCAAAGGCCTCTCGAAATAAGAATGTTTTTAAAGCTTTCCGAAAGGCCAAATTTTTCTTAACAATCATTTCATCTGTTGGCATTTCTTTGGTTTTTCAATGTTGTGCCCAAACTATCTCCGCCACTGTCAGAATATACAGTACTAGATAAGTACTTGTTTGTCTAAATTTTCTTGTAGGGTGCCTAGTAATGGAAACATGGTTCCCATAGGAATGCACTGAAAACCAATTAATCCATTCTAGGGGCCAGAAAAAGTCAAGAAGAGGAACAGATTAATTGGTTTTCAATGCATTCCTATGGGAAACTGCCAGCTTCTGAGTGCTGCAGCCCCAGGACTGAAGAGTGAGCTCTGAAGTGCATGAGCAGCACCGTCCAACCAGGTCCTGGAATTTTTTTTCTTAAACCAAGAAATCCCCATTCCTGGAAATTTCATTTTGTTATCCTTTTTTTTTTTTTTTGGTGCTATCTGAGGTATTTGCTAACCGAGATATTCCTGTACTTTTTAAAAAGCTAGCCATTATTCACAGGACCATGTTTCAATTGCAGTGGTTGCCTTTGCAGCATTATAATTCAGTGTAGGCATTGGGCACTTTTGGGCTATGGATTAGGGATACTAAAGCACCATCTGTACTAGCCTCAACTCTCACCTTTTTTGTGCATCTTCTCAGTTGCCTTGTAGTCTTGGATGCATGACAAGAGTTCCACAGACATAATTTCTTTCTGAAAATTCAGAAGTTGTACCTGCCTGTCTTTTTCTCCATATTATTGAAAAGCACCTGGTGCTTTACTGTACCTCACATATTAATAAATAATGTGCTTTATGGTTACTAGCATCTTTGTATCAGTAGTTTTCCTTTTAGAGGATTGAAAGACAAATATCTACTCAGCAGCAGTGCCCACGTGGGACAGAAGAATTTGTGGAAAGGCAGGAGTCAGGCAAGGAGTAGTTGCTTGGTTTCTTCAGGGACAGGAGTAGGGAAGGAAGCTGGTGGGAGCTTTGCCTACACAAAAAGGGCCCAACACATTCCAAAACAAAGATTGCACTATGTAGTCCCCCCCCCATCTCGATGCATAGTCTTATCTCTACTCATGGGACCCTACACAGTCTGAAAACATACCTATTCCTGCATAAACATGATAACAAATGCGGGCTCCGCCAGCGGCTCGTCCGCCCCGTGGAGCCTATTTGCTACCCGCGAGAGGGACGGCAGGCGAGACGGGACAAGAAGGCCCCGGATGGGAGGGGGAGGAGCACCCTATAAAGGGCGGCTCCTCCCCCAGCCCTGCATTCAGTCTTCTTCCGGCGTTCCCCACCCACCCACCGCGTTAGGGCTAGTGTGAGTTTTACTGGTCGCCATCTTTGGGGCCAGATAGGAATTTTTGACCCGCACTCTAGATTGGCCGTTGAGGGCGGGGATTTTTCGCCTATCCCACACTGGTACCTCGGAGTTGGAAAGTTTATGTTGATTTCCACATTGGTCACACAATGGCGGCTAAAAGCTGATGGAGGGCAGCGGTGAGCATACAATTAACAGATGGACCCAAACGCCCCTCAACCACAGCACTGCGGGCCAGGAGGTCTCGGTGCTGGGGCGGGGGAGACCAAACGCCTCCCTGCGCTGGGAATCACCCAGGTTGGTGACAGCAGGCAGGGAGGATCAAATAAAACCAACTGGCCTGGTGGGGTGCTGTCGGACGACTGCACCACCTGGGGGTTTATGGCTCGCCCGATGCTGCCCGGTTGGTGGGGTCCCGGGAGACCCCTTGGACCCAACCAAGTCATGGATGCCTGGCCCCTCCTGTTGTTGTTGTTGATGATGTTATGCGTTAATAAAGTGTGGCCCAGTTACCCCCAACATACCGTCTCGCCTGGTCATTTCGAGTGGGGGGGCAATCAGTTCAGTTCTCTTTACGCACCTGGTTTGGTTCTAATCTCTGCAGCAAACAAATACAAATCAGATTATACAGAACACTCATATCTTTATTCTCTCTTGTGTTATTGGCTATTATTTTTTATTCTTCACTCCTTCCCAGTGGAATGTGTAATGAGAATCTTCCACAACCTAAGGTTCTCAATCCCAATCTATGTTAGGAATTGTAGAGTATCTTTTTAAAATATTCTTTTTTTCGTAAAATATAGTCAAGTCATGACTTATCAAGCTGTATATCACAGATGCTTTGAATAGTTTAAGATGTTGGTCAAAGTAACATATGACATTGGACAACGCAGCATTTTTCATTTCTGAATTTGTTATAAATTCAGATTTGTTATATATTTGTTAAAAAGGAAACACTACACCCTGTTAGGGTACAGGTTGAACACTGATTATTTTGGATGGAAGTTAAAATGACACCTTAAACCTAAGATCCTGCCTTCCAAATGTGCAAGAATTGAATTTGGAAGAAGGGACTAGCTATGATTATAATGAGATCTCATTCAGATTGGTGAAGATCACAAGGTGGTTCAAAAGTGATAACTTCCAGATGGTTTTTGGCTTTGATTAATTACTTCAGTAGTTTGCCACTAAGACTGCTCGTGCTGCTTATTATATCAGAAGTAGATTGTACTGGGTGGGTAGGGTGAATTCTAAATAAACTTGAGAGGTGACTTTGTGCTTTTCCGTGTACCTTTTTAGCTTTCTGATACTGTAAATTTTTCAAAACCCTGTCACTATATAACCATCTTCACCTAAGATTCTTCACAAATAATTCCCATACCAGACTCCTAGCTCAGACTGAGACTCTCATAACATATCATAATATCTCCTTCTTCTCCTGGCACCCTCTAGCTGGTCCTCTCCTTAGTTCTCCTCCATAGTGCATGATACAATCATGCCTCAGTCAAATGCTTTGGGGTAAACTGTCTTGTCCCTGCTACTGAATCCATTTTACCATGGTTGCAAACTACAGCTAATTAACAAGGTTCCAGTTATGCTTACATAACCATATGACTGACACAAAATCAGAAATGTGATTAGAAGCTCGTTAATTGACTACATTTTGGTGCCACAATTTACAAATCAATTAGCCTCTGGAAAGAAAGTTCAATACCTTCTGGCAATGTAAGATAGACACTACAAGGGTAGGCTACAACAGTAAAATCTTTTCTATGCCACACTGGCAGACTCAAGAAATAAATCATAGCATAATTCTGTTAAATATTAAATGTCAGTGTTATGGTTTGGCAAGAGGTGGTAGACAATGGATTTGCTACCTTGTAGATTTGTCAACACACATTATTTATTTCATGGTGCCACTGGTCCCTATTACTAGCAGGATGAATTTCAACCTCCCTTCCAGAAAATTTCCAATTTTCTTTTATGCTTTAATGCTCTTGCTACCTACTGCTTGGGTGAAATAAGAGCATGACTGTTTGCACAGGTGAAACATAGTGGCAGGGGGGACTAAAGCTGATGATTTGATGGGGGACTTACCATTTAAAAAGCATGGCTCTTATTTGCTCAGCACAATGAAAAATCAAACCAGCACAAAACTGGTACAAGCTACTGGAAAATCAGATTGAAAAACTGAAATGAAAGCCTTGGGGGCAAAGTTCCATTTGAAGAGTGTTTGATAGGTGTCTGCTTTCATTTCAAACAGGACAAATAGATTACATTTTTGCTATAGTGGATGATATAATCGAGTGAGAGTCCTACTGCAGACATGGGCTGTAAAGACTATCCAGTTATGTAGAGAGGCACCCAATTAGAACTATCTCAGAGTATGAAACTTTACTACAGCTATCCATTTACCTATAATACTTACAGCTGCTTTTTTTCCAATAATTATAAAGCATCTCACCAAAAAACTGCTACAGGATGTGTTCGTCCCTATTTCTCCTCTGCTGTTAATCCCTCATTCTGCTATACTTTGGGCTGCAATCTGATCATTTCTTCATTTAATTAACACACCACCTTTTTCATAATTTAAGGTCCCAAGGAAATTTACAAAATGGTTTTAAAAAAACCAGATACAGCTAGACACTCTACTGCCATAATACCGTTGCTCACAATTAGATTCAGCTCACTGAACCAACTCCCTCACAGGCTCCATAGATTCAACGGGCCTATTCTAGATGCAATTTACTATACTAAGCCACAAGATTTCAGCAAGACAATTATATTATTAAAATGAAATCAAATATATCTATAGATGGGCATGAACCGAAAAAAATGGTGTTTCATTTCATTTCGTTTTGGTTTTGCTTCATTTCGTTTCGTTTCATTTTAATGAATTTTTGAAAATAATTCAGTTTGTTGGATCATTACAATTTGTTATTCATTTCCCCCCACATTACACTGTTTGACTGTGTATTCTGTCTGTCTCTTTCCCAATTAATATTCTTTAAATATTTGAAAACATTTTTAAAAAATTAAGAAAAACAAGAAATAGAGCACAGAACGTTCTGTTAAGCTGGTGACAACTGGACACACTGGACAAGCAGCACATCATCCACCATCCATCCATCAACATATCTTTGGATTTGGATCAGCCAAGTTTCTTTCATTTTTGTTGTTTTGGTTTACCCCCAAAGAAGCAATCCACCCACAGGCAGCTAAGTGACTCCAACCCCACAAGACCTCCATTGAGGCAGTCAGAGATTTGAGGGCTTTAAGGTACCCATGAGCAGCTGTGTGGCACCAGCCCCATAGAAGACAGCACCCACTGAGGCAGGCAGGCAGAGAGTAAAGGGTTCCAAGTCACCCATAGGCAGCAAAGTGGCTCCAACCCCATAAAAACCCATTAAAGACAGCACCCACTGAGGCAGGCAGTGTTTCTGGTTTCTACAAGGCTTTAGCAATTGGGCCCTCTGAGACCCCAATGCATGCAGCAAAAGTGGAATCACCAAGTACAGCAGAGGCAGGCTTTAATTATAGCAATTGGGCCATTTGAGACCACTTAAAACAGTGAGGCAGGCAGGCAGGCAGGGCCAGGGAAGGCCTGAAAAACACTGGGCCTACAAAGACCCTTTAATCACAGAGTGGACCTCCCTGGTATGGCCAGGGAAGGCCTTGAAACATTGGGCCTGGGTAGACCCCAAAACCACAGTGAGAGTGAGCAGGCGGCAGGCAGGTGAGCATGGTAGGAAGGGAGGCAGACAGGCAGTGGAACAGGTGGAAGATGGTGTGGACCTAGGGGTTGGGGTGGGGAAACCCCAACATTGTAAGGTTAAAGTGGATGAAAGTCAACCTTTCCATGGGCCCAGAGTCCAGATGTGAGCAGCATGGCCTCAGCACATCGCCCATGTGCTCACCAAAAATTTCTACAGGCTCTGCCGTTTTCTCTGCCAGCAGAAAATTAGCCAAAACCACACCCACTGAAAACAGGCTTTGCTATTGGTTCTTAGGTTTGCAACAGGTTGAAGATTTGCCATGTGCTGTTCAACTGCATGATTTAAAATAATTAAAAATAAAATCCAAATACTATAAATCAACAGAGAGAAGGATGGGAACAAGGTTGCCTATGTATGCATGCATGAAACCTTACTTCCCCCTTGCACATTTTAAAAAAAGAAGTTATAAAAAATAAAAAAAGAAATAAATACAATCAAATGGTACAATACACCCAAATCAACCCTAAAAATAAAAAAGATGGAAGGGCCATTTTAAGCCTCCAAACAAATTATTAAAGAAAAACATGTGAGAAAACACATATTTACATGTTTTAATCACTGATCATCAACTTACTAGGCATTATCAGGCATAATTATTAACTTTCTCATAGTTTTTTAAGTCTTTAAAATACGTTTTTATAGGTAAAAAATACCTTTGTGGATCGCTGCCATTTACTGCTGCCATTTTTAAGCCTTTAAAATAATTCTTAAAATAATAAAAAAATCTGAGAAAACATATTTACATGTTTTAAGCACTGGTCATCAAGTTGATAGGTATAATCAGGCATAAATATTACCTCTCTCATAATTTTAAGACTTTTAAGAATGTTTCTAAAGGTAAAGAAATACTTTTTTTCTCCGATTGCCTCCATTAATGAAACGAAACAAAGCATTTTTCCAGTTTGTTTTGTTTCATTTCTATTTTAAAGGGTGGTTCATTATTCATTTCATTATAACAAATAAAAATGAATAAAAATTCATTTCGTGCCCATTTCTAAATCTATCCCATTAAAAATAAATTAAAAACCTTTAAAGCATTTAAAGCATGAAAGCAAAAAGTATAGTTTCCCTCAGCAGCCAGCAGTAACCAAAACTCTGTCTGAACACAGATAGATCTTTTACTTCTGGCTGAAGAACAGCAGGGAGAAAATTCTTCAGAAAGTCAGGAGAGGTTCAGGATATTTTGCTGCCTGGGGCAGGGATATATATCATTTTTCTGAACCCCCTCTTTCATGTCAAAGTGCAATGTTTAGTGAAGAAGGTTAAGTTGTTTTAATGCCTGAGGTAGAACATTCTGCAACCCATTCTTTCTAGCAGTAAAAATATAATAAAATTGAATAACCCAAGATTTGCTGCCCTTTCATAACACTAAGAACCAGTTATCCAAGGCAGGCATTTCACTCTGCCTGATTAAAATGTGAGCCCTGCAAGGGAGGGGAGGAGAGAGAGAGAGAGAGAGAGAGAGAGAGAGAGAGAGAGAGAGAGAGAGAGAGAGAGAGAGAGAGAGAGAGAGAGAGAGAGAGAGAGAGGAGTATTGTTTATGGGTTTATGGGTTTTGTCCATACAAGGAAAACAATATTTCAACCCCAGAAGAAATATTGTTCTGTATGTATATATAGCTTTGTTGCCTATGGCTAAGCTTCCTTTAATTAAGTGAGTACATAAAGATGAGGCAAGACCATCATAGTATGGGTATAACTAGGCCACAACTTTATTGAATACAGCAGACAGTACTTTGGCTAAGCAATTGGGGCAGACCCAGCACATCAAAGGAGCACGCTTGCCCTTTGATGTTCCTGTGCATTTTCTTTATTTTTGTAATCCCTCTTCTTGGGTTCCGGGAACCCTGGGGTGTCCATCCCATCAGTGTCCCATCTCCCCATTAAAAATTGGGTGTCCCCGAGGGGTTTTGACCCCATCGGGCTGAGTCATAAATCATTGTCAAGGGACGGGTCCCCCTCTCCCCACACTATTTACCCTTGACTATAACCTACAGGCTTCTTCTGCAGGTGTTTTTGAACCCAGAGTTCTTTCCTGCAGTTTTAAATTCTTGGATCTGTCCCAATACCTGTCACATTGCCATACCTACCCAAGTTGTGACATGCGTCATACAATTAACTTTCCATCTACTAATATGCAGCTACCTACCAGTAACGAAAGGAAAAGGGGAGGGTGGACCGGGGATGCTCAGCACTCAGGAAGGGGAAAGAGGGGGGTGATTTCTTGCTCCCCCTTTTAAACCTTCTGGGACAGCCCTCCGGGAAAGCATCATGTTTCCCAGAGGCTGCCCCATACCCAGCATCTGTTTCGCATCTGGGCTTTCTCCCCCTTTTCCTGTGATGCCAGACCCCTCCCCAGACCCTGTTATTCTCCATGTGGGGGTCACCATAATTCCGTTGTCCATCGGTCATCACACCAGCAACAATCTACGGATCCGGTGAGTTGGATCCTCTCCTTTTATGTGATAACCCACCTGTAATAATTTTGCTTGAGTGTTCCTGTTGATATCTTATGAGGGCTATTACAGAGGAAAATATTCTTTAATGTCCAAGGGTCCCAGGCTGTAAAGGACATTAGAGGTTAAAAGCAGTTTAATGAAATGGGCTTGGCAGAAAATAGATATCAAGGTTTGGGGTGGGTGGGGAATCATAATCAAAACACTCAAGTTTGTAGGGGTTTGGTGATACTCATTTCATTTTGATAACTAATCTTAAACATACTGGGTAGGATTAATAACACAAAAGGAAATCCAATCCAAATATGCACATCATTATTTGGCTCATGTATAGGATGATTCAATTATTTTAATGTGGGATATTGTGCTTTTCTACTTACAATTAAAAACAGGAGGAAATGTCCCGATATTGCTGTGCAATATTGTTCCATGTTGTCAGCAGGAGAAAGCATGCCAATTTTTGCAAAACCAAGGGCAGCTTGAATGTTGATGATATCAATGACAGCAGTTGAGATGGTCTACATACAAGTATATCTTTTTGTGTTCACTACTATTCAAAATGAGACACAAAGCTAGGGTAAATCCTAGAATCTGTCTCTTTTTTTCCAACAGGACTGACTTTCTAGGTAAACGTTGCTTGGAAAATATGAGTGCTTATCTCTGCTTAGGGTGGGGATGGCATTTGACAAGTCTTATTCGTTCAATGATAAGTCACACTCGTGAATCAACTGGCCCTTGATGTGATTGAAAGTGTTTCTAGAGAGAGGTAACTTTGATTTCACATATCAGATCTTGGATTGTGTAGAGTCAGAGAACGAAGGTATTTTCTTTCTTCCCATCTGTGTCAAGAACCTTCCTTGTCTTGGCCGAAGCCTGATACCACTAGCAAAGGATAAGGACTGGATGGCATATGGCAGGCATGTCCAAATTTCAGCCCTCCTGATGTTTTGGACCACAACTCCCAGAATTCTAAGCTTAGCTTGCCAATGGCAAAGGATTGTGGGAGTTGTGGTTCAAAACATTTGGAGGACCAAAGTTTGAACATGCTTGGCATATGGTGTAGTGCCATTGTGTCACCTGTGTCTCCCACGGAAAGAGGATTTTTTAAAAAGGTGGAATCTCATCCCAGGAAGGAGGGGGAGAAGGGAAGCATGATAAACCCTACAAATCTATTTTTTCCTTGGTTGGTTATGAGTAGAGATGGGCACGACTTGAAAAAAAATTTTTTCGAGTTGTCGTTAGTCGGGCCAGTCCCGTTTCGGGTCGTTTCCGGTTTTCGCGAAAATTCACAAAAATTAGTCGGTTTGTTTTTTCATTTTTTCGTTTTCATTAGTACTGGTTTTTGGGGGGGAGCGGGCTCCTGGAGGCACCTCTGTGGGGTGGGTGCCTCCTCTGGCCCGCTATAAAGGGAAAGTGGGCTCCTGGAGGCACCCGTGGGTGCCTCCTGCCACTAGGAAGGGGAAGCAGGCTCCAAGAGACCCCTCTACATGGGGGTCTCCCTTCCTCACCTGCTGCTGCTGCAAAATGCTATGCAATAGCCATATGGATATTGCATAACATAATGTGCAGACGTGAGACCAGTGTGAGAATGATAGGGTCATGCCCGCCCTTCACAAGGCTCTGACACCACCATGTCTCACACAGAAGGGAATTGTACTTGCTGCGTGTAGTGCAATGCAAGCAAGTAGATCTGGCTTTAAGGTGGCTTAGTGCAAGAGCTAGGGTTAGGCTAGTGACGGGTAAGGTTACGGTGGGCTAGTGGGTTGCACCTCTGGGTGCCTCTCTGACCCACTAAGAAGACAGTCTGTGACGTATGGGTACGGAGTCAAGGGTTAGGGTTAGGGCTAGGGCAGGTTTTAGGGGGCTTTTTGGCACATCCCAGAAGTCTCCATGGCCAAGTGGCCATGCGACTGGTGGGATGGCTCCAAAAATTTGCATGGTTGTCCACTCCCACATGGCTGGCCACTTGGCCAGCCCATCATTGCGCAGGTGTAAATAAAATAAAATAAAATAAAATCAATGGAGGACAGAGGAGGAGAGGAGAGACTTTTTGTTGCAAGAAAAAACCCACTGCTACTGTGAAAAATCTGGCAGTTTATAAATTTTCGCGTGTTTCTGTTGTGCTTGTGTGTTTTTGGACCACGATTTCAAAAACAATATTGCGTTTGCCGCCCCATTTTGGATCCCCCGCCCGCACCGCATGGCATGGCGATGGCGACTCGCGAGTCCGGCTGCCCAGGACGGGGGGGAGGCGGGACCCCCCCCTCCAGAAACCACCCCTCCGGTAGGTGCCCTGCGCCCTTAGTCAAGCAGGCATTTTTCCGCCTGCTTTTTTGGCCCGGGAACGGGTGGGGGGAGAGTTTAAAAGTTTTTTTCTGTGCCGTCCGTGCCGCTTGCTTGCACTTTAATTGCGGCGGCCGGCGGCGAGACTGGGGTGCTTTTTGCTGGCTGCGAGCCTGCGGCGAGTCCCACAGAGCAGCCCACTAGGACGGGGGATGGGGGGGAGGCCGGGGACCTCCAGAAACAACCCCTCTGGTAGGTGCCCTGAGGCACGGCAGGCATTTTTCCGCCTGCTTTTTTGGCCCGGGAATGGGTTGGGGGATAGTTTAAAAGTTTTTTCCTGTGCCATCCGTGCCGCTTGCTTGCGCTTTAATTGCGGGCGGGCGGCGGCGAGACTGGGCATTTTGGTGGCTGCGAGCCTGCGGCGAGTCCCACCAGAGCAGCCGAGGATGGGGGATGAGGGGGGAGGCCGGGGACCTCCAGAAACAACCCCTCTGGTAGGTGCCCTGAGGCACGGCAGGCATTTTCCCGCCTGCTTTTTGGCCGGGAACCGGGTTTTTTTTAACTTTTAAAAACTTTTTTTCTGTGCCGCGTGTGGCATCGCGCGATCTCGCAATGCAAGGAACGAGCACGACAAATCAGACCAAAATTGTTCGTTCGTCGGTTCGAGCTCGAAGTCTGGGGGAGTAATTCCCGTTACCGTTTCCGTAGAGTAATGGAACCGAGTAACGGAAACGGAAACGGAAATACCGCTAAGTCGTGCCCATCTCTAGTTATGAGGTTTCTTAGACCCATATTCTATGGGGACCCCAGCCTGCAGAAGCCATACATGCCGGGGCACAGATGGTTTTCTTAGATGTTCCTTGCTTTCAGACGTGCAGAGTCAGGTGTTTTCAAAGTTTCCTGGTCTGGACAACTCATGGCAGCCCAGAGCAAAGGTAGGGCAAGGATGGTGGTGTATTTCCCAGTTCTGGAACCCAGCATCCTTAAGCAGTTGTACCACTAGGGCTCATGGAAGAGCTAGTCCTGAAATTCAATATGTTTATGAATTCTTAACAATAGTAAAATTGACCAGGAGATAACTACTGTTTCCATTCAATTTTTGATTTACAGCTGCTCCTGAGCTGTACTGAGAACAGCGTGGAAAAGTATAAAGATTATTTATAAAACCAAGTGTGTTGTGATAAACCATAATTGTCATCAACAACAGTATTAAATAAAGACACATTTTAAAAGAATTAAGCCTATCTGCCATAATGTTCAGCTTATCTATTTGAGCAATATTCAAAGCTTTAAATAGCCACTCCCTAACTATAATAATATTGTCTCCTCCCATACCTAGACAAAACAACCCTAGCTGCCATTGGTAAATTTACCATGTCATCTTTCATACTCTGATATTGAATATGCAGAGGGTAGTTCAGTCTATATAGAGACACTTTACATTTGCTGAACATTTTACAAACTATACTAGTATGTATATGCCCATAAATGTTCTTTTAATAAATGTGAACAGCAGATAACTCCAAAAATGTCATGGGTCAAACTTGCATCCCAGTCAATCTGAAACCATTTTATGTTCATTTGATGAGATCTGTCCTATACCACCTAAATATGATTTTATATTAGATTACATAATATATATTAGAGTCGTTCATAATTCCATACTGCTGTATCTGTTCCCGTTAATTGCAGATGGTATTCCAAAATCTTGAATGGATTAAAACATATTGGTCCACCACCACCACTACCCAAAACAGTGTAAGCATGTGCTGACATTAACCAATGAGGAGCCAATAGGCTATCTAAAAACAATGTTTTCGTCCAAAGGCGGGATGACAGCAGGGAGAGATTCTACATCACTTTCCACTGTAAGGTAGCCTTTGTCTTGGGAGCAGCTATCAAGACCACATCTCATGTCTTTATTAATTAAGCATGTGAGTGGAGATGGGCAGAAATCTGAGTGGTCTCACTTGGGGAGAAATAATCCAACAAATAGACTGGATATAAGGCTTGCATTGGGGATTATAGGTCATAATCAGCACTTTAAATACTTTCAGTATCTTTAAAAGGGCAAGGAGCAAGTGAAGCAGTTGTAGTAGAGAATTCCTATTCTTACTCTAATTGGCCTACAATAGCCTAACTGAGGTTTGGACCTGCTGGAGATCCCAGATGTGTTGCACAAAGCAGTGTCATACAGAGCACATTATTGTAGCACAAATGAAGTGTAAATAGGGTACATGTCACCATAGCCAGATCAGATTTTTCTTCTTTTATTTTGCTTTGTATTGCCTGATAATGAACGAACAGCAGAAATTCTTTGCCACTCTTAAATGAAGACTTTTTTTCCTTGAGTGTGTCTCAGAAGAGAGAAAAATGTGTCCTATTTATTGGAAAATACACAGTTGGAGTACAACAAACAATGATAATTGTGTGTAACAGTCATCTATTCGGAGAGGGAAACAAGAATCACTTAAGTGTGAGTCAGAATGGAACATCAATGTTCATTAAATAGCTAACCAAAAAAGCTTAGCATTCTATGTTTACTTTTTAAGCCCATAAATTCTGTCTGGATTAGTATGAATGGCAGTTCGGGATGGTATAAACAATGTAATAATGAATGAAGCATGTAGGGAAGACATCACAACACAATAGTGAAAGAACGATGTTAGTCTGTGTATATACAGCGACAGTTTCCTGTGTCTCAAGTAATACTACTGCAGCTATAATTAAAGAGAGAGAGAGAGAGAGAGGTAGCACAGCTGCTGTGAGTGCCTGTGGTCACAAATATGAAAGAATACTGGAGAAAGCCATCTTATATTGGACCAATTCCCATTCACATGTAAACATTCAAGCTTTGCACTTGCAGAGAATTCACACAAATTCAAATGAGGTGGGTATTCTCTAAAGTTCAGGATGGGAAGATCAAGACTGGAAAAAGACTGGAAATAGATAGATAGATAGATAGATAGATAGATAGATAGATAGATAGATAGATAGATAGATAGATAGATAGAGAGAGAGAGAGAGAGAGAGAGAGAGAGAGAGAGATTCTGAAGAAGCAGCATTATTGCTCCTGAGTTATCGATAGCAGCATACATGGAATGGTGGCAGGAGCTGATTGTATTGACTGTATTTCTTTTGGTGCTCTTTCAGCCCCAGGTACCTTTGTCATCAAAACTGATTTGTTTCATGCTGCACCTCATGAGGGTACACTCTCCTGCAGCCTTGGGTTAATTGTAGAAAACAGGGATGCACAAATGTACAATTTCTCATTCTTATGCATGAGAACCATCAACTGTATAACTGTTCCACCTGCTTGCACAACAGCATGTTATAATGTCACACAAGCCAAATGTTGCTTTTCTATTCCCCCCCCCCCCCCATGAGTTTGTATCATAAATTTATGGTCACATGATGCACAGCCGTTAGCAAACCATTTTCTTGGCAATGTGCTGACTGCGGATCATTTCTCGCTTAGCCAAAGGCTTCAACATTTTTTTGCTGGTTATTTTTTCAGAAATAAAATGTTGCATTTCTCTGCATGTGAACCATTTTATGACAATGTTGTTGAACTACTGTTAATGTGCATGTCATTTTAAACTGTTTTTAATTTTTAATTTTATTTTTGTCCAAGTCATTTTATTTTATTTATTTTATTTATTTTTACAACTTATATGCCGCCCACTACCCAAAGGACTCTGGGCAGCTTACAATCAAAGAATTAAAACAGTTAAAACATCAAATATCAATAAAAATTAAAACAATAATAAATAGAGATGGGCACGACTTAGCGGTATTCCCGTTTCCGTTTCCGTTACTCGGTTCCGTTACTCTACGGAAACGGTAACAGGAATCACTGCCCCAGACTTCGAGCTCGAACCGACGAACGAACAATTTGGTCTGATTTGTCGTGCTCGTTACTTGCATCGCGGCGATCGCGCAATGCCAAGCGGCACAGAAAAAAAGTTTTTAAAAGTTAAAAAAAAAAACCCGATTCCCGGGTCCAAAATGGTGACCGCAATATTTTTTTTTGAAATCCTTGCCCAAAACCCCACCAAAGCACCACAGAAACATGCGAAAGTAACCTATTTTAAATGCTTGATTTTTTACAGTAGCAGCAGTGGGTTTGTCTTGCCAAAATACGTCTCCGTTGATTTTATTTTATTTTTTTCTTAATTTATTTTTTTACACCTGCGCAACGATGGGCTGGCCATGGGACGGGACCATGCAAATTTTTGGAGCCATTCCACCAATCGCATGGACAGGTTTTGACTGACACTTCTGGATGTGCCAGAGGGCATAAAAAGCCGAGGCAGTTCCAGTCCGTCACAGTCTGGGCTTGGATCTTGTGGAGGGTGGTCAGGGCTGGATTGCTGCGCTCAGTCTAGTTTCGATTTCGCGGTCGCGGTCTCGGTCTCGCTAGGCAGGGAGGGAATTGAATTGATATTAATTCGAATCGCAAAACATAATAATTTCTTCTATTCCCTGTGGGGAATAGCAACACAGTGTTTATTCTCTTTTTTGTTTTCTCCATTTTTGAGGAAGAGTTCCGTACATTTTATATTTGCTTCAAGGGGGAGGGAAGATTTGAGTGGGAGCGGTAGGGGAGGGGAGGTGCTGCGGATTTATTTTGAAAATATATTATTTTATATTACACTACCATACCATTTCTTTTGTATCCCAATTTCCCACCAAGTTCATTTACTTGGCCAAGGTCCTTTTACCCTGCGCCTACAGCTTTTTTGCTGCTGTTGCGATTGGGGTTTTGGAAGGGAATCCAGCAACCCCTATCCTACCCTAGTAGCAGCTTATAGTTTTATTCCATTTATTTTCTATTTTACAGTTTATTAGCAAGTGGCAAGCAACAGCCAAGGTCCAGTAGTACTAGTGCTTAGAAGGGGAGGTTGGAGGCTGTGGATTAAATTATTTTAAAAATATTATACAGTACAGACTGAGTACTAGGCAGAGTCTCCCTCGCCAACCAGTGAGTGCACTCAAATTTCTCAAACACATTTGTTTTGGCAACAAGGCTAGGGCACCTTCCTCTATAGAACATTTTACAATTTCATTTTACTTAACACTATAGATATTCTTTGAATTTCTTTCCCTTGTCCAACACCTCATTCATTTTTTTTCAGTCAGGCACTCAAACAAACATTTGTTGAAGGGCAGGCACCCAGCCACCTCTATAGAACTTTTTCTTCAATTACATCTTTGAAGAAGTTCCATTCATCTTAGTTACTGTGCATTATTGTGAAAGTTGGGTGCTGCCAGATTTTGCAAACCCCTTGCTTCTATTAGCTTGGTTTTTGTGCAGTTGTTGTATAACTTACATCTGTGAAGAAGTTAAGTTACAGTTCTCCTAATTACACTTGCCCTGTGCATTAATTTGTGAAACTTGTTTGCCAGGATTGGCAAACCCCTTGCTCCTATTACCTTGTTTGTTGTGCTGCTGTTGTGAGTCCATCTCACTCATTTACTTGCCACCACAGTCTACATACACAATCCAATTACAACTGGGAAGAAGTTACAGTTCTCCTCCTAATTATACTTGCCCTGTGCAGGGCATAGAGAAACTTAGTTGGGTGCCAGGATTGGCAAACCCCTTGCTCCTATTTCCTTGTTTTTTGTGCTGCTGTTGTGAGTCCATCTCACTCATTTACTTGCCACCACAGTCTACAAACACAATCCAATTACAACTGGGAAGAAGTTACAGTTCTCCTCCTAATTACACTTGCCCTGTGCAGGGCATAGAGAGACTTAGTTGGGTGCCAGGATTGGCAAACCCCTTGCTCCTATTTCCTTGTTTGTTGTGCTGCTGTTGTGAGTCCATCTCACTCATTTACTTGCCACCACAGTCTACATACACAATCCAATTACAACTGGGAAGAAGTTACAGTTCTCCTCCTAATTACACTTGCCCTGTGCAGGGCATAGAGAAACTTAGTTGGGTGCCAGGATTGGCAAACCCCTAGCTCCTATTTCCTTGTTTGTTGTGATGCTGTTGTGAGTCCATCTCACTCATTTACTTGCCACCACAGTCTACATACACAATCCAATTACTACTGGGAAGAAGTTACAGTTCTCCTCCTAATTACACTTGCCCTGTGCAGGGCATAGAGAAACTTAGTTGGGTGCCAGGATTGGCAAACCCCTAGCTCCTATTTCCTTGTTTGTTGTGCTGCTGTTGTGAGTTCATCTCACTCATTTACTTGCCACCACAGTCTACATACAGAATCCAATTACAACTGGGAAGAAGTTACAGTTCTCCTCCTAATTACACTTGCCCTGTGCAGGGCATAGAGAGACTTAGTTGGGTGCCAGGATTGGCAAACCCCTAGCTCCTATTTCCTTGTTTGTTGTGCTGCTGTTGTGAGTCCATCTCACTCATTTACTTGCCACCACAGTCTACATACACAATCCAATTACAACTGGGAAGAAGTTACAGTTTTCCTCCTAATTACACTTGCCCTGTGCAGGGCATAGAGAAACTTAGTTGGGTGCCAGGGTTGGCAAACCCCTAGCTCCTATTTCCTTGTTTGTTGTGCTGCTGTTGTGAGTCACTCATTTACTTGCACAGTTCCTTGGTGCTTTTCCTTACTATCACATTATACATTCCCTGGCCTGAGCCACAAGAAGTGAGAAAAATGAGGAGGGGTCGCACAGCTAGAGGGCAGGGGAGGGGGACCCCTACTAAGATAAATAGGGGCACGTTTCTGAGGGAAGGGACAGGAAGTAGTGCAGAAAGTGATACTGGTGCAACTCCCTCCTCGAGTAGCAGTGCCAGTGGCACAAGCAGCAATGTGCCATCGTCTGTCACCGAGGGAAGCATGGATGAGGCGTACCAAATCCCATCTTCGTTACCTGAGAGCCCCACCCTTGAACAGCAAGAAGACAATGGCTCTGATTCTGAAATGGCATCAGAATCAGAATCGGGCTCCTTGTATCTAAACCTGCCAGATTCTGAGGACCTGTTGGCAGGGTCAGACTTAAGGCAGGCTCCAGGCAGTGACGGAAGGAGCAGCCCTCTTTCCACCCAGAGTACCACCAGTGAGAGCAGTAGTACTAGTCTACTTTCCCGGCAGGGCAGAGGCCACACCAGCACCACAGCAGCGGCAGCTGCAGGCAATAACAGAGGGGGCGTTACTTTCTGTAAGCCACGAGGGTGTCTTTGGGAGCATTTTGAGAACAGCCCCCAAGACGCAAGGATGGCGGTGTGCAAGATATGCGGGGTGGTCTTGCGCAGGGGGAATGACCCTAAACACCTCTCCTCAAGTGGGTTGCGCAGCCATCTGATGAGGAAGCACCCTGGGACTCTGTCTGGAACCCTGTCAGGCCCTTGCTCTTCAGGGAGGAAGAGAGGGGAAGAAGGGTTAGAGATAGAGAAAGAAAAACACAGCTCCGCTAGTGAGAGTGGGAAGAGGCAGGCCACTCTGCAAGAAGTGGGGCTGTTGGGTGGGACTTTTGTCAGCCCGCGAAATAGGGCCAAAGCACAGGAGACCACCACTCGAGTGGTGGGTGAAATGGTGGCCATGAACAGGTTGCCCCTCTCCTTTGTGGAGTCATCAGGCTTCAGGCACCTGATGAAGCACGTGGCACCATGGTACGAGACTCCATCCCGGCGTACCTTCAGCAGGCGGGTGCTTCCCTCCCTTTATGAGTCTGTCAGGGACAGGATCCGGGCCCTGCTGCAGGCGGCCAGAGGGAGGAAGATCCACTTCACTTCCGACCTCTGGACCGGTGGGCACCACGGATACCTCTCACTGACGGCTCATTGGTGGCAACCCAAGGAGGTCCTGGAGCCCCGGTCAGCCCATGAGCAGCTGCAGGGGGAGGCACAAGGCAGCACCCCAAGAGGGTATAGGGTGGTGCTTCTCCAGGCACAAAGCATGGAGGACAACGCCACAGGGATCAACATTGCTGACGTTCTCAAGACAGCAATAAGAGAGTGGGGATTGGGGACAGAGGGACAGGTCAATCGTGGAGTCATGGTTACAGACGCGGGCCGTAACATGACCAACGCGGTTCTTGGGGCAGGGTTCCAGGGCATCGTGTGCGTAGCACACAAACTGCATCTAGTGGTGGGCGATGCCATTGGCCTGGGTGCACCAAAGGACTCCTGGAGTGAGGGGACCACGGAGACCAGGGCCTTGCTGGACAAGTGCCGGAAGATCGTGGGGCACTTCGCTCGCAGTGTCAAGGCAGCCAGGATGATGTGTGAGAGGCAGGCGGAGACGGGCCGACCGGAGCACGTCCTGATCCAGGACGTGACCACCCGGTGGAACTCCACCCACGAAATGGTCAAGCGTCTGGTGGAGCAGAAGGAAGTGGTGGAATACATCATGTCAACCACCCCAGTCCTGCATGAGGGGAGGGAATTGGACCTTGGTGCTACCGAGTGGCTCGCCCTCTCCCAGATGGCGGGTATCCTGCAGCCTTTTGAGGAGACCACTCACGTCCTCAGCAGCTACAACGCCAGCCTGGGCCATGTTCTCCCCCTGGTCAATGCCCTTCGCCAACGCCTAGAGACCAATATCCGGGAAGAAGGCAATCTTCTCCCTAACAGCAGGGCATTGGCAGACAGGCTGTTGACCGGCGTGGATACCCGCCTTGGCCCACTCAGAAGGGAAAAGGTGTACCAGATGGCCTGCCTGTGCGACCCTCGCGTCAAGGGTTCCCTGGCGGCCAGCACTGCCGAACTGAAATCCTGGAAGACGGAGCTATGCCGTCAAGTCAGGGCTGTCTCCGATGAGGGCCAGGCGTTACAGAGGGCGCACGGAAGCCAGAGCGATGCTGAGGAGGAGTCCTCGCAAGGATCCACATCCCTCTGTACTCCAGGAGCGTTCACCCAGAGACCAGGTTCCATTCCAGCAGCCAACTACCTGGCCTCTGCCCTAGCCATGGCAGTTTCCTCCTCAGTGGAGGCAAGGGAGGAAGAAGTAGCAGACCCCGCTCAGACCATGGTGAAGGAGTACATGGCCGAGCCCCTCCAACCCCTCAGCTCGAACCCACTGCACTACTGGGCCAGAAAGGCAGACCTCTGGCCCGCTCTTTCAACTCTGGCGTTGGACCTCTTGTCTATCCCACCCACCAGTGTCCAGAGTGAGCGTGTCTTCTCCCACATGGGAGATGTCCTGAGGCCGCGCCGCTGTCGCCTGGACCCGGAGACGGTGGAAAGGTTGACTTTCATCCGCTTCAACCTTTCCACCTTGGGATTACCCCAACACTCCAAGAACTAAGTTGCTGCCTGTAACCTAACCTCCTGCCTGCAATCCTCCATGCCCGCCTGCAAGCCTGCCTGCCTCCCCTTGGCCCTACGAGCCTGCCTGCCTGCCTGCCTGCCTGCCTGCCTGGCCCTGTGACTACCTGCCGACTCCAGTGCCTAATGCCTGCAGAACTGCCTGCCTGCCTACCTGTATTCTCTCTCTCACACAATTGAAGGGTACTATTAGTGGCCCAATTTTTCTTGCCCTGGCCTGTCTCCAAACCAGGCAGGGCCACTCAAAGTGTCATTGGAAAGGGTCTGTCTGTATTGGCCCAATGTTTCTCCTTTTGCCATGGCTGGTCTGAGAGAGACCCTAATACCTGCCTTCCTTGGTGCTTCACACCATTCCCTTGGCCCTACGAGCCTGCCTGCCTGCCTGCCTGTATTCTCTCACACACACAATTGAAGGGTACTATTAGTGGCCCAATTTTTCTAGCCCTGGCCTGTCTCCAAACCAGGCAGGGCCACTCAAAGTGTCATTGGAAAGGGTCTGTCTGTATTGGCCCAATGTTTCTCCTTTTGCCATGGCTGGTCTGAGAGAGACCCTAATACCTGCCTTCCTTGGTGCTTCACACCATTCCCTTGGCCCTACGAGCCTGCCTGCCTGCCTGCCTGCCTCCCAGCCTACCTGTATTCTCTCACACACAAAGTGGTGAGGAAGCACTTTACAACAACCTACCTCAAAGACTGAGTATCAGGGGGCAAGCTCCCCTCCTTACAGCCTTAAAGAAATAGACCCACCCAGTTCTCCTGCTTCCACTCTGTCTTCTTGGTTGCCAAAACCCGGTCTCCTGGGGTGGCGAGAGAAACTCTGCCTGCCAAGGAAGCCTCCATGTTTGGTTCTTGGTGGATACTCTGTCCCACACTGACTGTGTGAGTCTGTAATTTACACAGACCTAGCTCTGTCTCCTCCGCCACTCTTTCTACTGGGCTGCCAGCCGTGGCTCACAAAGAAGGGAAACGTCCTTGTTGTGTGTGCGTACTCCTGGCCGAAAGTCCCCTGTGTGGATCTTGGTGCTGTGCTGTGTGACTCATTGTGCGCACACTTGGTGCTTAAACATTTTATAATCATTTCTGCCCTAACCCCGGAACAAAGGCTGCCAGACCAGAAAAGTTACTGGTTGCAAATCTAGGTTGTGATTGATGATGATGATTGAGTTATGGGAACACTCTTCAGGAACAGCTGGTGGTTGGCTTAGGGTTAGGGTTAAGGGGGATGTTTAGGCCTCCGCTACTCTGTCCTCTGGGCTGCACCACACTGTGTCTCACTAAGAAGGGTTGGAGTGGAATGTACTTGCGCGTACCACAGTTCAGCACAATAATCGTTTGTTTCTTAGAAATAGAAGAGCCTTTCAGGAGGAAGTTCCAGGCTTGGCTCTTGGAGTTGTGGAACTGCTGTGATTCACTACGAAGGGCATGGAGATGGAATGCCGGCACGGCAGTTAGGAGCAGTCTACCAGCACACAGCTGGGAAAGAAAGTCAGAAAGCTTGGCTTGCTGTCCTTTTGGAAGCCTGTGTGGTCAAAGACTCAGACTCACTCTAGCTCTGTGTCTTCTCCCTGCCTGCCTGTCAGGCTCCCCCCACTTCCGGCTTAGAGGAGGCCTTCCAGCCGCTTCTCCTTCACCCTAACATCATGGTCCAGTTAGTGCTTCAAGTTCAGCCCTGTCGCCACTGCCCTCAACTTGCCCATGCAGCAACCACGGCTGTGCCCGCTTCTTGGCGGAAAACCTCTTGAAGACCAACTGTAACAGTGCATTCACTCAACAACTATTTGTTTGCACACACTGTGCCTCACAGAGAAGGGAATTGTGCTTGTGTGCTAGAAAACAGCCGTGGGGTGGGCCCGTGATTAGGCAGAACTCATGCAAAAGCACCCTTGGACTCTGCCTGGGACAGTGACAGGACTCTGCAGGAAGGAGTGCCGCAATGTGGGAGTGTTGTCAGCCTCCGGACCGCCAATTAGTCTTCAGTGGGCTGCCATTGCCATACACTGTGGCTCACAAAGAAGGGCAACTTACTGCCGTGCTGGTGGCCCTCTGTCACCGTTACAAATAGGACAGTTTATCAGAAAGTTCAAGGCTTGGCTCTTAGAGTTGTGGGGAATGTGATTCACTACGAAGGGCATGCCACTGGGATGCAATGCACTGACTGTGGCTCTCTGTGAAGGGAGGGAGCAAGGAAGCCTCCACTCCAGGCTTGGTTCTTTGTGGGTACTCTGACTCACACAGACAGTGAGCCTGTGTTTCTCAGGCCTACTGTCTTCCGTGGAGTGCAAAGCTATGTCTCACTGAGAAGGGAACATGGCTGTGCTGGCCTGCTAGGAGTTTATGGCCGGGGAAAGCAGCACACAGCTGTGTAGGAAGACCCTCTGGCTTGCAGTCCTTTTGTCAGAGTGGTCTCAGGCCTCAGATTCAGACACCATGTGGACTCTGCTTTTCCACTGGGCTGCCAACTGTGGCTCACGAAGAAGGGCATTTTCCTGGCGTCCTCCTCAGGCCATTCAGCCACGTTGGGGAGCAGGAGCTTCTTCCTGGCAATGTTCCTCCCCTACGGAGGCCCTGTGGCCTCAGACTCAGGCTATGTGGCCTCCTCCAGCCACTCTTTCCTCTTGGATGCAAAACACTGTGGCTCACTAAGAAGGGAAGAGAACTTGTGTGTGCAGCACGCACTCCAGTAGTTTCTCTGACAGTTCCATCCAGGCTTGGCTGTTGGAGTTGTAGGAGCTGGGATTCACAACGAAGGCCATGGTCGTGGTCGGGATTGCTGGCCCAGCATTCAATTACTCCAGCTTGTGGCCTCCGCCACTCTTTCCTCTGGGATGCAAAACACTGTGCCTCACTAAGAAGGGAAGAGTAGTTGGGTGCCAGCACTCCAGTAGTTTCTCTGACAGTTCCATCCAGGCTTGGCTGTTGGAGTTGTAGGAGCTGGGATTCACAACGAAGGCCATGGTCGTGGTCGGGATTGCTGGCCCAGCATTCAATTACTCCAGCTTGTGGCCTCCGCCACTCTTTCCTCTGGGATGCAAAACACTGTGCCTCACTAAGAAGGGAAGAGTAGTTGGGTGCCAGCACTCCAGTAGTTTCTCTGACAGTTCCAGGCTTGGCTGTTGGAGTTGTAGGAGCTGGGATTCACAACGAAGGCCATGGTCGTGGATTGCTGGCCCAGCATTCAATTACTCCAGCTTGTGGCCTCCGCCACTCTTTCCCCTGGGGTGCAAGACACTGTGCCTCACAACGAAGATAAGAGGACTTGGGTGCCAGCCCTCCATTAGTTTATTGCAAAGTTGCAGGCTTGGCTCTTGGAGTTGTGTGGGAACCAACTGTGATTCACAAAGAAGGGCATGGTAGTAGACTGCCGGGCCGGCAGGTAGCAAGTCTACCAGCACACAGCTGGGGACTTGGGGAGGAAGAGTCAGACTCAGAATGTAGCTTGCTGTCCTTTTTGCAGCCAGTGTGGTGCCAGACCCAACTCAAGGTGATTGGCCTCCTCCTCCAGTCTTTCCTCTGGGCTGCAAGACACCGTGTTTCACATGGAAGGGGGTCCCTGATACAGCACCGCCAAGACTTAGTCAAAAAGTGACATGTGGTGGACGGTGGTGCATCGCAGGCAGTGTGGTGCCAGACCAAACTCAAGGTGATTGGCCTCCTCCTCCAGTCAGTCTTTCCTCTGGGCTGCAAGACGCCGTGTTTCACACAGCAGGGAGGTACTGATTTGAACAGCATTCGTACGTACAGCACCACACCAAGACTTAGTCAAAAAGTGACATGTGGTGGACAGTGGTGCATCACAGGCAGTGTGGTGCCAGACCAAACTCAAGGTGATTGGCCTCCTCCGCCAGTCTTTCCTCTGGGCTGCAAGACGCCGTGTTTCACACGGAAGGGGGGTACTGATTTGAACAGCGTTCGTACTACGTACAGCACCACCCAAGAGTTTGTCAGAAAGTGCCATGTAGTGCATCGCAGGCAGTGTGGTGCCAGACCAGACTCAAGGTGATTGGCCTCCTCCGCAACTCAGTCCTCTGGGCTGCAAGACACTGTGACCCAAGGCCAGTGGCATTTAAATTCCTGTCATGCCATTCAGCTCCATCCTTTTTATACTGGAGCTGGCAATGAGCCTGCCGCACTCTGGCTCTGTGTTGTGGTGCTCTCATACTCTGCCTTGTGGCCTGACCGGAGTGGCCGCCCTTACTCTGGCCTTATGGACCAGAGATAGTCCTCCTCCTTGTATAGCCTAGTGGGCTGGGCTGTGGGCTGTAAAACTTAAGCCAGAGCAACCCAGAGCCCTATCCCATTCCCATCCCTACCAAAACTATTCCTGGCTGTAGCTACTAGCTAGGTACGTAGCTTAACCACCTCAGGCTCTAACTGCTAATGTTTTTTTTGACCATGACCAAAAGCAGGGTTGCATTGGCTTTGGCTTTATTGCTTGTCCTTTAAGTGTGTGTGACTTTGACTGTGAATGTGAAGTGAAGGCAGAAGGACCTTGTTGATGGGGGGCCAATTTGAGAGGAGTAGAGGAGTAGACGCCTCATTCAGATTTGGGGAGGAACGGAATGTCTGTTTCTCCTGCTGCCTCTGAGAGAGGTGGAGGGGAGATGGGATGGATTCAAAACCAAACAACAAAAAAAAGTACAACAAACAGGCACGTCAGCCAGACCAAGTAGGGTGGCTGGCTGGTTCAGCATCAGCAGATTCAGCAGCACAGCAGACCAAGAGAAAAAAAGAAATGCAAATTTGTTTCTGCCCCACTTTGTTTGCTTAGGATGCACTAGCCTTGTTGTGCAGCAGCAAGTCCATCACCCAGGCAGGTTTAAACTGTATTTCGCCTGCTCATTTGCGGGACCCGCGCCCACGCGCCCACCCGCCCGTGCGCGTGCCCGACCGCCCGCCCGACCGCCCACGCGCCCGACCGCGCGCTAGCCACTCCCCCTGCCGCTGCCGCTGCTGCCGCCCACGCATGTACCCTCGCGCCACCGCCACCGGCGCTGCGCCCGCAAGCCGCAAGTCTCGGTCGGACGTCAAAATGCGCGAAATCGCGGCAGAAACGGAAACGAAAAAATGAAAAAACGAACCGACTAATTTTTGCGAATTTTCGCGAAAAACGGAGACGACCCGAAACGGAACCGGCCCGACTAACGACAACTTGAAATTTTTTTTTCCAAGTCGTGCCCATCTCTAATAATAAAAACAATAATAAAAACCTTACACTAAAATCATCACACTAAAATTGCCATCAGGGGATCCACAGTCTATATTGTGTCAATTAAAAAACTTCTGGAACAGGAAGGTTTTTACCTGGTGCCAAAATGTCATCACTGTTGGCACCAGGCAGATCTCACTTGGGAGGGCATTCCATTGCTTGGGGGCAGCTGCCGAGAAGGCCCTATGTCTGCAAGCCATCCTTCTCACCTCCTTGAGGGATGACTCTTTCAAGAGGGCCCCCGGCTAGATCTTAATTGTCGGGTAGGTTCGTATGGAAGGAGGCGGTCCTTCAGGTATCTAGGTCCAAAGCCGTTTAGGGCTTTATATGTCAAAACATGCACTTTGAATTTGTGTTGATGTCTCAAATAACTTCTGACCAACGGTGTCAACAAGAAGGATGCACATCCTGGAGTAAATACGATGTGACTATAAAATATAACAGGCACACAATTTAAGTCACTTAACCAAAGGGGGACATTTTGCTGGTGTGGCCACAGCACAGGAAGAAATTGTGTGCAGAAATTGGGCAAAACCACAATAGGTTCTGCCTTGTCACCGAAGACTTTGAAAAGCTAGAGGTGTGAAATGTATTTACATATTTTTGATCAATTAAAAATTTTAATGTATTTTCTCTTTCACTCTCTCATTGTGCCCTTTGCCTCACAAATTAAAAATGAATTATTTTTGCCCAGGGATAATTTGCACAAATTATAAAAACCTAGATGAACTCCTTGTCTTATGTTCTTGCTACAAATAACTCTCACAAAATGGTAAAAAATTCTTGACAGATTGTTATTGATGTGTATGGACAGTATGTGTCATGGAGAACAAGTAGTTTCATTAGTATTCTTCAAATTTCCAGTAGGAAAACAAACATGATTTTAGAAAGGCCAGATTGTCTATATCCTAAAGGTTTCATAGAATCATAGAATCATAGAGTTGGAAGAGACACTTGAGGGCCATCCAGTGCAAGCCCCTACCATGCAGGAACCCCCCTCATCGAAGTACTCCTAACAGATGGCCATCCAGCCTCTGCTTAAAAAACATCCAAAAAAGGAGATTCCTCCACCCTCCGTGGCAGCATATTCCACTGCTGGGCAGCTCTAACTGTCATTAAGTTCTTCCTAATGTTCAAATGGAATGCAACATTAATTTAAAGCACACTGCATGGAGAATGCATTTTTATAAAGAAGATGGTGTTTTTCCTGCTATGATGGGGGTGATGCAATAGGCAGGGCCACTGGAAAGGCTTGTGAGATTGCATGTGCATTTTGAACCACGCACATCCCTGCTTCATAGGGTCTGATCTTTGTCCCTCTGCCAAAGGTCTGAGGAATGAAGTGAGGCAGTACAAAAATTACTTAGAAAAAAGGGGTTGCCTACACGAGGCATCTCAACCCAATATTCAGCTAATAAGATGTCTTTGCCTATGCAACCAAAAATAAAGGAACTTGGGGTATTTAATGAAGCTGACAGACATGTCGTTTATCTAGGCCACTACCACACTTCAAACAACAACCGCTTTTTGTTTTGAATCACCTTTTGCCCTCCTCCAGTCACGTGGTCGTTGAAGCAATTCTGCATTCCACACTTGAGCGTTTTCTCAAGAACCGGTTTCCCGTCCATACTTTGCTAAACCACTTTTTGTTCCGTTTTAGTCTGACATTTTCCCATTATCTGGTTCAATTTTGGAATTATTTTTAAGGATACTGTCATGCCAGTGCTCTTCCATTCAAAGTAATGTAGCTAATTTCCTGGTTCTCCCTTTAGATTACTTACAACGTGGTGCATTGATTTTGATAGCCTACTTTCGTGACCAGAAAAAGCAAAATTGTACCCAAAAGAATAAATAGAAGGACCGGAGAAGTCGGCAGAAATGATTACACTGCAGGAGGATTTCTTTTTTGGATTTTCTGACAGCAGAATAAGGCATACAGAGGAGGAAACCTGGAAAAAATGGTGCATGGTGTCCGCAGTTTGAGCCAAATCACTTCAAAAAGTGCTCTAGAAATTGGTTTTAAAAAAACCACCACCCCTGGTGGCCGTCGCAAGAAAAACTGACACAGCCGCTGAAAAGGGGCGTGGCCAAGGGGGCTCCACAGAAAAAGCGGTTGGAAATGTGGTAAATGATTTTAAGGCGATTTGACTTTAAGCAAAAGGTGATTCAAAACCTTAGTGCGGTAGGGCCCCTAGTGTCTTAGAGATGATGTTGGAAGTGAACAGGCAGCTCTCACAATAAGGAAATGATGCATTGAACTAAATTATATTTATTTATATTCTGGCTATCTTCTTCAGTTCTCCTATGAATCTCTTCACAGTTAGCAGTGGGGATAGATTCTTGGTGATGCAGAACAACAGAGTCTCATTCAGCTTCAGCAGAGCCAAACCAAAGCATTCCATGCAGATAATAAGGAGTATTTGAGCATAAAGATATTTCCTATGGAGCATTCCCCAAAGATGTTCCCTGCAGTACTTTAAATACTAATCTCCCAGAGAAAAGCATGCTATGCAATGGCTTTTAGCATTGTTGTAATAAAGCACATGCCAGCTGTTCAGCTGATTTGCATTGCTCCTGGGTTTTTTCCTTTCAGTTTGTTCATGCAATCTGAAGTTGATTTGATTCTTCACAAGGGCATTAGGAAACCATACTTTCAAGAGCAGTGGGTCAAAGGGGAGCAGTTTTCATTCTGAACTCCAAGACTAGGTTTCCAAAGGACCCAAGGTTCAATCTATTGCACCTTAACATGAGGAGATTTTAGAATTTTTGGTATGCATTATTTAATTAATATTTAATATGGCATCTGTATTTTCTAAAATGGCTTTGTGATAATAAAATGTATATAGTCTTAGTTTATATTTTACTCTTGTTGACTAGAAATATTATCTAACCAAGCTGAGTCACTTAAAAGAGCCTGATAATCTTATATTTTTGGTACTGAAGCCACAAGATTCACCCACACTCTTGACCACTGGACATAAAGTTTGGTTGATTCTAGAAATTGCAGTCCAAAAAAAGTAACTTCAGCAAACAACCCCCCCACACACACACACATTTGCCACTAGTTTACTCCCCTTTCTTCCAAATGGCATGGTGCTATATCTTAATCTTGTGATTCTATTCTTTTCTTGGAGAGTAGGAAGTGGTATTCTCAAAGTGTGTATGTTTGTGTGGGTTTGTATGTATGTATGTGTGTGTGCGCGCGTGCACGTGCTATATTTTGTATGTCTTGGTTCAATCGTCAATCCAAATGGCGATTGTGTCCAAGAAATCAGGATTAGACTGAAACTATGAAGGGCAGCAATGAAGGAATCTGAAAAGATCTTCAAGTGTAAGAGTGATCTTCAAGATCTTGAATGTCTGTGAAGGACTCTTCTAGGCTGGGGTGACTGTCAATCTATCCAGCACTAATGAATCATTCCCTTCCACCTCTGAATGTAAGAGTCCCACCTTTCTGCTGAGTGTTCGTATTTCCTCTCTTTAGTCTCTTAGGCTGCTTTCACACGACCCCTAAAATCCACTGCAAAATGCTCACAGATGTGGAGCATTAAAATGTTTTCTGACCAGCAGCGGACTTTAAAATAAATAAAGTACAACCACGTCCACTTAAGCGTGTCCCAGCACATTTTACAAGCACCTGGTCTCGAGGAAGTAAAAATGTTTCCAATGTGGATTTTAAAGCTGTGAATGCCTGGCTCTCCTCTGCCTTCTGTTTGTTTTTGTTGTCCCCCCTCCTTTATCAGACAGGAATCCTTAATGGCAGGCATGTCCAAATTTCGGCCCTCCTGATGTTTTGGACCACAACTCCCATAATTCTAAGGCTGTATTTCCAATGGCAAAGGACTATGGGAGTTGTGGTCCAAAACATCTGGAGGGCCGAAGTTTGGGCTTCCTGTGCTTAATGGGCTTCCTGTGCTACTACAACTAGCTGCTGCTGACAGCACATGGAGGTGAGCCTGAATTTTTTTCCCCTCCCCTCATAGCAGACAGAAGCAATAGATTCAGAGTGCGGGAGGGTGGGGACACAGGAAGCAGAACAAAAACCACATGATCTCTGGTTGGGGGGATCCGAATTTAAGTTGCCAGCGGATTTTAGGGGTCATGTGAAAACAGCATTGGAAGCAGTGTTTGTTAGTTTGCTGCTGATCTGTTTTCAACTGTAAGTAGAGAAATGTTTTTTTTTATTCTTTTGTCCTATGAATGTCTCATATTCTTATCAAGGCTTTAAGTGTTAGTGAATGAGAAAGAGATGGTTTATCTGGGGAACATGAAGCTAGAACTTGAGTCTTAGTGGTTTTAGAGCATTAGGAACATGTCTGTGAAAATTCTCAGTAATCTAGGTGAGATTATCTGGAAGCTGAGTCATGGCAATTGGACTACTTTTCTTGTGAAATTGAAATGACAAAGGTACTTAAATGAGTAGCAAAACATTTCAATCTCACAAGAAAAGAACTTCCAGGCACATAAGCAAAGGAAATTTTACCAGACATACAAAACTCTACAATGATTACAAGGAATGTCTATGTTCCTTTCCAATTTCAGTATTCTGGCATTTTATATGAAATTAGTTTATCACTATATAGTATATCAACTAGTCAAGAAGTATCACTTCAAGGTTCGCCAGAGACAAAAATGAACAACAGACAGAAATGAGGAAGACTTCTTTTGTTATTGGCTGTGGGAAAACATTTCAGTTTCCAACTGGTTTATTGAGATTTAATTTCACAACATTGTTTTAAGACTAAGTGTAATCAGTTTAATTTGTTTTTAAAGTTGCATTAAAATTTAAGAGAAGCATTCTTCTGATTATCCCCTGAAAAGAGATAAATAAATTTCTAAGGTATGATAGATATCATAAGATAGGAAGACAAAAACCTGTCATTGATAACAAACCTTTATCTGAGTTAATATGTTAATCTAATCTACTGCTACTGCCTTTTCTTGAATTTTTAGTGAGGTTTACTAGGCTTTAAATTTTCATGGTTCCTGATTGTACTCCCTGCTTCTCTGACTCCTATTTATTCTTTCATTCAACTGTTGTGGCTTAGTCTTCAGCTTGGTAATTATTATTTAATGACCAAACATCCCCCTTGTATTCCAGCTATTTGGCATGAGTTCACTTTGAAATTTCCCTTTCTGCATTTGTGATTTCCCTTTGCTACTGAGGACACATTATCCAGTTTGCTATAAATAAATACCAAATATTTTTAAAAGAATGATTGCAAATTGTTACATATTTGGCCACTTTTCTGTTTTTATTAATCCTAGAGGGCTAGATCATTGTGAATGAGAGAGGACAGCATTCAAAAAGAATTTTCATGCATTTACATAGGCACTTAATATTTTTTTCAACCCATATTCCTTCTTTGTACTTTATTTATTTTTATTTATTATTTATTTTTGAGTATTTTACCCCACCTTTCTCCTTGAAAAACGAGCCAAGGTGGCTTTCAGTAAGGAGGGACAATATACAGTCCAGTACAATTAAGACATATTCGATTTAAGAACAGGGAATTGAGTACTTTGTATGTTTTGTATCATCATAGGTCTATTAACATTGTAAAAGTACATTAACAATACAGAGTTAATAGAAAATGTCACAGCTGCATCCTATTGAACCATGGGATCTTTAATAGGATAGATCCTTAAGAACAATACCTGTAGTTCAGTGCAGCATGAGAGAGTTCTTCAGCAGGTAACTCTAAAGGTCTTGCCAAACACATTCTAGGATTTAGTAGAATGGAACTGAAATGGCAGTTAATATGGTATCCAGCTGACACAACTGAGCAGGGCAGATATGCTGCTTCATTTTACTCCTTTTCTTTGTCCAAACTTCTTTCAGGAGTGGTAGTAACATCTAGATTTCCCCATCAATTCAATTCTTCTTTGTGAAGCTCAGCACTAATTGCATTGCATACTTGCATACTATCACCACCCAATATATATTTTTTCCTTAGGAGGAAGTCTCAGAAGTAGTTGAACTAGATCAGTGATGGCGAACCTATGGCACGGATGCCAAAGGTGGCACTCGGAGCCCTTTCTGTGGGCACCCGACATCACCCATTCATAGCTACCTGTATGCAGGTTAAATTACTTTATTGGCACTTTGCAAAAAAAAAAAATTAGCGGGTTTTGAATTGCAGTTTGGGCACTCGGTCTCTAAAAGGTTCACCATTACTGAACTAGATTATCTTCCAAGTTTATTACATCATTATCATTCATGGGGATTGAATGATATTGGTTGCCAGCTGGATATTTTTAACATTAAATGGTTGAATAGATACTGTGTCTTCAGCTACATAGATGACCTGCATCTCGTCCAAAGAATCAACCAATCCAATGATCTATTGCTCACACATATCCAGCTCTAGAGTAGCAATGAAGATGAAACTAAAGCCGGATTATCTTGCCCTGTCCATATTTCCTGGGATGGGGACATGCGAGTCACAACCTGCTGTCAAGTCTCACATAGGTTGTACCACCAGCTTGACTCAGACTCAAACAGGGGGAAAGGAGGCACAGCTAAACTTGGACTAGACTTGCAGCCGAAGCACATTTATGAATTGCACTTCAAGAACTTAAGGAATGGGCCTCCCTACATGTGGTTGCCTGCACTGCTTCCACTGCCACCATCACCCTCAAAGGCAGTAGGCACCAGGACCCAGGTCTGCTACCTCTGCCTCTGGAGCTCAAGCAGTCTTGTTTCTTAATTTCTTAACTTCTGCAGCCAGTTTCTTGACCAGCACATCAGAAAAACCAAAGATTTTTAAAAACATTAATTAGTAATGCAAGGCATTAGCTATGATATACTGGTGGTGAAGGCTTCGGGGAACTGCAGTTCAGGAACAACTAGGGGCGTTTATACACGACCCCTAAGCTCCGCTGCAAATGGCTGCAAGCTCCGGAGCTTAAAAATGTTTCCCCACCAGCTCCGGAGTTTGCAGACAATTAAGTGCAACCCCGCCCACTTTAGCGTGACCCAGCGCACTTTTCTTGTACCTTCTCTTTGGAGGTGAAAAATCTTTGATGCGGTGCAACGATAGTGAGTGCGGGGCTCTCCTTGCTTCTGTTTGCTGCTTTTTGGCTCTTGCCCCTTTAAGAGCTACTTTTACAGAGACGAGGGGGTTGGACTTGATGGTCTTACAGAGACCAGAGGCAGAATGAGGTGAGCGGCATGCTTTTCTTTCTCTTTTTCTCCCTCCCTCACGCAGCCAGCAACCAGGAAGTGTGGAGGGGGGTGGGGACAGAGGAAGAGCGACAAACCCCTAAGATCTCTGGTCCGAATTTAACTGGCCAGCGGATCTTAGGGGTCATGTAAAAAGGCCCTAGGTTACTCAAGGTTGGGAATCACTATACTATGGTATTTTATTTTATTTTTCATTTCCTCCCCCCCCCCATTCAATTTGTTTATACCCTGTAGTCATGTCTCTCTTTTTAAGCCACTTCATGACATCAGAAATTCCAACCAGAAGGACCCTTGATAGCCTTGCTTTGTGTCTTTTCTTAGCTATCACACATGCTGGAAATGGACAAAACCAGAGTGTTAGAGTGCAAATAGCAGGCTAAAAGATGTTGCAGTTAGCGTCTTAAACTGATTTCTTAAGTGTTGACTATTCTACCCTGGATGAGGCTGTTGGGAGTCTAGAATCATAATGGACTAATAATGGAGAGTGGTCTCCTGCTGATATTGCTTTCCGTTTCATTGAATGCACTCAAGCCCTCTGTTACAAAGTTAACCTGTACACCCTGTAAAAGTAGATTGTTATTATTGTCTTTAGCATTTTGCAAATGAGGGAGCTGAGTTCTATTTCCTTGTGGCCATCTAGTGAATTTATGGCAGAGGTGAGTTGGAAAGTGGACTTCACTGATGTTGGGAGGTCATACCTCTTTTAGTTACCACTGAATACCACTGAATACAAGCTCTAAGGGTGGTATCATACATTACTAAAAAAAAGGAGGCAACATCCTCTGTGTTTCAGGGTAGTGTGTAACAGGAACTCACACTTTGTCCCTTGTTGCAAGAGACATTTGAGCTGCTCTGCCAATGGTCCTGTTTCACACCACTTCTAAGTGGTTTGTGAAGGAGCTCCAAGTGAGCAGGTCAAAGATCTCTGAAGCAACTGAGGTTTAATGTTCTGTGGATGTTTTATGTCTATTGTAGGGATAGATAAAAACCAGTTATATCTGGTAATGCTTGTAGATTTGTGAATACGAATAGATGAATTAACATTTTTTAAAAAAATTAAATTCATTCATTTTTTTAAAAAAAATTGTACTCATCTTTAACTGTGCTCACGACCTGGGTTCACGACCTGGGTTCAATCCCCGGTAGCAGGCTCAAGGTTCACTCAGCCTTCCATCCTTCCGAGGTCGGTAAAATGAGTACCCAGCTTGCTGGGGGGGGGGCAATGTGTAGCCTGCACTCTGTAATTAAAAATTGTAAACCGCCCAGAGACTACTTGTAGTAGTATGGGGCGGTATATAAGCAGAACACTTTGCTTTTTTTTTGCTTTTAGTAGTAAGCTGTCTTCTGAGTTGGAAGTTGGGGGACTTTATCCTGCTTCTGAACCTGATTGGCGGAAGACTAGGGAAACTATACAATCAACAATCTAAATGATTGTATCAAAGGATTATTATGAATGCTTTGAATTTGAAAAGCATAGTGACCGTTTTTTTAATACTCCTTTATTTTAGAGGTAAAATAGTTTCTTATGACAAATGGTCATAAGCTGACAGTAGTATTCCCAAATAAATTAAACGAGGGGAATAAGATCTTGGTTTAAAGCAAAACACTGCACTAGAAGGTACTGTCCCAAAGTCATTTTGGTTTTAAGGGTACCAAAACACTCCTTGTTGATGCTTTCTGAGACAGAATACAATGGCTACCCCATAGGGCGTTTATACACGACCCCCAAACTCCGGGGCAAATGGCTCCCAGCTCCGGAGATTAAAAATGTTTACCCACCAGCTCCGGAGTAAAGAGGAAATTAAGTGTGACACCGCCCACTTTAGCGCGTCCCAGCGCAGCTTTCAGGTACCTGCTTTTTGGATGTGACAAATATTTGATCCGGTGTAAGGATAGTGAGTGTGGGGCTCTCCTGGCTTCTGTTTGTTCTTTTTTTGCGCCCTGCCCCTTTAAGAGATCTGAATGCTGCCGGGAACAAAACGGAGGTAAACCGGCATTCTTTTCTTTCTTTTTTCTCCCTCCCTCACGCAGCCAGCAACCAGGAAGTGCGGAGGGGGGTGGGGACAGAGGAAGAGCGACAAACCCCTAAGATCTCTGGTCCGAATTTAAGTGGCCAGCGGATCTTAGGGGTCGTGTAAAAAGGCCCATAGTTAAGCTGACATTCAGAATGACTGGATTGTAATGAAAAGGGAATTAGAAAAAAAAACAGCATAGGAAAAGATTAGCAGGAAAATTCTCATATGCGTTAAGAGGAAAGCTATAAAACGTCACTGACCATATAGAGTTCTGGTGCCAGAAGAGGAGCAAGTGTAAATGTTTTAGGAAGAAACGTCATGGCCAGGATCTGGAAATTGGTATACTGGGCCTGTCCAAAGCATGTCCTGTGATTTCCAAGAAGTATTCCCAGATATTTGGCTCCATCTTCCGTAGGAAAACCGACCACAATTCCAGTACCAGGATGAGTTATATAATAATTATCTTTGAATGGCAGAGCTGGAAGGTTCCCTATTAATCATCCTGTCCAGCCCCATTCAAGGAGGTACAGTAAAGAACTGAACTCCCAATGAAATCCATTAAGAAGGACATATTTGAGAATGTAAGAAGAAATAGGATTAATCATAGAATTGTAGAATCGTGAAGTTGGAAGAAATGCCCTGAAGTTGCTTGAATTTATCATAGAAAAATGTAAGACTAGTTGTGTTACCTTAATATATTTACTTCTTGATTCAGACTGATATTGTATCTTTAGTTGCACTATTTAGTTGTTTTAGAAATTTATTTATTTATTTATTTATTTATTTATCTATTTATTTATTTATTTATTTATTTATGCAACTTATATGCTGCCTACAAAGGACTCTGGGTGGCTTACAATTAAAATGAACAGTTAAAACAGTTAAAACTTTAAAAAGGCAATGAATGGACATTTAAAGACAAAACACTAAAATTGCCACAAGGACCCACAATCTATGTTATGTCTGTTAAAAAACTTCAGAAACAGGAAGGTTTTTACCTGGCACCGAAATCTCATCAGTGTTGGCACCAGGTGGATGTGGCTTGGGAGGGCATTACATAACCTGGGGGCAGCTGTCAAAAAGGCCCTAGACTTACAAGCCATCTCTTTCACCTCCTTGAGGGATGGCTCTTTCAGAAGGGCTCCCTGACTAGATCTTAATTGCCAGGTAGGTTCATATGGAAGGAAGCTGTCCTTCAGGTATCTAGTTCCTAAACCAGGCAGGTCCAAATGTTGGCCCTCCAGATGTTTTGTACCACAACTCCCACTGTCCTTTGTCATTGGCAGTCTAAGCTTAGAATTCTGGGAGTTGTGGTCCAAAACATCAGGAGGGCCGAAGTTTGGACATGCCTGTCTAAGCCATTTAGGGCTTTATATGCCAAAACAAGCAATTTGAATTGGGCTCAGGCAACAACTGGTATCCAATGCAGCTTACGCAGAATCACCAGCCGGGCTGCACAATGCTGAACAAGTTGCAATTGCTGAACCATGTTCAAAGGCTGCCCCATGTAGAGCGCATTGCAGTAATCAATATGGGCATGGGTACCTGTCATGAGGCTCCATTTGCATATGAATATCACAGATTTTCAATTATCGCGGGTTGGGTCGGGTTCCTAACCCCCAGATAGGCAGGCGGTCACTGTATAACAAAACCACAGATCTAAAAATCACAATTTTGGCAATAGACAAGAAAAAGGATACATGATATAATCATCAAGGTATGACTAAACAACTAAAAGTTATAAAGGGGGGTACCCTTAAATACTTCCCTGAAAAGCAAAGTGTTTAAATGTTCCTAAATATTACGAGGGAATGGACCTGGTGCACTTTCAAAGCATATTAAATATTAGACATTTTAAAATAATAATATTTTGTTACAATAAAAAAACTTTAAACATCAACTTGATGTACAGTGTATGGCTTTTTGGACAGAAAGTATTTGTTCCTGAGAGGACAGAGAAAAACAGAACAATGGGCTGAAAAGTCACAATAATAAAGTGCATTTGAGACAGGTTGCATAACATGAGTTCAGTCAATCTCACAAAGAAGCAAAACAATTTAGTTTATGACCAGAATACATCTACAAGGTATTGGCCATTCATTTCCAAAGGACTGCTCAGTGTATGAGTGGAGCAGAACTGATTTTTCTGCATGTATATTGTAAAACTTTATGATATACAGCTCTCAAATGCCTGTGTAAAACAGCAGATAACAATAAAACATGCTGAGAACAGAAGCTACCTCTTCATTTTTAATTACCTTTTCTCTTGTCATTGAAATTGAGGAAGGCTGGAATAAAATGCCTGTTGGAATTTAGGAAATTTTATGCAGAGATAAGGGCTTACTCGCCAATTTCAGAAACTGCACAATCAGAAGTGATTTCCTGTGCTGTAGCCACCACAGATATTTCATTTACAAAAACTCTTCTGTAAATACTGACTTGACTGATCTTCACTTGGTTGTAGACAAGCCTTTAATCTAAAACTGAATGAGTCCCATTATGACCTAAACCCACCAACATTTGAAATCACTATTATAATTTGTAGGGGAAAGTCCTAGTAGAGATGGGCACAAAATGGAAAAATAGTGTTTCATTTTGTTTCTGTTGAAAATGAAACAAAACGCTATGCTCCCCTGGGTCCTAAAGGACCAAAATGGCAGGGGAGCTTCCTCAAGCAATTCTAGGTAATGCCCTGAAATTTGGAAAGGTTTGGGGTTCAGAGGGCTGAGTTATGAAGTTCCAAAGGGGGTACCCCAGGCAAAATCTTTCTATTGGAATCAGAACTTCAAAGGCCAAGCCACGGGCAAGTGCAGCGCTGCCACGGCTTGGCTTCCGATTCCAATTAGAAAGGGTTTTTTTTGCCCTAGGTGCACCCTCTTTGTAGCTACATAACTCAGCTCCCAGACCCCCAAACCTTTCCAAATTTCATGGGCTTTCTGGGAAGAGCTTCAGCTCCCCTGCTATTGATTTCCAGTCTAGAACAAATTGTTTCATTCGAGAGGAAAAAATGGCAATTTGTGATGCAACAAAACGAAACACATCCTACCGTTTTGTTAGGTATTGAGGTAATTTGTTACCTAACAAAACGATGAAACAGTGTTTCATTTTTCATTTTGTGCCCATCTCTAGTCCATACTAGAAATATGTGGAATCTCTTATATGTTTTTCCAATATATGAGAAAGACAATTGTTCTATTTCTATCACACTTTGATACAAACTAGCTGCCTAGTAGAGATGGGCACGACTTAGCAGTATTCCCGTTTCCATTTCCGTTACTCGTATCCGTTACTCTACGGAAGCGGTAACGGGAATTACTCCGCCAAAATTCGAGCTCGAACCGACGAATGAACAATTTGGTCTGATTTGTCGTGCTCGTTACTTGCATTGCGGCGATCGCGCAATGCCAAGCGGCACAGAAAAAAAGTTTTTAAAAGTTAAAAAAAAACAAAAACGATTCCCGGCCCTAAAAGTAGGCGAAAACTGTCTGAGGGCACCTACCAGGCCAGAAGGGTGTTTTATTTTTTGGGGGGGTTCCCCACCCCCCTCTCCTTGGCTATTGCTACTGCTGCGCTGCTGGTACCAGGCTGGGAGGGCGCATCCATTTGCCATGCAGTGCGGGGGATCCAAAATGGCAACCGCAATTTTTTTTTGAAATCGTTGCCCAAAACCCCACCAAAGCACCACAGAAACATGCGAAAATTAGCTATTTTAAATGCTTGAATTTTTACAGTAGCAGCAGTGGGTTTTTCTTGCAAAAAAAAGTCTCCGTTGATTTTATTTCATTTTATTTTATTTTATTTTATTTTATTTTATTTTTTTACACCTGCACATTTGCAATGATGGGCTCGCCCATGGGAGTAGACCATGCAAATTTTCCAGCAATCGCATGGCCACTTGGCCAGGTTGACCACAGAGACTTCTGGGATGTGCCAATCGGGCATGAACAGCCCACTAATCGTAGCCCAAACCCGAACCCTAAGCCTAACCCATACGCCAGTACACTGTCCTTCTAAGTGGGTCAGAGAGGCACCCAGAGGTGCACCCCAATACTCACCCTAACCTCACCCGCAACTAGCCTAACCCTAGCCCTTGCGCTAACCCGTCTTAACCCTAAGCCAGATCTACTTGTATTGCACTACATGCAAGTACGTGAGACACAGCGGGTGCAAAGAGTCTGCCAGTCCGTCACTTGTGCTCTGGCTGACTCCTGCAGCTCCCTCCAGGAGCCCGCTACCCCCCCCAAACCAGTACTAACGACAATGAAAAAACGAAAAAACAAACCAACTAATTTTTGCAAATTTTCACAAAAAACGGAAACGAGCCGAAACGGACTGCCTCCGACACATGACAACTCGAAAACGTCATTTTACCTAGTCGTGCCCATCTCTACTGCCTAGGGCGTTTTAAGGGAGTGAGGTTGAAATGTGTCTTTGGTTCATGCTTGGTTAGAGGTCTTGCTCGAACAAGTTGAATAAATCTGGTAGCAGCAAGGTCTATAAATATTAAAAAACAGTGCTATCTTTGTATTCATCACTACAATTATGATGGTTGAAAATACTGTCAAGAAGACTGCATGTTCTTGGCCACTGAGTTCGGCTTTTTGATTCAATAAGTCACCAATACTGTAATAACTGCATGGGAGTTCTGCCAAACAAAGCCTAATATCTAACGGCACAAACTGTGTCTGTGTGTTTTTGAAAAAGTCCTTTGTCACCCAGTACATTAAAATGTCCATAACAGGATGGTGTTGTTTTTGGATTTAGCATTAATATGCAGCTTGTCTAATAGTCTAAACTGAGGAATTAATTGGTACCCAACTAATGGTTACATTGCCGGAAGCTTGCAGGGTAATCCTATACATGTCTATCTGAAAGTATATCCCACTGAGTTCAGAAGGACTTGGTCCCAGTTTAAATCAGCATGGAATTGCAGTTTAAAGTGACAGTTCAATCCCACTTATTTTGCTGTTTCTTCTAATGAACACAATGGGACCTACTTCAGAATAAATGTAGAAAAGATCACATGGTAGATTATCTTTACACACACACACACACACACACACACACACACACACACACACACACACACACACACACACACACACACACACACACACACACACATTGTTTCCTGTGGTAGGTCTGATTACTCAGATTAAAAAAATCATCTACAGGAAAGAAAAATGAATATGAAGTACATTGTAGGAAAGGTCATTAAAAACCCTGGGCTAAAAGGGAAACTTCTTTAAATTATATTTTATGAATCTATGACTGGCAAGAATGTACCTCGTTAGAGGACAGAATAAAGATGATGTATTAAGACAGCAAGCTACCTGACTTGTGAACAGAAGTAAAGCCTTCTAAAACAGAGTTCTACTGTCCAGGATAGAAGGTAATAGCCAGAAGGATGACCTAGCAAGTCTTTTTAAAAGTCAAGAGATGAAAGGTCAGTGTTGTAATTAAAACCAAAAGTCATGGCTACTAGTGCCTTTGGAATACATAATTATAGAAGTTAATATTTGCCACTATTTCTAGGACATAGTTGGCCAATGGTCAGTGATCCAATATAGGATCTGGAAGTGAGTCCCATCCTTGCTTGGAACATGAGTTTAGCTGCCTCCAGGGGATTTCACATCTTCTGGTTACATAGCCTTTTGAGATTTATGAAGCTAAAGAGTACTTACGAGAAGCTTTCCTCCTGGAGAAGGCTCATAACTTATTTTGCAAATACGTGGCTGCTGCATGGCAGTCTGACCCCAGAAACTCTTCCAGTAGGACATGTTGGCTGGCTGAACTTGCTCAGAAATATTTTGATAACTCAGTGGTCAATGAAATAATACAAAGACTGAGTGTATCTATTGTCTGTAATAAAATATTATTCAAGCTGCTAATTAGGTATGAGCACCATACAAAAAATGACATGCTGTTTCATGGTTTGGTTAGCTAATGAAACAAAATGAAATGAAACGAAATGGGGAAGCAGCATTTTGTTACAAACAAAACACCATTTTCCCTCTAGAATGAAATGATTCATTCTAGAGGAAATGGCAGGGGAGCTTCCTCATGCTCTTCCCTGAAAGCCCCTGAAATTTGGAAAGATTTGGGGGTCAGGGAGCTGAGTTATGAAGCTCCAAAGGGGTGCCCCTAGGAAAAAACCTTCTAATTGGAATCGGAAGCTGATCAGGCCAGCGATAGTGCTGCTAATGCTTCCCATATGAGTCCAATTACAAGCTCCTAGGGGCAATCCCTTTGAAGCTTCATAACTCAGCCCCCTTACCCCTAAGTGTTTCCATATTTCACAGGGTTCTCTAAAATCACTTTCTGAACATACCCCTGCTACTTTGGTACCCCAAGATAAGTAATTTTGGGTACATATTTTTTATAAAATAAGCATTCAGAACTTATTCCTTCCCTCCCTCCCTCCCTCCACCCCCTCTTGCCCCTCCACAACCCCATTGAGCAATGCTGACTCCCCCAGGATTGCCTCCCCCACCGCTGCCAGTGGTGGTGGTGGGCTCATGATGCTGGTGCTGCCAGAGCCCAATCCCAGGTCAGAATGCCTCAGCGTTCCCTTCCCTTGGACTCTTTCTGCCCCTTCATGAAATCCCTTTCTATTGTAACTTTCTTGGCCTCTTTTTTATTCTCCCTCCTGCCTTCCTCTCCTCCTCCACTTAGTTTTCCTTCTCTTCTTTGTTCCCTTCTCGTATTTCCTTCCTTCTTTCTCTTTTTCTGCCCCCCCACATGCTTTCACTGGCTTTCCTGGGGTTCCCCCTCCCCTCCCCTCCAGCTGCCTTCCCTTGCCTCAATCCTTCCTCTTCCTGTTCCCTTGGCGCGCTCTCCCTTTCTTTCCCTCCCACAATTTTCTTCCTCCCCCTCCTGCCCGATCTCCCTGCCCACCTGCCACTGAGCTCGCGTCACCACGGCCAGGCTCAGTGCGCCCCTCCTTGACTGCCCTCCTCTCATGAAGGCACATTTCATTGGGAGGGTGCTCCATTGAAGTTTGTAGTGGGAGGGGCAAAGCGAGTGGTGCGTGCATGTCAAAACTTGACATGTAAGATTTAAAGTTATACGAAACATGTGGCAGGCAACGTAATATGTTTGTGGTCTGGAAACTGACTACCACGAAGCCTTTTGCAATGTTTGCACAGACATTTTAATCAGCCTGAGAACTATGTGGGGTTTTTTTGGAGGGGTAATTTAGATTTTTGCTTAAGGTAATTGAGCTAAATCATAAAAGAAAGAGGAATGTTGTCATCTCAATTCTCACCATCTTGCAGGCATTCTGAAAGCATGTTTTTATTCCACTGTATTTCTCTCTTATTACATTTGTTGCCTGTGGTAATTGTTCTAAATACTACTCCCCACACTACTGCAGTACAATTCTATATCTATGTCAGAGAGGGGGGGAGGGGACATAAAAATGAATTGTGATATTCATCAGAAATCACTGATTCATCTAATATCCATTGATTGGTGTTTGTCAGGTTGTGTGTGTGTGTGTGTGTGTGTGTGTGTGTGTGTGTGTGTGTGTGTGTGTGTGTGTGTGTGTGTGTGTTATGTCATTACAGTCGTGACCGACTCTTCATGACTCCATGACCATGGAGTTTTCTTGGCAGGAAAAGTGGAGTGGCTTGCCAGTTCCTACTCCAGGCGCCTACAGCACCTGGTATTCCCTGGTGGTCTCCCATCCAAGTACTAACCAGGGCCGATCCTGCTTAGCTTCCGAAATCAGGTGAGATCGGATGTGCTTAGGGCAGACCCTAACAAATATGGAGTGATAAATATTACCCTTGTTAAGATTTGTCCCTTTGTAAGCAAAGCTAGACTGTTCTGGCAGTCTAGCTTGCTTTCCTAAAAAAATAAGTTAAATTTTAAAATGGAGCCCCCTTCCCCTTTCTGTGTCACCTCCTTGCCTTGTCTTCTCCTTTCTGGTGCCACTGACATTTCTGATTTTTTTCCCCTGGAGCATCCCTGGAGTGGCATCAGGCCATCAAAGAAAATAAGATGGTTTGTCCCCATCTTGTCTCTGTCTCTGTCTCTGTCTCTATCTATCTATCTATCTATCTTTTTTTTTCAATAATTTGCGAAAAATGAAAACGAACTGAAATTGGCCCCTCAATGAAAAACAAACACCCGAAAAACCATTTTTCCGATTCGTGCCCATCTCTAGTTACAATCCTCAACCAAGGCATTTCCCCCATAATGGTATATTGTTGCAAGCTCCTTTCACAGTCCAAACCATCTTGGGTTGGTCTTGAACATGCAACTAAGACTAATTCAAATTTAGAAAGTGAAGCAACTATCCACTAGAATGGTTTGTTGATATGTCTTTGTGGGGTTATCCCCTGTTTCAGTTTCCTCAGTCAAGAGGGTGGCTCGCTTATATGCTGCAGCTGAGAGCTCTTCGACTCGGAGACAGGGTTCTGCAGATAGTATTATTTATACTTCAAACGCATTGTTCTTCACAGGACAATGACAATAAAGATCTATCTATCTATCTATCTATCTATCTATCTATCTATCTATCTATCTATCTATCTATCTATCTATCTATCTATCTGGACTTTTTGTGACCTACTTCTGGCAGGCTGGATAGCTCAGTAGTATAGCTATAGAAGAGGTATTCATGTCATTTTGTATTAGTGTTGCTCTAGGATAGATATTTTATGACAGAAGTTTTCGCACCATTTAGAGCACAAGTTTCAGTTTAATACCTAAATATCAAAGACACCTTCACCACAGTGTTAAACATCTACTGATTTCTTGCCAACTAACCATGATCTCCATATTTTGAGATCTATACTTTGATACTGTGTACAAATATTGCCATATTATATATGGCAATAATAAAGTTAATTTGAAACAATTGCTTTTTATTTCATAGTATAGCATTATATTGCCTTGTGTTGTATTGTGTTGTATTTTCAATAGTTCCAGTTCTGTCATGGATAGCTTTGGGTTAAATACCTGTTTCTCAGCCTCATTTGTAACAATACAAGTACTCATAGCTCACTTTTGACCAGGTAATTGTTGTCGTGTTATGTAAAAATGTTGATTTGTAGTAGTTCATATGTAGACGAGATGTGCATTTATCTAAATGTATGTTACAGCCCCCTTAGCCTCCATTTTGTTTCTGGGTCTAGATAGGAAATATCAGCACTCTGGTTAGAAAACAGCATAGAAAATAGAAATCTACAAACTAGAAATCTGTAAAACTCCTCTACCCTCACATTTTATTCATTGCAAAGCCTTGTCAGGTAAGATTGGCTGAGAAATAATGAGCTGACCAAGACTATCAGCTGAGGTCAGTGTCTGAGTGGACATTTGAAGCTGTGCCTCTTGATCCAACAAAAACTTCCATATAGTACTAATATACTGTACTGTTATGAATCAGAAAAAATGGTGGTTTTTTTATTTATGATTCATCAATGACAACAAATCACACACACACACAAATTGTTATTGTCCTGTGCAGAACAACACCAGTACAGTACAGGAATCCAAAGTAGATCACAAATAGTTCACAAAATGTACATATTTCATAATTCAAGTTGTTATGTCTTCCACAACTTTGGAAAATATTCATTACTTTACAGAAAAACTTTATTCCTTAATTTTCAGTTCCGTATTGTGATGCAGTGGTGCAGAATTAGGAATATCTCCTAATGGATTAATACCTGGGTTCCCTCTCCTGCCCTTTTGATTAATAAAAGTAATTGTATGAATTGTCAGACTCTGAATAGCCAATGTTAAAATACAGTGATTTTTGGAGAGCAAAGCTTTCATAGGCATTGCAAACTCCCACCCCCTACTCCTACAGATCTTTAGGTGCTAAAGAACTCATTTCTTATACTTTGCTATGCCTGGTGCTTTGAAAATGAAAATACAGTGGTCCCCCACCCATTTGCGGTTCATATACTACAGTCCCACTATATTGTGGGATCACAGTATATGAAAAAAGGCCCCTGGGGGTAAGGGGGGGGGGAAAGGCCTGTTTCAGGCCTCCCTTACTTACTGGCGCTGCCCCAAACGGGCCTATGAGGGCTTTCCCGAACCTTCTGGAGGCCCCCAAGGACCCTGGAAGGCCCTTGCAGGCCCGTTTGGGGCAGCTCCAGGCTGGGGGTAAATACAAAAGCCTCAGGCCTCACCCGACATGCATCCGCATATTGCAGATTTTCAATTATCGTGGGTTGGGTTGGGTCCCTCACCCCCGCAATAGGAGGGGGATCACTGTATGAATTCAACTAGCCGTTGAAATGCGTAAACAGGTTACAAAATATTTCCAGCTGTGGGTCTACTTTGTCAAAAAATAACTTTTAGCTTATGTGCTCTGTCCCATTGTTCGGTTCCCTTTAGGTAATTAAACTCAATTTTAGATAGCATTAGAGCTAAATTATATGTGTAATTATAGTACAATGATAAAACCCCAGGCTAT
This sequence comes from Phrynocephalus guinanensis, assembly GCA_037367245.1. Taxonomy (NCBI): domain Eukaryota; kingdom Metazoa; phylum Chordata; class Lepidosauria; order Squamata; family Agamidae; genus Phrynocephalus; species Phrynocephalus guinanensis. The sequence continues at coordinate 53,463,365 of CM074741.1, read as the reverse complement.
TGATCCTGGTGATATTTGTACTTATCTTTTATTCAGAGCACTGTTTGAAAATGATTTATTGCTGCCTTAGGCCGTAGTTAGTGAAATGAAAGCTCTGAATTTAGAATATCTATTAATACCCATTGGGAATCTAAAAAGGCTGTGCCTTCTATACCTGCCCTAAGATCATGGTTACATATGTGATTCAATGGAGTTCGAAAGGCTCTTCGCTCGACTTTTTAGCAAATAACTAAGGTGTCATCATTTTTTGTTCATGCACCATCTGGCTGTAACCAAATTAGCAACTCCAGACTGCGGAGAGTAAAGAGATTTGAAATGGTTAGTGGCCTTCTCGATAATTGCATTTATTTCAGTTAGAGATATTGTGCTACTTTTAATTTTTTCCTCAGCTTTGAGGGGTTCTTCTACACAAACATGACTTTTCATAGGCAGAGGCTTTAGGACTGTAGAAAGGTAATGGTAAAGGTTCCCCCCACACATGTGTGCTAGTCATTAGAGATGGGCACGACTAGGGAAAATGACGTTGTCGAGTTGTTGTGTGTCGGAGGCAGTCCGTTTCGGCTCGTTTCCATTTTTCATGAAATTTCGCAAAAATTAGTCGGTTCGTTTTTTCATTTTTTCGTTGTTGTTAGTACTGGTTTGGGGGGGGTAGCGGGCTCCTGGAGAGAGCTGCAGGAGTCAGCCAGAGCCACAAGTGACGGACTGGCAGACTCTTTGCACCCGCTGTCTCACATACTTGCATGCAGTGCAATGCAAGTAGATCTGGCTTAGGGTTAAGATGGGTTAGCGCAAGGGCTAGGGTTAGGCTAGTTACGGGTGAGGTTAGGGTGAGTATTGGGGTGCACCTCTGGGTGCCTCTCTGACCCACTTAGAAGGACAGTGTACTGGCGTATGGGTTAGGCTTAGGGTTCGGGTTTGGGCTACGATTAGTGGGCTGTTTATGCCCGATTGGCACATCCCAGAAGTCTCTGTGGTCAACCTGGCCAAGTGGCCATGCGATTGGTGGAAAATTTGCATGGTCAACTCCCATGGGCGAGCCCATCATTGCAAATGTGCAGGTGTAAAAAAATGAAATAAAATAAAATAAAATCAACGGAGACTTTTTTGCAAGAAAAACCCACTGCTGCTACTGTAAAAATTCAAGCATTTAAAATTGCTAATTTTCGCATGTTTCTGTGGGGCTTTGGTGGGGTTTTGGGCAACGATTTCAAAAAAAATATTGTGGTCGCCATTTTGGATCCCCCTGCACTGCATGGCAAATGGATACGCCCTCCCAGCCTGGTACAGTCAGCAAAACCTGGGCATGCGATTGGTGGAATGGCTCCAAAACTTTGCATGGTCCACTCCCATGGGCGAGCCCATCATTGCGAATGCAGAGGTGTAAAAAAATAAAATAAAATAAAATAAAATAAAATAAAATCAACGGAGAATTTTTTTGCAAGAAAAACCCACTGCTGCTACTGTAAAAATTCAAGCATTTAAAATAGCTAATTTTCGCATGTTTCTGTGGTGCTTTGGTGGGGTTTTGGGCAACGATTTCAAAAAAAATATTGCGGTCGCCATTTTGGATCCCCCGCACTGCATGGCAAATGGATGCGCCCTCCCAGCCTGGTACCAGCAGTGCAGCAGTAGCAATAGCCAAGGAGAGGGGGGCGGGGAAACCCCCCCCCCCCAAATAAAACACCCTTCTGGCCTGGTAGGTGCCCTCAGACAGTTTTCGCCTACTTTTAGGGCCGGGAATCGGGGTTTTTTTTAACTTTTAAAAACTTTTTTTCTGTGCCGCTTGGCATTGCGCGATCGCCGCGATGCAAGTAACGAGCACGACAAATCAGACCAAATTGTTCGTTCGTCGGTTTGAGCTCAAATTCTGGTGGAATAATTCCCGTTACCGTTTCCGTAGAGTAACGGATACGAGTAACGGAAACGGAAACGGGAATACCGCTAAGTCATGCCCATCTCTACTAGTCATGTCCGACTATACGTGTGGTGCTCATCTCCGTTTTCAAGCCAAAGAGCTAGTGTTGTACAATTCCTTGGCCATGTGGCTAGCATGGCTGCAAGGAAACACTTTTACCTTCCCACTTTTTTTAATGGTGGTACGTATTTATTTGAATTTACATGCTTTTGAACTGCTAAGTTGGCAGGAGCTGGGGTTAACAGCGGAAGCTCACTCCGCTATGTGGCACCCGGGATTCATACCCCTGAGCTGCCGAGTTTGCAGCCAATCGTTTCAGAGCTCTAGTCCACTGACCCACCACTATATGTTCTCACAGGGGTGTTTGCAATAGTAATTTTCATGTACCAACAGGGAAGAACTGGAGGTCACACCTACTCCTCATGACCCCTCAGTGCACATGTGCGGACAGGCTATGGCCAGCCAGACAAACATGAATACTGTATAAAAATAGAGCTCTTGCCTGGTGAAAGGGAGATTAGAAAATCCTTTCTGACATAACTCCCTAGATCTCCTAAGCCAATAACAGGAAAAGGACATGCACCTCCACCAAATTCTGGTAGTGAAACCCAAGTCTGCAGCTTGACCCTTTGTTTAGCAGGTTTAATGATGTCCTCTATGAACACCTCAGATATCCCAGCTTTTTCTGGACTTGGTTACAATTAGAGATGGGCACGAAACAAACTTTTTTCATTTCCGTTATTCGTTATTTGTTTTGTTACGTAACAAAACAAATAACGAACATTGTGATGAAATTGGAATGAACCGAACAGAACCACAACAATTAGGTTCGTTACGTTTTGTTTTCAGTTAATGGCGACGCGCAATGAAATGAGCTGTTTTAAATGTTAAAAAATGCCCTGGACATCCATAAAAACACAGCGATAATTATTTATACTGTCTGATAATACCTACCGGGGGGGGGTCCTTAAAACGGTTGTTTTTGTCTTCTCCCATTCGGATGTATTTTTCTTTTCACTTTAGGGATGACAAAATGGATGTCACCACTCCAGCCACAAAATGGAGGCAAGCCATGTGATGGGATCATGTAAATTCTTGGACAACTTCAACCAATACCATGCCCAGGTTGTAGAATGGGCATGTCTGGCAGCCACAGAGGACATAAAAAGCTCTGGCAGCCCCCATCCTCCTTGCAGTCTCCGGTGCGAGTTAGGGTGGGATTGCTGTCTCTGTGACTTGTTATTTTCACTTTAGGCCAGCCAGGCAGGTGTGTGTCTCTGTGTTCCTGCCGGCTGCAGCCTGGCTCTTAGGGGAGAGAAAGAAGAGATTTCTCTCTAGTTCAGTCCTGCAGCCTCCCTGTATGTGTGCATGCATATCTCTCAGTGAGTACCCTCCCCTGCCCCGCAGTGCAGTCACACTGCAGCTGCCTTGCACCCTGGGCAATGTCCGCCGCTGACATTGCAGCCTCCCTGCGTACCTAGTCTATATTGTGTCTCTGCCAGCATCAGTTTTTTTTTAGTGTTTTCCCTCTGGTCTAGGGCATTGGGGGACGCCCGTGCATGGAAGTGCTTTAAAAATCATGTGAAAAGCGGGTAAAAACAAAAAATGAAAAACGAAAAACAAAAATGATTTTTTTTCAAAAATTTGCAAAAAATGAAAACAAACTGAAATTGGCCCCTGAATGAAAAACAAACAACCGAAACACCATTTTTCCGATTCGTGCCCATCTCTAGTTACAATCCTCAACCAAGGCATTTCTCCCATAATGGTATATTGTTGCAAGCTCCTTTCACAGTCCAAACCATCTTGGGTTGGTCTTGAACATGCAACTAAGACTAATTCAAATTTAGAAAGTGAAGCAACTATCCACTAGAATGGTTTGTTGATATGTCTTTGTGGGCCTATCCCCTGTTTCAGTTTCCTCAGTCAAGAGGGTGGCTCGCTTATATGCTGCAGCTGAGAGCTCTTCGACTCGGAGACAGGGTTCTGCAGATAGTATTATTTATACTTCAATCTCATTGTTCTTCACAGGACAATGACAATAAAGATCTATCTATCTATCTATCTATCTATCTATCTATCTATCTATCTATCTATCTATCTATCTATCTATCTATCTATGTGTGCTATTTATTGTTTCACAAACTGGCCATGCTAAAGTTATTATCTGGCTTTGAACAGAAGACAGAAGTCCATGCTTCTATTGAGTTATCCCACTGAAGTAGGGAACATGGATAAGAACTGAGTGTCTGGTATAATGGAATATGATTTCTAGTGAAAACACTGATCTTTGGATGGGACTTACAAGACAAGGACTCCTTTGCACACCATTTTTGTGGGTTTTTTTGATGCCTCTTGCTGAGGGTTCTCCCTCCTATTGTCCTTGCTTCTTTTTTTGTTGTTTGTATTGCATTGCTGTTTTTTAGCACTGTTGTAAACCGCCCAGAGTTCCGCTGGAAGATGGGCAGTATAGAAATAAAATGAAACAAATAAATAAATAAATAAATAAATGTAGTTTATAGAACTCATGCTGGATAAATCTGGCTGGATAGCTCAGTGGTTTACTGTAGATATTTTGCTGCAGAGCTCAAGGTTGGGAGTTCGATTCTCCCCTGTGCCTCCAGAGAAAAGAGCCAGCTTGGTGGTCATGGGCAGCTGCACAGTCCCAGGATGTCCCTACAGTATATGAAGAGAGTGCTAAACAACCCCTGACTACTTTATTTCTGGAATAAATCACTTGACAGCACACACTCTTACTGCAATAAATTGATAAATTCATGGGGAGGACAAGTCTAACCCATGCTCTTATCTGGTACTGGTTTTGTGAAGGCATCATGTTCTAAGGCCACTGAATTACAACTGCTATATGAGTTTAGCAATAATAGGAAGATTCCTTCCTTCATCCTCAGAGGCATTTGGCTGGCCAATACAAATAGTAAAATCCTGGGCTATAAGAAACCTTGGTTTAGTACAGTATTCGCAGATAGTGGGTATGTGATGACAACAACTGTAACTGTTATACTTCTCTTGTGTTTTGATTTATGTTCTTCTGGGTGGATGAGTCTCTGCCTTACTGTGTTTGTGGTTTTGAAATGAAGGGGTATGTGGTGTTTGCCAAATATCTTTTTAAGCTTTTCGGACACACCAGCTATATAAGCAATGACCAGGTTCTTCCATTGGCTCTGGCTCTCAGACTGATCCATTGTTCTGGGATGGGAGAGGCTGGAGAGCTCACGAGTAAGATTTTAAGAGTTCAACTCCTGACTATGCATTCTGGAAGAGCCAGGCTGCATAGCCTTGGTCAATCTGCTCAGTCCCAGGGGTCCTCCAGAAGAGAGGAATAGTAAACTACCTCTGAGTACTACCTAGAAAACCCTCACATTTGCCATAAGTCAGACTTGACTTGCATATAATTGTTGTTTTTGTTGTTTTTGTTGTTGTTGTCCCTTGAGAAGGAGACAACAGTCAATGAACCATGGTTTTCTTATTAACAAGAATCAATGTTCCTTCACAATCAGTTGGGGTCACTGATAATTTTCACTGTTCACTAAAATTCTGAAAATAGTGAAAATAAACAACCAAGAAAGCCCAGCACACTTACATGAAGATCTCCCCAGAAATTAATTCCAGCAGTACAGCCTACTTCCAGGTAGAAATTTATGGGAAAGGTGGAACAGTCTTGATTTATCAAATGGAGAAATAGGTCATTACCCACCTAGGTAGCCATAGCAATTTTTTATCAGCCTAAGCTAATTTTGAGTTTTACAATACAATAGCTGCAATCCAATTAGTTTTCCAAGATTGGGTGGTTAATACAGGATGATTTTTGCTACAATTAAGCATATCATGTTTTGTCTATTAATCTGAGACTTCAGTACAGTGCCTGGGCACATGAGTTGGATGTAGAGCAGCTTCAGTAATTCCAGTCTGATCTGCCTTTTCTGAACTAATCTGGTTCCACCTCCTAGATGCTGTTGGCACTCCAACTGCACTGCAATTCAAGCAGGGCATTGTCTTCTAGGTAAGATGTGCCACACTTTTATATACTGGAGAATTAAAGTAACATTTTAAAGTCCAATGATACATATTAGAGATGGGCACGAAACAAACAATTTTTCGTTTCTGTTTTCATTTCTTTGTTTCGTTACGCAATGAAACGACAAACAAATTTTATCTCTAAAATGAAACGAAATGAACAGAAACACCAGAAATTTTGTCATCCATTTCGTTTTCGTTACAGCAATACATTGAACTGCTTTAAAAGCTAAAAAAATCACAAAAATTGAAATAAATGGAAACGGTAATGAAACGAATGAAAACGAAAATGATTTTTTGCAAAAATTTGCAAAAATGGAAATGAACTGAAACGGACCCCCTAAACGACAAACGACAAACGAAGCACCATTTTTTATTCGTGCCCATCTCTAATACATATACTCAAATATGTCTCTTTAGAATGTCAGTCATTCCCACTTTCTCTCTTCGCAGGGAAAGAGTGGACATTTCTTATCTGCTTCTGCATCCCTTGATTTGTTGATATTAATTCTAAATTCTGCTTGGCTGTCTGTGAAGTGAACAAAGGAACTGAGTGGATTCATGTAAAGCATATATCTTGACTATTTTCCAAGCTCAAAAGAAATTTATTTTATTAATATAAGCCTTACAGGAAACACAGTGCTGTGGATTGGGTAATATGCATCTGCAAAAGCACTAACAAGGGCGACGGGGAGAATGCAAATCACAGGTACTTTTTTCTTATTTTAAATAACTTGTACTGTTTTGTCTCTGAATTTTGCTGCCAAACAGGAAAAACTTGATTTAAAACAAAGCAAAATGTTTCTTTTAAATGGCTGTTACCAATTTGCCACTGACTTTCAATGGCAAGTCACTGCAAGGCATTTGGAACAGATAAAATATTTGACCAAAACAGGAATTTATTTCACCATAGGGCTGCCAAATTTCATAAGAACATAAGAAGAGCCCTGCTTGATCAGGCCAAGAGTCCATCTAGTCCAGCCTCCTGTAGTTACAGTGGCCACGGCAGATGCCTCTGGGAGCATATGAGACAACTAGATGCTGTGTCTGGCATTTAGAGATGCCCTCCTTTTTTAAGCCTGGAGATAACATGTATCCCAATCATGGCTTCTAACCTGTGATGGACTTTTCCTCCAGAAATCTGTCCAAACCCCTCTTAAAGGCATGTAGGCCAGATGCCATCACCACATCCTGCAGCAAGAAGATTCATAAATTAACAACATGCTGGGTAAATATTTTCTTTTGTCCCTTTTCACTCTCCCTGCCCTCAATTGAACGGATGACCCCTGCTGCTGATAGTGCATGAGAGGAAAAAGAGCTTCCTTCTATCAAGTTTATCCATCTGTGTTTCCTGTTTCTCAAGCATTTCTCAATTCATAGGAGGAACAGCCTCCTTATCCTCTGACTGTGGAGTTTTCTCAGCAGCCTTTAGTGATGGACCATGTCAAACACCATCTGAAAATCCAGATAGACAGTATCCACTGGCTGTCCTGCATCCAGATGCCTGTTGACTTTTTCAAAGCATTCTAAAAGTTTTGTGACACAAGACTTACTGTTACAGAAGCCATGCTGATTTTCCCTCAGTATGGTTTGTTCTTCTATTTATTCAACAGTGATTTATGGTGTTTGCTGGTTGGGATGGGGAGAACACTGGGCCTCAGGGCCCCTCATAGTTGCCCATACTTTTTCTTCTGGGAAACCCAAATGGTATGTACTCACTGAATTGTTGCCAAAATGGAGCCCCTGTAAACGAGAAGGAGCTATAAAAATACTTGACACAATCTCAACATTTCTAGAAATACATTCTTAAAGCAACCCTCTTCTACAAACAGGCCAATGGAAATTAAACAGTGGAGCAAGAATATCAAGTACAGTGGTACCTTGTATAAAGGAATTAATTCGTTCCAAATGAAATTATGTTAAGCAAATTTTCCTTTATACAAATTTCCCATAGGAATGCATTGAAAACAGAGTGATTCCATTTTATGTTGTACAGATTCGTCCCATAGGCGATTATGTTAAGCAAATTTCCCCTATCTCCAGAATTTTTTATGTTGTACAAATTTTATGTTATACAAACCGTTTGTTATACAAGGGTCCACTGTACAGTAATTGGGGTGGCTGTCCAGAAAAACAAGTAGGTTGGGTGTGTGAAAAAGACTTTTGGAGGAAACATATCTGTTTACATAGAATAGAATGCTAACTAGAACTCCATGTCTGAAAATTATATTGCAGATCTGATGTGTGGTATTTTATCTCTAGATGTACAACCTCTTGTCTGAACATTGTGGTGAACCATTCTAGACAGCTGTTTTCATTAATTTATAGGTCAAGTATCAGTGTCCAGCAGCAACCATAAGAAATATATTTCAGTATATGCATTTAATTTCCTCAATTTTTGCTTAAATGAAGCACAGTGGATGCCAGATGAGAAATGACCTGAATTTTCATTAAGTCGAAAATATCCTACCTAGTTTCCTTGAATAGTTGCAAGTATTGAGGGCTTTCCTGGTATGTCTACTCATTTTCTTTATACTACTATCTTATTCTAGGCAGCTGAAATCCCAGGAAACAACCTTTTCATTACACAAGTCTCAGTGTTACAGTATATTTTCATTAATTTAAGAACACAAATGACCTCAGTTGCCACAGCAGCCAGTTAATGAACAGAGTTAATGGTAAGCAAGCATACATTTTATAGGTATTTGCTCAGCTTTGGCGTTGAACTACAGAAGAAAATTGATGACATACATTTTCTGACAACTCCGTAGATATATACTATTGGCTCTATCTGTCAGCTATGTTGTTTATGAACAAAATTAAATATCTCTCCAGGAGTTTTAATGAAGTCTGAGGGGAACAGCACATTGTGATCACTGTGCTAAAATCACTATCCCTTGGCTTCTAGCAGCTTATATGAAGATGCTACTCAGTAGTGGTTATCTACCTTACACAGTTATACTTTAAGCAGGAAAAAACCCATAAATTAACTGAAGAACATTTCATTATTTTTATGAGTAATATTTTCATGCATTATTTTAATAAATAATATTTGTACACTCCTAGACTGTGGAACTTCCTTCCATAGGAGGCCAAACTTGTCCCAACTTTCATTTCTTTCCACGAGAGGCAAATTCCTTTCCCTTCAGGCAAGCCTTCCTGTTATGTGATTTTTAGATTGATTGTTGTGCATTACTACTTTGACTGGATTTGTAGTAATGCATGGGTTTTCTATTTTTCTGATTCCTATCTCTCAGAGTGACATCCCCCCTCCATATTTGTTTACTTATTCCCCTTAGCTTTTCTATTGCCTTGTTAATGATGTAAGATGACTCTTCAGACTCATTGTTCTTAGCTTTAAATAGTTTCTTTGAGGTGTTAACAGTGGATGTATACAGTAAAACCTTGGTTCACAAGAGGCATGGTCTACGAGTGTTCTGCAACATTTTTCTACATTTTGCCTTGATCAATGAGCAATGTCTTGCAATACGAGCACTGGAGCAGGTCACATGGTCACAAGTGAACCAATAGAGATTCTCTGTCTCCCTTTCCCTGCTGGATGGTGGGTGGTTGTCTGGAATGCTCCGTCTCAGGAAAGCCTCAAAAAAGCAGAGAGAGGAGAGAGTAACTAGCCACCAAATTTTCAAAGGTGAATGAAGGTTAGGGTTTTGTTTTATTTTTCTTTATATTTTTATTAAATTTATTTTCAACATCCATTCTTATTTTTCAAACCATTTCTAGTCATGAGTCAGCTACCAAGTGTTTATATGGCTACAAATTACATTTTGTTACTGCCATATTAAAAACAAAATCCAGTTGTGGATCCTGAGCAGAGTAGGTTCTGCAGCCAGGTACCTAAAACATGGTGTGGACGTGGACTTATAACCATCTTGTTTTGTGAGTTTTGGAATTTTGTGTGTACAGTATGTGGTCTATGGGACCCTAGAACAAATAATCTGAATTTCCATTATAAAATTTGGGGAAATTTTATATATCATTGTTGTAAACAGCTTTGTATCCTTTCCAAGGAGAAAGGGTAAAAGTACAGCATTCAGAATAAATAAATAAATTTTATAAAATTGACATATTATGTCTTACGTTTATTTAGAATAATGACATATGCTTTAAATTTGGTTTATAACAGCATGTTGACTGTTACATCAAAATTTTAGTATAAATATCAGTATTCTCAGTAGACAAAGGAATATTGATTACGCAACTTCCCATTTTAGAATGTTTTTAACTTCTAGTAAACTATAACAAGCTGATGCCCACCACACAAAACTCCCCTCATGTGTGTCCATCTCAACTTTACTAGAATGTGCCTGGGTTTGAATGAGGATTCTTTGGCATGGAAGGCCCTAGCACTGACATGAAACACCTCACCTGGATCACCAGTTTGCAGACATGCTTTGCCTCTGCACGACTCAAAAATTATTTATTGTGAAATTTATATCAGCAGATGAAAGCTTGTTGCTATTTTCTAAGTAGCACCATGGTTCCACTGGATCTCTTCAGAGCCACCTCTGTAAGAGTGGACATGGCCAATAAATGTTCAGTGGAGTTCAGAAAGAAAAGAATTCTAGCACTATCCCTTCATGTTGAGTTTTTCCATCCTCCTATAGAAGGGTGATGAATGTGAAAGAGAGTTCAGTATGTGTGCACATTCTGAATGTTTGGTTCTCTGTTCAAATGGGGCAGTCTCCACATCTTTAGACACCTCACACTGCATGTGTGGAGGGGCAATGGAACTAGGGAGGGAGGGGATGGATCTAGAACACTGCCTTCTTCATGTGGTAAATATACCCCCACATGTTACTTCCCAATAGGGATAAGAACATAACTCAATGTTATCTAGTTTAGGCAGCTAACAAAGCCAAAATAACTGTGTTTCCCAATGCTTTGAATTTTGATAAACATTCAAAAAACCACCCATGGAATGGATCATTTTTCATCAAGTCAAAAAATTCAAAGCAAATTCTTGCTATCTCATTTTTTTTGGGGGGGGGGTATATTTGTCCTTTTTTTTTCTTGTGGCCTCGGCAAGAATTAATATGAACAGGATTTATATTTCTAGGCAAAGGACTAGCACATCCAGAAGCATATTTTTCCATTTTCTAGGCCGGCATTCACTTGAACATTCAGTGGAGTGCAGTTTGTATTTCCAATCAATCAATCTAGTGTTTGAATGCTAAACCTGTCCCTCCCTAGCACTCTAGGCAAAGATGAATACAAAGAGGAAGTGCTTAAAAGCAAAATGATGAGATGTGGGCGCATATGTTATCTACAAATGAATTATGAATATTTATCATCTGGCATTATGAAGTCATTGGGGTTTCCACAGTAATTTATGCATGATTCATATCAGATGAAACATTGGATTAAGCACACTAAACTCCAGAATGTTTTTTATTTTACAGGCATCTGTTGTCTAACAGAATTCATAAAACACCTCAGTATTTGGGGTGGGGGAGACTCATCCCATTTGTTATATTTTTTCACCTCAGTAAGTATCTTACAGTTGTAGCTAATCAGAAGAAATAATCAATACTTTCCAGGCAATTGAAATAGACTCTTATTCAGCTATAGCCTATGACAGGATCTACTGATTCAGTCTGTTTTCAGACTGGAATTTGCATTTTTCTCCCAGTATCAGGGTGTAGCTAAAGTGTGATTCAGCCCTTTGCATGCTTCTAAAACTGATGTAACTAATGATATTACTGTAGCACATTTATCCTATTTTCATCTCTGGTTCATCTGAGAAGAAGTATTCAGAATACAAAGAAGTATTCAGAATACAAAGAAATTCGCCTATTCCTTTAACTTATTCCCTTTTTCTTATATAAATCTGTTCCCAAAAGCACAGGGTTGAGGTTTGAAGGGACAGAGAGGAAGCCTCCACCTGTACTATAGGCTAGCTATCATGAATTACTGAGGTATTATCGTGAACTCTTTCTTTCTTTCTTTCTTTCTTTCTTTCTTTCTTTCTTTCTTTCTTTCTTTCTTTCTTTCTTTCTTTCTTTCTTTCTTTCTTTCTTTCTTTCTTTCTTTCTTTCTTTCTTTCTTTCTTTCTTTCTTTGCGAGGATAATAAATGCAATATGAAAGAAAAATAGGCCAATTTGGAATTGTATAAATTACATAACAAACTTTAAGAGGTGGTGTATAAATAGGTGCTTTCAGTCTGTGTCCCCTTCAAATATGCCACAGTACCTCAAGGCCGGGACACAATTTATAGAACTTGACATTGTTCACGAATCTCAAGAGGGGGCTACTGACGTGCGGGGAATCATTGGCCCTGGGGTCACCCCTTGGACCCTAACCAAGGGCATTGTCAGGTGTGGGTGAGCCCCACCATGGCCCCCAGGGGGTTCCGTTCAAGTTCAGCTCCCCCCAGGCCAGCCATGCTAAATCATTTTCCCTTCAGGGCAGGAGGCGCCATCAACTGGCCATCCCCTGCCCCGTTTGGGTTTCAAAGGCCACTTCACCCCAGGCTCTGTGATCTCAGGATCGGCAGTACCTGGGTGTCAGCGGCATCTTAGTTTACCATTTGGGGCTCACCTAATGCCCATTCCCCGCACTACCCGCCACGGTCATGGGCAAGCTCAGCTATGGCCAAAGGTCCTAATAGTAAGCAATAATGCAATACGTTTTCAAATCAATGGTCCTAGGATGGATAATGCCCTACAATTTGCATGCAAGGGAAAGCTCAGTCTGGCAGAGAGCAGGCAGGTTAAGGGCCACGCTTCTCGGAGCAGCCGCGGTGTGGCGCAGGGCGATGCAATCGCTCCCCGCTGCCCCACTGTGTGGCTCCGAGGCTTCTCGGAGGGGCCCGGGGGCAGCGCAGGGTGATGCGAACGCTCCATGCTGCCCCCACGCATGGCTGCAAGGCTTCTTGGAGGGGCCCAGGGGCAGCACAGGGTGATGTGATTGCTCCCCTCCCCCGACGCACAGCTCTGAGGCTTCTCGGAGGGGCCCTGGGGAGGCGCGGGACAATGTGATCGCTCCCCGCCGCCCCCCACGCAGCTCCGAGGCTTCTTGGAGGGGCCCAGGGGCAGCATGAGGTGATGCGATCACTCCCAGCCACCCCCCATGTGTGGCTCCGAGGCTTCTCGGAGGGGCACGGGGTGGTGGTGTGGGGTGATGTGATCACTCCCTGCTGCCCCCCACACAGCTCCGAGGCTTCTTGGAGGGGCCCAGGGGCGGCCCCAAGGCGCAGGTACTGTGATCCCGCAATATAGTGGGACCGCTGTACCTGATCCACGAAATGGTGGGGGGTGACTGTACAGGCATTTAACCACTGCACCATGAGGTATTTCAGTAATGAAATCTAACATTTGAGATTAGGCATTTGAAGAGAAGCAAGTTATGGGTAAGATAAAGGCACAGATGTTCAAGGGAGGGTGAGATCCTCTAAAGAATGCTGGCGAGTGACAGCTCAGTTTTTTCTGTATTTATAGCTTGCATAATGCTATATAATAGATTGACCTTTTGCTTAAACAGAGACAATAAAATTGATGATCCTGATCTGATAAGCTCTAATGCTGATTTATATTTAAACGTGGAAGGATTATAACAAAAGAGGTCACTTCAGAAAAACATTTTGTGATGAAAACTGTGCATGTGTAGCTCTTGTTTTAATAATGTATTCAGCGTAATAATTCTTTTATTTCATAACAGACTGTATTGAGCGTAGATAACTCATTTGATTTAGCTAATTTTAGCTAATTGACACTTGTTGAGTACTATACTTAATTTATCAGGTGCTGCAAACTGAAGTATGAATACTGCCATTTGCCAATCTGCCATAGGCATATATTTACCTGTCTCACCTATTTCCATCTCAAGTTGTAATACAACCATGTGGTCTGATATGCGCACGTGAATTCCATCCCATTGCTATCCCTGAGATTTCTCTTTTTGTACCTATAGGTGTGACTAAATTTATCTGAGCAGTATGCATGCCTGTTTCCTTGAGGACCAATTTAGGAACAGCTGAACACAGTTCATTTTAGCTGCAGGGAAGAGTTACTGAGCAATTGAGCTGCAATGGGTAAAACTGGACCAGCAGCCATTTGGTAAAGTAGCAGCAGAGATTACCACGATAGAACAAATGGTGACAAACAACATAAAGTATGTGAGTAGCTTTAGATAATTAAATGTGTGGATTTAAAAAAAAAAGTAATTTAAATATTTGGTCTTCGTATTGCTTCCTTCTTCTTTTAAAGTTCAGTACATATAGTAGGACCGCCGTATCACCTGCGGATAGGGAAATCTGTGGATAAGAGCAAATGTTCTTATCTGAGTTGACAGCGGTGATAGAGGTGGTGGGGTGCTTGGATGAAAGCTTTTGCCTGTGACCCCCCCTCCCATGGCAAGGATGGAAGAAGGTTCCCCCCTTTTTCCTTGCCACTGGGCTCAGCTGTGGCAAGGGGGGGGAGAACAAAATTTATTCCTTCCTTGCTGCGGCGACCCAAGCATCCTCTGGAAGGACTGGCCTTTGAACTTCTGGGTTGGGTCCCAAGTGGTGGATCAGAAGTTTTGAACTTCATGCTGAAACTTCTGATCTGTTGCCCAGACCTGAGCGGGAAATTCAGAGTCCCCGCCTCACCCCTCCAAAGGGTGCCTGGCCAGCAGCAGTGGCAGTAAATTGTTTTCCTACTGCTGATGCTGATGCTGCTGGCCAGGCAATCTCCAGAGGGATGGGGTGGGGACTTTGAATGGACTACTGTAATGTGCTGTATGTGGGACTTCCAATGAAAAGTCCCAGGAAAACTCAATGGGTCTAGAATGCAGCAGCCAGATTGCTGAGTAGGGTGGGGTAGAGACCACATTACACCCCTACTAAAGTAGCTGCATTGACTGCCAATAAGCTATTGTGCACAATTCAAAGTGCTGGCCTTAACCTACAAAGCACTACATGACCTGGGTCCTAGCTACCTCAAAGATCAAAGATCACAGTATGAACTGACTCATGTGCTAAGGTCATCAGGAGAGTCCTTCCTCTCCGTCCCACCTCCCTCACAGGTATGCCTTGTGGTAACACATGGAAGGGCCTTCTCGGCTGTGGTGCCCAGACTCTGGAACTCCCTTCCAATGGAGGCCAGGCCTGCCCCATCCCTGCTGTCTTCCTGGAAACAGGCAAAGACCTTTCTCTTCAGGCAAGCTTTCCTTGAATTATGGATTACCTACTGTGTATTTTTATGAATCTACCACACATGACTTGGTGTTTATAACCACTTATAACTTTGTGTTTATATCTCTCCTTTTCTGATTACAATGACACTATGTTATTCAATTTTTAGGTTTAATGTTGTCTTCTAATACTGTAAGATCCCGCTCAATTCAATGTTTCTGAAACTGATTGTCTTAATCGTAATGGACTGTATAGTCTCTCCTTTCTGTAAGCCCCCTTGGGTCCTTTTCCAAGGAGAAAGGTGGGGTAAAATACTCAATAAATAAATAAATAAATAAATAAATAAATAAATAAATAAATAAAATATGCCAACTCCATCAGGATTTAGGTTATATTGCACTTTTCATGTCTCGGGGTGTCTGAAGTAGCAAGTGAATTGTGCCTTTTCTGATCTTCTTCATCCATTTTTATTGCTTATTATTCTGACTTTACTAATATTGACACTGAAATTCGCATCACACATGGAGCCGTCTTTGGTGTGAAACAGTGACCAGTCTTCTTTGAGAAGGTTATGTGTTCTGCATCTATTTTAATCTAAGACAAGGTTCATTCTTCTTCTTCTTCCCAGTGCCCTTTACCAGGGCATTTCCACTTACTTAACCTTCATTTGAAAAAGAAAAAGATTGACCTCAAATATGAAAATCAGAAGTTTCTTTCTTCAGGTGTGTTTTTGTTGGGACAAGCCATGCAAAGGGGGGGAAAAATCACATGAACGCTTCAATGGCTAAGAATTGTGTTCTTCTCCAGCCTAATCAGGGTGGTTTTTTTCCCAGATCAGTGCAACTAGAAGGGTAATTTCAACATAACAGCCACCACTGTTTTCAGAGGATCAGAATTTCATCACCAGAACACAAAAGCCTTTCTTTGGTCATATGATGGAGGGCTCCTCACAACTGTATAAATCACAAATAGTGTACTTGGTCAGGCAGTTTCCATATCCCTTCTTCTGTGCATCTAGCAGAGCCCTGCAGATGCACCAGGTGCATCAATCTTCAAAATGTACAGAAACATGCAATTTCTACTGCTTCCTCATCCCACTGTCTCTAAACCTTCTTTTCAATATATTGAGAGACCGTGCACTTGAACACAAAATTGTTCAGCAGGACAATAAATTTCTCCTTCATATCTAGAAAGCGTCATGCTTCTGCTGTCCATAGCCAAAGATTAAGCTTTTGTTCACTTTGATAAGTTAGATTTAACTTACAGTTTGCACCTGGAGTACTTTTTCTCCCTTAAATACTTTTTCCTTAAGTTAAATGTTCTACTATCTCTTCTGTACAGTTTGCTCAAAGGCCAACTGTCATCCCATTTTGTGCTTTCTTTGTTTTGTTTGATATTAATAACATTACTGCTAAATAAATTCTTAGTTGCTGATCCCAGGTGAGGAAACTAATTGGAATAAAATTTCTCCCCTGCATGACAGACTTGATTGAGGATTCTTTCTTTCTTTCTTTCTTTCTTTCTTTCTTTCTTTCTTTCTTTCTTTCTTTCTTTCTTTCTTTCTTTCTTTCTTTCTTTCCTTTTCCAAAGAAAAGGGAGGAAAAGAGGTCTCCTATGCACTAGCCAGCAATAATTTCAAAGTGTTCTGCTTATATACCGCCCCATACCACTACAAGTAGTCTCTGGGCGGTTTACAATTTTGATTACAGTGTGCAGGCTACACATTGCCCCCCCAGCAAGCTGGGTACTCATTTTACCGACCTCGGAAGGATGGAAGGCTGAGTGAACCTTGAGCCTGCTACCGGCGATTGAACCCAGGTCGTGAGCACAGTTTCACCTGCAGTACAGGCATTTAACCACTGCGCCACAAGGCTCTTCAATGGGGAGTGCAGGTTAGAATTGTATTTTACTTTGTATTTATATTTTTATTTAATTTGTTATCAACATTCTTTCTTATTTTTGCAAATGATTTCTAGTCATGGGGCAGCTGGTCAAGTGTGTATAGGGCTACACATTGCACTTTATTATTGTAACATTAAAAACACGGAGTAAAATCCAGTTAGTCCCAAGCAGAGCAGATTCCACAGCCAGATACCTAAGCCATGATGAAGACATGGACTTCTAGCCAACTTCTTTTGTGAATGCAGGCATTTTGTGTGTAAAGTATGTGGTCTATGGGAACCCAGAATGATTCATCTGCATTTCCATTATTTCTTATGGGAAAATTTGATTTTATATAAGAGTGTTTTGGTTTACAAGCATGTTTCTGGAATGAATTATGCTCCTAAACCAAGATATTAAACCAATAGAATGGTCACAATGTAAAACACCATTATGTATGAAATCCATACATATTGAAATCCAATAGTGAGTAATGATTAGAATCGACACATGGAATCATTGGAACTTTCATAATGATTGACTCATCAAGTCTCTACTGATTCACCCATACATTGACTGTACTGATTTCATCTCTCCCTCTCTCTCTGTATTTCCAGGTTGAGTGAGCAAAGGCTTGCTTAAAAAAGAAGGCAGATTCTTGAACTGACCATAAAGAAGAGTCATGGGGGGAGGGGGGAGAAATCTCCCCTCTCTCCTGTCTTCTTCCACTTCCAGGAGGAAGTTTGCATTTTTATTTTTTAAAATAAGTGGTGTAGCATTAATACAATGTTAAAAAACATTACTTTTTCTGCCCCTCCATGGAGCAGAGGAAGTGTAAAATTTCCGAATATCACGAAATGTCAGTCTTTTAAACCCATTTCACAATATGGGAATTTTAAAGGGAAAGAAGTTGGACCAAATAGAGTCTCTTGAAGCAATCCTATGCATGCCATTTGGATGGAAATATTGCTTCAGGTGGCATACCAGATCCTATTTAGCCCCACACTACCCTGCTCCGAATGAATTCATGCAAGAGCAATAGTGATTTGCAGAAACTAACTTCACTGAAAACCTCTTCTCAAGAGCATGGATAACTCTGAAAGGAATGACAGAAGTCATCATAGATACTATGGTCTGATTCAGTGGCAGAAACCTAGCAGCAATTCACATCTAGCAGCATTTCACATAATGCTGCACATCTATTGAGTCTATGGGACTCAAAGAGTGGATTACTTGCTAAATCCCCAATGATTCATTGCGATTCCTCTAGCTGTGACTTACTACTGGGTTTTATATCATATGTTTCCAAAGTGGCTCAGTACAGTGAAGAAAGATAATGGCATAGACTGGGCAACTAGTAATGTAAACAATTAGAATCCCAGTTACATGAATAACATTACAATGCATACCTTACTGACAGTGATAAACACAATTTAAGATTGGCAAACCTAAGAGACAGGGCCTTCTGTATACACATGCTCTCTGCTGATGACAACCTACGTTTTTGAATCACATCCACATTATGGCAATCATTTAATTCAATTAATTCACCACAGACATGCCAGATGATAATATCACCCATCTTGTCTTCTCTGTCTTCTCTGGTTTCCTTTCTATAGGAAGAATACACACAAAAGGTCAGAATGAAATGGATGTATTAGTCATTGCATCCTCTTGGAATTTGCTATTGATCTGTCCTTGTTTATCACCAGAAGTAACAAAACAAAGCAGCCTACACTCACGACTCATTAGAACTCAAAGTAGCAAATGTCTTGGGATATAAAATTTGATGAATACAAGTGTTCCCCGAGAGACTGTAATTATTTTTATTCCTTTCAAATGTGCCTATACAATGGCAGGTAGCTGTTATAGCTAACACCATATCATGCTTCTGTTCAAATTAAAGCATACCCACCTTAGATCATTAATTATCTCAAGACAGATGTGGCAAATCAAAATGCATAAACTGTCAGGCTGGCTAAACCTTTCATATTTTATTGCATTATTTCTAATCAAGTAACAACAGGGTTGACTCCTGGTTGATTTCCCCAATGCTACTGATTTTATTTTAATGTCACTCTTATTGATATGTAATAGGGTTATGGGAAAAGATCAACATTTGAATTCATTCTGTTGTTTCACCATGAAAGCAAGACTGGGGAGAAAATAATAATAAAATTGCTCATTGGGTTTTCTGAAAAGAAAGTAAATTGATCTTGGATTTCAGCAGGCAACAGTGGAACCTGACATAAATGCAGAGAGAAGGCAGGCAGGCAGCAAAAATAAACATAGGCCATGTCACCTGCCATTCAGACTCCATTCATGTTGTTAATGAGGTTCCAGAGCTGTCTCACAGAAGGGAAATTCTCAGTTCTTCAGCCTCTCCAGAGGACAGAGTATTGAGATTCCCAATGTGTGAATCAAACACAAGCTTTCATTGTCACCTACAGAGATTTGGCAGTCTTCCCTTATTAACTCTGACAAAATTCGTCCGAATGTGGAAGCAGTGTGCTGTAATTGATTGCCTCCCATTTCTCCTTGCCCTCTTGCACATTTTCCTTCTCTCATATGCTCCCAAGTAACCGTTAATCCTACAGGGTTCTTCAACCAGGTTTGCCCTTTTAATGCAATAACGAGGAAGCAACTTCAGCCTCTCATTCCCATTCTCACAATGCAGGGCATATGTCCAGGTAAGTTTTATCTCCTAAGTGAAACTCTGTTTCTTTCAGATACTCTGAGAGCAAACTTCATAGGGGAATTTGTATTGGAATTTTGTTTTAACCGTTTCGTGCTATGAGACCCTAGAATGTGTGGTGTCTGAATGATGGGATATAGAATGATAAGAAGGAGGAATGGTTGGAAATATTGATCCAAAATTCTGTGCACAATACCTTCTCATTCCCCTTGTTTCAGGAGGCATCTTACTTCATTCTACTGCATCTCATTATTGTTCCTCCTTCTGGATTTTGAATCCTGTTGTTCTTGTTGCTATTGGGGGGGTACCCTGATCCATTCATCAGCCTCTCCATTTGCTCTGTGGGGTCTCCTCATCATTTCAGCTGCTGTGTTTGGTACCTAGTCCTTGCTGTTACTATCCCAGCATCCTGCTATGCCCTATTGTTCATCCTGCTGCACCCCATCATAGTTCCTCATGCTGCATACTTCTTGTTGTATATTAGGTCTTGCTGATCTCATTCTTGAGACCACGTGTGCATCATCCTGCTGCACCTGTTATTGCTGCTGTTGCTGCATGTAGTGACTTGATGAACACATCATCATTCCTGTTTCTTTATCTTTCCTCATTATATACTTCATTGTTCTGTTTTGTTCATTCAAATGCTTAGGTTTATTTGTGTGCAATGTGCTGCTATATACAATGATAGGTGGCATGCTACTGCTGTGCCAGAGAAAGAGACGGAGGGAGAGGGAGGAGATGCCATGAGGCATTTTATTTAAATTGAAACTAGAACTAAAATACTCATTGGAAAGTAGTGATAAATCAAACTGCTTGTTCAGTGGCACAGCTATGTCTCAAGGTGGCTTCCTTATTGTCGAAGAGGGTTTACCCAATTTAATGTTCTTCCAGGGAGAAGATTTCAGAAAATCTTCTCCCTGAAATATAATTTCTTTAGAGAACTTTTTTCTTCTACATCCCTTACATTCATCCATGAAGTTCTAGTTCTATTTGTCCTCCGTGAAAGTTCACAATCTCAAGGCCGACAGAGAAGACAGTGTCAGTGATGGCTTGCTGACTTGACAACAGACCTACTAACAATGTTTGGGTTCTACTACTTCAGATTGCTGGTGGAGGATCCAGCACGCTGTATAGTATTTTATGTTGTTGCTGTTGCTGTTGCTGTCTAAATTTATGTACCAACTTCAGAAGGATGGCAGGCTGGGTCAGCCTTGAGTCAGCTTCCTGAACCCATTGGGATTGAACTCAGGTCATGAGCAGAGACTTGACTGCAATACTGCAATTTAACCATTGTACCATGGGATTTGCCTACTATTATGGCTGCTTCGCCCCGCAGCATGCGGGGGCGGGGCGTCTTTGCCAGCCGGCGGAAGCAGTCACCGGTTGGCTGCGCAATCTGCGCAGGGTGCGCCGGGGGAGCGAGCCTATTTAAGGCTGGGCGAGCTCCCCCACGGCCTCCCTGCGCAGTCTTACCTTTCGTTGCTGCAGGAGGCTTTTGACAGCTCCGCTCCGCTTGCCAGCTGGCTTGCGGTGATCTGAGCGATAGCGCGAGCTTCCCGCGCCGCGGAGAAGCGGCGAAGCAATCCCCAGTCTCTGCTCGTCAGCTGGAGACTGGAGATAAGGCAGACTTGGCTGAGTTGTTTTTCTTCTTCTTTAGTATTGGTTAAGGGGAGGGAGGGAACCGGGAGGTGGGTGGGGGGTGGAGCCAGGCTCCCGAGAGCCTGCTCGGCCGGGTGGGCAGGGGAAAGGAGGGAAGCCACCAGGGGGTCGGGGCAGCAGTGGCAGGGGTGCCCGGTACATTTGGCGGCGGCGGAGCAGCCACGCAGCCGGGCAAGGGGCCCTGATAGTCGGAGGATAATCTGAAGTCGGGGGATTGCTGGAGGGCCTGGGGCTAGAATAAACCTTGCGGGCCCCTTCCCACTATTATATAGCATGGACCCTCATTTCTTAGCTGCACGCAGGCCAATGGGCCTAGGAGGGGCAGCCGAGTTGGACACCATTTTGCCCTCCACGTGGACAGCTCATCTTCTTACATCCTCCTGGGGGACAGGCCAGGGGGTACTGGGGGGGCGATTGTACAGTTTTTGGGCGACACTTGCCAAAAGGGGGGATATTTTACCAAAATTCACCCAGTTTGTTACACCAGAGATAAGGGAGAAGCACCACGTGGGTGGCGGGCGGCCATTTTGGTTAGCAGGCGGCCATTTTCTGTGGCACCCTTGTCAACATCCCTAGGCCTACCAAGGTAATCCGCACCCATCCTGCCCACAGGGCTTCTGTCTGGGGACGATTTTTAGGGCATCCTGCCCTACATCGCCCAGCCTGTCAGCGAGTTCCATTATTGGAGCATAGTGTACCCTCCCCTCTCTTGCATGCCATGCCACCCAAACCAGGCACCAGCAAGGGCAAGGGCAAGGCCCAACCACCCAAGCGGCAAGCATCCCAACCAGCCCCAGATATTTCATCCTCATCAGATGAGGACTGGCAGCCATTTGCGGCCGCCTGGACCAAACTGTCCCGTTTGGAAAAGGAACGCGCCAAACAAAAAGGGATGGAGGCCTCTTATGGGGGGAGACCTCCCAGGGACACCAAAGCATATCGCAGAGCAGGCCTTAAAGTATTAGGAGATCTGATGATGTCTCGCATTTCTCTTTTGGAGAATGATATGGCTGGATCTTCCAGCCATGCTTCTGTAGGTCTGCAGCCAGTCCCTCAGGACACTCACGCACCTGACGCCGGATCCACTCCCCTGACAGCTGCCTCCAGGGGACCCGCAGTGGCGCCCGCCATTCAGGCCACCTTGGATGAGCCGCAGGACCAGGCTATCAATCTGTCTACGACCCCCGCCTCTCAAGAGCCGCACCGGCGGGCACCTATCTACAATCCTCCCCCGGGTGAGTCGACCATGTGCATACATACACCTAGGCGAGTACTCTGGCCATGGCAGGTTTCTGACACAATAGCACACGAACAGATTGAGGCTGACCTCCCGGGACACAGGCCCTCTATTCTCCCTCCACGGCCCCCAGCTCCACCTGGCCGGGTGTTGGCGGAGACGGCGGCCCAGACAGACCGCAGTGCAAGCCCGCCCGAGGTCCAGGGAGGAGCAGGCGACAAACCTCCTGTTCCTGCAGTGCAGCCTGCTACCAAGCCGGCAGGGGAATCTGAAGCGGTGGCAACCAACCCTTTGGACTTGCCAGAGGGGGACGAGTCATTGCCATTGGGGGACCACCTTTCCGACACTATGATCGACAAGATCGTGTCAGGGAGGTACGTCGATATCTTTGAGCTACTCAATAGGGAATTTGATACCAAAGATCTAGAAAAGCTGAATGACAAAGAGAAAGAGAGAATTAGGAGGAGGAAGCCGGAAAAAACTTGGAATAATTGGCTGACAGCCTTTGTCATGTATGCCGGCATCTATGCCGAGGCCCACCCCCAAAAGGGCGCGGTGTTGTGGCACTACTTGGATAACATAATCAGGGCCCGGTCGGACTTCCCGGCCTCTGCTTGGCTGGCGTACGACGAAGCCTTTCGTCGCCGGCTAGCCAAGGACCCCACACTCCGCTGGGACAGGCCTCATAGCTACTTATGGCTGAGGGTGATGAGCGCCCCCCGTCAGGTCCTGAACGAGAGATTTGATAGCAGCCATGCGATATCGCGCCCTGGTCAGCCTGGCAATTCCCGCCCAAACGCGGGCCAGCCGGTTCAACCCCGGCTGGTCTGCTTTGAATACAACAGTAAAGGGTCTTGCGGGCGCCACCAGTGTAAGTTTAGGCACCTGTGCTCCACCTGTGGAGCTAACCACCCGGCCTCTACTTGCCCTAGGGGCAAACCGGGAAACAGCGGAGGTAGGGACACAGGAGGCAAGTGTACCCAACCGGGGTCTTCCCCGCCTCCTAAAGGGACCTAGTCCCATACGGGTGCCGGTTCTGAGGGCGTGGCTTCGTAGCTACCCCTCAAGGGACGAAGCCGCCTACATTTTAGGCGGTTTCGTCCACGGTTTCCGCATACCGGCTGTTAGGGAACGACTCTCCTTTCTGGCTCACAACCTAAAATCTGTAGTAGGAAAGGAGGCAATTGTGCGGGAGAAGATAGCTTCTGAATTGGCAGCAGGCAGGATCCTCGGACCATTTGATCGTCCACCGACTCCTCGCTCACGGGTATCCCCCTTGGGCATTGTCCCCAAGAAAACACCCGGCGAATATCGCCTTATTCACCATCTGTCGTACCCGGCGGGGGAGTCGGTGAATGACATGATACCGCAGGAATTATGCAGCATCCGTTATACCTCCTTCGATGCAGCCATCAGAATGGCACGGGGTTGCGGCGTGGGGGCTGAAATTGGGAAGAGCGATATTAAATCAACATTTCGGCTCCTCCCAGTCCATCCGGACGAGTGTGAGTTGTTAGGATTTGCATTTGAAGGACGTTATTACTTGGATAAGGCTATGCCCTTCGGCTGCTCCATCTCCTGTTCTGCCTTTGAACGCTTTAGTTCCTTCGTGGAATGGGCAGTGCGCCAGCGAACGGGCAGTTCCCACATTATCCATTACCTGGATGACTACTTGTTTGCAGGGACGGCGGGCACCCAGCAATGTGCATCTATCATGGCTACCTTCCGTACCATGGCAGCTGAACTGGGTCTCCCCTTGGTGGAGGACAAGACTGAGGGCCCCACCACTGTCCTTACATTTTTGGGTGTCGAGCTGGACACCGTGTCACAAACTTGCAGACTACCTAGCGAGAACCTGGCCGACCTCCGCGCCCGCTTGTTGGCGCTCTTGGCACGGAGGAAGGCCACGCTTCGGGAACTACAACAGATTATCGGGCACTTAAATTTTGCTTGCAGGGTGGTGGCCCCCGGTCGGGCTTTTGTTCGCAGACTCTGCGACGCCATTGCAGGGCTCCGTAGTCCTCATCACCGGTGCCGTATCTCTGCAGATATAAAGGACGACCTCAGAATCTGGCTCCAATTTCTATCCAATTTTAACGGCATTTGCTTTTGGCGATCGGAAACGATCGCCGCCTCAGACTTGCAGGTCCAGACCGATGCATCCGGGGCCCTTGGCTTTGGTCTCTATTTCCAGGGCCGCTGATGTGCCGGCACGTGGCCCCCGAAGTGGCAGGGCAGTGGTATCGCCCGGGATCTCACGTTTTTAGAACTGTTCCCGATAGTGGGGGCCGTCTTTCTGTGGGCTGAGCGGCTGGCTAATTCGGTAGTGCAATTCAACTGTGACAACCAGTCAGTGGTACATATACTTAATAAATTGACCTCTAAATCAAAGCGGGTGATGGGTTTGGTCCGTGCTCTGACCCTCCGATGCCTCCAGTTTAACATATTATTCTGGGCACACCATGTGCCGGGGGTCAAGAATGAGCTTGCTGATGCGCTGTCCCGCCAACAGATGGAGCGGATCAGATCGTTAGCACCTCAGGCGCTTATGGACCCAGACACTCTCCCAACCAAGGTATGGAGGCTTGGAGGGTAGAAGCAAATCGGGCCATGGGGCTGGCCTTGGCACCTAGTACTCGCCGGGCGTATTCGACGGCCTGTTCTCAGTATGCGCGCTTTTGCGCTGGCGAAGGATTCCCTCACCTGTGGCCGGCTTCGGCGGACCAGCTGGTCCAATTTGCAGTGCATTTACACTTCAAAGGCTTAGCCCCCCGGACTATACAGGGTAAGCTCTCTGCCCTGTACTATTACGCCAGGGCACAGGGATTTGACCTCCCAGATTGCCAGTTTAGAATAGGCAAGATGATAGAAGGTTGGGCTAGGGAGCGGGGCAGGCCCCAGGATGATAGGACTCCTATCTCCCCAGGGATGCTATGCAAGTTGGCCTCAGTTTGGCCTAGGGTGTGTTCGGATCCGTTTGAAGCGGGATTATTCCAGGCTGCCACGTTGGTGGCCTTTTTGGGGGCATTCCGGGTCAGCGAACTGGTTGCCCACTCCCAAAATGACATTTGAAAAACCGCTCTACAATGGGCGGATATGGCCCTTTATGAGGACCATGTCGTACTTCACATTTCTAATTCCAAGACAGATCAGAAGGGTAGGGGTGCGGATATACGCCTTGGTAGGTGTTCTCTGCCACAAATTTGCCTGATACTAGCACTGCAACGGTACACCCGCCAGATTGGCTTGGGTCAGGGGTACCTATTCCAGCATCAGACGGGATCACCATTGACCCAGTATCAATTCTGGCAGGTATCATCCAGGGCTCTCCAGGTCGCGGGTATCTCAGGATGGCGTTTTGGCACCCACTCCTTCAGGATTGGAGCCGCTTCTACGGCCGCCGCCATTGGGGTCGATCCGGCTGGAATCCAGCGGATCGGCCGATGGTGGTCTAGGCGATTTAAGACCTATGTGCGCCCCTTAATGGACCGGTGAGACCGGGCCAGCTCTCTCTGTCGTTGCAGGTTTCGCTCCAGAAGGATGGGTGCGAGTCATCATTTATGGCCACAGTTTTGTGTTTTGGGCCGCCAAGTTTGCAGTGCGGTCAGGACATGGCCGCGATCTCGGCCTGGGACAGTGGGCCGACCTGGTGTGGAGGGGAAGACGGGGGATGCTATGGAAGGCATTCTTACCAGCAGCCCTCAATGATCCCCCTGACCCTCCCCCGGCCATTGTCGTGGTTCACCTTGGTGGAAACGACTTGACCCGTATGTCGGGCAAATCCCTTATCCTCCAGGTCATCGATGACCTCAGGACATTTAAGCAGCATCGCCCAGCCACGACCATCTTGTGGTCGGCCATGATTCTGAGGTTGGTGTGGGGTCCCCTTCATCACCCCCAAAAGATGCATAAGGCTCGGAAGGGAGTCAATCGAGAGGTGGCCCAAGTAGTCCAGGCGGAGCTTGGCTCGGTCATTTGGCACCCAGAGATCACTGCACGGACTCCCGACCTTTTTCGCCCTGATGGGGTTCACCTGTCAGACAAGGGCCTGGATCTGTTTGTTTCAGATTTATATGAGGGCTTGCAGGCCGAGTTGTTCGGCCGGTTGGGGTAAAGAGGCGTCAGTACGCCTCTTTGGTGGCGGGTAGCGCAAAACTAAACATTGGTTACCTAGGTCCCTACCTGAATTGACAGCTTCAGAGTGCTTGGCAGCCCATAAACAAGTTGATAGGACCAGCATTAGACTGGCATAAATGAAAGCTTAAAACCAACCACATTAAAAGGGTTGCCAAGGCTTGATTTACGTGGGAGGATGCCATCACAGTTAGGCATCACCCCTGTGGCAGTAAAACAGGCCGCAGGAAATTTACCTGTAAAGGGACCTAGACAAATTAAGAACCACCATAAAATTTGCGCTACGCTCCAGGCCCTCATAAAGTTATGTTGAAGTTAATAATGTTAATAAATTGTGGCCCTTGTTAACCCAAAGCGAACATGTGCAACTGTTTATTTCCGTCTGGTCTGGCAATGGCTGCTTCGCCCTGCAGCATGCGGGGGCGGGGCGTCTTTGCCAGCCGGCGGAAGCAGTCGCCGGTTGGCTGCGCAATCTGCACAGGGTGCGCTGGGGGAGCGAGCCTATTTAAGGCTGGGCAAGCTCCCCCACGGCCTCCCTGCGCAGTCTTACCTTTCCCCGCCCACCCGCCCTTTAGGTATGGATGGTGATGCTTTGCTAGTCGCTTCGGGGCCGGATGGGAATTTTTGACTGTCACTCAGATTGGCCAGGAGTGATGGTGAGTTTTCGCCCATCCCACCATCCACATGCGGATGCTGGGCCTTTTTCAACCCTCGGTCACAATTGGCGAATAGCGCACACTAAACATTGGTTACCTAGGTCCCTACCTGAATTGACAGCTTCAGAGTGCTTGGCAGCCCATAAACAAGTTGATAGGACCAGCATTAGACTGGCATAAATGAAAGCTTAAAACCAACCACATTAAAAGGGTTGCCAAGGCTTGATTTACGTGGGAGGATGCCAACACAGTTAGGCATCACCCCTGCGGCAGTAAAACAGGCCGCAGGAAATTTACCTGTAAAGGGACCTAGACAAATTAAGAACCACCATAAAATTTGCGCTACGCTCCAGGCCCTCATAAAGTTATGTTGAAGTTAATAATGTTAATAAATTGTGGCCCTTGTTAACCCAAAGCGAATGTGTGCGACTGTTTATTTCCGTCTGGTCTGGCAATGTTATATGGTAAGTAGATGTGTGCACCCATGTGCATAAGCTCTCTACAGATATAGTACTGTGAAATCTAGATGCCTGTACCTCAACAGGAATACTAAAGGTACCCTGAAGATGTGTCTCTTAGAGATGTTTTGATTTAACAATGCATGTGTTTTGATTAATTAAAACCCACCTGTAATATTCAGCACCATGCTGAGCTTCTAAGTGGGAAGTTCCATGCTTCACAGAAGCAAGAAAGCTCTGCAGAAATAAGACAGATCTTCAAGAGTAGGGGGTCTCTCAAGAATAAGAAGCCTTGCAGTTTGCTATGAAAGCTTTTACCTAGGTTTTGGTGAAACTTTGGAGCATCTGCTATTTAAACATTTACTTCTCATTTTTCCATTGCTGGGACAAAGTGGCTCAGTTTGTACAAAACAGTTGCCTTGCTCTCTCTCTCTCTCTCTCTCTCTCTCTCTCTCTCTCTCTCTCTCTCTCTCTCTCTCTCTCTCTCTCTGAGGCGGTTACTTCATGTACCTCCTCGTGCTGCGGTGAGCTTGGCTCCGATCTGAATTCGGATGCGGTCACATGATCTGAAACCGGGGCCGCCTCTCTTTCCTGTGTACTCATGTGCATGCTGGGTGAACATTCCAGCCTCACGTCTTTGATGCGCTTCGAAATGAAGGGTTCCTTTGCTTTCCGCTGGTTCAGTAACCGGTTCCTGGTTGTCGTTTTTCAGTCTTTCGATTAATCGACAGTCTCCCGTCATTTGTGCGTTCCGCATTATTTTCCTATCTTTCTAATTTTTTGTGCAAGCAATCCACGGCAAACTCCATAGGCGCTGCTCCCTGTAACGCCATTATCTCCTCCTGTCACTAGGTGGCTTCAGGCAGGGAGGAACTTTTAAATAGCAGGAACTGTTTCAGAATGTGAATGCTAGGAAACCACACGTACCGCCAATTCGGATCGAAAAGCGGATT